>CM065593.1:90702879-91902879 GCA_033119425.1 Bufotes viridis
TCCTGCTCCTTCTACTCCTCTTCATCGTCCAATTCCGATGAGAAGAAGAACTGAGGGTGGTCAGGCTATCACCCTGTGTAATGTATTCCCCCATTTCCACCTCTTCCACATGCAAAGATTCGTAATTGTGAGCAGCGAGCGTTTGAGTAGACACAGAAGTGGGATAGTTACGCTGATAATAGCATTATCTCCACTCACCATCTGTGTTGATTCTCCTAAGTTTCTTAAAACCTCACAGAGGTCAGACATCGATGCCCACTCCTAACTTGTAAAAAGAGGAAGCTGACCGGAAAGGCGACCACTATGTTGCAGCCGGTATTCCACTACTGCCCTCTGCTGCTCACAAAGCCTGGCCAACATGTGGAACGTCTAGTTCCAGTGCGTGCTCACGCCACACAACAGCTGGTGAGCTGGCAATTTCAAGCGCTACTACAGCGTTGACAGTACGGCTGAAGCTGCCAATGACTTGCGGAAGTGTGCACACATGCGGCACACCTTCACCAGTAGCTAAGTCAAATTGGGGTAGGTTTTGAGAAACCGCTAAACTACTATGTTTAAAACGTGGGCTAGGCATGGGATGTGTGTGAGCTTTCCGAGCTCCAAAGCTGCCACCAAGTTATGGCCATTATCGGACACAATTATGCCTGGTTATAGGTTGAGTGGCGAGAGCCACAGCTCAATCTGGTCTCTTATCCGCTGCCACAGTTCTGCGGCATTGTGCTGTTTGTCCCCTAAGCATACCAGCTTCAGCTTGGCCTGTTGCCGCTTCCCCACTGCAGTGCTACACTGCTTCCAGCTACAGACGGATGGCTGACTAGTGCTGCATGCGGATTATTCGGAGGTGAAGGTGGAGGAGGAGGCGGAGGAGGAGAAGAGGGGGTTGGAGCCACTAACGTAGGTTCTGGTCGGAAACTCTAATCGACGTAGGGCCCACAATGCTTGGCTTCGGTAGCACCTGTGCCACCCCAGGGTATGACTCGCTTCCGGCCTCCAAAACGTTCTCCAAGTGTGCCGTCAGGGAAATACAGCGTCCCTGGCCGAATACACATGTCCATTTGTCCTTGGTTAAGTGGACCTTCCCAGTAACTGCGTTGGTCAGGGCACTTGTGATATTACGGGGTACATGTTGGTGTAAGGCGGGCACTTCACAACTTGAAAAATAGTGGCAGCTGGGGACTGCGTAAAGCGGGACGGCCGCCGTCATCAGGCTGTGGAAGGCCTCAGTTTCCAAAAGCCTAAATGGTAACATTTCCAGGGCCAGTAATTTGGAAAGCTGCACATTTAATGCTATGGCCTGCGGGTGGGTGGCTGGGTATTTGCGCTTGCGTTCAAAGGCCTGGGGTAAGGACATTTAGATGCTGCGCTGGGACATGAAAGTGGAGGTGGTCGCTGATGGTGTTTGTGAAGGTCCAGGTGAAGGGTGGGAGGCATCCGGGCCTGCGCCTTCGACAGGGGATTGGCCAGCACGTAACATAAGGGAAGAGGAGGCAGTAGTGTGACCAGTAGACACAGAATGTGGATCCATGCATTCGTCCCGCTTATTATGGTGCTTGGATGCTATGTGGCGGATCATGCCAGTGGGGGTTAGGTTGCTAGTGTTCACGTCCTGGCTCATTTTGGTACTGCACAGGTTGCAAACTACTATTCTTTTGTTGTCCGCACTTTCCTCAAAAAAGTGGCATACGGCGGAAGACCTACCCCTTGGCAAGGGAGATATCCGCAAGGGGGTGCTCCATGAAACTGTTGCTGGCCTGTTGCCACTTTGGTGTATGTCACAGATAAAAAAGCACACACATTGCACTGCAGATGTGGCACTGATAATGTCACTGTCAGAAGTGGACACCGTCTATTGAAAAAGTGCACTGTATGTCACAGGAAAAACTTTCAGCGTACACGTTACACTGCAAATGTTGCGATGGTAATGTCATTGTCTGCAGTGGACACCGTCTATGGAAAAAGTACACTGGATGTCACAGATATTTTTTGGATGTACACACTTTACACCAGAGATTTTGCACTGGTAATGTCACTGTCAGAAGCGGACACTTTCTATTGAAAAAGTACACAGAATGTCACAGATATTTTTTGGATGCACACACTTTACAATGGAGATGTTGCGCAGCTAATCTCACTGTCCGCAGCAGACACTGGTAATGTCACTGTCAGAAACAGACACTGTCTATTGAAAAAGTACACTGTATGTCACAGAAACATTTTTTCAGCGCATACGTTACACTGCAGATGTGGCGCTGGTAATGTCACTGTCGGCAGCAGACACCGTCTACGGAAAATGTACACTGGATGTCACAGATATTTTTTGGATACCCAAACTTTACACTGGAGATGTGGCACTGGTAATGTCACTGTTAGAAGTGGACACCGTCTATTGATAAAGTACACTAAGTCACGGATATATTTTTTCAGCGCACACGTTACACTGCAGATGTGCGCTGGTAATGTCACTGTCGGCAGCGGCCTCCATCTACGGAAAAAGTACACTGGATGTCACAGATATTTTTGGGATGCCACTGTCTGCAGCGGCCTAACTAATGCACGCTTTTTAGTAAAAGATGCACTAAAAATAGATATTGCTTTCACACACAATAGTCGTGCTACAAAGATATATTGCTGCTGTCACACACAATTGTCCTTAAAAGGATTTTTGGGTCTCTGAAAAGTTTTTCTAATAAAAGTATTCCTATATCACTCCCTACACTGTCTGTCCTTTCCTCAGCACAGCTCTCCCTGACTAAGACTGAGCCGAACACGCGTCATCTGGTGCTATATAGCCCCTGATGATGTGCTACGGCCAGCCAATCACTGCAATGCCAGTAACCAACATGGCTACGGCATTACAGTAAGGGCAAAACTTAACTGTACTTTTATTGGCTGCGTAGCAGCCAAGAAACTTGCGGGGACGAGCCTCGAGCATTGCAATAACCGCCATGTGCCGAGCATCGAGAGCATGCTCAATCAACAGTAACTGCTGTCAATAGCGGCCATGGCATCTGTATGGTTAGACCGACGTAGTAAAGTCCCTCTGTCCTCCAGTTAGAACTCCCGCAGTGAAATCACATGGGCTCTGAATGGTTGTTATGGCAGACTGGGGCTCCCAGCACTATTATAGCAAGCAGCCTGAAAACCCATGCCTGACAGGCAGCCTGTTGTTTGCTATCTGTGGTCTTGACTCACAGAATAGGAGAAGAAAGACTGCTAAGAAACCTCAACCAATCTTGCCCATTCTAAAAATCTATCTGGGTATCTTGCACTGGAAAGAATAGCCTCTGGATATGCCCACATTCTTCAGCAACTAATAAGGAAAAACTCTTGAACGCAAGCTCCCTTCTCTCATGGTGAAAGCAATTTTTGAAAGAATTATTAAAGAATTTCATAAAAAATTTAAACATTTTGCCCACAAGTTGGATTCCTAGCCAAGTGCCACAAGAGTCTCAATACATATTAGAATCCATCTTTAAGAATGCATAAAAATTATCGAATTACATTGCGCCATTGAGATTGACCATGTAGACCCCTTCCTTATATCAAGAGGAATAAACTTGTTCCAAATCAATCTATAGGTCAGCAAGATTATTAGAAAATAAATTTTTCAGCAAAGCAAATTAACACAATCTATAATGATATTGGCTTGATCCAGTGAACTTTGCAGCTAATCAAAAGCCTCAGCTGTCACAACGGCTTGAACTGTACTTCACTACTGTGACTTAAGGTCACTTTACATGGGACGACAGAGCAGCAGATTGTCAGGAAGGAAGTGTTCCTTCCTGACAGTATGCTGATCGCTGGTGGAGGAGACCGCTGCTATTACATGTAGAGATGAGTGAATTTCTAAAAAATTTTCAAACAACTTGTGTGAACTCAGCCTTACAGGTCAAAACCAGCCTCTAGGGCAGAAAACTAGTCAGGTGTGCACGACTGAAAGGAGGCCGCCACACCTCCAGCATATACTACACAGAAACACAAGGGGGTGTCACTCAGCACGTCCCTGTATGCAGGTGCACGTAACCATGGCAAAATATTTCTGCCCTAGAGGCTGGTTTTAATCAGAGTAAGTATAAAACTGAACTTGCATTCATAGTACCTACTAATAGCCATCTGGCTCCAGGAAGAGTACACAGTGGGCTCAGCATGCATGTTGGTACCTGCGTCCCTGGATCTAATGGAGGCTGTTATGGCACCAAAAAGGGTTAATAAGCACGGTGGATCCTAGCATGCATGCTGGGCCCGCACTCCCTGGATTTTATGTGGCTGTCATGGCCCATAACAGGTAGGATTTAGCGTTAGGACCACTCATAGAGGCGGCCTTGGCACGGCAAGTGGCTTATTACTTTTTGATCAAAATGTACACTAACGCCTCTGATAGCTTCTAGCATAGAGGCAGGGCAGAGTGCTGTTGCAATTCTGTGTTTTTATGTATATTTTGCCATGGCTACGTGCACCTGCATACAGGGACGTGCTGACTGCCCCCTCGTTGTGTTTCTGTAGAGTGGAGAGGGTGTCAGCAGTAGGTTTGTCATCACAGATTAGTTTTCTATGACCTGTGATGACGTCACATCACATGGTCCAATCACATGGTCCATCACCATGGTAAGATGAACAATGTGATTGGACCATGTGATGTGACGTCATCACAGGTCCTTTAGATCTTAGCTGATGCAGGGAAAGAGAGGAGAGATCGCAACTACGCGATCAAGTGGCTAAGGTAAGTTAACTTTTATTATTTTTAACCCCTTCCTCTTCATTTTACTATGCATTCGTTATTAAGAATGCTATTATTTCCCCTTATAACCATGTTATAAGGGAAAATAATAAAGATCGGGTCCCGTTGCTAAGCAACCATGCAGGAAAATCGCAACGCATCCGCACTTGCTTGCGGATGCTTACGATTTTCCCGCAGCCCCATTCACTTCTATGGGGCCTGTGTTGCGTGAAAAACGCACAATATAGAGCATGCTGCGATTTTCACGCAACGCAGAAGTGATGCGTGAAAATCACCGCTCATGTGCACAGCCCCATAGAAAAGAATGGGTCCGAATTCAGTGCGGGTGCAATGCGTCCTCCTCACGCATTGCACCCGCGCGGAAAACTCGCCGGTGTGAAAGGGGCCTAAATCTTTTTTTCAGCACAATAAAGTATTTTCTAGCACTGTCCCTAGCGCCTGCTGACGTCTCTGCCTCCACTAAGTACACTGGAAAATGGCTGAATTGAAGATGGCTGAGGCTATTTATAGGGCTGTGACATCACAGTGGCTGGCTGGCTTCTGATTGGGTGCATGCATGGCATTGTGGGTGATCCCTAGTTCCCAGAGTTCTTTGCCCCATGTTCTAACATGTGCAGCAACCATTTCAGGAAAAAAGACGATTCATTACCACGAAGCGTGAGGAAATTCGACTTCGGTGTGAATCGAATTTTTCCTGAAATTTGGATCGAATTCAACTTTGTCAACTTTGATTCGCTCATCTCTAATTACATGCATCGATCTCCTCCAGAGTATGGAGAGGAGCAATCGCTAATGCTATTGCTCTTCCCAATACTGACTAGTTGTTTGCCGGCAGCAGATCGCATTTACACAGCATGATCTGCTACCAACAAAGAAGGTTTTTTGTGTATGCACAAACGATCGGATTTCCTCATGAACGAGCGCTTCGCTTGTTCATCGTGTAAACGGCGGTACATTTACACCTCCAGATAATCACTAATGAACGTTCCTATGAACACTTGTTAACAAATACCTTTAGGATTCTTGGCTCTTTAGCATTCAAGTCGCTGAGACGACTGATGCCTGTGATTGGCTGCAGTGGTCATGGGATTGAGCCATTAATCACTGAAATATGTAAATGGCTCTCTCACGGAAAAAAGTTTACATTTATTAGAAAGAACATGGACATATCAATTATAATTTTAATAAAGATAGGAATAAAAATAGATAAATAAAATGTAATATATTGAGATCTCATTAACACATATACCCCCAATAGAATGAATAAATAAATAAAATAAAATCAATCGGTGTTGGGCCTTTTTGGTATTATCACATGTGGAACTCATGCATGTGCTGTTGTCAGTGACGGCTTGGCTGACTGTGAGTTTTGATCTCCTTCATTAGTCTATCATATGTATGATTTCTCTGTGCAGTTCATGAAGTTCATAAATAATATCAATGCTATAGATTCATATTTTGTTGTATTTCATCATATTATATATTCCTGCACTGCATGCTTCTTGTTTGAACTGATGGTAAGTTTTAAACACTTCGTTACTGCAGCGGTACCACAATGTTATTGCGCTCATGATATTATGCGTCTCAATAGTCCGTATTGAAGTCTTCACTTTGGCTGTTCGCTCATATATAATAAATGTTCTTTGATACAATATAGTAAGGTATTAGATATCTCTTACCAGGAATGTTCTGATTCCCCTGCGCTGACCGCGCTTTTATCTCTTTACAGGCCGGGATATTCTAGCGCATTTCCTGGTCTTGCAGGGAACGGAAGAAGCTGGGAAGGGAGCAGCGTTTTTTGTGTTCAGAGGGGACAGTTGGAACCCAGGGGTTGCTTAAAGCCACCTCCACACACTTAATTTTGAATATTTTATGGCACTTTTTAAAGTATTGTCTCTGGTGGTGTTTTTTTTATTTTTTATTTGCAACATTTAAAACATGCACTTCTTCTTCATGCACTCTGTTTTACAACTGAGATAACAAGGCCTGTGGAAAATATGGTAGAAACATGCCATTCTGTGTTTTGAAAGAAATACCACAAATGGCAAAAACACCCCCCAAAAAAAAGACATTGCTACAGTGTAATAATCTAGTGCAAACCATAAAAGATATTTTATCCAGAGCTTTGTCATGTACTAGCCTCTCAGAATGTGACTGAATAGATTGCAAAAATATTATCTGGTATTATAAAAAAATTCTTGCTAACACCATATGAAATATATGATCTAAGAAGTTCTGCATTAGCTTACGGTAGTTAAAAGGTACATAATTAAACTGGAAATGTTTTGTTTTGATTACTGGAGAACATTTGAGAGTCTGACCTGATCACTGAACCGTTTTCACAGATATCCTGAATGTATTGTCTGCCTTGTGCAGCACTTTGTACTTGAAAAATTATTAATTATAATCTTCAGTTATGACTAACGTATTCAATTACTTGGAACAATTATGAAAGCTCATAGATATTTGGACATGATAAAGATAATTATACTTCCCATTATTACAGGCCTTAAGACCAGGTAAAGTGCTAATGCTTCATACTGTCACCTGACTGTGAAAATAAAATTCTCTTCAAATATAATTGCTTTAGTCAGTAAAAGTTTATCATGCATGGTGTCCTATTCTATACACTCTGTAGCGAAAAGAAAAAGTAATTGAAATTCCCTCCACTCAAAATATATCATATTTGTGACTGGAATTATCTGCTGTCCTCTTATACAGTAAAAATGTGACCTGAGCCTTACTTGTCCACAAATCATCTTGTCTTATAAATTTCCCAAAAGTTCCTAGCAGAGTTATAGAAAAAAAAGGATGAAAGCATTTTATCACATTGTCACTGGATGAATATCTCATATAAAACCAGAAAAATAATATTCTGACAATCACAGTACTTGTATTATGTTAGGGCAGTTTTAAAAATGAGCCCTGTTGTAACGCACTTTCTGCAGGCTTTTTTTTTATAGAATAGATAAAATAGATGCTACCAGCTGTCTGTACTGTGAGCTTTCCTGCAAGACTATTCTCTACCATAAAAGCAGGTTTGTATTGAAAAGGAAATTCAATGATAATAGTTTTGTAGCATTTAAGGGTGGCGTAGTAAATGCTAATTCAGGAAATTGGATGGAGTTTTGCACATATGCATCTGGCACAACTGGAAAGTTTTTCGGGAAGTATAACTACACAAATAAATACATGGGGAAAAATAAAAGATTGGGATACACTGTTTGAATGGAATCTAACTATTGATTCCCCATTTTTGTTTCTTCCAGTACTGGTGGTGTCTTTACATGTAGTGATAACGTTTAGTATGCAGTAGAATAGCTTTCTTGAGAGGAATAATATTACAAATTCATACCTTCCACAGTCCTGGATCTGACAAAACAATCCTGAAATTAGGCAGGTGTTTTGCATTGCTGGGACAGCTGTGGCATGTCCAAATTCCAACTGTATCTCCACCCTGAGGACACATACAGTTTGAGGAAGGTTGGTGTCAGGTCTGTGCTCCACCATTCCCTGGCTTATGCTTTCCTCAGTAGGCCGGCGCAATGCAGTGGCACTCAAAGAAAATTCAGCAAAAAATCTACCCATAGATAACAGGTTGTACTTAGACTTGTGACTTTTTAAAATCTTACTATGTTTTTACACATATGATGTTTTGTAGAGTATTGAAATTTGTGATCCATTGGCAGATCTATGTCTTGTGGTGACTTCCTTTTCTTGTTTGTATCATACAGATATTGTGTTGCAGGGGTATACTGATAGAAAACATGCATCCCGTTTCCATTTCAGTATGAATCCATGAATTAATAAAATTGAGTTGGCACATTAAACATTCAAAAGAGGGTTCTTAGCATAGATATCTAAAGTTTATTCCTAATTAGAATCAATGGAACTTATGAAAACTCAACATACAAAATTAGTGTTATGCATTTTCATCAAGTAGGTTTACTGTGTTGGTCCCTCCTCAATGTGAATATTATGGCATGAATGTCTGAATTGCCATAAAAATCTAAGTCAGAAGCATAGTCAAAAATAGAAGAGTTATTATTCTTTGCCTTATGATCCATTCTTGACTTTGGCTTCAAAAACAGAATAGGAAACCCAGCTTAATTCTACATATTTTAATGAATGGCATAAAGCAATTAAGTAATATTTGTACCCTGATATTATTTAGCACAATTGCTAGCTTATGAATGAAAATCCATAATGAATTAGATTTGGTTTTAGCTCATGTGTAAAGTGATTCCTTAGCACTTCTGTGATGCAGAACGATGCACTACTGATGCACTATAAATCTAGGGAATATACAATAATTTCATTCTGAAGTTGTAAAAACAAAGGTGCAATGGCACACTGCAGCTAGAGCTCCGTCCTGCCACTATGCTGGATGTTAGATGAGGCATTAGTTTATATTTTGGCCAAATTATGTAAGCCACCCACCACTTCACGGTTGCCTCTCGAGTGGTCCCTAACATTAATTCTTACCTTTTATGGGCCATATCAGCCACACAAAACCCAGGGAGTGCAGGTGCAGCATGCATGCCAGATACACTCTGCTTGTAACCCCGTCTGGTGCCATACAGCGTTCATCAGATCAAGGGATGCAAATACCAACATGCATGCTGAGCCCACTAGTACTTCTCCTGGAACCAAATGGCTTCTGGTAAGTTCAATAAAGCAGACTCAGTTTTATACTGACTTTAAAACCAGCCTACAGGGCGGATTCATTAGTCAGGTGTGCATGACTGCATGGAGGTCACCACGCCTCCCATATATGCTACAAAGGGGAAAAAAAAAATGGAGATTGCAGTCAGCACAACCCAATACGCAGGTGCACGTTGCTATGGTGAAATACACATGCAGACGTAAAAACAAAGGTGCAATGGCACACTGCAGCTAGAGCTCCGTCCTGCCACTATGCTGGATGTTAGATGAGGCATTAGTTTATATTTTGGCCAAATTATGTAAGCCACCCACCACTTCACGGTTGCCTCTCGAGTGGTCCCTAACATTAATTCTTACCTTTTATGGGCCATATCAGCCACACAAAACCCAGGGAGTGCAGGTGCAGCATGCATGCCAGATACACTCTGCTTGTAACCCCGTCTGGTGCCATACAGCGTTCATCAGATCAAGGGATGCAAATACCAACATGCATGCTGAGCCCACTAGTACTTCTCCTGGAACCAAATGGCTTCTGGTAAGTTCAATAAAGCAGACTCAGTTTTATACTGACTTTAAAACCAGCCTACAGGGCGGATTCACTAGTCAGGTGTGCATGACTGCATGGAGGTCACCACGCCTCCCATATATGCTACAAAGGGGGAAAAAAAAAATGGAGATTGCAGTCAGCACAACCCAATACGCAGGTGCACGTTGCAATGGTGAAATACACATGCAGACGTAAAAACAAAGGTGCAATGGCACACTGCAGCTAGAGCTCCGTCCTGCCACTATGCTGGATGTTAGATGAGGCATTAGTTTATATTTTGGCCAAATTATGTAAGCCACCCACCACTTCACGGTTGCCTCTCGAGTGGTCCCTAACATTAATTCTTACCTTTTATGGGCCATATCAGCCACACAAAACCCAGGGAGTGCAGGTGCAGCATGCATGCCAGATACACTCTGCTTGTAACCCCATCTGGTGCCATACAGCGTTCATCAGATCAAGGGATGCAAATACCAACATGCATGCTGAGCCCACTAGTACTGGGTTTTGTGTGGCTGATATGGCCCATAAAAGGTAAGAATTAATGTTAGGGACCACTCGAGAGGCAACCGTGAAGTGGTGGGTGGCTTACATAATTTGGCCAAAATATAAACTAATGCCTCATCTAACATCCAGCATAGTGGCAGGACGGAGCTCTAGCTGCAGTGTGCCATTGCACCTTTGTTTTTACGTCTGCATGTGTATTTCACCATAGCAACGTGCACCTGCGTATTGGGTTGTGCTGACTGCAATCTCCATTTTTTTTTTCCCTTTTGTAGCATATATGGGAGGCGTGGTGACCTCCATGCAGTCATGCACACCTGACTAGTGAATCCGCCCTGTAGGCTGGTTTTAAAGTCAGTATAAAACTGAGTCTGCTTTATTGAACTTACCAGAAGCCATTTGGTTCCAGGAGAAGTACTAGTGGGCTCAGCATGCATGTTGGTATTTGCATCCCTTGATCTGATGAACGCTGTATGGCACCAGATGGGGTTACAAGCAGAGTGTATCTGGCATGCATGCTGCACCTGCACTCCCTGGGTTTTGTGTGGCTGATATGGCCCATAAAAGGTAAGAATTAATGTTAGGGACCACTCTAGAGGCAACCGTGAAGTGGTGGGTGGCTTACATAATTTGGCCAAAATATAAACTAATGCCTCATCTAACATCCAGCATAGTGGCAGGACGGAGCTCTAGCTGCAGTGTGCCATTGCACCTTTGTTTTTACGTCTGCATGTGTATTTCACCATAGCAACGTGCACCTGCGTATTGGGTTGTGCTGACTGCAATCTCCATTTTTTTTTCATTCTGAAGTTAAATCATCAATTTATAAGTTTCAAGAAAACAGCTATCCCCTCCCTTCTGCGTCTTGACTGTGTCATGTGACCATGTGTCAAGTAACTGACTTCATGTCCTGTGTCAGTTGGAGATCAGAGAGTTAGTCACAGGACAAAGCTAAAAATGAGAAGGAAGGGGATAGCTCACAAATAGGGATGAGAGAACCTGAACTGTATAGTTCAGGTTTGTACCGAATTTTGGGGTGTTCGTGACACGGACCCGAACCCGAACATTTACGTAAAAGTTCAGGTTCGGGTTTGTTGTTCGGCGATTTCTTCCCGCTTTCTGAAGGGCTGCACAGCAGCCAATCAGCTAGCGTTTTACTTTTTGCCCTAAGAAGCCATCACAGCCATGACAACTAATGGTATGGCTGTAATTAGCCAAGTGCAGCATGTGACCCAGCCTCTATTTAAGCTAGAGTGTCACGTTGCGCCGCACGTCACTCTGCTCTGATTAGTGTAGGGATATGATGCAGCTGCTGTTAGGGCGAGATTAGGCAGGGAATCACTTAGCAAAAACACTTAATGAAGTGATCGATCTACAGCTCAGAATCATTCAACTTCTGCTAGTTAATAGCTCACTGTTTTAAGGCTGCCCAGAGCATTTTTCTGTCACTTTTTTCTGGGGTGATCGGCGGCCATTTTGTGTCTTGTGGTGTGCCAGCACAAGCTGCCACCAAGTCCATTAATCCATCAATAGTAGTTTTTCTTTTTTTGCTATATCCTACATCATGGGCTTGGCTGTCCTTATTGTCACCCCTAGAAACTCAGGAGGATAGAATTTTCTATATTTTATTGAGAGGTGAGATTCACTTAGAAAAATAGCAATCCCCTAAATCTGGTGTCCCAGATGTGGCTAGCCAAGTGTATTACTGTCTGGCAAAGAATACATATTTTTTTCTGTGGGGAAATTCAATTTCCAAAATAGCAATACCCTAAATCAGTGGTTTCTGCTGTGGCAGGACAAGTTTTATAGTGTCCGTCAAAGGATAGCTTTTGTTCTGGGGTGAAATTCAATTGCCCAAATAGCAAAACAATAAATCAGTGGTTTCAGCAGTGGCTGGCCAAGTTTCATAGTGTCCGGCAAAGGATATATTATTTTCTGGGTTGAAATTCAGTTGCAAAAATAGCAATACCGTAAATTTGGTGTTCCAGCTGTGACTGGACAAGTTTCATAGTGTCCGTCAAAGGATATATTATTTTCTGCGGTGAAATTCAGTTGCAAAAATCGCAATGCCGTAAATCTGGTGTTCCAGCTGTGAATGGCCAAGTTTCATAGTGTCCGGCAATAGTTAGATTTTGTTCTGGGGTGAAATTCAATTGCCCAAATAGCAAAACAATAATAGAGTGGTTTCAGCAGTGGCTGGCCAAGTTTAATAGTGTCCGGCAAAGGATATATTTTGTTCTGGGGTGACATTCAATTGCCAAAATAGCAATCCCCTAAATCTGGTGTCCCAGCAGTGGCTGACCAAGTTTAATAGTGTCCGGCAAAGGATAGATTTTGTTCTGGGGTGAAATTCAATTGCCAAAATAGCAATACTGTAAATCTGGTGTTCCAGCTGTGACTGGACAAGTTTCATGGTGTCAGTCAAAGGATATCATATTTTCTGGGGTGAAATTTAGTTGCAAAAATAGCAATACCATAAATATGGTGTTCCAGCTGTGACAGGACAAGTTTCATAGTGTTTGTCAAAGGATATATAATTTTCTAGGGTTACATTCAGTTGCAAAAATAGCAATACCGTAAATCTGGTGTTCCAGCTGTGACTAGCTAAGTTTAATAGTGTCTGGCAAAGGATAGATACATTTCTGGGGTGAAATTCAATTGCTAAAATAGCAATACCATAAATCAGTGGTGTCAGCTGTGGCTGGCCAAGTTTAATAGTGTCCGGCAAAGAATAGATTTTGTTCTGGGGTGAAATTCAATTGCCAAAATAGCAATACCGTAAATCTGGTGTTCTAGCTGTGGCTGGCCAAGTTTAATAGTATCCGGCAAAGGATAGATTTTGTTCTGGGGTGAAATTCAATTGGCAAAATAGCAATCCCCTAAATCTGGTGTCGCAGCAGTGGCTGGCCAAGTTTAATAGTGTCCGGAAAAGGATAGATCATTTTCTGGGGTTAAATTCAATTGTCAAATTAGCAATAGCGTAAATCAGTGGTTTCAGCTGTGGCTGGCCAAGTTTAATAGTGTCCGGCAAAGGATATATTTTGTTCTGGGGTGAAATTCAATTGCCAAAATAGCAATCCCCTAAATCTGGTGTCCCAGCAGTGGCTGGCTAAGTTTAATAGAGTCCAGCAAAGGATAGATTTTTTTCTGGGGCGAAAGTCAATTGCCAGAATAGCAATAACATAAATCAGTGGTTTCAGCTGTGGGTGGGCAAGTTTAATAGTGTCCGGGAAAGGATAGATTTTGTTCTGGGGCGAAATTAAATTGCCAAAATAGCAATACCGTAAATCTAGTGTTCCGGCTGTGGCTGGCCAAGTTTAATAGTGTCCGGCAAAGGATATATTTTGTTCTGGGGTGAGATTCAATTGCCAAAATAGCAATCCCCTAAATCTGTTGTCCCAGGAGTGGCTGGCTAAGTTTAATAGTGTCCGGAAAAGGATAGATAATTTACTGGGGTGAAATTTAATTGCCAAATTAGTAAGAAAGTAAATCAGCGGATTCAGCTGTGGCTGGCCAAGTTTAATAGTGTCCGGCAAAGGATAGATTTTTTTCTGGGGCGAAAGTCAATTGCCAAAATAGCAATACCATAAATCAGTGGTTTCAGCTGTGGGTGGCCAAGTTTAATAGTATACGGCAAAGGATAGATTTTGTTCTGGGGTGAAATTAAATTGCCAAAATAGCAATACCGTAAATCTTGTGTTCCAGCTGTGGCTGGCCAAGTTTAATAGTGTCCGGCAAAGGATAGATTTTGTTCTGGGGTAAAATTCAATAGCCAAATAGCAATACCATAAATCAGTGGTTTCAGCTGTGGCTGGCCAAGTTTAATAGTGTCCTGCAAAGGATATATTTTGTTCTGGGGTGAAATTCAATTGCCAAAATAGCAATACCATAAATCTGGTTTTCCAGCTGTTGCAGGCCTAGTTTAAATCTGTCCGTAACAGAGTGATAGGATGATAATATAAGATGACTAGATGCATCAGCTTGGATTAAGTCTTTTCTGGCGCCAGGAGAGTGAATATGACCATATCAGACACGACACATATGATGATCAAAATCACTCTGTTTATTGATAATAAGGTTCAAGCTTATATAGGACATTATACGCCCTTTCATTATTCAATCATCTTTTTCCAAACAATATAGCCTCCAATCATAATGAGACACATACCGTCATACAACATACTTTCCCCAGTTACATCCTGGCCTTCATGCTCCACGTTCTAGCTGACACGGACAAGATTAGGAATTCTGGTTAGATACTCGCCTGCCCAAAACATTTGGTTATGACAGAATGTTCTTACACAAAGTTCAAGACAGCATATTCCTTCAATCCCCTTTTAGAACCTTATATTCATATTATATGGTTCTCCTTGATCCTCTTTTGCCTATAAGTTCTTAAGTATTCCATATAAGCCGCTGGGGTATATTCTTCAGGTCTTGGTGGGGTATTGTTCATCTCACCTGTGAGCACTGGAGTGCAATAAGACGTCGAGCACACCCTGTTTTCAGTGAAACTTTGACATGTGGAAAGAAGCGAGGGTACGCCTTGTACACAGCAACATAAGCATATCATTATAGCAAATACCACTCCTAATACATATCGGATTTGACCAAAGTCAGGTATCCAGCTAAAAAGCCAATCCCACCATCCTTGATTAGATTCTTGTTTTATGTATTTTATCATTTCTTCTAATTGGCCCATCTTATCCTTTATCCCTTGGGAATGATCTGACAAATTAAAACAGGACATACCTGAAAAAGCAGAGCACCCTATACCACGTTGATATAGCAGGTTGCCCTATTCTGTAGAATTGCCTTCTTATATGACTGTATATCTAGCAATATGTCCTGCAAGATTGTCCTAGTGATATTTATTTGTTTTACCATAAAGCAAGCAAGCCTTGAGATTGTCTTGTGGTTATATGCAGCTAACCCTGGTACACCTACCATTGATATTGCCAGGCTTAAGTACTCTGTTTCTGAGAGAAGGTTCACATTATATTATCGAAGATTCTCGTGTATAACGTGTTTGTGTTGTAGGAAGTAATGGTATCATGGCTAATGTTAACCTAGCTATCGTGCAGGGTCCATCTGTAATGTTTGCTGGTATGTACTGTACGTGTAACTAAAGTTTCCGCATGCTAACACCCATCCTGTTGAAGGGGGACATGTTTGTCTAAGGATGGCACTATCTTTGTGATATTACATTGCATATTTCTTCCTGATATAATCTTTTTGCAACTACTTACGCCTCGTTAGCAAATATCTGGTTTGGTCTTATTTTGTTGCTTTGCTTGTATGCAAGGAGGTAGTAATGTTTCATCACAAGTGAAATTCTAGCATACTTCTGCGGCTGTGACTAGACCTGTAATTATTCTGATCATATTACCTTGTAGATATCTATGTGTAGAGCAATTATAGCAGACATAATAAGGATTCACATGTCCATATCTAACATCATGTTCTTCTAAATCAGTGTCATTCCACTGGGAACGCAGGAGCCCTGTCCATATAGACACTGCAGTGGGCACTGCTACCAGGCAGGTTTCTAGAATATTGGATGCAGACAAGGTGGTTCGAAGACAGAAATCAGTTAGGTTCAGGGTCTTGGCCAGTTACAGCCACAGATTCTCCTTTGTCTTCCACAGATTGTCCTCCCCTCTGCATCCTGTTGTTAGGTATGTCTGTCTGTCCCATGATCGCAGAACAGTTATTAGGAGGCATAAGGCTGCAATTATCAGAACTGCAGGTCTCAGCCATTTTAAGGAATTCTCCGAATGTGTCATCTCGTTGGGGGTCAAGGCTGTCTGCCTCCGTTAGTACCCCTTCTTGTCGTTCCTTCTCGGTTGCCTTGTTCCTCTCTACCAATTTTATTCCCGTAGCGTGGATCCATCTGGGCGATTGCTCTGTCAGCACTGCTGTCCTGGTTACTGCCACAACGGTGGTGGGGGCGCTGTAGGCAAATTCTCCCGGTCTTTTCCCCTTTTTCAGTATCTTCATCCGCACAATATCACCGGACCTGAAAGGGTGCGTGGGTTCCTGTGGAAGAGAGGGAGATTTACAAGCAACTTTTTCCTCAGTTTTGCTAAGGATTCAGATAAGATGAGTAACGTATTCCTCCCTAATCTGGTCAATGTCTCCTTTCTGTGATGGCTCAATTACCAAGGGGCAACCCCACCTAGGGATAATTTGTTGGGTGAGTATTTTTGCTGTTGTTTCTGCATCCTCTGCCCTGGTGGGGAATACTTCTGGCCATCTTGAAAACATGTCTACTATTACCAATGCATATTCTTGTTTACCCTTTGTTTTGGGGATATGTGTGTAGTCTACCTGCAGATGGGTAAGAGGTGTAGTAGGGTAGTCCAGGCACTGATGTGGGATCTTAAGAGGGTTGTTTGGATTGTTTTTCGAACATGTAAGACATCTCCCTACATAATCAGCTATCAGTTTATTCATGTTGATGATGTAAAAGTTTTGACCAAGAAGTAAACCTGTAGTTTGTATGCTGTTGTGTCCTACACCATGAAAATGAGCAATGAAGAGGGCAGCACTATGTTGCGGTATACAGGGTTTCCCCTCTTTGCAGATCAATCCAGTTTGTGGATTTTTCTGCAACACAGGGTACACAGTCTTTCTCTTCTTCCTGTGATGCATATCGTTGCAGGTCAGTGATCATTTGGACCGTGTCCAAAGAGGGTGGTTTGAGGCATGCCAGTTCCCATGAATCTTTGTGAATCCTAGTGGGGTATTCTTTCGCAACTTGTTTCGCTATCTTGTCAGCTAAAGCATTGCCCTGGGACACTCTATCCTTGCCCTGTGTGTGTGCCTTGCAATGTACTATGGCCAGGCTAGAGGGTAGTTTAGGGGGCACTTAAAAGATCATCAATGAGGAGTGAATGAGAGATCTTCTTCCCATCTGCAGCAGTGAACCCCCACCTTTGCAATATTACTCCATGATCCCACACTACCCCATGTGCATATACTGTCTGTGTAGATTGTGACTGGTTCGTCTGTATGTAGGATACATGCTCTGGTCAGTGCAATTAGTTTGGCAGCCTGGGCTGATTGGACATGTATTGGTCTTGCTTCTAACACTATGTCGGGTAACATAACTATGGCATAGGCATAGACTATGTGAGCATGAGCCGTCAACAAATACTTCAGGTGCCCCTGTCACAGACGTTGCTGACAAATCCATTCTGGGGGAAGTCTCATACTCTAACACTTTGAGGCAGTCATGTGCGTCGGGCAGGGTGTCTTCTTCTCCTTTTAGCCCTATGAGTGCATTCAATATCGGTGCTGGCCCTGCCGAATGTGGGGCATATTTGATTTGTAAGGAAGGGTCACTTAACAAGAGTATCTCATATCCTGACAGTCGCTGGGCTGACATGTGTTGGGTGTGTATGCCTCGTAGTAACCCCACTACATCATGAGTTGTGTGTAGGATGGTGGGGTACCCCAGTGTGAGGGGGGTCGCGAGCTCCACCATCATAGCACAAGCCGCAAGAGTACGCAGACATGCCGGCATGCCTTGTACGGATACCGGCATTATCTTTGAGAAAAAAGCACAAGGACGCATCTTGCCTTCATGTTCTTGTGTTAGCACCCCCGCCATGGTTTTACAATTTTGGCGCGCAAACATGTGGAACGGCAGTTTATAGTCAGGGAGGCCCAATCCTGGGCTACAAATCAGAGAACATTTTAACATATCAAAAGCATTTAACATTTCCTCAGACCATCTTATGAGCTCTGGTATGTCTTCCAGAGTGGCTTGCCTCTGGATATTATCATAGTAGGAACAGTCAGGGATCCATTGTCTGCAATAATTTATCATACCAAGGAAGGACAACATTTCCTTCTTGGTGTGTGGGGTGACCAGTCCCGCTACAGACTGGACTCTCTCCAGACTGATCCGCCTTTCCCCTTCTGTGAGGACAAAGCCCAAGTACTCAACTTGCTTTTTACACCATTGCATTTTCTTGTGTGACACCTTGTGTCCACATTCTGATAACCATTTTAACAAAGATACACCATCAGTAACATTGGCCTCCTCTGACATACTGCACAGTAACAAATCGTCCACATATTGTATCAGCACCGAACCTGGGGGGGGGGGGTGTCATGGTTTCAAAGTGGCTTGGAGGACAATGCTGTACACAACTGGTGAATCAGCATATCCCTGTGGCATCCGGCCCCAGGTTAGCTGCCGTCCCTCAAAGAAAAAAAATCAAAAAGTAGTCTGGTACTCTTATTAACTGGGATTGAGAAGAAGGTATTCTTCAAATCAATAACACTAAACCAGGCGGCTTCTGCGGGGATGGAGGATAAAAGGGCGGTGATGTCTGGAACTACGGGTGCAATGGGTACAATGAGATTGTTGATTGCCCTCAAATCCTGTAGAGGGGTCCGACTCTCTCAAAGGTCCCTTGTACAAATTTTTGTTTAACACACTAGAGGTGGCACCGCTGTCTACCATAAACCCTGTTTTTCTTCCTGCTACTTTAAGTAAGATGATAGGCATGTCTTTCCAGTGTGATGTGACCTGTGTGAAAGTTGGGGTGACTCCCTCCGGCCCCCGCCCCCACTTGAGAAAGGCTTATACAGCCGAAACACGTGTAGTGTTTTACCTCATTCAATGGCGAATAAAAGAGAACTTTGAAGATATATCACTTTGAGTGCCGATCCTTCCAATATTACTTCCCTCCGGGCCCCGTCAGTAGGCTTGCTGATTGTTCCAGTCAATAGGGAATCTGGGCTGGTTCTGTGTGTTCTGTCTCGGCTGTTGTTGGTTATGTGCTACCTGCACTGATGTGTTTCTATGTGGTGCCGTGCACTGCCTTGCCCAGTGTCCTTCCTGTCCACAATTATAACAGCTGGTGTTTGAATATGGATCTACGATAAGTTCTCTGTCTCCTTGCCTGTAGTGTCCACCTCTCCCCCTGCGTATGCCTCTACCCCTCCTCCTTGTGCCTGCATACAAGTGTGTAGCTGGAGCTGGGAGTTTCCTCACATCAAAACATCCCGCTGCTTGCTTTTCATAAAGATGTTTCTCAAAGTCCTTCGTGTTATTGGATGTCCATGATGAAACATTTTGTTTAACAGTGAGGATCAGTTCATCAGACAGGTTGTTAATAAATGTGGAAATGATTAAGCTGTCATTCTGGTGCACAGGTAACCCGGCCTCTAGATTCCAGCAATCCATGAATCGTTTCCAGAATTCAGTGACAGTCTCGGCAGAATTTTGTTTACATGCCACTGCTACAGGGAGTGATGACTTCTGTTTGAACATTTCACTCATGTGTTCCTGTACCTGTGTCCATATCTCTTTTATGCCATTGGGTGTGTTACAGGTGTAATTATCTGCCTCTGAGTTTGGTTGGATTTCTGAGATGGTTTTCACCTTTTTCCAATCCCAATCTGTGTGTGTACCTATATTTCCATCAGCAGCCTCCATTGTCTCAGTCCACCCTGCTAAGTTGCCTACCCATGGGTTTACTAAATAGTAGTTGGTAGTTCAAACTCTTAAAACATAAATTTTACATGTTTCACCTGGTTCAGGTTTGGGGTAATCAGTCTTGGATCCCCGCCCTCCCATTGTTGCATTCAGAGAATATTTGGAACAATATCTGCCCAGGGCTGGCTGTGCTGGATATAAGGAATATTCCTCTGAATCCCTAACGACTAGCACTGTTTTGAATCGCCACTTGCGTTCGGTATTTCTGGGTTATAACGGATTTCTCCTCGCCAGAATACCGGGGCGTCTAACGATTCTCACAATGCATACAAGTTTACTCAACACAATTTCACAGAGTATTAATAACAATGAAGAGCGACTTGTGCACTTACCACCCAGTCTGCAGTTCATACAAACAGATAATCTTATACTTCTACAAGATCTTATAACATCTATGCATATTTGACATGTAAGAGTTAATCCAAGCTTTGACTTCCCTGTTCTCTGAACAGCGGTGTTTTGGAGGGCACTCCCCTCTTTGTATCTATGCACAACTCCCTCGGTTGTGTTACGTGTGTCCCTGACACAGCTTCTGTAGCTCTCTAGTCTAAAATAAGGTTCATCCGTACTCACTATTGTAGATCGAGACGTGGCCGGTGCCCTCGGATCAGGCAGGGGACCAAAAAATCAATGTCACTTCTCACCAGACCCGAGGACGACCTCTCGATCCCGGATTCGAGCCCCCAAATTGATAGGATGATAATAAAAGATGACTAGATGCATCAGCTTGGATTAAGTCTTTTCTGGCGCCAGGAGAGTGAATATGACCATATCAGACACGACACATATGATGATCAAAATCACTCTGTTTATTGATAATAAGGTTCAAGCTTATATAGGACATTATATGCCCTTTCATTATTCAATCATCTTTTTCCAAACAATATAGCCTCCAATCATAATAAGACACATACCGTCATACAACATACTTTCCCCAGTTACATCCTGGCCTTCATGCTCCACGTACTAGCTGACACGGACAAGATAAATAATTCCGGTTAGATACTCGGCTGCCCAAAACATTTGGTTATGACAGAATGTTCTTACACAAAGTTCAAGACAGCATATTCCTTCACAGAGTATATTTTTTTCTGTGGTGAAACTCAATTTCCAAAATAGCAATACCATAAATCAGTGGTTTCAGCTGTGGGTGGCCAAGTTTAATAGTGTCCGGCAAAGGATAGATTTTTTTCTGGGGCGAAATTCAATTGCCAAAATAGCAATACCGAAAATCTGGTGTTCCAGCTGTGGCTGGCCAAGTTTAATAGTGTCTGGCAAAGGATATATTTTGTTCTGGGGTGAAATTAAATTGCCAAAATAGCAATCCCCTAAATCTGGTGTCCCAGCAGTGGCTGACCAAGTTTAACACTCAGTTCACACTTTCGCGTAAAACGCCGCTTTTGAACGCACATAAAAACGCACAACAGTAAAGGAACCATGCATTCCAATGAGGGTGGTTCACACTTGCGCGTTTTTATGCGCGTTCATAGGCGCCTATAAACGTCCGACGCATAAGCAAGTATGTTCGCGTTAATTCAGGCTTTTTTCGAGCGTTTGGTGCTAATAGACTTCAATGGGAAACGCGATAGGCGTGTTGTTCGGGCGTTTGTGCAGCGTAAAACGCGCCTATGGACGCGCGTTTTTCAAAATTCACACCTCAGATTGGCCAAACTATATAGGGAGGGCTGTTTGGTCATTGGCCAACTATGCAGTCAATCACATAAACGCGCGTCAAACGCGCCTACACTATTTACCAAAACGCTTGAAAAAACGCGCCTACACGCCAGTCTTGAACGCACCAAAAACGCTAGGCTTCAAAACGCTCAGGTCTGAACCCAGTGTAATAGTGTCCGGCAAAGGATAGATTTTTTTCTGGGGTGAAATTCAATTGCCAAAATAGCAATACCATAAATCAGTGGTTTCAGCTGTGGCTGGCCAAGTTTAATAGTGTCCGGCAAAGGATAGATTTTGTTCTGGGGAGAAATTCAATTGCCAAAATAGCAATACCGTAAATCTGTTGTTCGAGCTGTGGCTGGCCAAGTTTAATAGTGTTTGGCAAAGGATACATTTTGTTCTGGGGTGAAATTCAATTGCCAAAATAGCAATACCCTAAATCTGGTGTTCTAGCTGTGACTGGACAAGTTTCATAGTGTCCGTCAAAGGATATATTATTTTCTGGGGTGACATTCAGTTGCAAAAATAGCAATACCGTAAATCTGGTGTTCCAGCTGTGACTGGACAAGTTTCATAGTGTCTGTCAAAGGATATATTGTGTTTTGGGGTAAAATTCAGTTGCAAAAATAGCAATACCGTAAAACTGGTGTTACAGCTGTAACTGGACAAGTTTCATAGTGTCCATCAAAGGATATATTATTTTATGGGGTGAAATTCAATTGCCCAAATAGCAATACCATAAATAAGTGGTTTCAGCAGTGGCTGGCCAAGTTTAATAGTTACAGGCAAAGGATAGATTTTTTTCTGGGGTTGAAATTCAATTGCCAAAATAGCAATACCGTAAATCAGTGGTTTCAGCAGTGGCTGGCCAAGTTTAACAGTGTCCGGAAAAGTGTAGATTTTGTTCTGGGGTGAAATTCAATTGCCAAAATAGCAATACCATAAATCAGTGGTTTCAGCAGTTTCTGGCCAAGTTTAACAGTGTCCGGCAAAGGATCTATTTTGTTCTGGGGTGAAATTCAATTGCCAAAATAGCAATCACCATAATCTGGTGTCCGAGCAGTGGCTGGCCAAGTTTAATAGTGTCCGGCAAAGGATAGATAATTATTTGGGGTCAAATTCAATTTCCAAAATTGCAATACCGTAAATCAGCGGTTTTAGATGTGGCTGGCCAAGTTTAATTATGTCCGGCAAAGGATAGATTTTGTTCTGGGGTGAAATTCAATTGCCAAAATAGCAATACCATAAATCATTGGTTTCAGCAGTGGCTGGCCAAGTTTATTAGTGTCCGGCAAAGGATATATTTTGTTCTGGGGTGACATTCAATTGCCAATATTGCAATCCCCTAAATCTGGTGTCCCAGCAGTGGCTGACCAAAATTAATAGTGTCCGGCAAAGGATAGATAATTTTCTGGGGCTAAATTCAATTGCCAAAATAGCAATACCATAAATAAGTGGTTTCAGCTGTGGCTGGCCAAGTTTAATAGTATCCGGCAAGGGATAGATTTTGTTCTGGGGTGAAATTCAATTGCCAAAATAGCACTACCGTAAATCTGGTGTTCCAGCTGTGGCTGGCCAAGTTTAATAGTGTCCGGCAAAGGATAGATTTTGTTCTGGGGTGAAATTCAATTGCCAAAATAGCAATACCCTAAATCAGTGGTTTCAGCTGTGGCTGGCCAAATGTATTAGTGTCCGGCAAAAGATAGATTTTGTTCTGGCATGAAATTCAATTGCCAAAATTGCAGTCCCCTAAATCTGGTGTCCAAGCAGTGGCTGGCCAAGTTTAATTATGTCCGGCAAAGGATAGATTTTGTTCTGGGGTGAAATTCAATTGCCAAATTTGCAATACCGTAAATCTGGTGTTCCAGCTTTGGCTGGCCAAGTTTAATAGTGTCCGGCAAAGGATAGATTTTGTTTTGGGGTGAAATTCCATTGCCAAAAGGGCAATACCATAAATCCGTGGTTTCAGCTGTGGCTGGCCAAGTTTAATTATGTCCGGCAAAGGTTAGATCAGTTTCTGGGGTTAAATTCAATTGGCAAAATAGCAATACCGTAAATCAGTGGTTTCAGCTGTGGCTGGCCAAGTTTAATAGTGTCCGGCAAAGGATATATTTTGTTCTGGGGTGAAATTCAATTGCCAAAATAGCAATCCCCTAAATCTGGTGTCCCAGCAGTGGCTGACCAAGTTTAATAGTGTCCGGCAAAGGATAGATTTTTTTCTGGGGTGAAATTCAATTGCCAAAATAGCAATACCATAAATCAGTGGTTTTAGCTGTGGCTGGCCAAGTTTAATAGTTTCCGGCAAAGGATAGATTTTGTTCTGGGGAGAAATTCAATTGCCAAAATAGCAATACCGTAAATCTGTTGTTCGAGCTGTGGCTGGCCAAGTTTAATAGTGTTTGGCAAAGGATACATTTTGTTCTGGGGTGAAATTCAATTGCCAAAATAGCAATACCCTAAATCTGGTGTTCTAGCTGTGACTGGACAAGTTTCATAGTGTCTGTCAAAGGATATATTGTGTTTTGGGGTAAAATTCAGTTGCAAAAATAGCAATACCGTAAAACTGGTGTTACAGCTGTAACTGGACAAGTTTCATAGTGTCCATCAAAGGATATATTATTTTATGGGGTGAAATTCAATTGCCCAAATAGCAATACCATAAATCAGTGGTTTCAGCAGTGGCTGGCCAAGTTTAATAGTTACAGGCAAAGGATAGATTTTTTTCTGGGGTTGAAATTCAATTGCCAAATTAGCAATACCATAAATCTGGTGTTCCAGCTTTGGCTGGCCAAGTTTAATAGTGTCCGGCAAAGGATAGATTTTGTTTTGGGGTGAAATTCAATTGCCAAAATGGCAATACCATAAATACGTGGTTTCAGCTGTGGCTGGCCAAGTTTAATTATGTCCGGCAAAGGTTAGATCAGTTTCTGGGGTGAAATTCAATTGGCAAAATAGCAATACCGTAAATCAGTGGTTTTAGCTGTGGCTGGCCAAGTTTAATAGTGTCCGGCAAAAGATAGATTTTGTTCTGGGGTGAAATTCAATTGCCAAAATATCAATACCATAAATCTGGTGTTCCAGCTGTGGCGGGCCAAGTTTATTAGTGTCCGGCAAAGGATATATTTTGTTCTGGGGTGACATTCAATTGCCAGTATTGCAATCCTCTAAATCTGGTGTCCCAGCAGTGGCTGACCAAATTTAATAGTGTCTGGCAAAGGATAGATAATTTTCTGGGGTTAAATTCAATTGCCAAAATAGCAATACCATAAATAAGTGGTTTCAGCTGTGGCTGGCCAAGTTTAATAGTGTCCTGCAAAGGATATATTTTGTTCTGGGGTGAAATTCAATTGCCAAAATAGCAATACCGTAAATCTGGTGTTCCAGCTGTGGCTGGCCAAGTTTAATAGTGTCCGGCAAAGGATATATTTTGTTCTGGGGTGAAATTCAATTGCCAAAATAGCAATACCGTAAATCAGTGGTTTCAGCTGTGGCTGGCCAAATGTAATAGTGTCCGGCAAAAGATAGATTTTGCTCTGGGGTGAAATTCAATTGCCAAAATTGCAGTCCCCTAAATCTGGTGTCCCAGCAGTGGCTGGCCAAGTTTAATTATGTCCGGCAAAGGATAGATTTTGTTCTGGGGTGAAATTCAATTGCCAAATTAGCAATACCGTAAATCTGGTGTTCCAGCTTTGGCTGGCCAAGTTTAATAGTGTCCGGCAAAGGATAGATTTTGTTTTGGGGTGAAATTCAATTGCCAAAATGGCAATACCATAAATCTGTGGTTTCAGCTGTGGCTGGCCAAGTTTAATTATGTCCGGCAAAGGTTAGATCAGTTTCTGGGGTGAAATTCAATTGGCAAAATAGCAATACCGTAAATCAGTGGTTTTAGCTGTGGCTGGCCAAGTTTAATAGTGTCCGGCAACGGATATAGTTTTTTCTGGGGTGAAATTCAATTGCCAAAATAGCAATACCGTAAATCAGTGGTTTAAGCTGTGGCTGGCCAAGTTTAATAGTGTCCGGCAAAGGATATATTTTTTTCTGGGGTGAAAATCAATTGCCAAAATAGCAATCCAATAAATTCTGGTGTCCAAGCAGTGGCTGGCCAAGTTTAATAGTGTCTGGCAAAGGATAGATTTTTTTCTGAGGTGAAATTCAATTGCCAAAATAGCAATTCCCTAAATCTGGTGTCCTAGCAGTGGCTGGCCAAGTTTAATAGTGTCTGGCAAAGGATATATTTTTTTCTGGGGTGAAATTTAATTGCCAAAATAGCAACCCCCTAAACCTTGTGTCCCAGGAGTGGCTGGCCAAGTTGAATAGTGTCCGGCAAAGGATATATTTTTTTCTGAGCTGAAATTCAATTGCCAAAATAGCAATACCATAAATCAGTGGTTTCAGCTGTGACTGTTCAAGTTTCATAGTGTCCTTCGAAGGATATATTATTTTCTGGGGTGAAATTCAATTGCCAACATAGCAATACCCAAAATCTGATTTTCCAGCCGCTGCAGGCCAAGTGTAAATCTTTCTGTAAAAGGGTATATTACACTCAGCTTGCATCTCCAAGTGTATTTCTTTCCGTTAAAGGGTATAATACAGTAAATGTTAAAATACAGCATAATCCTTTACATTTGCACAAACTGTCTTGCGTCTCTAAGTGTATTTCTTTCCGTTAAAGGGTATATTACACAAAGTGTTAAAATACAAGTGCTGAAAGCATACTCCTATGTATTTTTTAACACGCTACTGTGCATCTCAAAGTGTAAATCTGTCCGTAAAAGGATACCTTTCATCCAAGGCCTAAATACTAGGCCTACAAATGATATTTCCCTAAATCTGTGGTTACTGCTGTGCCTGGATTAGTGTTATGCGGTACATAAATAGATAGCCATATAGTGTTAGGTGCCTGTAAAAAAAGGCTTGAATTTGAATTCAATACATTGGGCCAAATAATTTTTTTCTTATTGTGGTGAACGGTAGCAATGAGGAAAACATCTGGTAAGGGACGCGGACATGGTCGTGGTTGTTAGTGGACCCTCTGGTGCTGGGAGAAGACGTGGCCGTTCTGCCACAGCCACACGTCCTATTGAACCAACTTCCTCAGCTTCCAGTACCCGCCAGAATTTACAGCGATATTTGGTGAGGCCCAATGCCGTTCTAAGGATAGTAAGGCCTGAGCAAGTACAGGCGCAAGTCAATTAGTTTTCCGACAGTGGATCCAGCACGTTCACAACATTATCTCCCAACCAGTCTTCTCCAGAAATTGCACAGTTGGCGCCTGAAAACCAAGCTCATCTGTCTGTCACATCACCCCCATGCATATCAGGAAAACTGTCTGAGCCTCAAGTTATGCAGCAGTCTCTTATGCGGTTTGAAGACTCTGCTGGCAGGGTTTCCCAAGGGAATCCACCTAGCCCTTACCCAGTGGTGGAAGACATAGAATGCACTGAAGCACAACCACTTTTGCTTCCTGATAATAAAAACATGGGAATACCATCTCATCAGAGTCCGCACGATGATGACGAAACACAGGTTTCAACTGCTGTGTCTTTTTGCAGTGTGCAGACCGAACAGGAGGTCAGGGAGGAAGACTGTGTGGAAGACGATGCAGGGGACGATGAGGTCCTAGATCCCACATGGAATGAAGGTCGTGCCACTGACTTTCATAGTTCAGGGGAAGAGGCAGTGGTGATACCGAGCCAACAGCGTAGCAAAAGAGAAAGCAGGGGGCAAAAGCAGAACAGCCGCCACCAAGAGAATTCGCCTGCTACTGGCCACCGCCACCAGGGACCGATCACCCTAAAGGCAGCTTCAAGGAGTTCCCTGGCATTGCACTTCTTTAAAAAATGTGCTGACGACAAAACCCGAGTGGTTTGCACGCTATGCCATCAGAGCCTGAATTGAGAATTTAATGTTCTGAACATTAGCACAACCTGCATGACCAGGCATCTACATGCAAAGCATGAACTGCAGTGGGGTAAACACCGTAAAAACAAGGAACTCACTCCGGCTCCCCCTGCTCCCTCTTCTGCTGCTGCCTCAGCCTCTTTCTCCGCCTTGTGAGGAATGTTGGAACCTGCCGACCTCCAAACAGAGAATGCGCCACCAACACCACCACCTCCGTCACCAAGCATCTCTACCATATCACACGGCAGCGTTCAGCTCTCCATCTCACAAACATTGGAGAGAGGGTGTAAATTCCCACCTACCCACCCTCGAGCCCTGGGCCTGAATGCCTGCATTTCTAAACTACTGGCCTTTGAAATTCTGTTATTCAGGCTGGTGGACACAGACAGCTTCAAACAGCTGATGGCGATGGCTGTCCTACAGTATGTTGTTCCCAGCCGCCACTACTTCTCCAAGAGAGCCGTGCCTTCCCTGAACAACCAAGTATCCGATAAAATCAAGTGTGCACTGCGCAACGCCATCTGTGGCAAAGTCCACCTAACCACAGATACCTGGACCAGTAAGCACGGCCAGGGACGCTATATCTCCCTAACTGCACACTGGGTAAATGTAGTGGGCCCCAGACGGAGAGTTTTTGGCGCACGTCCTTCCGCCGCCAAGGATCACAGGGCATCATTTTTTGACTCCTGTAGCCTCCTCCTCCTACTCGGATTCCTCCTCTGCTTCCACCAGCTCATCCAGTCAGCCACACACCTTCACCACCAACTTCAGCACAGCCCGGGGTAAACGTCAGGAGGCCGTTCTGAAACTCATATGTTTGAGGGACAGGCCCCACACCGCGCAGGAGTTGTGGCGGAGTATTGAACAACAGACCGACGAGTGGTTGCTGCCGGTGTACCTCAAGCCTGGCCTGGTGGTGTGCGATAATGGGCGAAATCTCGTCGCAGCTCTGGGACTAGCCGGTTTGACGCACATCCCTTGCCTGGCGCTTGTGCTGAATTTGCTGGTGCAGAAGTTCATTCACAACTACCCTGACATGTCAGAGCTGCTGCATAAAGTGCGGGCAGTCTGTGTACGCTTCTGGAGTTCAGATTCTGCTGCTGCTCGCCTGTCTGCGCTACAGCGTAGCTTCGGCCTTCCCGCTCACCACCTCATATGCGACGTGCCCACCAGGTGAAACTCCATATTGTACATGCTGGAGAGACTGTTCGAGCAGCAGCAGGCCATAGTGGAGTTTCAGAAGCAGCACGCACGGATCAGTCGCACTGTGGAATGGCACCACTTCACCACCAATGACTGGGCCTCCATGCGAGACCTGTGTGCCCTGTTTCGAGTGCCCCACCAACATGTCCAGTGGCGATGACACCATTATCAGCGTTACAATACCACTTCTATGTCTCCTTGAGAAAACACTCAAGGGCGATGATGGAAGAGAAGGTGGCCCAGGAGGAGGAGGAAGAGGGGTCATTCTTAGCACTTTCAGGCCAGTCACTTAGAAGTGGCTCAGAGGGAGTTTTCTTGCAAAAGCAGAGGTCAGGTACAAATGTGGCCAGCCAGGGACCACTACTGGAGGACGAGGAGGACGAGGTTGAGAAGTAGGTGGAGAAGGATGAGGATGAAGCATGTTCACAGCGGGGTGGCACCCAACACAGCTCGGGCCCATCACTGGTGCGTGCCTGGGGGGAAACGGAGGACGATGGCGATACGCCTCCTACAGAGGACAGCTTGTCCTTACCTCTGGGCAGCGTGGCACACATGAGCGACTACATGCTGCAGTGCCTGCGCAACGACAGCAGAGTTGCCCACATTTTAACGTGTGCGGACTACTGGGTTGCCACCCTGCTGGATCCCCGGTACAAAGACAATGTGCCCACCTTACTTCCTGCACTGGACCGTGATAGGAAGATACGCGAGTACAAGCGCACGTTGGTAGACGCGCTACTGAAAGCATTCCCAAATGTCACAGGGGAACAAGTGGAAGCCCAAGGTGAAGGCAGAGGAGGAGCGAGAGGTCGCCAACGCAGCTGTGTCACGACCAGCTCCTTTAAGGGCAGGGTTAGCATGGCAGAGATGTGGAAAAGTTTTGTCACCACGCCACAGCTAACTGCACCACCACCTGAAACGGAACGTGTTAGCAGGAGGCAGCATTTCACTAACATGGTGAAACAGTATGTGTGCACACCCCTCCACGTACTGACTGATGGTTCGGTACTATTCAACTTCTTGGTCTCCAAATTGTCCACGTGGCCAGAGCTATGCTTTTATGCCTTGGAGGTGCTGGCCTGCCCGGCAACCAGCGTTTTGTCTGAACGTGTATTCAGCACGGCAGGGGGCGTCATTACTGACAAACGCAGCCGCCTGTCTACAGCCAACCAGGACAAGCTGACAAGCTCTCCTTTGTCTGGGTGCCAGGGGCCTAAATATCTGAAAGTGGCCTTCTCCATTGGTGGGTGACATGAAGCCTGATTCTCTGCTTTGGGACCTCTCTCCTCTGTCTGGGTGCTGGGGCCTAAAAAACTAAAAGTGACCTTCTCTGTTGGTGGGTGACATGATGCCTTTTTTTGCTGCTATGGGACCTCTTTCCTCTGTCTGGGTGTCAGGGGCCTAACTTTCACGTACTTGCTTGATGTCTTGGTGGCAGACATTTAACACTTTTTACTGTCTAATGACCACCCTATTGTCTGGGTGTCAGGGGCCTAAATGTCGTTTATTCATTTGTTGTCTTGGTGGGAGATATTAAACTCTTTTTACTGTCATGGCCGCCCCATTGTCTGGGTGTCAGGGGCCTAAATTTCACGTACTTTCTTGCTGTCTCGGTGGCAGACATTTTACACTTTTTACTGTCTAATGACCGCCCCGTTGTCTGGGTGTTAAGGGCCTATATGTTGTTTAATCATTTGTTGTCTTGGTGGGAGATATCAAACTCTTTTTACTGTCTAATGACCGCCCCATTGTCTGGGTGTCAGTGACCTATATTTCATTTAATTGCTTGCTGTCTGCGTGAGAGACATTAAACTCTTTTTACTGTCAAATTGCCTCTCCTCTGTCTGGGTGTCAGGGGCCTACATAAATGATAATGGCCTGTTCCATAGCAGGTTGACCTGAGGCCTGTGTTGCTGTTCCAGGACCGCTCTCCCCTTTGCGGGTGCCATGGCCCTGAGTCTGTGAATGAGGCCTGTGCCACTGCAGGCAGACATGAATCCTTTTTGGCTGTGATGAGAACATCAATTCCCATAGCATTCCCACCTGATGCCACCCCAACCTCCTATTCCACCTCCTCCTCCTCCAAGTTGCCAGTTGATATTGGTTAATTTTTATTTATTTTATTTTAAGTCATTTCCCTATCCACATTTATTTGCAGGGGATTTACCTACATTTTGCTGCCTTTTGCAGCCCTCTAGCCCCTTCCTGGGCTATTTTACAGCCTTTTTAGTGCCCAAAAGTTCGGGATCCCCATTGACTTCAATGGGGTTCTGGATGAAGTTCGGGTCGAGTTCGGATCCCGAACGCGAATATTTTCGGGAAGTTTGGCCGAACTTTTCGAACCCGAACATTCAGGTGTTCGCTCAACTCTACTCACAAATACAGTAACTGATGAAGAAGATTACATTTAGTACAGATTACATCATGTACAGTATCTCTCTAACAGGTCAAAGAATACAATTTTTGCGGGAGTTCTTTGCGCACAATACAGCTGACAAGAAGCTAAGGGCCAAGATTGTGTTAAGTAATTCCTTAAGTAATAACACTATGACTTCATAATCTATATTTTAGTGAATCATTTAAAAGTATAGCTTAATATCATGACTCTGAGCAATCTATCAAAAAATATGTATAATGAAGTTATGAAAACATTCCAGTAAAATTTTGGGCAATGTTATGTCCATGCCCAACACTGCACCTTTCAGCACAGTAAACATGGTTGACACATCTCCTGCCCTCTGTGAAGATCCTATTTGCTCGTGGCTCGGATGACGCTGTTGTTTGCATCATTCTACCTAAAGGTGTAGTATTGCTGGCTTTTTTCTCTTTAACATAGGCTGCAGCCAGCTTCAGTGTACTGTACTGTATTATACTTACAAAAAAGTAAAAAATAAAAAAAAACACATGTCACTAAATAAAAATTAAAAAAATAAAATACACCATATATATTAGGTATTGCCGCGTCCATAAAAACATGATCTATAAAAATATCACTTGACTTAACCCCTCAAGTAAATACCGTAAAAAAAATGGTGTAAAAAAAGCCATTGTTTGTCAGCTTACATCACAAAAAGTGCAATACCATGCGATCAAAAAGGTGTATGGCTCTCAAAATAGTACCAATCAAACCGCCATCTCATCCCGCAAAAAAAGAGCCCCTACATAGGACAATCGCCTGAAAAAATAAAAAAAATATGGCTCTCCGACTGTGGACAAATAGGTTGGTGTGGGACAGCACCATCAGCGGCCAGATGGCCGATAGTCCAAGATGTGGCGGTGCACGCGATGTTAGGTCCTGACCTGAAGAACCTCTCCTATGGACACAAATGAAAAAAGATCGCAGCACTCCGAAGTCTTCAAATATTCAAGATTTATTCCACCACGTGAGATGCGACGTTTCGACCCGGTGGGGGTCTTTATCAAGCATAAAATACATCCAGAGTGCAACACATATATATACACATATACCAATAACCCCATTAGTCAAATGACACACCCCCTAAGGGGGTACCCACCCCTGTCAGGTGATCCCCGAGAGAACACAAAGGGACAAGTCTTCTGAATTAAATGAAAAAATGCTTCAAATATATGTTGTGCAAAAAGTCCATCCTTAGCTTCAAAGATTCATATGTATTAAAGAATAATAATCTTAACAATGGTCAGGAACATACCCAATCCGAATGAAGTAGCATGTGCTGTGACGTCACCGACTGAGGCGTCCAGGCGGTCCTTAGTAACGGCAGACGCGGGAAGTCCAGTGCCGTACGTTGATATGTAAAATCGGGAGCTGCGCATGTTCAGATGACGTGATGGTCATGTGGTCTAGTCACATGACCGCAACTGATAGTCATGGCAACGGCCGACGCAGAGGTTGAACGCTGGTGGCGAGCATTCATGCGTGTAACAGGAAACTCTGTTTGGAGTGGTGACGTTCTGATCGCATGATCGCCACTAATATAAACAGTAATGTTGATAAATTCCATCAATGTCAGGTTCCTATAACTGTCCGCCGTGGTGGACCAGTCCCTAAATAATCTCTCAACAAATATGGCATAGGTAGGAGTATTAACTGGTGATCCCATGTGGTATCATTACTGATTGATCACAGAGGCATTTCAAGACCCTAATAAGGCATCCAAACTCATCATCATAAGCCGATATGTCTGAATGTCCCCAGAAGGAACTTTACCCGTGGGATCACAGGATCTGAACACAGGTCAGGTTAATCCATCTCAGGAAACCATTACCATTATCCATTGTGGAGATGGTGTGGACCCTTGTCCAAACCCCAGGTATGGAACAGCACCATGTTGAGCGGTGCCCATTATCGACTCACAATTCAGCCAACAGTCATACTTTCAAAAGCCAAAACAGGCGGTAAAGTGTAATACCTGCCTGTCAATATGGCTCTAGTTATCATGCAAAGGGGGTACATAGGTGTATATGGTTGTTCCCCAACAACAGTTAGGGGTACAAAACCAACGCCTTAATGAGACAACAGTGGGCAACCAGTTGAGGAACAACACCGTTGTTGGAACCCCCTCACTCGCACTCGGCCGATGAGTCAATGGCGACCACAGGTAGCTGTCTATCAAAACCAACAAGGGATGGTGCAAAGGGTCCCCAAGAGTAAATAAGAATCTCCACATCTGGAAAATATACATTGTACATAATATACAATACCGGCCTGTGTATCGATACCTGGTATCCCACAAGTTCCACGGGTATGGCAGTGAGAATCGTCTCACAGTGTGTCCAGTACAGGCAAATACGGTCAGATGGGAGCTGGGTTACTAGAAGAAGAGGGAAAAAACAGGAGTGGGTTATGATAATGGTTAAAAAGGCAAACAATAACACAATAGTCTTAGGGCTAGGATTAAAATAAGGAGCCAATCTTGAAATCACGGTTCATGCCCTTGGGTTCAAGGGTGTCCAGATCAAAAATCCATTTCAGTTCCAGACGTTTCAACAATTTTTCACGGTTCCCGCCTCTACTCAAGGGAGGGACTCCATCAATAATTCTGAATCGTAATTGAGATACATTATGTCTGGACTGAAGAAAGTGCTCAGGGACTGGAAGTTCCCTTTCTGTAGAAATTTGTCCTAGTTGGTTTTTCTCCAATAGTTTTCTGATATTCGAACGGTGCTGGTTTATTCTAAATTTACAGAGCTGGGTTGTCTCCCCGACGTAAAGCAGGCCGCAAGGACACTGTAGTACATAAATTACATATTGAGATATGCAGGTGAAGAAGTCCTTGATTTTGTATATTTTACCAGACCTTGGGTGGGTGAAGGATGGGCCTTTCAACATGCTGTTGCAGTTACAGCACCCCAGACAAGGATAACAGCCCACTCTCTTGCTCTTTGTCGCAGTATCCGGTGCGACAGAAGTATGAACTAATTTGTCCCCGAGATTTTTGACCTCCTATAGGACATCAAAGGAGGCGCTTTAAACTCAGGTACTTCTGGGAAGGAATGGGTTAAGATACCCCAATGGCGTCTGAGTATGTCTGCAATTGTCCTGCTGCAAGTAGAAAAGGTGGAGACAAAGGGGATTCTGGCCGTACGTATAGTGGCACTCCGTGGTGTGAGTAGTTTATCTCGTGAGGTATTTTGTACCCTCGTCAGATGTCTGTCCACCAGCCGCCTAGGGTATTTTCTCTCTACAAATTTATGACCCATTTCTGTCAGTCGTGGTCCTAACTTAGAGTCCTCGGAAACAATCCTCTTGATACGCAACATCTGACTATAGGGTAATGAACTGACCATTCCTTTAGGGTGTGCACTGTCATACCTTAGCAAATTGTTGCGGTCCGTTGGCTTAATGAATAAATCTGTCTGTAAACCCCTGTCAGTAACATATACCAAGGTGTCAAGGAACTGGAGGGAGCGTAAAGATTCTACTCTCGTAAATTTGAGTTGGGGATGTAAGTCATTAATGTAGTCATGAAACTGTTGCAATTGTAGATCATTACCCGTCCAGATCAGGAAAATGTCATCAATATACCTCATCCAGCCCCTTACAAGTTGAAAGGGGTGGATGGGTATATGTGACATTCCTCTATGAAGGTCATGTAGATATTTGCGTAAGTCGGGGCCATATTCGACCCCATGGCGGTCCCCGGCATTGTACAAAGAATTGACCCTCATAGCAAAAATAGTTACAATGCAGTAGGATTTCAAGAAGTGACAGAATGAATTCTTTGGTATCTAGTGATAGATCAGAGTCCCCTAATGCCCACCTAATGGCCTCCAAACCCAGTGTATGTTCTATGGAAGTATAGAGGCTAGTGACGTCGAAAGAGACCAATTTGTTGCCAGGTTCAAACGGGAGTTGTGTAAGTCTTTTCAGGAAATCCGTGGTATCCCTAACATAGGATGTAGCCCCTGTGGCATGAGGTCTGAGGACTTTGTCCAAAAAATTGCTGCTGGGGAAAAAATAGAATCTATGCCAGAGACAATTGGGCGTCCAGGTGGGTTACAAGGATCTTTGTGTATCTTTGGGAGAATATATAGAGTGGGAGTCACTGGGAACTGAGGAAGAAGGTAAGTATGTAGTTGTTCATCTATGAGGTCGTTTGCGTAGGCGTTATCAATGAGAATCCGTAGTCTCTTGGAGAAAATGAACTTAGGGTCAGTGTCAACAGGTCTGTAAACTTCCCTGTCTTCTAGCTGTCTGTGGATCTCTGCCTCATATTTGGTGGTGTCCATGACCACTATGGCGCCACCTTTGTCAGCCGCTTTATAGTAAGCTCACGACGTTGGCTAAGCAATCTTAGGGCTTCCCTTTCATCTTTACTAAGATTGTTAGTCCCCAGTGACCCTTGTTGTGTCCTCAATGTCTCCATCTCTGATTGCACTAGTGCTACATATGTGTCAATTGCTTTACTGCTCACTGGGGGTTGAAAACCACTCCTGAGAAAGAGGCCCAGGCCCCTCAGGGTTAGAATACCCTGACTAGTCTGGGTTCTCCCACAGGAGTTAGATGGTGGAGTAACAGTGTGTTCCTGAAAAAGACCTTCAGTTTGATTCGTCTAAAGAATTGTTGCAAATCAACCTCATTCAAAAACCAATTAGCCTCAGTCACAGGACAGAAGGACAGTCCTTTTTGTAATAGACAAAGTTCAGTTACAGATAGTTGAAAAGAAGAAATATTTACCACCAGAGAGGTCTGCATCATGTTCTCTTCTTCTGAGCCCCTTGTTTCCCTGTTGTTGACCAGGGGTCTGTTTCCCATCGGGGTTTCATAGACCGAGTTTGTCGGGTGTAGCCATCCTGTCGATGCACGGCGTCGGTGTCGGTGCCCCCTCTTCTGGTGGCACGTGTTCGCCTAAAAAGCTGCCTGTGACGATCGTTCCTCAGATGCATCCCTTGATGAGTCTGTGTCTGTAATCTCTGCGCGGCGTCTTCTGAACTGTCGTGGTCTGTTCCGTCTGTTGGGCTTTGGAGCTGTAGGATGGGGTGCTGGTTTCTTATAGACATCTCCTTTCGCATAATCATCCTGGTCACGGTGCCATTTCTGTCTTTTAGTGGCCTCAATATTGCTGCGGTATTTGGTTAGGTCCGTAGTTGACTGTTCAAAGAATGCCGACAGCTCCTGTTCTGGTAGTAGTTCCTTTAATTGTACTTCATAGCCACCGATAGTTGTTTTAATACTGGATACGTCTTTTTGGAGAAATTCCATATTTAATAACATTATGTCACGTGAAAAACGGTCGGCTAACATGGAAAATTTAGTGAAAAACTCCGGATTATTAGGGAAAAGGATCGGTCTCAGGTGCGTCCTGAGACCTCTAGGAATCACTGCAGCCTTGTAATATTCCCTTAGCGTAGATAAATGTAATTCTGTGTTGATCAGATGTTTCTTCTCATTAATCCATTTACGTTTCACTATGTCCGCCGACGGTTTATTAAGAAAAGCTCCATCATCCTCACTGCCACTGAGGATATGTGAAATTTGTTCACTCGAGTAGAGTAGACTCTGTGGTGGATCCATTATATAGACAGCCACTATAGCCGGGAGTCATAAAAACACTCACCCAGGCTAGGATGTGCAAGTCCCCAGGTCCAAAATGCGACAAATAGGTTGGTGTGGGACAGCACCATCAGCGGCCAGATGGCCGATAGTCCAAGATGTGGCGGTGCACGCGATGTTAGGTCCTGACCTGAAGAACCTCTCCTATGGACACAAATGAAAAAGATCGCAGCACTCCGAAGTCTTCAAATATTCAAGATTTATTCCACCACGTGAGATGCGACGTTTCGACCCGGTGGGGGTCTTTATCAAGCATAAAATACATCCAGAGTGCAACACATATATATACACATATACCAATAACCCCATTAGTCAAATGACACACCCCTAAGGGGTACCCACCCCTGTCAGGTGATCCCCGAGAGAACACAAAGGGACAAGTCTTCTGAATTAAATGAAAAAATGCTTCAAATATATGTTGTGCAAAAAGTCCATCCTTAGCTTCAAAGATTCATATGTATTAAAGAATAATAATCTTAACAATGGTCAGGAACATACCCAATCCGAATGAAGTAGCATGTGCTGTGACGTCACCGACTGAGGCGTCCAGGCGGTCCTTAGTAACGGCAGGCGGGAAGTCCAGTGCCGTACGTTGATATGTAAAATCGGGAGCTGCGCATGTTCAGATGACGTGATGGTCATGTGGTCTAGTCACATGACCGCAACTGATAGTCATGGCAACGGCCGACGCAGAGGTTGAACGCTGGTGGCGAGCATTCATGCGTGTAACAGGAAACTCTGTTTGGAGTGGTGACGTTCTGATCGCATGATCGCCACTAATATAAACAGTAATGTTGATAAATTCCATCAATGTCAGGTTCCTATAACTGTCCGCCGTGGTGGACCAGTCCCTAAATAATCTCTCAACAAATATGGCATAGGTAGGAGTATTAACTGGTGATCCCATGTGGTATCATTACTGATTGATCACAGAGGCATTTCAAGACCCTAATAAGGCATCCAAACTCATCATCATAAGCCGATATGTCTGAATGTCCCCAGAAGGAACTTTACCCGTGGGATCACAGGATCTGAACACAGGTCAGGTTAATCCATCTCAGGAAACCATTACCATTATCCATTGTGGAGATGGTGTGGACCCTTGTCCAAACCCCAGGTATGGAACAGCACCATGTTGAGCGGTGCCCATTATCGACTCACAATTCAGCCAACAGTCATACTTTCAAAAGCCAAAACAGGCGGTAAAGTGTAATACCTGCCTGTCAATATGGCTCTAGTTATCATGCAAAGGGGGTACATAGGTGTATATGGTTGTTCCCCAACAACAGTTAGGGGTACAAAACCAACGCCTTAATGAGACAACAGTGGGCAACCAGTTGAGGAACAACACCGTTGTTGGAACCCCCTCACTCGCACTCGGCCGATGAGTCAATGGCGACCACAGGTAGCTGTCTATCAAAACCAACAAGGGATGGTGCAAAGGGTCCCCAAGAGTAAATAAGAATCTCCACATCTGGAAAATATACATTGTACATAATATACAATACCGGCCTGTGTATCGATACCTGGTATCCCACAAGTTCCACGGGTATGGCAGTGAGAATCGTCTCACAGTGTGTCCAGTACAGGCAAATACGGTCAGATGGGAGCTGGGTTACTAGAAGAAGAGGAAAAAACAGGAGTGGGTTATGATAATGGTTAAAAAGGCAAACAATAACACAATAGTCTTAGGGCTAGGATTAAAATAAGGAGCCAATCTTGAAATCACGGTTCATGCCCTTGGGTTCAAGGGTGTCCAGATCAAAAATCCATTTCAGTTCCAGACGTTTCAACAATTTTTCACGGTTCCCGCCTCTACTCAAGGGAGGGACTCCATCAATAATTCTGAATCGTAATTGAGATACATTATGTCTGGACTGAAGAAAGTGCTCAGGGACTGGAAGTTCCCTTTCTGTAGAAATTTGTCCTAGTTGGTTTTTCTCCAATAGTTTTCTGATATTCGAACGGTGCTGGTTTATTCTAAATTTACAGAGCTGGGTTGTCTCCCCGACGTAAAGCAGGCCGCAAGGACACTGTAGTACATAAATTACATATTGAGATATGCAGGTGAAGAAGTCCTTGATTTTGTATATTTTACCAGACCTTGGGTGGGTGAAGGATGGGCCTTTCAACATGCTGTTGCAGTTACAGCACCCCAGACAAGGATAACAGCCCACTCTCTTGCTCTTTGTCGCAGTATCCGGTGCGACAGAAGTATGAACTAATTTGTCCCCGAGATTTTTGACCTCCTATAGGACATCAAAGGAGGCGCTTTAAACTCAGGTACTTCTGGGAAGGAATGGGTTAAGATACCCCAATGGCGTCTGAGTATGTCTGCAATTGTCCTGCTGCAAGTAGAAAGGTGGAGACAAAGGGGATTCTGGCCGTACGTATAGTGGCACTCCGTGGTGTGAGTAGTTTATCTCGTGAGGTATTTTGTACCCTCGTCAGATGTCTGTCCACCAGCCGCCTAGGGTATTTTCTCTCTACAAATTTATGACCCATTTCTGTCAGTCGTGGTCCTAACTTAGAGTCCTCGGAAACAATCCTCTTGATACGCAACATCTGACTATAGGGTAATGAACTGACCATTCCTTTAGGGTGTGCACTGTCATACCTTAGCAAATTGTTGCGGTCCGTTGGCTTAATGAATAAATCTGTCTGTAAACCCCTGTCAGTAACATATACCAAGGTGTCAAGGAACTGGAGGGAGCGTAAAGATTCTACTCTCGTAAATTTGAGTTGGGGATGTAAGTCATTAATGTAGTCATGAAACTGTTGCAATTGTAGATCATTACCCGTCCAGATCAGGAAAATGTCATCAATATACCTCATCCAGCCCCTTACAAGTTGAAAGGGGTGGATGGGTATATGTGACATTCCTCTATGAAGGTCATGTAGATATTTGCGTAAGTCGGGGCCATATTCGACCCCATGGCGGTCCCCGGCATTGTACAAAGAATTGACCCTCATAGCAAAAATAGTTACAATGCAGTAGGATTTCAAGAAGTGACAGAATGAATTCTTTGGTATCTAGTGATAGATCAGAGTCCCCTAATGCCCACCTAATGGCCTCCAAACCCAGTGTATGTTCTATGGAAGTATAGAGGCTAGTGACGTCGAAAGAGACCAATTTGTTGCCAGGTTCAAACGGGAGTTGTGTAAGTCTTTTCAGGAAATCCGTGGTATCCCTAACATAGGATGTAGCCCCTGTGGCATGAGGTCTGAGGACTTTGTCCAAAAAAATTGCTGCTGGGGAAAAAATAGAATCTATGCCAGAGACAATTGGGCGTCCAGGTGGGTTACAAGGATCTTTGTGTATCTTTGGGAGAATATATAGAGTGGGAGTCACTGGGAACTGAGGAAGAAGGTAAGTATGTAGTTGTTCATCTATGAGGTCGTTTGCGTAGGCGTTATCAATGAGAATCCGTAGTCTCTTGGAGAAAATGAACTTAGGGTCAGTGTCAACAGGTCTGTAAACTTCCCTGTCTTCTAGCTGTCTGTGGATCTCTGCCTCATATTTGGTGGTGTCCATGACCACTATGGCGCCACCTTTGTCAGCCGCTTTTATAGTAAGCTCACGACGTTGGCTAAGCAATCTTAGGGCTTCCCTTTCATCTTTACTAAGATTGTTAGTCCCCAGTGACCCTTGTTGTGTCCTCAATGTCTCCATCTCTGATTGCACTAGTGCTACATATGTGTCAATTGCTTTACTGCTCACTGGGGGTTGAAAACCACTCCTGAGAAAGAGGCCCAGGCCCCTCAGGGTTAGAATACCCTGACTAGTCTGGGTTCTCCCACAGGAGTTAGATGGTGGAGTAACAGTGTGTTCCTGAAAAAGACCTTCAGTTTGATTCGTCTAAAGAATTGTTGCAAATCAACCTCATTCAAAAACCAATTAGCCTCAGTCACAGGACAGAAGGACAGTCCTTTTTGTAATAGACAAAGTTCAGTTACAGATAGTTGAAAAGAAGAAATATTTACCACCAGAGAGGTCTGCATCATGTTCTCTTCTTCTGAGCCCCTTGTTTCCCTGTTGTTGACCAGGGGTCTGTTTCCCATCGGGGTTTCATAGACCGAGTTTGTCGGGTGTAGCCATCCTGTCGATGCACGGCGTCGGTGTCGGTGCCCCCTCTTCTGGTGGCACGTGTTCGCCTAAAAAAGCTGCCTGTGACGATCGTTCCTCAGATGCATCCCTTGATGAGTCTGTGTCTGTAATCTCTGCGCGGCGTCTTCTGAACTGTCGTGGTCTGTTCCGTCTGTTGGGCTTTGGAGCTGTAGGATGGGGTGCTGGTTTCTTATAGACATCTCCTTTCGCATAATCATCCTGGTCACGGTGCCATTTCTGTCTTTTAGTGGCCTCAATATTGCTGCGGTATTTGGTTAGGTCCGTAGTTGACTGTTCAAAGAATGCCGACAGCTCCTGTTCTGGTAGTAGTTCCTTTAATTGTACTTCATAGCCACCGATAGTTGTTTTAATACTGGATACGTCTTTTTGGAGAAATTCCATATTTAATAACATTATGTCACGTGAAAAACGGTCGGCTAACATGGAAAATTTAGTGAAAAACTCCGGATTATTAGGGAAAAGGATCGGTCTCAGGTGCGTCCTGAGACCTCTAGGAATCACTGCAGCCTTGTAATATTCCCTTAGCGTAGATAAATGTAATTCTGTGTTGATCAGATGTTTCTTCTCATTAATCCATTTACGTTTCACTATGTCCGCCGACGGTTTATTAAGAAAAGCTCCATCATCCTCACTGCCACTGAGGATATGTGAAATTTGTTCACTCGAGTAGAGTAGACTCTGTGGTGGATCCATTATATAGACAGCCACTATAGCCGGGAGTCATAAAAACACTCACCCAGGCTAGGATGTGCAAGTCCCCAGGTCCAAAATGCGACAAATAGGTTGGTGTGGGACAGCACCATCAGCGGCCAGATGGCCGATAGTCCAAGATGTGGCGGTGCACGCGATGTTAGGTCCTGACCTGAAGAACCTCTCCTATGGACACAAATGAAAAAGATCGCAGCACTCCGAAGTCTTCAAATATTCAAGATTTATTCCACCACGTGAGATGCGACGTTTCGACCCGGTGGGGGTCTTTATCAAGCATAAAATACATCCAGAGTGCAACACATATATATACACATATACCAATAACCCCATTAGTCAAATGACACACCCCTAAGGGGTACCCACCCTGTCAGGTGATCCCCGAGAGAACACAAAGGGACAAGTCTTCTGAATTAAATGAAAAAATGCTTCAAATATATGTTGTGCAAAAAGTCCATCCTTAGCTTCAAAGATTCATATGTATTAAAGAATAATAATCTTAACAATGGTCAGGAACATACCCAATCCGAATGAAGTAGCATGTGCTGTGACGTCACCGACTGAGGCGTCCAGGCGGTCCTTAGTAACGGCAGGCGGGAAGTCCAGTGCCGTACGTTGATATGTAAAATCGGGAGCTGCGCATGTTCAGATGACGTGATGGTCATGTGGTCTAGTCACATGACCGCAACTGATAGTCATGGCAACGGCCGGCGCAGAGGTTGAACGCTGGTGGCGAGCATTCATGCGTGTAACAGGAAACTCTGTTTGGAGTGGTGACGTTCTGATCGCATGATCGCCACTAATATAAACAGTAATGTTGATAAATTCCATCAATGTCAGGTTCCTATAACTGTCCGCCGTGGTGGACCAGTCCCTAAATAATCTCTCAACAAATATGGCATAGGTAGGAGTATTAACTGGTGATCCCATGTGGTATCATTACTGATTGATCACAGAGGCATTTCAAGACCCTAATAAGGCATCCAAACTCATCATCATAAGCCGATATGTCTGAATGTCCCCAGAAGGAACTTTACCCGTGGGATCACAGGATCTGAACACAGGTCAGGTTAATCCATCTCAGGAAACCATTACCATTATCCATTGTGGAGATGGTGTGGACCCTTGTCCAAACCCCAGGTATGGAACAGCACCATGTTGAGCGGTGCCCATTATCGACTCACAATTCAGCCAACAGTCATACTTTCAAAAGCCAAAACAGGCGGTAAAGTGTAATACCTGCCTGTCAATATGGCTCTAGTTATCATGCAAAGGGGGTACATAGGTGTATATGGTTGTTCCCCAACAACAGTTAGGGGTACAAAACCAACGCCTTAATGAGACAACAGTGGGCAACCAGTTAAGGAACAACACCGTTGTTGGAACCCCCTCACTCGCACTCGGCCGATGAGTCAATGGCGACCACAGGTAGCTGTCTATCAAAACCAACAAGGGATGGTGCAAAGGGTCCCCAAGAGTAAATAAGAATCTCCACATCTGGAAAATATACATTGTACATAATATACAATACCGGCCTGTGTATCGATACCTGGTATCCCACAAGTTCCACGGGTATGGCAGTGAGAATCGTCTCACAGTGTGTCCAGTACAGGCAAATACGGTCAGATGGGAGCTGGGTTACTAGAAGAAGAGGAAAAAACAGGAGTGGGTTATGATAATGGTTAAAAAGGCAAACAATAACACAATAGTCTTAGGGCTAGGATTAAAATAAGGAGCCAATCTTGAAATCACGGTTCATGCCCTTGGGTTCAAGGGTGTCCAGATCAAAAATCCATTTCAGTTCCAGACGTTTCAACAATTTTTCACGGTTCCCGCCTCTACTCAAGGGAGGGACTCCATCAATAATTCTGAATCGTAATTGAGATACATTATGTCTGGACTGAAGAAAGTGCTCAGGGACTGGAAGTTCCCTTTCTGTAGAAATTTGTCCTAGTTGGTTTTTCTCCAATAGTTTTCTGATATTCGAACGGTGCTGGTTTATTCTAAATTTACAGAGCTGGGTTGTCTCCCGACGTAAAGCAGGCCGCAAGGACACTGTAGTACATAAATTACATATTGAGATATGCAGGTGAAGAAGTCCTTGATTTTGTATATTTTACCAGACCTTGGGTGGGTGAAGGATGGGCCTTTCAACATGCTGTTGCAGTTACAGCACCCCAGACAAGGATAACAGCCCACTCTCTTGCTCTTTGTCGCAGTATCCGGTGCGACAGAAGTATGAACTAATTTGTCCCCGAGATTTTTGACCTCCTATAGGACATCAAAGGAGGCGCTTTAAACTCAGGTACTTCTGGGAAGGAATGGGTTAAGATACCCCAATGGCGTCTGAGTATGTCTGCAATTGTCCTGCTGCAAGTAGAAAAGGTGGAGACAAAGGGGATTCTGGCCGTGCGTATAGTGGCACTCCGTGGTGTGAGTAGTTTATCTCGTGAGGTATTTTGTACCCTCGTCAGATGTCTGTCCACCAGCCGCCTAGGGTATTTTCTCTCTACAAATTTATGACCCATTTCTGTCAGTCGTGGTCCTAACTTAGAGTCCTCGGAAACAATCCTCTTGATACGCAACATCTGACTATAGGGTAATGAACTGACCATTCCTTTAGGGTGTGCACTGTCATACCTTAGCAAATTGTTGCGGTCCGTTGGCTTAATGAATAAATCTGTCTGTAAACCCCTGTCAGTAACATATACCAAGGTGTCAAGGAACTGGAGGGAGCGTAAAGATTCTACTCTCGTAAATTTGAGTTGGGGATGTAAGTCATTAATGTAGTCATGAAACTGTTGCAATTGTAGATCATTACCCGTCCAGATCAGGAAAATGTCATCAATATACCTCATCCAGCCCCTTACAAGTTGAAAGGGGGTGGATGGGTATATGTGACATTCCTCTATGAAGGTCATGTAGATATTTGCGTAAGTCGGGGCCATATTCGACCCCATGGCGGTCCCCCGGCATTGTACAAAGAATTGACCCTCATAGCAAAAATAGTTACAATGCAGTAGGATTTCAAGAAGAGGCTAGTCTCTTTCGACGTCACTAGCCTCTATACTTCCATAGAACATACACTGGGTTTGGAGGCCATTAGGTGGGCATTAGGGGACTCTGATCTATCACTAGATACCAAAGAATTCATTCTGTCACTTCTTGAAATCCTACTGCATTGTAACTATTTTTGCTATGAGGGTCAATTCTTTGTACAATGCCGGGGACCGCCATGGGGTCGAATATGGCCCCGACTTACGCAAATATCTACATGACCTTCATAGAGGAATGTCACATATACCCATCCACCCCTTTCAACTTGTAAGGGGCTGGATGAGGTATATTGATGACATTTTCCTGATCTGGACGGGTAATGATCTACAATTGCAACAGTTTCATGACTACATTAATGACTTACATCCCCAACTCAAATTTACGAGAGTAGAATCTTTACGCTCCCTCCAGTTCCTTGACACCTTGGTATATGTTACTGACAGGGGTTTACAGACAGATTTATTCATTAAGCCAACGGACCGCAACAATTTGCTAAGGTATGACAGTGCACACCCTAAAGGAATGGTCAGTTCATTACCCTATAGTCAGATGTTGCGTATCAAGAGGATTGTTTCCGAGGACTCTAAGTTAGGACCACGACTGACAGAAATGGGTCATAAATTTGTAGAGAGAAAATACCCTAGGCGGCTGGTGGACAGACATCTGACGAGGGTACAAAATACCTCACGAGATAAACTACTCACACCACGGAGTGCCACTATACGCACGGCCAGAATCCCTTTGTCTCCACCTTTTCTACTTGCAGCAGGACAATTGCAGACATACTCAGACGCCATTGGGGTATCTTAACCCATTCCTTCCCAGAAGTACCTGAGTTTAAAGCGCCTCCTTTGATGTCCTATAGGAGGTCAAAAATCTCGGGGACAAATTAGTTCATACTTCTGTCGCACCGGATACTGCGACAAAGAGCAAGAGAGTGGGCTGTTATCCTTGTCTGGGGTGCTGTAACTGCAACAGCATGTTGAAAGGCCCATCCTTCACCCACCCAAGGTCTGGTAAAATATACAAAATCAAGGACTTCTTCACCTGCATATCTCAATATGTAATTTATGTACTACAGTGTCCTTGCGGCCTGCTTTACGTCGGGGAGACAACCCAGCTCTGTAAATTTAGAATAAACCAGCACCGTTCGAATATCAGAAAACTATTGGAGAAAAACCAACTAGGACAAATTTCTACAGAAAGGGAACTTCCAGTCCCTGAGCACTTTCTTCAGTCCAGACATAATGTATCTCACTCACGATTCAGAATTATTGATGGAGTCCCTCCCTTGAGTAGAGGCGGGAACCGTGAAAAATTGTTGAAACGCCTGGAACTGAAATGGATTTTTGATCTGGACACCCTTGAACCCAAGGGCATGAACCGTGATTTCAAGATTGGCTCCTTATTTTAATCCTAGCCCTAAGACTATTGTGTTATTGTTTGCCTTTTTAACCATTATCATAACCCACTCCTGTTTTTTCCTCTTCTTCTAGTAACCCAGCTCCCATCTGACCGTATTTGCCTGTACTGGACACACTGTGAGACGATTCTCACTGCCATACCCGTGGAACTTGTGGGATACCAGGTATCGATACACAGGCCGGTATTGTATATTATGTACAATGTATATTTTCCAGATGTGGAGATTCTTATTTACTCTTGGGGACCCTTTGCACCATCCCTTGTTGGTTTTGATAGACAGCTACCTGTGGTCGCCATTGACTCATCGGCCGAGTGCGAGTGAGGGGGTTCCAACAACGGTGTTGTTCCTTAACTGGTTGCCCACTGTTGTCTCATTAAGGCGTTGGTTTTGTACCCCTAACTGTTGTTGGGGAACAACCATATACACCTATGTACCCCTTTGCATGATAACTAGAGCCATATTGACAGGCAGGTATTACACTTTACCGCCTGTTTTGGCTTTTGAAAGTATGACTGTTGGCTGAATTGTGAGTCGATAATGGGCACCGCTCAACATGGTGCTGTTCCATACCTGGGGTTTGGACAAGGGTCCACACCATCTCCACAATGGATAATGGTAATGGTTTCCTGAGATGGATTAACCTGACCTGTGTTCAGATCCTGTGATCCCACGGGTAAAGTTCCTTCTGGGGACATTCAGACATATCGGCTTATGATGATGAGTTTGGATGCCTTATTAGGGTCTTGAAATGCCTCTGTGATCAATCAGTAATGATACCACATGGGATCACCAGTTAATACTCCTACCTATGCCATATTTGTTGAGAGATTATTTAGGGACTGGTCCACCACGGCGGACAGTTATAGGAACCTGACATTGATGGAATTTATCAACATTACTGTTTATATTAGTGGCGATCATGCGATCAGAACGTCACCACTCCAAACAGAGTTTCCTGTTACACGCATGAATGCTCGCCACCAGCGTTCAACCTCTGCGCCGGCCGTTGCCATGACTATCAGCTGCGGTCATGTGACTAGACCACATGACCATCACGCCATCTGAACATGCGCAGCTCCCGATTTTACATATCAACGTACGGCACTGGACTTCCCGCGCCTGCCGTTACTAAGGACCGCCTGGACGCCTCAGTCGGTGACGCCACAGCACATGCTACTTCATTCGGATTGGGTATGTTCCTGACCATTGTTAAGATTATTATTCTTTAATACATATGAATCTTTGAAGCTAAGGATGGACTTTTTGCACAACATATATTTGAAGCATTTTTTCATTTAATTCAGAAGACTTGTCCCTTTGTGTTCTCTCGGGGATCACCTGACAGGTGGGTACCCCTTAGGGGTGTGTCATTTGACTAATGGGGTTATTGGTATATGTGTATATATATGTGTTGCACTCTGGATGTATTTTATGCTTGATAAAGACCCCCACCGGGTCGAAACGTCGCATCTCACGTGGTGGAATAAATCTTGAATATTTGAAGACTTCGGAGTGCTGCGATCTTTTTTCATTTGTGTCCATAGGAGAGGTTCTTCAGGTCAGGACCTAACATCGCGTGCACCGCCACATATTGGACTATCGGCCATCTGGCCGCTGATGGTGCTGTCCCACACCAACCTATTTGTCGCATTTTGGACCTGGGGACTTGCACATCCTAGCCTGGGTGAGTGTTTTTTATGACTCCCGGCTATAGTGGCTGTCTATATAATGGATCCACCACAGAGTCTACTCTACTCGAGTGAACAAATTTCACATATCCTCAGTGGCAGTGAGGATGATGGAGCTTTTCTTAATAAACCGTCGGCGAACATAGTGAAACGTAAATGGATTAATGAGAAGAAACATCTGATCAACACAGAATTACATTTATCTACGCTAAGGGAATATTACAAGGCTGCAGTGATTCCTAGAGGTCTCAGGACGCACCTGAGACCGATCCTTTTCCCTAATAATCCGGAGTTTTTCACTAAATTTTCCATGTTAGCCGACCGTTTTTCACGTGACATAATGTTATTAAATATGGAATTTCTCCAAAAAGACGTATCCAGTATTAAAACAACTATCGGTGGCTATGAAGTACAATTAAAGGAACTACTACCAGAACAGGAGCTGTCGGCATTCTTTGAACAGTCAACTACGGACCTAACCAAATACCGCAGCAATATTGAGGCCACTAAAAGACAGAAATGGCACCGTGACCAGGATGATTATGCGAAAGGAGATGTCTATAAGAAACCAGCACCCCATCCTACAGCTCCAAAGCCCAACAGACGGAACAGACCACGACAGTTCAGAAGACGCCGCGCAGAGATTACAGACACAGACTCATCAAGGGATGCATCTGAGGAACGATCGTCACAGGCAGCTTTTTTAGGCGAACACGTGCCACCAGAAGAGGGGGCACCGACACCGACGCCGTGCATCGACAGGATGGCTACACCCGACAAACTCGGTCTATGAAACCCCGATGGGAAACAGACCCCTGGTCAACAACAGGGAAACAAGGGGCTCAGAAGAAGAGAACATGATGCAGACCTCTCTGGTGGTAAATATTTCTTCTTTTCAACTATCTGTAACTGAACTTTGTCTATTACAAAAAGGACTGTCCTTCTGTCCTGTGACTGAGGCTAATTGGTTTTTGAATGAGGTTGATTTGCAACAATTCTTTAGACGAATCAAACTGAAGGTCTTTTTCAGGAACACACTGTTACTCCACCATCTAACTCCTGTGGGAGAACCCAGACTAGTCAGGGTATTCTAACCCTGAGGGGCCTGGGCCTCTTTCTCAGGAGTGGTTTTCAACCCCCAGTGAGCAGTAAAGCAATTGACACATATGTAGCACTAGTGCAATCAGAGATGGAGACATTGAGGACACAACAAGGGTCACTGGGGACTAACAATCTTAGTAAAGATGAAAGGGAAGCCCTAAGATTGCTTAGCCAACGTCGTGAGCTTACTATAAAAGCGGCTGACAAAGGTGGCGCCATAGTGGTCATGGACACCACCAAATATGAGGCAGAGATCCACAGACAGCTAGAAGACAGGGAAGTTTACAGACCTGTTGACACTGACCCTAAGTTCATTTTCTCCAAGAGACTACGGATTCTCATTGATAACGCCTACGCAAACGACCTCATAGATGAACAACTACATACTTACCTTCTTCCTCAGTTCCCAGTGACTCCCACTCTATATATTCTCCCAAAGATACACAAAGATCCTTGTAACCCACCTGGACGCCCAATTGTCTCTGGCATAGATTCTATTTTTTCCCCAGCAGCAATTTTTTTGGACAAAGTCCTCAGACCTCATGCCACAGGGGCTACATCCTATGTTAGGGATACCACGGATTTCCTGAAAAGACTTACACAACTCCCGTTTGAACCTGGCAACAAATTGGTCTCTTTCGACGTCACTAGCCTCTATACTTCCATAGAACATACACTGGGTTTGGAGGCCATTAGGTGGGCATTAGGGGACTCTGATCTATCACTAGATACCAAAGAATTCATTCTGTCACTTCTTGAAATCCTACTGCATTGTAACTATTTTTGCTATGAGGGTCAATTCTTTGTACAATGCCGGGGACCGCCATGGGGTCGAATATGGCCCCGACTTACGCAAATATCTACATGACCTTCATAGAGGAATGTCACATATACCCATCCACCCCTTTCAACTTGTAAGGGGCTGGATGAGGTATATTGATGACATTTTCCTGATCTGGACGGGTAATGATCTACAATTGCAACAGTTTCATGACTACATTAATGACTTACATCCCCAACTCAAATTTACGAGAGTAGAATCTTTACGCTCCCTCCAGTTCCTTGACACCTTGGTATATGTTACTGACAGGGGTTTACAGACAGATTTATTCATTAAGCCAACGGACCGCAACAATTTGCTAAGGTATGACAGTGCACACCCTAAAGGAATGGTCAGTTCATTACCCTATAGTCAGATGTTGCGTATCAAGAGGATTGTTTCCGAGGACTCTAAGTTAGGACCACGACTGACAGAAATGGGTCATAAATTTGTAGAGAGAAAATACCCTAGGCGGCTGGTGGACAGACATCTGACGAGGGTACAAAATACCTCACGAGATAAACTACTCACACCACGGAGTGCCACTATACGTACGGCCAGAATCCCCTTTGTCTCCACCTTTTCTACTTGCAGCAGGACAATTGCAGACATACTCAGACGCCATTGGGGTATCTTAACCCATTCCTTCCCAGAAGTACCTGAGTTTAAAGCGCCTCCTTTGATGTCCTATAGGAGGTCAAAAATCTCGGGACAAATTAGTTCATACTTCTGTCGCACCGGATACTGCGACAAAGAGCAAGAGAGTGGGCTGTTATCCTTGTCTGGGGTGCTGTAACTGCAACAGCATGTTGAAAGGCCCATCCTTCACCCACCCAAGGTCTGGTAAAATATACAAAATCAAGGACTTCTTCACCTGCATATCTCAATATGTAATTTATGTACTACAGTGTCCTTGCGGCCTGCTTTACGTCGGGGAGACAACCCAGCTCTGTAAATTTAGAATAAACCAGCACCGTTCGAATATCAGAAAACTATTGGAGAAAAACCAACTAGGACAAATTTCTACAGAAAGGGAACTTCCAGTCCCTGAGCACTTTCTTCAGTCCAGACATAATGTATCTCAATTACGATTCAGAATTATTGATGGAGTCCCTCCCTTGAGTAGAGGCGGGAACCGTGAAAAATTGTTGAAACGTCTGGAACTGAAATGGATTTTTGATCTGGACACCCTTGAACCCAAGGGCATGAACCGTGATTTCAAGATTGGCTCCTTATTTTAATCCTAGCCCTAAGACTATTGTGTTATTGTTTGCCTTTTTAACCATTATCATAACCCACTCCTGTTTTTTCCTCTTCTTCTAGTAACCCAGCTCCCATCTGACCGTATTTGCCTGTACTGGACACACTGTGAGACGATTCTCACTGCCATACCCGTGGAACTTGTGGGATACCAGGTATCGATACACAGGCCGGTATTGTATATTATGTACAATGTATATTTTCCAGATGTGGAGATTCTTATTTACTCTTGGGGACCCTTTGCACCATCCCTTGTTGGTTTTGATAGACAGCTACCTGTGGTCGCCATTGACTCATCGGCCGAGTGCGAGTGAGGGGGTTCCAACAACGGTGTTGTTCCTTAACTGGTTGCCCACTGTTGTCTCATTAAGGCGTTGGTTTTGTACCCCTAACTGTTGTTGGGGAACAACCATATACACCTATGTACCCCCTTTGCATGATAACTAGAGCCATATTGACAGGCAGGTATTACACTTTACCGCCTGTTTTGGCTTTTGAAAGTATGACTGTTGGCTGAATTGTGAGTCGATAATGGGCACCGCTCAACATGGTGCTGTTCCATACCTGGGGTTTGGACAAGGGTCCACACCATCTCCACAATGGATAATGGTAATGGTTTCCTGAGATGGATTAACCTGACCTGTGTTCAGATCCTGTGATCCCACGGGTAAAGTTCCTTCTGGGGACATTCAGACATATCGGCTTATGATGATGAGTTTGGATGCCTTATTAGGGTCTTGAAATGCCTCTGTGATCAATCAGTAATGATACCACATGGGATCACCAGTTAATACTCCTACCTATGCCATATTTGTTGAGAGATTATTTAGGGACTGGTCCACCACGGCGGACAGTTATAGGAACCTGACATTGATGGAATTTATCAACATTACTGTTTATATTAGTGGCGATCATGCGATCAGAACGTCACCACTCCAAACAGAGTTTCCTGTTACACGCATGAATGCTCGCCACCAGCGTTCAACCTCTGCGCCGGCCGTTGCCATGACTATCAGTTGCGGTCATGTGACTAGACCACATGACCATCACGTCATCTGAACATGCGCAGCTCCCGATTTTACATATCAACGTACGGCACTGGACTTCCCGCGTCTGCCGTTACTAAGGACCGCCTGGACGCCTCAGTCGGTGACGTCACAGCACATGCTACTTCATTCGGATTGGGTATGTTCCTGACCATTGTTAAGATTATTATTCTTTAATACATATGAATCTTTGAAGCTAAGGATGGACTTTTTGCACAACATATATTTGAAGCATTTTTTCATTTAATTCAGAAGACTTGTCCCTTTGTGTTCTCTCGGGGATCACCTGACAGGGGTGGGTACCCCCTTAGGGGGTGTGTCATTTGACTAATGGGGTTATTGGTATATGTGTATATATATGTGTTGCACTCTGGATGTATTTTATGCTTGATAAAGACCCCCACCGGGTCGAAACGTCGCATCTCACGTGGTGGAATAAATCTTGAATATTTGAAGACTTCGGAGTGCTGCGATCTTTTTTCATTTGTCTCCGACTGTGGAGACACTAAACATGATTTATTTTTCTAAAATACTGTTATTGTGTTAAAGTAAAATAAATAAAAAAACAGTATACATATTACGTATCGCCACGTCCTTAAAAACCTGCTATATAAAAATATCACATGATCTAACCCCTCAGGTAAATACCATAAATTTTTTTTTTATAAAAACAGTGTAAAAAAAATTTTTTGCTCATCTTACATCACAAAAAGTGCAATACCAAGCGATCAAAAAGTTATATACACTCAAAGATAGTGACAATCAAACCGCCATTTCATCCCGCAAAAAATGATACCCCACATAGGACAATCGCCCAAAAAATAAAATAAAATATGGCTTTCAGACTATGGACATGATTTAATTTTGTTTCAAAAATGATATTATTGTGTAAAAATAAATAAATAAAAAGTACACATATTAGGGATCGCTGCGTCCGTAACAACCTTCTCTATAAAACTAACACATGATCTAACCCCTCAGTTGAACACAGCAAAAAAAATATATATATATAAATATCGTATCAAAAGCCATTTTTGTCACCTTACATTACAAAAAGTGTAATAGCAAGTGACCAAACTGTCATATGCACCCCAAGATAGTGCCTATTAAACCGTCATCTCATCCCACAAAAAATGAGCCCCTACATAAGACAGTCGCCCCCCCCAAAAAAATGGCTTTCAGAATGTGGAGACACTAAAAAAATTATTTTTTCAAAAATGCTTTGATATGAAAAACTGAAACAAAAAAAACCCAAAAGTAGTCATATTTGGTATTGTCGCGTCCGTAACAACCTGCTCTATAGAAATAGCACTCGATTAAACCTGTCAGATCAACTATGCAAATAACAAAAAATAAAAACGGTCCAAAAACAGCTGTTTTGTTAACATTTTTCATTTTAATCCATTTTTACAGTAACAAATCAAGGGGCAACAGCCAAACAAAACTCAATATTTATTACCATGATTCTGTAGTTTGCAGAAACACCCCATATGTGGTCGTAAACTGCTGTATGGCCAAAAGGCAGGTCATAGAAGGAAGGGAACGTCATATGTTTTTGGAAGGCAGATTTTGCTGGACTGGTTTTTTGACACTATGTCCCATTTGAAGCCCCCCTGATGCACCCCTACAGTAGAAACTCCAAAAAAGTGACCCCATTTTGGAAACTACGGGATAAGGTGGCAGTTTTGTTTTTACCATTTTAGGGTAAATATGATTTTTGGTTGCTCTATATTACACTTTTTTGAGGCAAGATAACAAAAAATAGAAATTCTGAAATTTTATCTCCATTTGCCAATAACTCTTGTAGAACACCTAAAGGGTTAACAACTTTTGTAAATCTGGTTTTGACTACCTTGAGGGGTGTAGTTTCTTAGATGGAGTCACTTTTATGGCGTTTTTACTCTAGGGATGCATCGGGGGGACTTCAAATGGGGCATGGTGTCAAAAAACCAGTCCAGCAAAATGCGCCTTCGAAATACCGTACGGCGTTCCCTTTATTCTGTGCCCTGCCGTTTGGTCATACAGCAGTTTACGACCGAATATGGCGTGTGTCTGCAAACTACAGAATCAGGGCAATAATTATTGAGTTTTGTTTGGCTGTTAACCCTTGCTTTGTTACTAGAAAAAACTGATTAAAATTGGAAAATTTTCAAAAAAAATCTAAATTCTGACATTTTATCTCCATATGCCATTAACTCTTGTGGAAAACCTAAAGGGTTAATAACATTTGTAAAATTAGTTTTCAATACATTGAGTGGTGTAGTTACTAGAAAGGGGTCATTTTTGGGTGGTTTCTATTATGTAAGCCTCACAAAGTGACCTCAGACCTGAACTGGTTCCTAAAAAGTGGGTTTTTGAAAATTTCAGAAAATTTCAAGATTTGCTTCTAAACTTCTAAGCCTTGTAAGGTCCCCAAAAAATGAAATGGCGTTTCCAAAATGATCGATACTGAGGTAGACATATGGGGAATGTAAATCAGTAACTTTTTTTGGCGGTATTACTTAGAAGTAGAGAAATTAAAATTTAGAAAATTGCTAATCTTTCCAAATTTTTTGTAAATTTGGTATTTTTTTATAAATAAAAATGAAATTTTTCGACTCCATTTTACCACTGTCATGAAGTACCATATGTGACGACACAACGATCTCAGAATGGCCTGCATAAGTAAAAGCGTTTAAAAGTTATTACCACATAAAGTGACACTGGTCAGATTTGCAAAAATTGGCCGGATCCTTAAGGTGAAATAGGGCTGAGTCCTTAAAGGGCTTCTGTCATCACTTTTTGACATTATAAGCTGTCTGACATTAGCTATGTGCTAATGTCAGAGCAGCTTGATAATGTCTTTTTTACAAAAATCCGAGCTATATTCGGGCCAAAAAACGTAATTTTATAATATGCAAATTAGCCTCTAGGAGCAGGGGGGGCGTTGCCCTGCTCCTAGAAGCTCTGTGCGGCAACCTGCTGGCACGCCCCTTCTTACTTTGAGTGACAGTGCCGGGCAGTGATCCTCCGGCACTGTCTCCTTCTGAAATCCAGCGCCTGCACGGCCGCTCTGTATTCGGCGCAGGCGCGGTGAGCAGAGGACGCTGGTGCCTGCTGTCCTCTGTTCACCGCGCCTGCGCCGAATACAGAGCGGCCGTGCAGGCGCTGGTTTTTACAAGGAGACAGTGCCGGAGGATCGCTGCCCGGCACTGTCACTCAAAGTAAGAAGGGGCGTGCCAGCAGGTTGCCGCACAGAGCTTCTAGGAGCAGGGCAACGCCCCCCCTGCTCCTAGAGGCTAATTTACATATTATAAAATTACGTTTTTTGGCCCGAATATAACTCGGATTTTTGTAAAAAAGACATTATCAAGCTGCTCTGACATTAGCACATAGCTAATGTCAGACAGCTTATAATGTCAAAAAGTGATGACAGAAACACTTTAAGGGGTTAAAGAGCATAATCACCGGCCAAATATAACTATCAACAAGAAGGTATTCAACAGGATAAGTATTGGAATCTAAAACACATATGGGCAGATTTACTAATCCTTTAAATGTAAATTTAGCCAGTCTAGAACTGCACCAGATTTATTACATTGGTTCATGCTGGATGATATGGTGCAGAGATAGACACTTTTGTCTAACTCCATGCCAACTATTTGCTGGCTTATTTTGAGATAGGATTTCACATCAGAATTGTGGTACAATTTTAGCAATAAAAGCCACATATTAGACCTTGCACACCAATTTGAGCCACATTTTTGTGTAGCTTACAACAGTTTCTAGGTGCACTCACATTAGTAAATGTGGGCCATTGGATAGAATTCAGCATTTGTACATCTTTGCTCAATATACTTGTTCAATTTCCTCAGTAAAAGTAAACATACTCTGTGAGCCTTTTAAGATCTGAAATTAAATTCTCCAAAAGTGTAATTTTCTTTTCATTACTGTATATTATCAAGCACCTCTGCAGATCCATCTATTAAAATATTTCTAGACCTGAGCTTTTCAATTACATTTTAAAAGAAGCTCCATTAATTAATTTGTCAAATTAAAATCTAGCATCTGTCATGTACCGTATTTTTCGCCATATAAGACGCACTTTTTCTCCCACAAAAGTGGGGGGGGGAAAGGCAGTGCGTCTTATGGGGCAAATGCTGGCGTTTACACTTGTATACCGCCGACCGCATGCTGCGCAGCACGGTCGGCGGGTGTATCAGTGGGCAGGGAGGAGGGAGGAGAAGCTGGCATCCAGTTATGTAATGATAGCGGGCCCGGTGCAGTCACTGTATTCTGCTACACCGGGCCCGCTAACTGCAGGAATCCTAACTGTAGGCGTATGTACAGGTTTATTAAATCGTTTCTATATCCTTTACTTACTATACTACTAACGTCCCAGGCAAGAGGCAGGAGAGGAGGCTGGACCGGCAGGCGGGCTCTGACAACGTAACTCACTGCGTAATGCGCCTGCTCTGCCTTCTTCATTCATAAAGTGGGCGGAACTGGCGCGTGACATAGTGAGTTACGCTGCCAGTGCCCGTCCGCCGGTCCAGCCTCCTGCTTCCTGCCTCTTGCCTGGGATGTTATTTTAGCAGTATAGTAAGTACAGGATATATAGAAAATTTAATAAATCTATACATATGCCTACAGTTAGGATTCCTACAGTTAGCGGGCCGGATGTAGCAGAATACAGTGACTGCACCGGGCCCGCTGTAATTACAGAACTACGGTATTGTAGATGCCTGCCCCCACCACTCTTTGGGGGTCATTCAGTGAATTGCGATGTTATGGGAATTTGTGGATGGCACTGCTATGGGGGTCTGTGGATGACACATAGCATAAAATGCTATTCATGTGTCATCCCTTGAATCCACCTATAGCAGCGTCATCCACAGATCTCCATAACAGTGTCATCCACAGACGCCCCCACTACAGTGCCATCCACAGTCCCCAATAACCGTGCCATCCACAGTCCCCAATAACAGTGCCATCCACCGACCCCCCTAACTGTGCCATCCACCGACCCCCATAACTGTGCCATCCACAGATCCCCCATAACTGTGCCATCCACAGATCCCCCCCCATAACTGTGCCATCCACAGATCCCCCATAACACCATTAGCTCAAAACCCACCAAAAGGCACACCTTTTTGTTCAAAATATTTTTTTTCTTATTTTCCTCCTCAAAAACCTAGGTGCGTCTTACGACCCGGTGCGTCTTATAGGGCGAAAAATATGGTAGCTATAGGTAGTACGTATATAGCAGCTGCTCCCTGGCCCTTGTGCTCGGGAAGGTCCAAAGGATCCTCTGTCTCTTAAAAAGACACCGCTATTATAATTGACACATGATAGGTTGGAGGCTCTGTTACAGATTTGGCATTGTGGCCCAGGAGTTTATTGTTCTGCTTCTATTACTTTAGCAATAGTAATTTGTGGAAGTCTTGCGTTACTAGAAGCTTGAACTACAAATTGTACAGATTTTGAAATTGTTCCTTTTTTGTGCAGAACCCTCGGAGCCCATTCTAGAAATGAAGATAAAGAATCATTTGAGGGCAAATATTCAGCACATATCTAAAACAAGTCATAATGCTTAATGCAATTTATTCTATTTTATACTGCATATGATATAAACGTAATATTTCACCACTGACCAGAATTGTCCCTTTGCGATTTTAATCTGCTGTACGATGCTGCAAATCTTTTAAACTAATCTTTCTAACCTAATATTTGCAGTTACAACTCACTGCAGAGGAATCTTTAACCTGTGATGGTAAAATGAAAGCCTATGTAATCCGCAAGAAGAGGAAATCATAAGTTTGTTTGTTGACCTGCACTTTCTCACCTCAACACTATGGTAAATCATTCTATAAATGGAAGAGACGAGAACATTTCCTCAAATATTGCAATAAATTCTGACTGGAGGTTAAGACAAAGATCATCACTTTGTACAATAAGATCTTTAATTTTTTGCAATATGATTTACCCTACTCAATCTGTATTTATTTTACATACGTTCTTATACCATTAGGTTAGGTTCACATCTGAATTAGATGCTTAGTTACAGATAACACCTTAACTGGCAGAAAAAATAGCAAAGCATACAGAGCTATATTTTCTGGTAAAATTATTGTTAAGATGGTGGAAATCAGACAAATCCTATTACAAGTAAATGCGGTCCATTTGACACCATTGGTATCTGTCTTTTAACAGATTGATCACAGATTGAATTGTGACAGAAGATAAAGTGGAATGCCTAATTCAAATGTGAATCAACTTTATCCATCAAGTTCAAACGGGAAGAGGATGTGGATAAAGGATAGGGTAAATTTAGAACTTTCCCCTTATTGATCCATAGTAAAAACAAAACACATTCTGATTCCAAGTGACCAGACTGGATCATTTATACAAGAATTCTGTACAATTACATAAGCGATGAACCTTTCTTGAAGCCATCAACTGTTTCTGGTGTTACCATTTCCTGACATGACTATCTCGCAAATTAAAACTTTTTTTTTTTTTGGTAAAAAAAAAACAATGTTGTCTCTGGAGATAAAACCTTTTATTTTCAGAGGGAAGCAGTGCCCTCAATTCTTTTGAGATGGTTTTCAATGAGACAGCCTTTCAACATATGATAACTTCACACCTTCATAAAAACAAATCATTTTGATTTGGTGACTACTATCCTCAATATGCTATAGGATTACTGATATCTTATTTCCAGATTCTCTATATGTAATTGCAATATCCTGTTGATCCTAGAGGCTCATTTGCATATATTAAAACAAAGGGGGTCATTTATTAAGACCAGCGATTTTGAATCTGCCCAAGTTATGGGAAGGCCGGTACCCCTACATAACTTTGATGGATCCACCACCAGCGCAGGGGTTTTTAAGACCGGCATTTAAAACGCCGGTCTTAATAAATGACCCCCTATGTTTTAATATATCTGATAGTAAATGACCCCATAATTTTTCACAGCAACGTGGGCACATGTGAACATGGGATCAACACAGATGCCTTCAGCTTACAGGTGCACATGCAACAGGTCGAACAGTTTCATAGGTACAAATCTGCTGACAGATGCCCTTTAAATAATTTTTAAGATCTGTATGCACAAAACATGCAATCAGTTCCCAGAAGTAAACCATATTAACTATATGCACTGTGCTCAGTCTGACAAGAGGTATAGTGAACTTAGAAGAGTAGCTAATTTTTTTTTATTGTGCCTAAGGTACACTTCAGGTGACTGTAATACAATTACGTTAGGGTCAGTATTATACCTGCAACATTTGTACGCACCACAGTTCTACTGAACCAAACTAGTTTCACCATAGTATTCAGTGGTGAACTAAGTTTGGTTTAACATAACCACGTGAAGTTCAAGTATCACAAAATGGGCTTAAGCCAATAACGAATTGCCACAGCATAAACACTGTGTCACACATACTGTATACACTGATCAGCTGTAACATTAAAACCAACTGCCTAATGTTAAGTAGGTCCACCTTGTGCCACCACCATAGCTCTGACCCATCAAGACCACTGAAGGGGCCCCATGCTATCTAGAACCATGATGTTAGCAGCAGAGCCTGTGAGGTGAAGCCTTCGTGAATTGAAATTCTTTTTTAAGAACATCCCATATATGCTCAACTGGATGGAGATTGGGGAATTTGGAGGATAAGTCAATAACTCTGTATTAGGTTCCTCAAACCATTCCGGAACATTTTTTGCAGTGTGCCAGGGGAAATTATCCTGCTGAAAGAGGCTGCTGCCATTAGGATACTCGACTGCCATGAAGGGCTGTGCAGCGGTCTGCAACAATGTATAGGTAGATGAAGTATATCAAAGTTTTCATTTTTAGAAATGCCAAGTCGCAAAGTTTAACAGTACAACTTTGCCTGGGGGATCACACTTTTTTCTGATAGCTTGCATTAATCCCATAGTGCATCCCCATGATATTCTCTTGTAAGTAACACATGATACTGTATAAAAGAAAATGTGATTATTCAGATCAGGCCATCTTCTTCCATATGCCCACGGTCCACTTGTAATATGCTCACGAGTCCATTGCAGGTGCTTTCAATATATCCGTTAACTGCAATCCTGGCCATTAAACCTCTAGTATGCCATGGTCATGGGTGACCGATGCTCTAAAGCAGGGATGTCAAACTCGTGGCCCTCCAGCTGTTGCAAAACTACAACTCCCATCATGCCTGGACAGCCTACAGGTATCAGCCTACAGCAGGGCATTGTGGGAGTTGTAGTTTTGCAACAGCTGGAGGGCCACGAGTTTGACATCCGTGCTCTAAAGGGTTATACATTACAAAAAAGATAAAAAGAAATAAAACAATTAAACAATGGCAGGATTGCTGTTTTGGTTCATCCTGCCTCCCCAATTCATTTGTCACAGTTAGGCCTCATTAACACGTCAGTGTTTTAGTCAGTGACTGTGAGCCAAAATCAGGTGTGGCTCTAAACAAAGAACAAGTGCAGATCTTTCCATTGTACCTTAACTTTGTGGAGGCTTCAGTCCTGGTTTTGGCTAAGGTTTAATACCTCTCATAACTGTGTCATTAGTGCATACAGTAGTTCTGGATAAATAATTAATTTTAGTAGCACATGAATACAAACAAATATACTATTAATGAATTACCTAGAAATTGATGCTCAAAGGCAGAGAAACTAAATTACTTGCAACTGCAATCTTTGCATTCATAACTGTTCCTATATTGTATCTTCAGGTAACTATAAAATATACACAGTATACAACCCTGTGTATGCTTGATCACATGTAGAATATGCATTGAGATGAGAGTGGTCATTTGCAAAAATGTATAGAAATTAAATAATCAAAAGCTGATGTTGACATAATCATGATTAGTGTTCACATACTAGTGTCATGTCAAACTAATTTAATCAGTTTCTATGAGGAGGTAACTTCCAGACTTGACAGCGGTGAATCAATGTATGTCGTATATATATATATATATATATATATATATATATATATATATATATGGACTTCTCCAAAGCATTTGACACCGTACCACATGAAAGCTTAGTATATAAAATGAGAATGATTGGACTAGGTGAAAATGTCTATATGTGGGTAAGTAAGTGGCTCAGTGATAGAAAACAGAGGGTGGTTATTAATGGTACACCCTCAGATTGGGTCACTGTCATTAGTGGGGTACCACAGGGGTCAGTATTGGGCCCTATTCTCTTCAATATATTTATTAATGATCTTATAGAAGGCTTGCACAGTAAAATATCAATTTGTGCAGATGACACTAAACTATGTAAAGTAATTAACACAGAAGAGGACAGTATATGGCTGCAGATGGATTGGAGACTTGGGCAGAGAAATGGCAGATGAGGTTTAACACTGACAGATCTAAGGCTATGCACATGGGAAGGAATAATACAAGTCACCAGAACATACTAAATGAAAAACACTGGGTAACACTGACATGGAAAAGGACCTAGAAATTTTAATAAACAGCAAACTAAGCTGTAGAAACGAGTGTCAGACAGCTGCTGCAAAGGCCAATAAGAAAATGGATTGCATCAAAAGGGGCATAGATGCCCGTGATGAGAACATAGTCCTGCCACTTTACAAATCACTAGTCAGACCACACATGGAGTACTGTGTACAGTTCTGGGCTCCTGTAAACAAGGCAGACATAGCAGAGCTGGAGAGGGTTCAAAGGAGGGCAACTAAAGGAATAACTGAAATGGGGCGACTACAGTACCCTGAAAGATTATCAAAATTAGGGTTATTCACTTTACAAAAAAGACAATTTAGGGGAGATCTAATAAATATGCATAAATATATCAGGGGTTAGTTCAGAGATCTCTCCCATCATCTATTTATCCCCAGGACTGTGACTTTGACGAGGGGACATCCTCTGCGTCTGGAGGAAAGAAGGTTTGTGCACAAACATAGAAGAGGATTCTTTACAGTGAGAACAGTGAGACTATGGGACTCTCTGCCTGAGGAGGTGGTGATGGTGAGTTCACTAAAAGAGTTCAAGAGGGGCCTGGATGTATTTCTGGAGGGTAATAATATTATAGTTACTAGAAATGGGTCGTTAATCCAGTTATTCTAATTACCTGATTGGAGTCGGGAAATAAATTTTTCCCCTAAAGTGAGGAAAATTGGCTTCTACCTCAAAGGGTTTTTTGTTTGCCTTCCTCTGAATCAACTTGCAGTATAACAGGCTGAACTGGATGGACAGATCTATTTTTTCAGCCTTAAAACTATGTTACTATGTTACTAATGGTCTTCTTTTTATAAAACCATGTATTATATGTGATCACTATTTATTAGTTTCTCTTGCTACAATCAAATGCATGTAAAACTGACAATGAGACAGCAATGAGTCACAATTCCCCTGACCTTGCTCTTCTCCTCTGTGGATTACTCATACTACATAAAATGTACTAATGTATGATGGTCATTTGTACATTTTTGTTCATTCAGATGTGCATATCCCATGTCATTTACATTAAAGCAACAAGTAATGGAATATTTAGTTGCCACAGAACTATTCATTATGATAAATGGTTGCATAAAATTAAGTTTGTGTTATGATAAGCATCCTATTCATATCTATTTGGGTGAAAACGGCTTGCATTATTACTAATATAGTGTTTCCTAACCCAATACCATTTAGGATGACAGGCATTAAAATATTATCTGGGGAGAAAAGAAGGGTCAGAAAATGTTAAAAATAAAAAGAAGCATTACTCACCTCTTTGCCAAATATTTTTTTAAAAAAGTGATCTAATCCTAATTAATTAATCACAAATAACTTTATAAATCAGCTAGGGAGCACAGTGTACATCATATACATGCATAGTTACTCAGCTGTGGTAGTGAAACTGTTACTGTGCATCCGTATAACAGGCAGGTAGCAGGCGTCACTCTTAGATTCAGTTCACACTTCACTTATTTAGTCAGTTATGGGTCAAAAACTGACCAAATAACTAAAGGGTAAACAGGTCAATGTTAGCATCAGGTATAATGTACTTCAAGGGGCAATCCGATACTATCCCCCATATGCTGGACCCCTCACAATGAATATACTTACCCACATTCATCGTTCCCTGTGCCGCTCCTGGTCCCTGCATCACCGCTGCAGCTTCTCTCCATGCGCGGATGAAAACACCCGTCATGCTAGGTAGGCTCGTCCCAGTCACCGTCTGCCATTGGCTCCCCCCTCCCTCCCTCCCCATCTATCAGAAGAAAAATAGCAAAAAAAAACGGATCCTGTCTTTTGAGAGTCCGCCTTCACATGATCAGTATTTGATTAGTAATGGTAAGGCTAAAAAAAACAGGAGTGGGTCCAAAACAGAGATGACACATAATGGGAATATTTGCATGTCTTCTGGGTTTTGAAGCCACTCCTGGTTTTGGTTTCCAAATCATGAGCAAATCATGCTGCAAAATACTGACCATATGATAGAGGCCTCATGCTCATTTTGCATGTGTTTTGACCATTTGCATCTAGAATTGGTTTTATTCAAATGGAAAAGAAGTCCTTCATGCAGGACATTAATGGTCAGTTTTTCGCATCAGCATTTGATCAGTATTAGTAAGGCCAGAAAACAGCAATAAGGTCCAAAACAGAGATAACACGTGATTGAAATATTTGAATGTATTCTCTGTTCTGGACCTACTCCTGCTTTTGGCTTCCAAATCATGATCAAATCCTAATGGAAAATATTGACTTCGGGATAGAGGCTTATATGGATTCTCCAAAGACAGGATCCGTTGTGTTTTCATTTTTTGGTTCTTTTGACAGATTAGAAGAAGGGTAAAATAAGTGGTGATGTAAACAAGGCCAAACAGGGACACTAGTGGCTCAGTCACAGAATGGTAGGGTGTTAACAGCATGAGGAGTCAACCCAGTAGCCCAGTCACATAGTGGGGAGGGTGGCAACAACATGAGGAGTCGACATAGCGGCCCAGACACAAAGTGGGGAGGAGGGGGGCAGCAACAGTTGAAGTAACAGCACAAGATAGTGGATGGCATAGGAGAAGATGGCAGCAGAAGTAGCAGGGGTGTGGAATCAGGCAGGTGGCAGCATCCCAATAGTGGCTAAAGCATGTGGCCAGAGGTAATAGGCCATTTTTCTGTCATGGCAGCATGCTGCAGTAAAAAACATTACTGCCAGAATGATTTAGTCTGATGCATCAGGCACTGATCTATGGAAATCCTGACTGATTCATGCCTGATTCATCTTTCGAAAGGGTAATCTAATCTCTCAACATTTCCTGTTGAAAGGCGAGTTCTCATTGGGGTACCTATGCCCCCCGATGCACTAAACAACTGCTCTGATTCCACGCTACTGGCTGGACAGGAAAGCTGGCCAGGGCAAACTCAGCCAGTTGCGGCCACAAATCAAGTTTGGCTGCCCAGTAGCCCAGGGGATCTTGGATCTGGGGTGCAGGGTGCTGTCCAAGTATGCCACCACCTGCTCTTTCAGGTTCTGCTCCAGGTCCTGCTGCTGGGTGGTTTCTTCAGTAGGCGGGTGAACAAAAGTGCTCATTAGAGACCCCAGGCTTAAGTTGCTGCTGATGGAGCTGGCGCTTCTCCTGCCTCCCCACCCCCTCCTGTCCACTGGCCAGCAACATTTATCAGATTTGCTCCAGAATGTGATGGAGTGGAATGAAATTATTCATCCTGTATTTCTGGCGACTGACAAATAAAGTGGACTCCTCAAAGGGGCTGAGCAAACGGCAGGTGTCACACATGAGCTGCCGGTGTCTAACGTCGAAGTTACACAGGGGAGTATTCTTGTCTGCCTGCATCATCAAGAAATCATTCACTGCTGACACATGGAGGGTGGAGTTCCAAAGTGTGGAAAAGTCGCATATGAGGTGATGATAGAAAGGAATGGACTATAGTACCAGCAATTTGGCCAGGAACAGGTTCAACTTCTGTACTGTTGGATGAGTGCACGCATATTGTTTTCTCTTTGCAATTGCCTCAGTGATCGATTGTTGGCAAAATGTGTGATGAGGAGTAGGTGAAAGAGGAGGAGAATCAGGACCAGCAGAGGATGGGAAGAAAACACAGATGGTACAAGCTGTACCACTACATTAGTGCCACGGTTTTCCCAGGCCACTTTATGGTGACACTTTATGTGTTGACCCAGGACTGTAGTGACAACATTGGCACCTTGGATGCACTTTGACTTCAGCTACATATAGCCACACTGACGTCCTGAAGCAACTTGATGAAAAATTCCCACATCAGTGAGTATAGCATTTTACTACCACAACTCTGTGCTGACTGCCTGTCACTCTATCTATGAAGTCATGCACTGCTAGTTGTTTCCAGACAGGTAGACTCCTGAGTAGCAGATGGTCTACCCCGAGCAAGTTTGGCTCCAGATCTCACACTGCTTCCACCCTGCTGGCTCATCGGCACCCTGCCACCCTGTTGCTGTCTCACGGGCCTGCCACTCTCGTTCGCTAATGATAATGATGAAGCCCCTTCTTTACCCAACCACCACGTGCGATCAGATACATCATCATCCACTCTTGTTAGCTCATCACTTATTTCCCCCTCACCAGTCTCATTGTCACTTCCCTGATCACTCTTAACACCTGCTCCCACCCGACTCATTATTGCTACTTGCACGTCTACAGAAGGAAGCATTGGACCTCTCCTCCAAACCTGTGCTGGGTAGGTAGCTGCTGACTGTCCTCAGTAATATCTTCCTCACTCAAAAGCGGAGCAGAGCCTGCAGCATACATCACTTTCCTGGCAGAAGGAGCAGCAAAGGAAAGAGGCAGGTTCAGGACAGGTAAGAGCACAGAGCTTGTTCATGGGCCATGCCAACTAAGCGTGGTGTCAGAGGAACCCACCGACTTCTGGCTGTAGGCATCTGATGTCAATTAAAATGATGTTGAAGACTGAGTCAATTATTCCAGGACAGCGGGATTAGTCATCAAAACATGACCGCTGGATGACACTGGCATCTCTGGCCTGATGCTGTCGCTGCTGCTGCCATCACCCCTTCTGCTGCTGCTATTTATGCTGGCATTTTTGCCACTGCCAGTTCATTTGGAGGGCCCTAGCACATCTTTGTTGGACGCACGGTAACAATAACTGAATATTTAAATAAGTTGTTCAATGTCATTTGGACATCCCAGTAATAGTTATACTACACCGTACATACACACCCCAAAATGAGAATTAAGGCCTAATGGAACTGATTTCCTATGAAATCAGATGACAACACTCTGACAGTTATATTACACTGTTTATTGACCCCAATATCAAAATCAAGGCTTAATGGGATTACTTATCTATGAAATCAGGTGGACATAACACTAACGGTTATATTACACTGTTTATTCACCCCAATATCGAAATCAAGGCCTAATGGGATTACTTATCTATGAAATCAGGTGGACAATACGCTAATGGTTATATTACACTGTTTATTCACCCCAATATCGAAATCAAGGTCTAATGGGATTACTTATCTATGAAATCAGGTGGACATAACACTAACGGTTATATTACACTGTTTATTAACCCCAATATAATAATCAAGATCTAATGCAATTGCTTATCTATGAAATCAGGTGGACATTACACTAACGGTTAGATTGCACATCTTATTCCCTCTAATTTGAGAATTCAGGCATAATAGAATTGCTTATCTAATAAACAAGCTGGGCACCCAAATAATAGCTAGATTACACAGTTTATTTACCCCAATTTGAGAATAAAGGCATAATAGAATTGTTTTTCTATTAAACTAGGTGTACTCCATTCAATTAGATAGCTTCGTGCCCTTCATAGGGGATTCATGCAAACTGAAGTATCCTTTCAGCTTACAGAGCCTGCACTGTGCTGCAGCCTCCCTATGTCCTCCCTACAGTGTCTGAAAATTCTTCCTACGATCTCCCTACACTGTCCATTCACTGTCCCTACCCCAGATAATGCTATTAAAAATTCTGTACAACACTTTCCCTAGCACTTGTTACATTTGTCCATATGCTCAGTTCACTGGAAAATGGCAGAGACTGGGCAGGATGAGGCTTACTTTCACTTTGTAACATGTGCAGCAACCATTTTAGAAAAAATCTGATTAGTTACCATGAAGCACAAGCAAATTCAGATTCATGGTGAATTACATTTTTCCTGAAATTTGGATTGACTTCCACTTCGTTATCATCGATTCGCTCAATGCGAATTATATTGTTTCTCTCCAAGACAGAAGCTGCTCTACACTGTAAGTCTTCACTACCAGCTTCCTGGACCTGGAGGAGTAGGATATTGGTATTAACGGGGTTGTTGACCTTATATTAAATGATGGCCTATTCCTAGATTTATTACTCATTTTTCGATCAGCTATTGATTGCCTATCTTGTCAATTGGCCATTACATAATAAAACATAGACAACCCCTTTAACTGCAGTGACATTTGAGGAATTGGGTTTTGAAGTTTAAATATGTTCAGAAAAAAAAAGAAATTTTGTATTTCATTCAGGCTAGAGTCACATATCCTTTTTTTATATTGGATTTTAATAGCACACCACCTAAATGTGTGTTTACATGAGATGGGTCCTAAGCCACCTTCAAGTAGTGAAGAAGACTCCTGCACTACAGCACTTCACAAAATGCAAGTAGTGTATTTATTTTATTGTGTGGGCTCCCAGTAATGTATATTTAAATGTTTTTGGTCATTCAGGTCTTCATCAGAATACCGTGTGCTGCACTGCAACACTGAAGTAAAGAAATGGGTGCTTTGAGAAGGAAGAGAAGGCCCAGAAGTAGTGGTTGTAATGGTGCAAAAACCCCTGCAAGTAGTACTAGAGCTGTATAGGCCCATACCATTACCATCACTACTTCTATTTCTACACTACATGAAATTTTGTGAAGTGCAGGAGTCTTCTCTACTACATATCTAGTTTTTGACTTGAGCCCAACACAAAAAAGAAGACAAGTAGTCCTTTACTATATTCTTATATTCTTTTTGAGTCACTTATTCCTTTGGGAGACTAGAATAATGGACAGGTGAAAGCATTTTAAAAAGTTATGAAAAAGAACACATAATAACTGTATTGCAGTGCTATAAGCATTATATTCTTTGTAACACATAATGTTTGTACTAAACAATACTATCATAATTAGCTATGGAGCTGCTTATCCCATAGATCCAATCTGGAAACAAAGCTAGAAAGGCAATCTATCTTAAGGAAGGTTTATTAATATAGCTGCTCAGGTAGAGATGATAATAAGCTAATTCATTCCTCACTTGGAAAGGTACATTTTGCTGCTGTCCTGATGCTTACAATATTGCTATTCTCATGTATATTACCTTCTAAGTATTGATGCCTAGGTGATTTTTAAGCTTGCCTCTGATGAGGTAAGCAGTTTATAAAGAAAGTTACGTCTTTCCTGTGTGTTAATACTGCTATCAAAATGTAACTAAACTAATATACTTGGGCATTTCTTTAGAGATTAAGCTTGTTTTATGTTTTTCTTTTTATCTTTATAGAATCCTCCAAAAAACCTAAAGAAAAGAGAGAACTAATCTCAAGTGTTTTCTTACTCTCCATACTGTAAGGCAGGGGAATATTCTAACACAGAAATTGTTAATTGCTGAATGTGCAGATTAATCAATATACAGTGCACTCAGTTAGTGCTCAAACTCGTTAGGTAGTCCTCATTTTTATTTGTTACAGTTTTATTCTAATATGGATGATTTTTCTCAAATATCTACACATACCGTACCATGTGACTTAAAAGGAATCTGTCACCAGGAAATTTACTGACATAATGTCTTGTAGGGCTAGCTCATTCTGGAGAAAAATTATGTTTAACCCATATGCAAATGAGCAGTTAAATGCGGGTCCCAGCCACTCAGTGCACTCTTGCTCCTCCTGCTTCCTATCCAAGCCCCCCCCTCTCTCTTTCTTTTTTGACCTGGTAGTCAATACTTTTATAGTACTGACATGCCAAATGTTGAAGTGTGTGCCAGTGCTGTAAGGGAAATGAGTCGCATGAGACTCGTTGGCCTCACACTCCCCTGCCTCCTAACTATGACTGACAGGTTTTAAATCTTTTATATTTTTATAGCATTAAAACAAAGTAAAAACTATATAATCTGTTATCACTGTAATTGTACTGACCCATAGATTAAAGGTAAACATCACTTTCACTGCCCAGGGATTTCTGTAAAAATGAAACCATAAAACCACGGCAGAGTTTTGTTTTTTTACAGTTCCACCCCATTAATAATCGTGTTCAGCTTTCCAATGCAAAATATGCAATTATAAATGCAGTCATTAAAAATTACAAATTGTCCCAGAAAAAACAATTCCTCACACGACTATGTCAACAGAATAGTAAAACAGTTATAGCTTTTGGAAGGCAGGGTGGTGAAAATGAAATAAAATTGATTGTAGTGGTCAAGTGAGCATCCCAACTACACATTTAGACCGTTTGATGTACAAAATACATTAGGAAAAATGTTAATGAAATCCAAAGAACCCATCACAAAGGTACATTTTGGTTTGACTGCCCTTTAAGTTTAGTCTAATCTTTGCTTCTGTAAAGGGATAACTAGCTGTGCTTTACTTTACTGAAATGTCAGTGTCATTAGAGGAAGACAGCAGAAACATACAGAAGACTGAAACATGAAATAAACAAAAGTTCACTTTACTGATTATGGTCAGTTAACACCTTAACCCCTTAGTGAACGGGCAGGAGTGCTGATCCGGGCAGTTTAACACTTTACATGGCGCGGCAATGGCGCCTGCCGCTTGTAAAGTGCTGACAGAGGGAGCAGACTCCCTCTGTCTCCCATCGGCACAGTTTAACAGCTTTTATTCAGAGAAAGCTTTTCCAAGACCCAAAAGTCCTTTTAAGGACTACTGTGTGTGTGTTTTAAAGCAGCAATCTATTTACCTGCTGCAGTCTCAGGGACAGTGCTTCAGAAGGGAGAGACATTTGCTGTTTTTACTACCAAAAGTCCTTTTAAGGACTACTGTGTGTGTTTGACAGCAGCAAGATATTTTTATTTTATACCTATTAGTGACATATTCTGTACATCATCCGCAGACTTTGTCTTTAATAATCTGGGCCACATTTAGTGTCTATAATCTGTGGTGTTCTGTAACTAATAGTGTAGAACATCTGCAAACAGTGTCTGTATTACAAATTCCAATAATCTCGGCCATATTCTGTGGGTTTCTGTGACATAAACTGTCCTGCATTTGAAAACTGTGTCTTTAGCGGACAGTAAAACAATCTACGCCACATCTAGTGACAAAACCATTAATATGAAGAAGGCGAGCACTAAGGGACGGGGAAGTGCGCGTGATGCTGATAGTGCACGCATAGGCCGTGGCTCTGCGCGCAATGAAACTGATTAAAAGAATGTAGCTGAGGGCCTCCAGGTGCGCTAACCCCCTAAAACAGTAATGGCAACGGCGAACCTTTTAGAGACTGAGTGCCGAAACTGCAACCCCAAACCCACTTAGTTGTCACAAATTGCCACACGGTCATTTACCCTGAATACTACAGTCCAATATACAGTAGTATATCTATTCCATGTTCCTTATCATTTAGCTATAGGTGTAGAGTGTCAGTTCGTCCCATGTGTCCACCTTGGACACCCAGTAGTTGTAAGGCACAGAGGAATCACTGAGGACTCTGACACGGTCTGCTAGGTAATCCTTTACCATCTTCCAAATGTTTCCATCCTTGTGACACTGGGCTGCGCATCAAGGTGAGGGTGCTGGCAGGGTGTCATGTAACGGTTCCAGGCCTTGGAGAGTGTTGTTCTGCCTCTGTTGGAACTGCTGTGTGTTCCCCTCATCTCCCCTCCTGGGTTTTTCCAATAAAATATGTACTCTGCCGCCAGCATTATCAGATGGAAATTTATGGAGAAAATTTTCAAGAAGGACCTTCACGTATTGCCCCATTTTGCTCGTCCTCTCCATCACAGGAATGAGAGATGAGAAGTTAACTTTGTAGCGGGGGTCGAGAAGGGTGAACTAAACCAGTAATCGCTGTTGTGCAAAATGCATAGAATGCGAGGGTTACAGGAAAGACAGCATAACATAAAGTCAGCCATGTCTGTCAGAGTCCCAACAGAATAGACTTTGCTGTCCTCATCAGGAGGATGACTCTCAATCTCATTATCCTCTTCCTCCTCTCCTGCCCATCTATGCTGAATAGATTGAAAAAACCTGCTATGGTTACTACCCTCTGTAGCGGAGGCAATCTTCTCTTGCTCCTCCTCCTCATCATCATCCAATTCACACTGAGAAGACGAACTGAGTGTGTTCTGGCTATCACCCTGTGTAATGTCTTCCCCCTAGTTCCACCTCTTCCACATGTAAAGCATCCGCCTTCATAGTTAGCAGCCAGCATTTCAGTAGACATGGTTAGGGATGGTTAGGCTGATAATAGCGCCATCACCACTCACCATCTGTGTTTATCCTTCAAAGTTGCGTAAAACTTCACAGAGGATAGACATACAAGACCATGTTGCAGCTGGTATTTCACTAGGCTGCTCACAAAGCCTGGCCAACATGTGTAATTCCAGCGCGTGCTCACGTCACACAACAGTCAGTTAGCTGGCAAGTACAAGTGCTGCAGCAGCGTTTGCAGACCGTCGGCAGCTATAGATGACTTTATGAAGAGGGCACACGCACACGGCGCACCTTCACCAGTAGCTCAGGCAAATTGGGGTAGATTTTGAGAAATTTCAGAACACATGGACTAGGCATGGTATGGCTGGATGCCAGACATTAAAGAGGGATCCACATGGCCATATCAGAATTTGTCCCATGTACAATTTTGCCTTCTTCACTGGGCAGAGGTTGTTTTTTTCCCAGTGATTAAGATTTTATTATTAGGACAGGTTTTTGAGGGACAATTTCCCAACGTTTTGCTGTGGTCACTGGGCAGAGGTGTCATTCTGCCCGTTGAGGGCCGTGATTGGCTGAGGGCTTGGCCTGTTATGTTCCATTGTTTAAGTTTTTATTGTTATGGTTTGAGTTTATGAATAGGATGTAAAATATGTTATGGTTATTTGGTTATTTATGAGTTCTAAAACAGACCATGCCATTCTCGTGTGTTATGTTTTTATTTATATTAATGTAAGTTTGGGATGTTTGTTGTGCATGGTACATATATGCTGTATGATTGCCATGTGTGTGAGATTGCCAAGCTACAAAGCTACCAACAAGTTATTGCCATTATCAGACACAACCAACCTGGTCCTTTACACCCTGCCACAGCTCTGCAGCAGTGTGCTGTTAGTCACCCAAGCAAATGAATTTCAGCACGGCCTGTTGCTGCTTCCCCACTGCAGTGCTACACTGCTTCCAGCTACTGACTGATGGTTTACTGCTACTGCTAGATGAGAATTAAGAGTTTGCAGTGGAGGAGGAGGTGGGGGCGGAGAATGGGGGTTTCAGCCACTAATGTAGGTGGTGGCGGAAATCCTAATGGAAGTAGGGCCCGCAATCCTTGGCGTCGGTAGCACCTGTGCCATCCCAGGGTACCAATCGCCTCCACAAGGTTCACTCAGTGTGCCGTCACGGAAATGTAGTGTACCCTGGCCAAAAGTACTTGTACATGTGTCTGTAGTTAAGTGGACCTTCCCAATAACTGCATTGGTCAGGGCACAGGTGATGGTATTGGACACAATTGCTGGTGTAATGCGGGGACGGCACACCGAGAAAAATAGTGGTGGCTGGGGACTGAGTAACAAAGGGCAGCCGCCGCCATGAGGCTGAGGAAAGCCTCAGTGTCCACAGGCCTAAATGGCAACAATTCCAGGGCCAGAAATTTTTAAAGGTGCGCATTTAGTGCTATGGCTTGTGGGTGGGTGGGTATTTGCACTTACGTTCCAATGCCTGGGGTAAGGACATCTGTACGCTGTGCTTGGACACAGAAGTCGGTGTGCTAGCTGATGGTGCTTGCGAAGGCCCAGCTTTAGGGCGGGAGTTATCCAGGCCAGCGTCTAGGAGCGAGGATTTGCCAGCACGTAACACAGGGGTGGAAGAGGAGGCAGTGGTGTGACCCACAGACACTGATTGTGGACCTAGGGGTTTGGCCCACCTATTAATGCCATGTGGTGGATAATGCTAGTGGTGGTGAGGTTGTTGGTGTTCACACCCCTACTCATTTTGCCCCCAGTGTACTGTCTTCCCCCATTATGTTCCCGCGTTTGAGTTTTTATTGTTATGGTTTCAGTTATACTTTATGAATAGGATGCAAAATATTTTATGGTTATTTGGTTATTTATGAGTTCTTATTTTGGTATGGCACAGTTTGCAAATGAAAATTCTTTTATTGTCCTAAATTTCCTCAAAAAAGCGCCAGACTGTGGAACACCTACCCCTTGACAAGGGAGATTTTCGCAAGGGGGAACTATTGCGGCTCTTTTTGGGGTGCCCTGCCTTCTCCCTTTTGCCACCCCACAGCCTTTTCCATCCTGTTGTGGTGCTGTGGATCCCTCCCCCTCTGTCCTGCTGTCCTCGCTTGGCTTGCCACCTTTCCAGGTTGGGTCAGTGATGTCATCGTCCCCCACCTCCTCTTCCACTTCCTCACTCTGGTCATCCTCCTGACTTGTGTTGACCTAACAAGACCCTCACTGATTGACAACTGTGTCTCATCCGCATCATCCACCTCTTGAAACACTAATTGCCATTCCCCACCGTCATCTTCTTCTCACTGTGGATGCTGAAGAGTTTTGGGATCATTGCACAAGATCTCCTCATGTCCCTCTTCAGGAAGGGTCAACTCACCTGTAGGCCCTCACCTACAATCTTTTACAAGGCAATCAAAAAATATAAAATTTCAATTAAAAATGTTCATAGCAGGTGCTGACCGCCATTCCCTGTGCTAACTGTGCAATAGAGATATCCTGAACTATTCGCCGGCAAACAGTTCCCGGCGAACATCGCATGTTCGCATTCGCCGAGGCGGGCGAACTTATGCGATGTTCGGTTCGCCCACTATACGTCATCATTAAGCAAACTTTGACCCTGTACCTCACAGTCAGCAGACACATTAAAGCCAATCAGCATACCCTCCCTCCCAGAACCTCCCACCTCCTATCAAAAAGCAAGGGCAGCATCCATCTTAAATTCATTCAAAAGCTGCAGTGTTAGTTAGAGCAGGGAGAGTGCTGCTGCTGCTGAATTAAAGGGGTTCTTCACTTTGTTACAACTGGTGATCTATTCTCAGGAAAGATCATCAGCATCTTATCGGCTGGGGTCTGACACCCGGGACCCCTCCGATCAGCTGTTTAAGAAGGCAGCGACGCTGCAGGAGCGCCGCGGCCTTCTCACTGTTTACCGCTGCTAGCCATTCAGTGAACAGAGCTTAGCCTCGCCCATGCCACTTGATACAAGTCGTGACGTCACTGAGTGGGACGCTAGCAGCGGTAAACAGTGAGAAGGCAGCGGCGCTCCTGCAGCGCCACTGCCTTCTCAAAAAGCTGATCAGCGGGGGTCCCGGATGTCGGACCCCGGCCGATCAGATGTTGATGATCTATCCTGAGGATAGATCATCAGTTGTAACAAAGTGAAGAACCCTTTTAATAGGGAAAGCGTTAGCTAGGCCAGTGTTCTGTGTTCACTCTAGTCCTCCAAGACTCATCTGCTGTAAGGACAGCATCCTTACAGCACCCCCAAAAAGCCCTTTTTAGGGCTGGTACATCAGTCTGCTTTTATTTATTTTTTTCTATATATGTATATTGCAGTTGCCTGCCCGAGTGTGAGAGGTTGCAGGCCCACAGACTGTACTGTGTGCACACCACTCATAGAGGGTGGCACAATAACTTGCAGATAAAAAAGTCATTTAATTTTTACCCTCTAATATAATTGCAGTTGCCTTCCAGTGTGTGTCAGGCCCACTGACTGTACGGTGCCCACTGCCAGTGCCCACCACTCATATCGGGTGGCACAGTACCTTGCAGAAAAAAGTCATTTTATTTTTACCCTTTAATATAATTGCAGTTGCCTGCCAGTGTGTGTCAGGCCCACAGACTGTACTGTGCCCACTGCCCACCACTCAAATAGGGTGTCACAGCACATTGCACGGCGCACGCGCAGTGACCTAAGATTCAAATGAAGCGGACCGAGCATGGGTCTTTTTCCATCTCCCGGTTCCAAAAATCTATTCACTACACAGGCCCTTGCCCTGATAAGGGACAAAACAGACATTAAACTGATAGGAATAGTACTTAGTTAACACTAGTTGCATTGGTGGCAAATTCCATTGCAAGTGCCCAATATTAGAAGGAAGCGGACAGAGCAAGCTTTTTTCTCTATCTCCCCATGCAAGGATTCAATTAAATACACGTTCCCTGATAGGGGACTTAACAAAGATTAAAATGGTAAGAATAGTAGTTCACACTATTTGTATTCGTGGCACAGTACATTGCGCGGCGCACGCGCAGTGCCCCAAATTGGAAGTAAGAGGACCGACCAATCATCTTTTTCCATCTCCCGGTTCCTAAAATCAATTCGATACAGGGTACGTAACAGGGATTAAACTGATAAGAATACAACTACATACGGGGTGTTTCTGTAAACTGCAGAATCAGGGTAATACATTTTGAGTTTTTTTTGGTTGTTAACCCTTGATTTGTTACAGGAAAACATGGATTAAACTAGAAGATTTGTCAATTTCCTCTAATTCTTAGGGTTAACAATGTTTGTAAAATCAGTTTTTAATAACTTGAGGGGTGTAATTTCCACAATGGGGTCATTTATAGGTGGTTTCCACTATGTAAGCCCCACAAAGTGACTTGATAACTGAAATGGTCCTTAAAAAAGTGGGTTTTGGAAATGTTCTTAAAAATATAATAATTTGCTTCTAAAACCTTATAACATCCTAAAAAATAAAATTACATTTACAAAATGATGCAAACATGAAAGTGGACATATGGTAAATGTAAAGTGATAACTCTTGTATGATGTATCACTATCTGCCTTAAAAGCAGAGAAATTCAAATTCAGAATATTGCAAATTTTTCCAAATTTTCTTTAAATTTTAGATTTTTTTTAAAAAATAAAGATGAATTATATCGAAATTTTTACTGTCATGAAGTACAATGTATCGCGAGAAAACAGTCTCAGAATGGTTTGGATAATTAAAAGCATTCCGAAGTTATTACCACATAAACTGACACATGTCAAATTTCCTAAGAAAACAGACAGGTCCTTAAGGTGAAACATGGCAAGGTCCTTAAGGGGTTAAAGCACTAAAATGTGACAACTATCTACCCTGAACACAATTATGCATTCCTGTGCACATACACAAGTACATTGTCTATAGTCAAGAGCAGAAAATATTTACCGTCTGCCAAGAGTAACATTTTCTCCCAAAAAAGATGCTGGAAGACCACTGAGGACAGTGGTTGGCACACACTATATTCCGTCATGACACCACTGCACTTTGTAAACAAGCAACAGCAGGAAGAACTGACCAGCAGCACAGAGAAGTCTTAGAGAAAAAGGTTTGTATACAGTCATTTTTTGAAACCATTCACAGGCTTGACTGAGATTTGTAAGAATTTTGAACAATGCTTTTAATAGGTTACCCCATAAAAAGTATTGCAATGCAGGGAATAGGGCATTTCAGTGAAAGTGTTATTGCAAAATACATGCAATGACGTTGCTATTTTTTTTATATACATAACATTTTCCTCTCTAATAGTGTCCTTTGCTGTTTCTCCTGTGGCCAAAATTCAGCTTCACACTACTAGCTGTTCTGCTCTCTTCCTCCTCTCAGTGCCTGGATAGTGAATCATAGTGGTTTACACATCTATTTTTTAGAGAAGCATTATGGATTCCAAATTCCGTTATGGCCATGGTAGCGGAATCCATAAAGGGATTTTTCGATAACCCGAACTTTAGATGACGAACTTAAACCACAAGTTCGCTCAACTCTATTCTTTAATCTTTCTTTTGTAGAACAACTTGTGTGCTTAAGGTTGTCCTTGCTACATGACTCACATTCCATTAAGAGTCAGCTCATAGACATCAATTTTCATTTAGAATTTCCTTTAGAATTTGCTGGTATAATTCAGAATTCATTGTTTCATTAATGATGACAAATGGTCTTCGCTCAGATGCAGCAAAACAGGCCAAAATCATAATTAGGTAATAATGCTGTTTTTTAAAGTAAAATGTGTTTGAACTACATGGTCTGATGCAGTAATGCATTCACTAACACAGGTATAAGAATGCAATTTGTTTAAAGTAAAATGAACTACATGATCTGATGCAGTAATGTGTTTTTTATCACGCAATTAACAATGCAATGTTTTCAGTGAAATGTCTTTGAACTATGTGTTCAATAATACAGGTATACAAATGGAGTTATTGCAGTGTTCTTTTGCTGTAACTCCCGACTGTCTTGCAGTAATATGCAGTAACACATTTAATAACACCAGTATAATGATGATGAACATTATCTTGCAATAATATGCAATGCATTTAATAACACAGGTATAATCAGGGAGTTATTGCCGTGAAATTATTTTGCTATAACTAGCTTTTATCTTGCATTAATATACAATGCATTTAAAAACACAGTAAAATAATGATGTTATTGCCATAACATTTTGTTATAACTACTCATTACCTTGCGATAATATGGAAAGCATTTAATAACACAGGTATAATAATGGGGTTATTGCTGTAAAATGCTTTTTCTGTAACTGAACATTACATTGCAATAACATGCAACAGATTTAATAACACAGTTATAATGGCACTATTGCAGTAAAATGCTTTTGCTATTAATAACCATTATGTTGCAGTAATATGCAACTCGTTTAATAGCATGGGTATAAGACTGGCATTATTATCATAAAATGCTATTGCTAAAACTGAACGTTATCTTGCAATAGCATGCAATGCAATTAATAACAATGGTATAATAATGGTGTTATTGTTTTGCTATAACTGAATATTATCTTGCAGCGATATTTGACCCGCTCAATAACGTGGGTGTAATAATGACCTTATTGCTGTTTAATAACATGAGTATAATGCACTGAAATGGTTTTTAGAAAGAAAAAAGCATTTGCTGTAGGATGCTATTGTGGTAGTGGCAATAAGTCTATGAACAGTAGAAATTAGTTTTTTTGTTTTTGTTTATTTTTAAGCTATCTGTTCATACATAGGAAAGTTAATTTTTCATGCAGGGGGCTTTGTAATGCAGAACTAGCTGTCAGCATCAGCTGTAGTAAACACACAAAGCTTTGTGTAAAGATTTCCCTGATCAAATTCCCAAGATTTCTACTGAATTATATCCCCCTATTGGGTCCCTATCGTGTTCTTGGTACTGCTAGATTACTTGCTTTTGTCTGAAAATGCTTTTTTCAGACACTGCCACAAAACACTCTTCCAGGTTAGAAGCTGAACACAGAACGTGGTTCTATGACGTTCTCAGGAAAGGACCTTCCTGAATTTTGCCCCTGATTGACTGATCCAGGCTGTCTGTAAGCCTCTAAGCGAATCAGGGCATGCCCCCCCCCACACACACACACACACACTTCCTCTCAGTGATCCTCCATCTTCTTTGTCCATCATGGTTGTCCCTGCCTATATTCACAGTAAAATGACACTTGGTCTGTTTTTGTGTGAATTATTCTAAATGAATCGCAAGAGCTTCAGATTTGTTTGGTGGAAAATTATTTGTGAAATTCATAACAATTCTGTAGTATATATATTAGAAATCAATATGGGTACAAAAAGTCTATGTATAGCCCAGACCTAACCTGTGACAGATTCCCTGTTCTACTGTACCTGAAAATAGAAAGTAAGTACTTTATGAAAAGCAAAATTAGGATCAAACACGTAAAGAAAGAGATTGTAACATTACAATTCATATATGGTGACAGGTGAGAAGAATGTGGCATTTAGTGTGAGAATAAAACGACAGCTGCGAAGAGAGGTGATGGACGCATGCTAATAGAAGCACTATTCACGAGTCAACAGCAGGAAAATGACATTTTAATAACCTTAAATGAAGTGGTGAACATGACAAATCTATTTATTACTAGTGTTAAAGAGAGAGGATAAAGAAATCTTTTAGTGTCTAACAGACCTAGAAGAACACGCTGCGAAGAAAGAGAGAATTCAAAGAACATTCGCTCCAACATTCCACTTACCAATACAAAGAGTTAATCACAATATTGTTCCTTGCAGAGCAAACGCTTTCTCGGTTATTTTTTCTGATCTTATTTTTTCTACATTTAGAAACAACAATAAGTTCCATATTGAGACATGTGGCATTTGTGCTTCTTAATGTAATCAATAACCAGGAGATTCTGGATTGGAGCTATTGATATGTATTGCTACCTACAGTATATGAACAGGGGAGATCCAGTAATAGCCATGTACTACCCTGCAGGCACAATGAGGACAATACAGATGTTGTTTCCAGCATCATGTTTTCTCTTTCTGCAGTACAGACATAGGTGATCATGACAACAGCCTCCTGTACAGTAAGTGGACCATCATGCTGCAAAGCAATGTAAATTGTGCTGAGAAGCAACAGATCAGCGCAGAGCTTGTGGATGTGCAGTCTATCTTTTTTCTCCCTTTTTGGAATTTTATTAGTGTCTTGACTTTTTCTCATGGTATCAGCACTCTTCCCATTCGGCCCAGTTGTTTTTAATTAGCAGGAGACTGCATACTGTATAGGTTGAAGACTACTTGGTCTCAGTTTAAGGGCTCATGCACACAAGTGTATGTATTTTGTGGTCTGCAAAAAATATGGAGAACATCCAAATTTGCATATGTTTTTTTTTGTTTGCAGATCCATTGTAAAATGTCTATCCTTGTCTGCAAAATGGTCAAGAACAGGAAATTATCAATTTTTTTTTCAGAACGGCTATATGGACATCTGGAAACTGAAAATGCACAGGGAGTCATTTCCGTTTTTTTGCGGACCCATTGAAGTGAATGGTTCAGCATAGAGTCCGCAAAAAACGGAACGGACAAGGACAAAAAATACGTTTGTGTGCATGAGCCCTTAAGGCTAGGGCTACATGGCAACATGGGTACAATTACATTGCAACATGTTATTTGTAATGATAGTCATTGGTGCCATACTGGATGGATTTTTTGCGAGTGTCGTGTCACAGCATGTCGTATGAAGCAGTGCGCCACCATAGACTATCATGTCGCATGACATTGGTGCGACATATGTCGCCGTGTAGCTCTAGCCTAAGTTCTGAGATCACTTGGACAGGTGAGTTCTAGATACCAGATTACATGATGAAGTATTGAGTGGTTGGTGCTATGGCTTTGATGAAGGGTTGGTGGGGCCCAGTGCCAAGGGGGCTCAGTCTGACTAGGTGCTGTTGGGCTGCTGTGTCTTGCCGCCTGTGAGTGCTGTGTTTTGGCAGCGGTGATCACCATGTGGTGCTACGCCACATTAGAGTGGGTCCCACTCAAAAGAGGCAACCTTGACGTGGTGAGTGGGCTTATGCATTTTGATCAAAATGTATACAAAAGGCATTGCATACAGTAAGTGGACAATGGTGTGATATACTAGTAATTATGCTTAAAAGCAATGAAAATTTCACTGAGAAGCAACAACAGTATTATACATATGGAGCAGGCTTACTGCAGAGGCCCACTCTATACAAATGGGGGCACATAACACCATACATGTACGGTGTTATGCGTTAATGTGGTTAAAGTGGTTAATGCTGTTTCCGTACAGCATTAAAATGTATTGGCTCCACGTAGGAAAAATGCACATAGCCCAAAGCAGCATGAAACTTCGATGAATTACTACTGCATTCCTATCTGCGTCTTTAAAAACATATAAAAATAGGAATCCGAAGTTGGATTGGTATCGGGGTACCAGTCAGTACCAAAGCCGACTTTGGATTCCTATTTTAAATTGTTTTTAAAGAAGCAGATATGAATACCAAAGTAGTTCACCAAAGTCTCTTGCAACTTGAACTTTGCTGACACAGAGCACATATATTTTAGTGCAGTACAGAAACAGCATTACAACAAAAGTTTTTGAATGAATCGACTTTGGGTGTTGTAGAGGTTACATTTTAAGGGGGCGGGCTGCTGTAGGGTGGGTTCACTGTTAAGGGAGTGGGCTGCTTTAGAGGTCAATGTTAAGGGTATGGTGCCCTATGTTGATCACTGTTAAGAGGGCAGGATGCTGTGAAGGTCACTGATAAAGGAGCGGGCACAGTGGGGGGATCACTGTTTAAGGGCAGGCTGCTGTGGAGGTAATTGTTAAGGGGTTGGAGTGCTGTGGATATCTCATTTTAAAGGGTGGAGCACTTTAAAGGCCACTGTTAAGGGGGTGGGCTGCTGTGAAGGTCACATTTTAAAGGAGCAGGACACTGTGGAGGTCCATGTTAAGGGGGTGGGTGCTGTGGAGGTCAATGTTTAAGGGGCGGGCCACTCTTGATGTCACGATTTAGGGAGTTGGATGCTGTGGAGGTCACTGGTAAGGGGCAGGGCACCTGTTCTCATGATCAGGGGTATATCAGCATTAGAAACCACTACTATGTAATTGTCATCCACTATTCCGTGGATAGGGGATAACTTGTCACAACCAGAAAACCCCTTTACTCTATTATAGTCAATTGAAAAGCAGTTGTTAGAGATGAGTGAATCGAAGCAGACGAAGTGGAAAAATTGGATTTGCACCGAATGCGAATTTCCTCGTTCTTCTTTGCAACAAATAGCATTTTTTCCTAAAATGGCTGCTAAAACTGGCCGCTACATGTGTGAAGACATGGGGCAAGAAACTCTGGGAAGGCGGGTCACCCATAATGCCATGCATGCAGCTAATCATCAGCCAGCCATGTGATGTCACAGCCCTATAAATAGACTCGGTCATCTTGGATTCTGACATTTTCCAGCATTTTTAGTGCAGGGAGAGACGTCAAAAGGCGCTAGGGACACTGCTAGGAAAAACCTTATTATGCACAAAAAGCTATTTACAAGTACAGGCAAACATTATTCAAGGTGCAGGGAAAGGATAGTGAGGAATCATTTCACAGCATCTTAGTGCAGGGAGAGATGTCAGAAGGTGCTAGGGACAGTCATAGGAAAAACCTTGTTGTGCATAAAAAGCGATTTACAAGTACAGGGAAAGATTATTCAAGGTATTGAAGGTGTAGAACAGGGTTCGGTAGGGGAGATTACAGCCTGGGTAATGGAAACAATCCTACAACAGCACCTTGCTGCACAGACTGGGGATCCAAAAAGCCATTATACAGCTCTGTAATTCCAGCAAACCGTTCTCGTTATTGGGGTGCTATGTTGAAAAGCCTTTAGTGGCATATATCAGTGGAAAAATAAAAATATATTCAGCGTTCAGCGCTGCAGTCATATGTGGTAAAGCGGTTAGTGGTGTATTTCAGTAGAAAAAGAAAATATATTCAGCGTTCAGCACCACAGTTATATGTGGTAAAGCCTTTACTGGGGTATTTCAGTAGAAAAAGAAAAATGTATTCAGCGTTCACCGCTGCAGTTTTATGTAGTAAAGCCTTTAGTGGCGTATTTCAGTAGAAAAAGAAAATATATATTCGGCGTTCAGCGCTGCAGTTATCTGTTGAAAAGCCTTTAGTATCAGATATACATGGAAAAAGATAAATATAATTGCCGTTCACTGTTACAGTTATATGTCGTAAAGCCTTTAGTGGCAAATATGAGTAAAAAAAGAAAAATATATTTGGCGTTCAGCACTGCAGTTGTCTGTTGAAAAGCCTTTAGCGGCGTATATTCGTGGAAAAAGAAAAATATACTCGGCTTTACAGTTATATGTGGTAAAGCCTTTAGTGGCGTATATCAGTAGAAAAAGAAAAATATATTCGGCGTTCAGTGCTGCAGTTATATGTGGTAAAGTCCTTTTTACAGTATGGACCGAATTACGTTGTGGGGAAATTTTTTATTTCAAACATGTTTTTTGGGAAAATTAATGGGTGCTTGAAGAGCTCTTTTTGCTGTATCGAGCGAATTACATTGTTGTGAAATTTTTAATAAAAAATTTTTTTCGTTAAAATTGATGGGTGCCTTCACCATCTATTCACAATTAAATTAAGCAGCTTCAGGAAGTTGAAAATATTCATATGTTTTTATCTGCTCTGTGTGCATTCGATCTCCACAGCACACAAGAGCCTCTGCTTTGGAGTCCAAGTCCAGTTTCTTAAGATCAGGAGTTCCTTCAGAATTGTGCGTAACATTCTTGCACCCTGTGCAAAGCCATAACAAAAGAACTCCATAGGCATACACATCAGAGGAAGCTGAAATTATGCCCCTCTCGCGATTTACAACAAATACATTATGTTCATGCAGAGATCCAAGAATTATGTTGGAGGCATGTACTGTATGCAAGCCATGTGCGACCCCTCCCATGCCTCCCACGCTGTTCTGCACCTGGTTTGCTTAGGCGAATGGAGTCACACAGGGGAGGAACTGCTCTGTGTCCTTCATCAAGAAATCGAATCCTGGCTTTTCCTGCAACAACTCAAAATCAGAGCCACGGTAACCGACAACGGGAAGAACATAGTGTCGGCGCTGCGTCAAGAAAGGCTGAGCCTTCCACCCATCTGCAAGACATCCTGAAAATTGCCAGGAAACTTTGCATGCACTTCAGTCACTCGTACACTGCAAAGCACATCCTCCTTGAGCTGCAGCGGCAGAACGGCATCCCCCAACATAGGCTGATATGTGACGTTTCCACCCGTTGGAATTTCACCCTCCATATGTTGGACCGACTATATGAACAGAGAAGGGCCATCAATGATTTATTGATGATCCAAGCAGATAGGATAACTCCCCTTTGAAACTTTAATGTCAGCCAGTGGCAGCTCATGCGTGACACCTGCCATTTGCTCAGGCCCTTTGAGGAGGCCACGTTATTTGTCAGTCGCCAGAACTATGGGATGAACAACGTCATTCCACTGCTTCATGTCTTGGAACAGATTCTGGTAAATCTGGCTGGTCAGGGGACTGGAGACGTGGTGCCTAGATCTCTCGGCCACAAGAACCCTGTGGGGGCTGAACAGGAGGAGGAGGAGGACATTGGAGAACAAGCAATGTGTAGCAAAATGGGTGGTTTTTACACACAGGTGACAGGAGAGGAGGAGTAGGAGCAGCCAGAGGAGCTACAGGGCAATGAGGAAGACGAAGCAGAGGACCCAGACACACCGTGGCAGTATGCAGTGGAGATGGAGCAGGGAGTCTCTCCAAGTCACTTGCACAAATGGCTCGCTGCATGCTCACTTGCTTGCGTACTGACAGAGGAATTGTCACCATTCGGCAGAAGGATGACTTTTGGCTCTCCACTAAATCCCGTAATTCGAGAATACATCTCTGAGGGACATGAACATGTGGAGTCACTGTGGGTAGAAATACATGGAGCAAAAAACAATAATAAAATGCTAATAGGAGTGTATTATAAACCACCTAATATACCAGAGTCCACAGAAAATCTATTACTAAACGAGATAGACGAGGCCGTAAATCATAATGAAGTCGTTATCATGGGGGACTTCAACTACCCAGATATAGACTGGGAAACTGAAAGCTGTACATCCCATAAAGGAAACAGGTTCTTGGCAATAGCCAAAGACAATTTCCTTTCCCAACTGGTTCAGGACCCCACTAGAGGGACGGCCATACTGGACTTAGTATTAACCAATAGACCTGATAGAACAACAGATGTGCAGGTTGGGGGACACCTGGGAAATAGTGACCATAAAGTTATAACCTTCCAATTATCCTTCAAACGAGAGTTTCTAAAGGGAGGAACAAAAATACCAAACTTCAAAAAGCAAAATTTAGCCAACTAAGCGAGGCCATAGGCCTAACTAACTGGGACAAAGTCCTCAAAAATAAAAATACAACCATAAAATGGGAGATTTTTAAAAGCATTGTAACATCTAATTGTGAGAGGTACATACCTTATAGGAATAAAAGGCTAAGGAACAATAAGAGACCAATGTGGATAAATGGAACCGTAAAGAAGGCAATAAATGACAAAAAGAAAGCATATAAATCACTAAAACAGGAGGGAGTCAGGAAGCACTGATAAACTATAAGGAAAAAAATAGAATATGTAAAAAACTAATAAAATTTGCCAAACTAGAGACCGAGAGATTCATTGCCAAAGAGAGTAAAACTAATCCTAAAATGTTCTTCAATTATATAAATAGTAAAAATATAAATCTGAAGGAGTCGGCCCTCTACATAGCAATGAGGGGGTGTTGCAGAGAGCGACGAGGATAAAGCAAAACTATTAAATATTTTTTCTCTACTATATTCACTGAGGAAAATAAACTGTCAGATGAAATGCAGAATGTAAAAATAAATCCCCATTAAAAGTGCCCTGTCTGACCCAGGAAGAAGTACAACAGCGACTTAAAAAGATTAAAATAGACAAATCGCCAGGACCGGATGGCATACACCCCGTATCCTAAGGGAATTAAGTGATGTCATAGCCAGACCATTATTTCTGATATTTACGGACTCTATAATAACAGGGAATGTTCCACAGGATTGGCGCATAGCAAATGTGGTGCCAATATTCAAAAAGGGTCCAAAACAGAGCCTGGAAATTATAGGCCGGTAAGTTTAACATCTATTGTTGGTAAACTGTTTGAAGGGTTTTTAAGAGATGCTATCTTGGAGTATCTCAATGAAAATAAGCAAATAACGCCATATCAGCATGGCTTCATGAGGGATCGGTCATGCCAAACAAATTTAATCAGCTTCTATGAGGAGGTAAGTTCTAGACTTGACAGCGGCGAATCAATGGATGTCGTATATCTGGACTTCTCCAAAGCATTTGACACCGTACCTCATAAAAGGTTAGTATATAAAATGAGGATGCTCGGACTGGGAGAAAATGTCTGTATGTGGGTAAGTAACTGGCTGAGTGACAGAAAACAGAGGGTGGTTATTAACGGTAGATACTCAGATTGGGTCACTGTAACTAGTGGGGTACCTCAGGGGTCAGTATTGGGCCCTATTCTCTTCAATATATTTATTAATAATCTTGTAGAAGGCCTGCACAGTAAAATATCTATTTTTGCAGATGACACTAAACTGTGTAAAGTAATTAACACTAAAGAGGACAGTTTTCTGCTACAGAGGGATCTGGATAGATTGGAGGCTTGGGCAGAAAAATGGCAGATGAGGTTTAACACTGACAAATGTAAAGTTATGCACATGGGAAGGAATAATGCAAGTCACCCGTACATATTAAATGGTAAAACACTCGGTATCACTGACATGGAAAAGGATCTAGGAATTTTAATAAACAGCAAATTAAGCTGCAAAAAACAGTGTCAGGCAGCTACTGCCAAGGCCAATAAGATAATGGGTTGCATCAAAAGGGGCATAGACGCCCGTGATGAGAAGATAGTCCTACCACTTTACAAATCACTTGTCAGACCACACATGGAGTACTGTGTACAGTTCTGGGCTCCTGTGAACAAGACAGACATAGCAGAGCTGGAGAGGGTTCAGAGGAGGGCAACTAAAGTAATAACTGGAATGAGGGATCTACAGTACCCTGAAAGGTTATCAAAATTAGGGTTATTCACTTTAGAAAAAAGACGACTGAGGGGAGATCTAATAACTATGTATAAATATATCAGGGGTCAGTACAGAGATCTGTCCCATCATCTATTTATCCCCAGGACTGTGACTGTGACAAGGGGACATCCTCTGCGTCTGGAGGAAAGAAGGTTTGTACACAAACATAGAAAAGGATTCTTCACTGTAAGAGCAGTGAGACTATGGAACTCTCTGCCTGAGGAGGTGGTGATGGTGAGTACAATAAAGGAATTCAAGAGGGGACTGGATTTATTTCTGGAGTGTAATAATATTACAGGCTACAGCTAATAGAGAGGGGTCGTTGATCCAGGGAGTTATTATAATTGCCTGATTGGAGTCGGGAAGGAATTTTTTTTTCCCCTTAAGTGAGGAAAATTGGCTTCTGCCTCACAGGGGTTTTTTGCCTTCCTCTGGATCAACTTGTAGGAAACAGGCCGAACTGGATGGACAAATGTCTTTTTTCGGTCTTATATACTATGTTACTATGTTACTATGTTACTATTTTGGACCCTTGTTACTGGTCTAAAATGGGGGCCTTTTTTACACCCACTGAGAGGGAGGACAAACTAAACTATTACAGAGTAGTCAGTTGGCCGCTGCCTATCTGTGCCATCGTCATTCTTCTCACAGGTCTGACCGGAGGCCCTCTGCGCTCACGTTCCACTGCCATGGCTCGTGGGGAGGGGTGGAGTGGCAGGAGCAGTTGAAGAAACTACTCATCAGCAGCTTGACCTGGAGCAGAACCTGAACCAGCACGTCGTGGCATACTTGGAGTGCACCCTGTCAGCCATCCATGAAGAGCCTCTGGACTACTGGGCAGCCAAACTGGATTTGTGGCCGCAACTGGCAGAGTTTGCCCCGGAAAAGCTGTCCTGCCCGGCCAGTAGTGTGGCATCAGAGCCGGTGTTTAGTGCCGCGGGGGACATAGTTACCCCAAGAATAACTCTCCTGTCCACCCAAAATGTGAAGAGACTGACCTTTGTCAAGATGAATCAGGCAGGATTTCCACCCACTAATACCTGATGCATCAGATTAGATCATCCATGCTGCCTCACCCAAACCATGACAAAAGAGACCGGTTTCTTCTGGCCACATGCCTCAGCTACTATTCTGATGCTGCCATCTGCCTGATGCCACACATCTGATGTCTGATGCTGAAGTGCTTCTTCTTACATCCACCATCGTCAGCGGGTACTGTTATTGCCACCCACATCCCCAGTCTGTCACCAGGTCACTCTGTGGTCTCCTGATGCTGCTGCCACCTCTACACTATGTCACCTTGTCACTCTGTGGCCTTCTCGTGCTGCTGCCAGCTCCATATTATGTCACTTTGCCACTCTGTGGTCTCCTCATGCTGCTGCCATCTCCACACTATGTCACCTTGCCACTCTGTTGCCTCCTAATGCTGTTGCTGCTACTATCTCCACACTATGTTGTCACCTTGCCACTCTGTGGCCTCCTGATGCCGCTGCTGCCATCTCCACACTATGTCATCTTGCCACTCTGTGGTATCCTCATGTTGCTGCCATCTCCACACTATGTCACCTTGCCACCCTGTGGTCTCCTCATGCTGCTGCCATCTCCACATTATATCACCTTGCCACTCTGTGGTCTCCTCATGCTGCTGCCATCTCCACACTATGTCACCTTGCCACTCTGTTGCCTCCTAATGCTGTTGCTGCTACTATCTCCACACTATGTCACCTTGCTACTCTGTGGCCTCCTGATGCCGCTGCTGCCATCTCCACACTATGTCATCTTGCCACTCTGTGGTCTCCTCATGCTGCTGCCATCTCCACACTATGTCACCTTGCCACTCTGTGGTCCCCTCTTGCTGCTGCTTCCATCTCCACACTATGTCACCTTGCCACTCTGTGGCCTCCTGATGCTGTCGCCACCTCCAGACTCTGTCATTGTGCCACTCTGTGGCCTCCTCATGCTGTCACCACCAACAGACTCTGTCATTGTGACACTCTGTCTCCTCCTCATGTTGCCGCCGCCTCCAGACTCTGTCATTGTGACACTCTGTGGCCTCCTCATGCTGCCACCACCACACTATGTCACCTTGCCACTCTGTGGTCTCCTCATGCTGCTGCCATCTCCACATTATGTCACCTTGCCACTCTGTGGTATCCTCATGTTGCTGCCATCTCCACACTATGTCACCTTGCCACTCTGTGGTCTCCTCATGCTGCTGCCTTTCCACATTATGTCCCCTTGCCACTCTGTGGTCTCCTCATGCTGCCGCCACCTCCAGACTCTGTCATTGTGCCTCTTTGTGGCCTCCTCATGCTGCCACCACCACCAGACTCTGTCATAGTGACACTCTGTGGCCTACCCCTGATGCTGCTGCTGACGCCACCTCCAGACTCTGTCATTGTGCCACTCAGCATGGCATGGGGTCCTACCACTATGCTAACTATGGTGTGAACACCATCTGAAGGTGATGAAATACTGCTCACAGCCAAGCTTCCACACAACCGCATAGCAGGACAACTAATGCAATGTGAATAAAGTAAGACTGCAAGCCACACCCATGTCAGACCATGTGATGTAGCCTCCTGACATGGGTGTGGCTTGCAGTCTTGCTTTATTCTATAGCGTAAATGAGTGCACTCAATCATCAGCTGATTCCACACAGATGTCTACAGAACCTGTTCTATTAAACGCTTATGCAAGTAGAGCCCCCCTGACAGAGTGGAAAAAGAACAAAGGTAAGAGCAGCACACAATGAGACTCACTGAGCCTTGTTGATGGAATGCAACAGCTGTGACAGGATACCCCAGATCCAAGGTGGTCAAAACATAGATAATGGAAAGCAAGGGCTACAGCAGCATCTCCAATGCGAATCGTCTTTATTCAAAACTCCATAACAAAGTGTACACAAATGCAACGTTTCGTCTATAATTAGCCTTTGTCAAGCATACATTCAAAGTGATTATACAGACATATTAATAGTTAAAAGACATAAACTCCCCTAGAGCCGTGTCACCAATCATTTGCAAGGAAATATACAGTACCTCATTTAATTTGTGCCAATTACATGATAACCTTCCAATGCCTGCTTTGCATATCCAATTGTCACTCCTATGGCTCACCTGTATGAATACATCATGGCAATATTCCACATGGCATCAGCGTTCCTCTCCTATGATTGCGCATGATTGGGAGCGTCACCATCAGTAACAACGCAAGGGTAAATCAAAAAATCACGGGCTTACATATTGCCCCGCCTCCCACACAGGGACTCGCAAGTAATTCAAGCCCAGCGGAACTTTCACCCAATCAATGGATGGAATACACCAGCTTCATCGACATCAGTGCCGACGTGCAGGTCACATGGCGTTCAAATCATATCACATGACCGCTAGAGATGGCCCGAACTATCCGCCGGCGAACAGTTCCCGGCGAACATAGCTTGTTCGCGTTCGCCTCTGCCGGGCGAACATATGTGATGTTCGGTCCGCCCCCTATACATCATCATTGAGCAAACTTTGACCCTGTACCTCACAGTCAGCAGACACATTCCAGCCAATCAGCAGCATACCCTCCCTCCCAGACCCTCCCACCTCCTGCACAGCATCCATTTTAGATTCATTCTGAAGCTGCAGTCTTAGTGAGAGGAGGGAGAGTGTAATTGCTGCTGATTTAATTGGGAAATCGATAGCTAGGCTAGTGAATTCAGTGTCAACTCCAGTCCTGAAAGACTCATCTGATCTCTGCTGTAAGGACAGCGTCCTGACAGCACCCCAAAAAGCCCTTTTTAGGGCTGCAACATTAGTCTGCTTTTTTTTTTCCTTTATATACATATTGCAGTTGCCTGGCCCTGCCTGTGTGTGAGGAGCTGCAGGCCCACAGACTGTAGTGTGCCCACTGCCAGTGCCCACCCCTGTCATTCCGTGTGGCACAGGACTTTGCATCAAAAAAAGGCATTTCATTTTTACACTTTAATCTAAGGTTAGTTGCCTGCCAGTGTGTGTCAGGCCGACTTCCACTGACTGTAGTGTGCCCACTGCCAGTGCCCACCACTCATACCGGCTGGCACAGGACTTTGCATAAAAAGGCATTTAATTTTTACACTTTAGTGTAATTTCAGCTGCTTGCCTGCTGCTAGTGTGTGTCAGGCCGACTTCAACTGACTGTAGTGTGCCCACTGCCAGTGCCCACCCCTGTCATCCCGTGTGGCACAGTACTTTGCTTGAAAAAAAGGCACTTAATTTTTACACTTTAATCTAAGGTTAGTTGCCTGCCAGTGTGTGTCAGGCTGACTTCCACTGACTGTAGTGTGCCCACTGCCAGTGCCCACCCCTGTCATCTCATGTGGCACAGTACTTTGCATCAAAAAAAGGCATTTAATTTTTACACTTTAGTGTAATTTCAGTTGCTTGCCTGCTGCCAGTGTGTGTCAGGCCCGATTCCACTGACTGTAGTGTGCCCACTGCCAGTGCCAACCACTGATACCGGGTGGCACAGTAGCTTGCCGATAAATAAGGCATTTAATTTTTAGACAGTAGTCTAAATTCAGTTGCTTGCCTGCTGCCAGTGTGTGTCAGGCCCTCTTCCACTGACTGTAGTGTGCCCACTGCCAGTGCCAACCACTCATACCAGGTGGCACAGTAGCTTGCCGATAAATAAGGCATTTAATTTTTAGACAGTAGTCTAAATTCAGTTGCTTGCCTGCTGCCAGTGTGTGTCAGGCCCGCTTCCACTGACTGTAGTGTGCCCACTGCCAGTGCCAACCACTGATACCGGGTGGCACAGTAGCTTGCCGATAAATAAGGCATTTCATTTTTAGACAGTAGTCTAAATTCAGTTGCTTGCCTGCTGCCAGTGTGTGTCAGGCCCTCTTCCACTGACTGTAGTGTGTCCACTGCCAGTGCCAACCACTGATACCGGGTGGCACAGTAGCTTGCCGATAAATAAGGCATTTAATTTTTACACATTAGTCTAATTCGGCACACGTCCCCGGATAGGGTACGTAACAGGGATTAAACTGATCGGAATAGTACTAGTTAAGACACCACTCATATAGGGTGTCACAGCACAGTGCTCTGTGCACACGCAGTGCCCCAATTTGGGAGTAAGAGGACCGACCAAGCTGCTTTTTCCATCTCCCGGTTCCTGAAATCAATTCAGTTTGGTGTATGAGAGTTTGGTCTGTCAATGTGAAGGCAGTCGAATGTACCCGGCCTAAAAATTCTTTCAAAAGGCAATCCCTGATATGGGACGTTAGAGGGATTAAACTGATGAGAATAGTACTACAGAAAATACCACTCATATTGGGTGTGACAGTAAATTGCACGGCGCAGACGCGGTCACCGTGGATTAAAACAGAGTGGAGGGAGCCAGCATTTTTTTAACCATCTCCCCGTTCGAAAAATCAATTCAATAAATGGCCCCCAGATTGGGGACGTTAGAGGGATTAAACTGATGAGAATAGCACTACAGAAAATACCACTCATATCGGGTGTGACAGTAAATTGCACGGCGCAGACGCAGTGACCATGGATTAAAACAGAGTGGAAGGAGCCAGCGTTTTTTTAACCATCTCCCCGTTCGAAAAATCGATTCAATTGACCTTTCGGGGACCCTTGGTGTTGTACGTGGCTGGGTGGAGGAAGAAACCTTCAATGACATCACCGGGACGTGGCTAGCTTGGTATCCAACCTTGTGCAAATGGGGAGTTTGCAGTTGTGCAAATGGACTGTTTGCGGTTGTTTGCGGTGCATTAAAAGGGGAGTTTGGTATGTCAATGTCTGTGAAGCGGGCGTAACCCTTACACTACCTGATCGATACAACATCATACCTGATCGTATACACACACTGGATGTTTTAAAGCACGTTATTCCAAACAATTTAGGAATGTTAGTTGATTTATGCCCTTTATGGATTAAAACCCGACTCTGCGTCCACTACGTAATTTTCCATGGGAGTTTTGCCATAGATCCCCCTCCGGCATGCCACAGTCCAGGTGTTAGACCCCTTGAAACAACTTTCTCATCACTATTGTGGCCAGAAAGAGTCCCTGTGGGTTTTAAAATTCGCCTGTCTATTGAAGTCTATGGCGGTTCGCCCGGTTCGCCAGTTCACGAACATTTGCGGAAGTTCGCGTTCGCTGTTCGCGAACTGAAAATTTTATGTTCGCGACATCACTAATGACCGCTGCTCGTGATCCCGTCTCTATTATACATATATTATCACGTCCTATTGCCATCGCATCTTGTTACAATGGAAGCGCCACCTGTATAACTCTTACGTATTACATCATAGACAAATAAAAACAACAGATGATCACAGTGTCTACACTTTCTAGCCTCCACAAAATGTTTAGTAACTGGTTTGTCTAAGTTGGCCTTGCGGATTGTGCTCTTATGTTTGTTAATGCGTTCTCTGATCTCCATTGTAGTCTCACCCACATAGATGAGATTAGGACATTGGATGACGTAAATAACGTCCCTAGATCTGCAAGTAAGGAACCCATTAATCTTATATTTCTTACCACTGTAAGAATGAAAGAAGTGATCTCCTTTCAATACATTACTGCAATTACAGCAAGACAAACAGGGAAAAGTCCCATTTTTACATGAAGCCAAAAGCATTTGTTCGCCGGAATGTGGGCCACCAACATCCGTCTTAACCAATCTATCACGTAGATTGGTATTTCTTTTGTATGCCATCAATGGAGGGACACTGAGCTCTTTTATGTCAGGTAAACCCCTTTGTAACACATGCCATTCCTTTCTAAGGATATGAGCAATATCTCCACTGTCCCGGCCATAGATGGACACAAAAGGAATTCTGTGTATGGCTTTGACTCCAGATGGTTTGTGGAGTACGGATTCTCTGTCAACCAATGATATCTTCTCTTTAGTTCTATCCAGGAGTTTCTTAGGGTAGCCCCGTTCAATAAACTTGTCACACATCGCATCCACCCGACCAAGGTGGTCAAAAAGTAGATAAAGGAAAGCAAGGGCTATAGCAGCATCTTTAATGCAATAAAAAGGTTGCAGAGCTCACATGTAGACTCTGTATGATATGTTGTTTATCGCAGGCGTCCGAATTTAAAAGAAATAATTGTTACCTTCGCACTATGTTAATTACATGAATCGCCTTGTGCTAGCAGTTATAATACATACGCATCTGTTTATAGTGGAACTGGCATTAAATGTATTGTCTATATTGTCACATTAGCCCTCACAGATGTAATACTGAGGATATTATAATAAACATTTATATATATATATATATATATATATATATATATATATATATATATCTATATATATATATCTATATATATGCAGGGATTAGTGATGTCGTGAACATAAAATTTTCTGTTCGCGAACGGCGAACTTCCGCAAATGTTCGCGAATGGGCGAACCGGGCGAACCGCCATAGACTTCAATAGGCAGGCGAATTTTAAAACCCACAGGGACTTTTTCTGGCCACAATAGTGATGGAAAAGTTGTTTCATAGGGACTAACACCTGGACTGTGGCATGCCGGAGGGGGATCCATGGCAAAACTTCCATGGAATATTACATAGTTGACGCAGAGTTGGGTTTTAATCCATAAAAGGCATAAATCACCTAACAATCCTAAATTTTTTTGAACAACGTGGTTTAAAACATCTAGTGTGTGTATACGATCAGGTATGATGTTGTATCAATCAGGGTTACGGGGTTGTATCGATAAGGGTTACACCCGCTTCACAGACATTGACAGACCAAACTCCTCTTTTAATGCACCGCAAACAACCGCAAACAGTTCATTTGCACAACCGCAAACTCCCCATTTACACAAGGTTGGATACCAAGCTAGCCACGTCCCGGTGATGTCATTGAAGGTTTCTTCCTATATCCAGCCACGTACAACACCAAGGGTCCCCGAAAGGTGAATTGAATTGATTTTTTGGAACGGGAAGATGGTTAAAAAAACCGCTGTCTCCCTCCCCTTTGTTTTTATCCACGGTCACTGCGTCTGCGCCGTGCAATTTACTGTCACACCCGATATGAGTGGTATTTTCTGTAGTACTATTCTCATCAGTTTAATCCCTCTAACTTCCCCAATCTGGGGGCCATTTATTGAATTGATTTTTCGAACGGGGAGATGGTTAAAAGAACGCTGGCTCCCTCCCCTTTGTTTTTATCCACGGTCACTGCGTCTGCGCCGTGCAATTTACTGTCACACCCGATATGAGTGATATTTTCTGTAGTACTATTCTCATCAGTTTAATCCCTCTAACGTCCCCAATCTGGGGGCCATTTATTGAATTGATTTTTCGAACAGGAAGATGGTTAAAAAAACTCTGGCTCCCTCCACTCTGTTTTAATCCACGGTGACTGCGTCTGCGCCGTGCAATTTACTGTCACACCCGATATGAGTGGTATTTTCTGTAGTACTATTCTCATCAGTTTAATCCCTCTAACGTCCCATATCAGGGATTGCCTTTTGTGAAAAAAAATTTAGGCGGGGTACCTTCGACTGCCTTCACAGTGACAGACCAAACTCTCATACACCAAACTGAATTGATTTCAGGAACGGGAGATGGAAAAAGCAGCTTGGTCGGTCCTCTTACTCCCAAATTAGGGCACTGCGCGTGCACAGAGCAATGTGCTGTGGCACCCTATATGAGTGGTGTCTTAACTAGTACTATTCCTATCAGTTTAATCCCTGTTACGGACCCTATCCGGGACGTGTGCCGAATTAGACTAATGTGTAAAAATTAAATGCCTTATTTATCGGCAAGCTACTATGCCACCTGGTATCAGTGGTTGGCACTGGCAGTGGGCACACTACATTCAGTGGAAGTGGGCCTGACACACACTGGCAGCAGGCAAGCAACTGAATTTAGACTACTGTCTTAAAATTGAATGCCTTATTTATCGGCAAGCTACTGTGCCACCCGGTATCAGTGGTTGGCACTGGCAGTGGGCACACTACAGTCAGTGGAAGTCGGCCTGACACACACTAGCAGCAGGCAAGCAACTGAAATTACACTAAAGGGTAAAAATTAAATGCCATTTTTGATGCAAAGTCCTGTGCCACATGGGATGACAGGGGTGGGCACTGGCAGTGGGCACACTACAGTCAGTGGAAGACGGCCTGACACACACTGGCAGCAGGAAAGCAACTGAAATTACACTAAAGTGTAACTAATTAAATGCCTTTTTGATGCAAAGTCCTGTACCACACAGGATGATAGGGGTGGGCACTGGCAGTAGGCACACTACAGTCAGTGGAAGTCGGCCTGACACACTGGCAGCAGGCAAGCAACTGAAATTACACTAAAGTGTAAAAATTAAATGCCTTTTTTTGATGCAAAGTCCTGTGCCACACGGGATGACAGGGGTGGACACTGGCAGTGGGCACACTACAGTCAGTGGAAGTCGGCCTGACACACACTAGCAGCAGGCAAGCAACTGAAATTACACTAAAGTGTAAAAATTAAATGCCTTTTTTATGCAAAGTCCTGTACCACACAGGATGATAGGGGTGGGCACTGGCAGTAGGCACACTACAGTCAGTGGAAGTCGGCCTGACACACTGGCAGCAGGCAAGCAACTGAAATTACACTAAAGTGTAAAAATTAAATGCCTTTTTTGATGCAAAGTCCTGTGCCACACGGGATGACAGGGGTGGACACTGGCAGTGGGCACACTACAGTCAGTGGAAGTCGGCCTGACACACACTAGCAGCAGGCAAGCAACTGAAATTACACTAAAGTGTAAAAATTAAATGCCTTTTTTATGCAAAGTCCTGTGCCAGCCGGTATGAGTGGTGGGCACTGGCAGTGGGCACACTACAGTCAGTGGAAGTCAGCCTGACACACACTGGCAGTCAACTAACCTTAGATTAAAGTGTAAAAATGAAATGCCTTTTTTGATGCAAAGTCCTGTGCCACATGGGATGACAGGGGTGGGCACTGGCAGTGGGCACACTAGAGTCTGTGGGCCTGCAGCTCCTCACACACAGGCAGGCCAGGCAACTGCAATATGTATATAGAGAAAAAAAAAGCAGACTAATGTTGCAGCCCTAAAAAGGGCTTTTTGGGGTGCTGTCAGGATGCTGTCCTTACAGCAGAGATCAGATGAGTCTTTCAGGACTGGAGTGGACACTGAATTCACTAACCTAGCTATCGATTTCCCTATTAAATCAGCAGCAACTACACTCTACCTCCTCTCACTAAGACTGCAAATTCCGCATGAATCTAAAATGGATGCTGTTCAGCAGATGGGAGGGTCTGGGAGGGAGGGTATGCTGCTGATTGGCTGGAATGTGTCTGCTGACTGTGAGGTACAGGGTCAAAGTTTGCTCAATGATGATATATAGGGGGCGGACCGAACATCGCATGTGTTCGCCCGCTGCGGCGAACGTGATCAAGCTATGTTCGAGGGGAAATGTTCGCCGGCGGATAGTTCGGGCCATCTCTAGCAGGGATATATGTATGAGAGTGATAATAAGTCAGATTTTTTAAAAAATATTGTGTCGTCCATAAATATGCAATTACATTTGCTACATACAGTTTGCCATGTAAAAACATAGTAACAGATATTCTTAGGGATATTTTCAATGCCTAATTGACCCAGGCCAATACGTAAATATCTTTTATATTTGTTCATATTACATTTTTATTAGATTTTTCAGTAGGGGAATGGCAATAAAATTAAAGAAAAAGGAAATTTTATCCTATGAATTATACATATTTAAAATCATATATATTATAAAGCCAAATTATTGTAAAGATTATTACTTTATGTTGGGATAATAGTATTTATAACTGTATGAATATACATGATTTTTATCCTGACAAATATAGACCTAACTGTCATAATATTATACATATTTACGTATGTCTTTTTCTTTTTATTCCCTAAGGGTGCTGTACATGGAAACATATTGTTTGTAACATCATCCCAGCTCTCCAGTCTCCCTGGCTCCCCAATCCAGCCAGCATGCCCCCAACAACCTAGGTAAGTATTTAAATTTAACTATAGACATGATGGAATGGTTCCTTATGTTGTTCCACATGAGGTTTGTGGAACAATATAAGGGGACCATTCCATCAAGTTTTAGTTAAACAGCAGTAAAGATTGTTTCTAAGTTCGTGCGAACTCACACATTAGACAGAATGTGGTAGTAATGAATATTCTTTCTATGTCTGGAACCCAGTTTAGAGGACAAGTAACACAAGAAGCTTACTCCTATTGGAGCAGAGGTGCAAAACATGTCGGAATGCAGGGATTAATGCGTGCGTGAATTTTAATATTCAGTCTAGTCAGAAAGGGACCAAATTATTTTGGGAAATCTTAGCTAGTTGAGAGTAGGAGGAGTGAATGCGCTAATGATTTAACACTGTAAGGGAGTGAAACCCTGAAGTATAGCTTCACTAATCTGCGACCGAGTACACTGAGCTGAGGCTAAATAGCTATATTCTCAGAATTTATGCGGTATCTCAACTAGCCAGTACAATCTGTGTTAGCAGAGGTATCTGGTGAAATACATGAGTGGGCAAGAGACCCTTCAAACGGTAGCTACTACAGTGTGAATTTAGTTTATAGTTTACGATTGTCGTCCCTCCTGACTTAGGCCTCATGCACACGACCGTTGTTTGATTCCGTGTCCGTTGCTCCGTTTTTCATGATTTTCTGCGGACCCATTGGTTTTCAATGGGTCCGTGGAAACCTCGGCAAATGCACCGCTTGTCCTCCGCGTCCGTGGTCCGTGATTCCAGTCCGTCAAAAAAATATAACCTGTCCTATTCTTGTCTGTGAAAAACGGTTCACGGACCCATTCAAGTCAATGGGTCCGTGAAAAAATGCGGATGGCCATCCGTGTGTCATCCGCGTTCCGTGTCTGTTTTTTTTGCGGATCCCTTGGCAGGCACTTGGGAAAAATTGTCAGCCTGTCTTTTGGTAAAATCTTTTGGGTCATGTCCGCTAAAAAAAGGAAGACACACGGAAACACAACGGAAGGCAAAACTGACACGGATCACTGAACAACGGAACCCCTTTTGCGGACAGCATAAAAAACGGTCGTGTGCATGAGGCCTTAGCCTGAGAAATTTTATTAGTGGGCTTGAGTTCCTAAATAATTAAAAACTGGGTTTTAACAAACAATAATAAAGATATAATTTTTATACCTTTTGGTATAGTCAGGGAAGTACAACAACACGCTTACAGGTCCAATGACCAATGAATAAATTTAACATAGAAATGCAGGAAGCATGGCTCAGCTCTCCTTGATGCAGTGCTAACACCATGTTCTTCCCGTTGTCATTCAACATGGTACCAATTTTGAGCTGTCGATGAGAAAGCCAGGACTCGATTTCTTGATCAAGGACTCAGAGTAGTTCCTCCCCTGTGTGACTCCATTCACGCAGGCAAACTATGTGCAGAAGAGCGTGAAACCACCCTGCCCTGCACATGTGGTATCATGCTAGAGGAGCAGTGTGAATTGTCCCTGCAGTGGAGGCTGAGGACACGGTGGAGAATGAGGAGGCAGAGGCGGACATTGTCGTAGGACCAACGGCGTGAGAACGTGGGGGCATAATCGGTGTCATCAGGTCAAGTTGCTAGTGTGGCTGGACAGGAACCACCTTTACCCAGTGGGCTGTAAAGAACATATATTGTCCTTGACCGTAGGTACAGCTCCACACGTCAGCGCTCCCGTGCACTTTTTAGACACTGACAGGCTCAAGGACTGGCCTACCTTCTGTTTTGCATATGTGTGCAGGGCTGGTACTGCCTTTTTCACAAAGAAATGACGGATTGGGACTCTATACAGTATCTCAGCTCGACACAAGCAATCAGAAAGGTGCAGAGTTCAATATTTGGAAAGGGAGGGACTGCAGCACCAGCAACTTGGCCAGGAGCAGGCTTAGCTTCTGCGCCATTGGATGAGTGCACGCATACTGTTGTCTCTTGGCAAAAGCTTCGGTGATGCATTGCTGACAGAAAGACTAGTGAGGAGTAGGAGGAGGAGGAGCATCAGGACCAGCAGATGATGGGAAGGACAGAGAACTTATGGCCATGCTACCAACCTGCTGGCTCAGCTGCTGCCTCATGCGCAAACTGCCACCCTCTTCTCCTGATGATGATGCCCCTTCTTCACCTGGCTACATCATCATCATCCACTACTGTCTGCAGGTCACTGATGTCTCCCTTAAAGAGGACCTTTCAGCAAAAAATATTCATGGGATACTTACACCATCTTACAGGGCTGCTGCTGATGTCCGCACACAGTTTTTTTCAACGCCCCCAGTTCACTCGCAGCACTCCCGGTATCTTCTGTGCCTCTTATGCTAATGAGGCAACTTTGTTATAGTAGGAGGTTTCATTTAGTTATGGTGGGCGGTGTCTCTTCTCTCTGGCAGCGAGCGCATCCAATCGCAGCGCTCCTCTCTTAGCAAGGGCTCCCTGGCTAAGAGAGGAGCGCTGCGATGGATGCGCTCACTGCCAGAGAGAAGAGACACCGCCCACCATAACTAAATGAAACCTCCCACTATAACCAAGTTGCCTCATTAGCATAAGAGGCACAGAAGATACCGAGCACTGCGGGCGAACTGGGGGCGTTGAAAAAAACTGTGTGCGGACATCAGCTGGCAGCAACCCTGTAAGATGGTGTAAGTATCCCATGAATATTTTTTGCTGAAAGGTCCTCTTTAATGGTTTCAGGGCCAGGACCCTGACTGCTCGCAACAACTGCTCCCATGCGACTCTGATCATCACTACTTGCCCGCCTACTGGAGGAAGCGGCGGATGTCTCCCCAGATCTTGGCTGGGCAGTAGCTGCAGACTGTCGTCTATTAGCTCATTCTCGCTTAAAAATTGGAGCCGAGCCTATGGCATATAATAATTCTCTACTTCTCATGCTAAGGGAACAGAAAATGACAGAGGCAGGTTGAGGACAGTTAGAGGCACATGGCCTGCTCCAGGGCCATGCCAACTAAGCATCAAGTCAGAGGAACCACCGACTCTTGGCTATGGCTGTCTTATGTCACTTGCGACAAAAGTCAAAGACAGAGTCAACCATTCAAGCACTGCTGGGTTGCTGGTCAAGACACGACCGCTAGATGACAGTTGGAGCTCAGTGTCACGATCAGTGTGGGGAAAAACTCCACACTGAACACAGGAGGAAGGGGAGCAGTAACTGGGCCTGGAAACTAAGAAAGGGACAGGTCACCTCCTAAACAACAATAATCCATGCCCCTAACTACCTATCAATATGAATAGACCTTGAAGGTAGGAATATTTATATGCTGGATACCTAGGCTCTTATTTCCCTATATGGCCCTGGAATAAGGTAAAGACCAGAGACAACCCTTTCTTCCCCAGATGGACGAATGGAAGTCTCTGTATCAGGCCCATATCCAAACAACAGGAAATATAAAAACAAAATACAATAAGGAAAGACAAGACTTAGCTTAAAGTAGAAAACTGCCAACACCAGAAGCACCACAGAGTACAACCGACCAGCTAGTTTGAAGGCAGGAAGAAAATCTATAAACCACACCTTCAAAAGTGAGAAGCGGCTACTTAAAGGGAAGGTAAATTACCAACAAGCAATACCTGAAGCAAGGGGTGTGCTATTTGCCAAAACAAAGACACAATAAGTTCCACAAGGAACTTGTCAGCTTTAACCCAAGTGATGCCAGTCTCTCTCATTTCCTAGTACCTGCCACGAGAATGTCCGTGACACTCAGTCCTCTCTCTCCCTGCGACTCCTGCTGCCACCCCCCTTCTTCTGCTGCCTGCGACAGAAACATTGCCCGTTCCCTTTGAAGGGCCTGTCACCTGTCTGCCTGACATACTGTATGATAAAAGAATTCAAATTAACATAATATCCCTAAAACTCAAACGCTCTTGGGGCAGCTTGGATTTTAGTTGCTAGTTTCAGGAAAAGTGAGGAAGCACCCTCAATAACTCACTGGCTAAATAAAGGAGATCAACTCTATCGTTTTGAACAGCTGGCCCATTGGGAGCTTCACTCTCCACAGAAATTTGGAGTCCATGGTCAAAACATAGAGGTTTCGAAAATACTGGTCTATGACCCTTTAAATTCATAGCATGAGACCATAAAGGGTTATATTTATCATATATATATCTTACTCTAACTCATTTAGGTCTTTAACATCTTTTTGACAGGATTAACCCCCCTTTGTTCCCCATTCTTTTGTTTATCTGGTTGATAATTTGATGACTTCATTCTGATTGGACATTGCAATAACGAATTCTAATTGACTTTTATTGATATATTTGCAAGGAATGTTATCCTCTCACATTGACTTGTCTATGTCTGGTCCTCTGGATCAAAATTCTGTACATGTCCAGTGTCTTGTTGGTCCGCTCAATTAAAATAAAAATTTGTTTAAAAAAAAAACATAACACCCCCAAAAAACAGCAATTAAGACATATATTTTTCCCATTATTAAACTCCCCCCCAAAAAATAACAATCACAATTCACAGCAAAACGGCTAATAGGACATAGGTTTATTTCCTTTTAATGCACCCCGTAAATGGCTGTAGTACAATGTAACTTCACCGCAGAACAGCAATAGTCATATTCTTTTTCCTATTAATACACCCCAAAAAGAAATATTACAATCCTAATTCATCGTAGAACTGCTAATAGGATGAATATATATTTCCTTTAATACACCACGTAAATGGCTGTAGTACAATGTAACTTTACTGCAGAACAGCAATTAAGACATATTTTTCCGATTAATAAACCCCCATGAAAAAGTATAACAGCTAATAGGACGTAAGTATCTTTCATATTAATACACTCTGTAAATGGCTGTAGTACAATGTAACTTCACCGCTGAATGGCAATTATGACATACATTGTTTCTTTTTTTCTGTTAATACACCCCCAAAAAAAAGTAAAACAATGTAAAATCAACACAGAATGGTTAAAAGGACATATGTATTATTCCTATTAATGCACCCTTAAATGGGTGTAGTATAATGTAACTTCACCGCTGAATGGCAATTATGAAAAATTATATTTTATATTTTTCTTTTTTTTCTATTAATACACCCACCAAAAAAGTAAAACAATGCAGAACAGCTAATAGAAGTAGGAATACTTCCAATTAATAAACCCCGTGTAACAGGGCACCAAAGGCACACTTGGTCTCCCATCAGCTGCAGACCTGTTGCTTAGCTTCGGGAGCAAGGATCTTTGTTCGGCCTCGTTCCCAAGGTGGCTTTGCTAGCTGGGAGGCTCCTGCTCCTAGGTCTGCCTTGAGCCCCGAGCTGATCACTCGGTGCTCGACTTGTCTGTCGGTCATATAGCGCTGGCCAGATCCAATGACCCTCACTCCCCACTATAAATACAGGCAACCTGTTGGCTACAGGTTGCCTGTGATACTGGTCCATTGGTGCTTCCTTGTCCTTTGGTTCTAGTCTGCGGCTGCTTGTTCTGATTTGACCTCCTGACCTTGTGACCTCGGCTCGTTCTTTGACCGCAACTTCGTCTCATCCTTTGTACCTCGGCTCTGACTGTTGACCTTGCATTTGCCCGCTCCATTTGTACTGCCCGCTTTTCCTGGTTGTGACCTTTGGCTTGTTGACCTTTATTATCTTTTTCTCTCTGCACTTACGTTAAGTAAGGGACCATCGCCTGGTTACTGGCCCATCGCCTAGGGCGGGTAGTGTAAGTAGGCAAGGACAGGGGTTGAGGGTGGAGTCAGAGTGCACCTTCTTTTCCTTCCTCTCTGATCCGTGACACCCTGTAAATAGCTGTAATACAATGTAACTTCACCGCTGAATGGCAATTATGACATACATTTTCTTTCTTTTTTTCCCTATTAATACACCCCCAAAAAATTTCACTGCAGAACGGCTACTAGCACGGAGGAATATTTCCTATAAATACACCCTGTAAATAACTGTAGTATAATGTAACTTCACTGCAAAACGGCAATTATGACATACATATTTTTCTTTTTTTCCGTATTAATATACCCCCAAAAAGTAAAACAATGTAAAATCAATGCAGAACAGCTAAAAGAAAGTAGGTATATTTCCTATTAATACACCCCGTAAATGGCTGTAGTATAATGTAACTTATGACATACATTTTTTTCTTAACACAGAACAGTTAATTGGACATACGTATTGTTCCTATTAATACACCTTAAATATGTGTAGTACAATGTAACTTTACTGCTGAATGGCAATTATGAAATATATTTTTTCCTTTTTTTCATAATAATACACCCCCACTGAAAAAAATAAAAATCAAAATTCACTGCAGAACGGCTACTAGCATAGAGTTATATTTCCTATTAATACACCCCGTAAATAACTGTAGTATAATGTAACTTCACCGCATAATGGCAATTAAGGCGTATTCTGTTTACTATTAATAAACCCCCAAAAAGTATAACAATCAAAATTCACAGCAGAACGGCTAATAGGACGTACGTATCTTTCAAATTAATATATATGCCGAAAATGGCAGTAGTATAATGCAACTTCACCGCTGAACGGAAATTATGACATATATCTGTTCTTTTTTTTTCCTATTAATACACCACCCAAAAAAATGTTAAACAATATAAAATCAACCCAGAACGGCTAATAGGACATGTGTATATTTCCTATTAATACACCCCGTAAATGGCTGTATCACACAGAACTTGCACCCCAATAACATGCAAGGTTTGCTGTAGTTACTTATGTATCCTATAGTGAAAACAACCTAAAAGCAGTGGTATAACTGCCATTTGGATCCCCAATTAGTGCAACAAGGTGTAATAGAATTGCTCCTTTTACCCAGGCTGTACACCCTCCTATTGCACCCTGTTCTCTTTTTATAGTGTAGATGATGCCTCCCGAGTCCCTATTCTTTCCCTACTTAGTGAATAATCTTTCCCTGAACTTGTAAATTGTAAATAGCGTCCGTCCAAATATAGGACATGTCCTATTTTTGGCCATTTTCACGGTCAGACGGACCCATTTAAATCAATGGGACCATTTTTAACGTCCGATTGACAGGAGTTCACCTGTCTAACAGCCATTAAAAATGGATACACAGACCATTTAGGGCTTTAAAAAAAAAACTCACCTCATCCACTTGCTCGCAGTGCGGTAGTCTCTTCTCTCTTCATTGAGCAGGACCTGCGATATGCGTGGTGACATAACCACTTGGGAACGTGCAGTGACGTCATCACGCACCTTCGGCAGGTCCCTTTCTCTGAAGAGAGAAGAGAATGCTGCAGCGCAAACAAGTGGATAAGGTGTTTTTTTTGTTTTTGGCTGTAGGACACTATGGGGGCATTATTTAAACCATGGGGGACATTATAAAGCTGGGGGAATAAAAAAAACAACAACACACACACTATGGGGGACATTATTTAGGATGGGACCCTACATTGGGGGCATTATTAAAGCTGGGGTCGGTAAAAGAAAAATCCTACACTATGGGGGACATTGGGGACATCATTAACCAGTTGCCGACCGCCTCACGCAGGATTGCGTCCTGCGGGCGGTCGGTTCATTCCTCCTTGACGCGCGTTTGAGCCCGGTGGAACGCAAGAAGAAGTGAGTCACCAGCCTGCCAGCCAATGATCAGCGCTGGCAGGCTGGTGATTTTCAAAATCGCCTATGGAAATAGGCGATATAAGTTATATTTACAAATACATGTGTTTTATAAGGGATCTGTGCCATGTGCTGGGTCCTTTTCATCGGTTGGACCCAGCACAGAGCACAGATCCCAAGTAAGTGCACAAATCACTACATATCAGGCCCTGATCACCCCCCATCACCCTAATTAACCCCTTGATCACCTGTCAATACATAGTGAAAGGGAAAAAAGTGATCAGTGTCACTTTTGTGAACTGTCACTTTTTTTTTTTCACTAGGATTGACTGTTAGGTTTAGCTTAGTTTAGGCCCCTTTGGTAGGTAGTTAGCGTTAGCGCCAAGCCCACCGCACCACAGTCACTGATTCGCTGATTAGCGTAGCGCTAATCAGCGTTTGTACTTTATAGTATCTGTAAGTGATCAGAACTGATCACGGTCAGATATATAATAGTACTAGTGTCACTTAGTTCGCCCTCCACCCCAAGCGCAGTGTTTGCCCGATCAGACCTGATCGGTCGCCCACACCTGCGTTCACCCACGCCCGCCCGCCGCAGTGACAAAAATTTTTTTTTTGTATCACTGCACAATCACTTCATAGCGCTGCGGCGATAAAAAAATCAGTTTTGATATTTTTATCAATCGCAGCGGCTTCTGTACTCGCTACACTCCCATTTGTAAGACAGGCTTGCTTTTTTCTTGGGTAGTCTCAGGGAATACCCCTAAATTTAGACGCCCAAATGTCAAACAAGGGGTATTCCTCTGAAGAGGCCTACAGGATTCTGACCCAGTCGGATGAGGAATGGGAACCCTCATCTGACGAATCTAGCGGGTCAGAATACGAACCTGTAGAGAGCAGTGGCAGTCTGACCCAAAGTTCGGACGAGGAGGTTGAGGTCCCTGATACCACCAGGCGTACCCGGCCCCGTGTTGCTAGACCGCAGGTTGCGCAGGATCCGCTTCAAGGGCAGCAGAGTGGGGCTGGCGCTGCCGGATTACGTGGTGAGGCATACACCAGCAGCGCAGCCCGTCCTGGACCTAGTACCAGCACTGCCGTACAACATGGTGAAGTGGCGAGCACCAGAAGGGCAGTAGAAGCTGGTACGGTGGCACGTGCAGTAGTTTCCCCGTCGCAGCCACGGCAAAGACAGGCCCGTAGAGCCCCTAGAGTCCCTGAGGTGCTGGCAAATCCTGATTGGCAGCCCCCAACTTCAGCCGCACCAGTAGTTCCCCCTTTCACCGCCCAGTCAGGAGTTCGGGTGGAGACAGCTCAGATAGGATCGGCGCTGGGGTTTTTTGAGCTGTTCTTCACTGCGGAGCTCTATGACTTAGTCGTGGCAGAAACAAATCAGTATGCCACTCAGTTTATCGCCGACAACCCGGGAAGCTTCTATGCCCAGCCTTTCCGGTGGAAACCAGTCCAAGTTTCCGAATTTAGAACTTTTCTGGGCCTTCTCCTCAACATGGGCATTACAAAAAAACATGAATTGCGGTCATATTGGTCCACGAACCCAATTCATCACATGCCCATGTACTCTGCTGCCATGTCCAGGACACGTTTTGAGACCATCCTGCGTTTACTGCACTTTAGTGACAACACCACCTCCTGTCCCAGAGGCCACCCAGCTTTTGACCGGCTCCACAAAATTCGGCCCCTCATAGACCATTTCAACCTGAAATTTGCAGATTTGTATACCCCTGCACAAAACATCTGCGTAGACGAGTCCCTAATACATTTTACGCCTTGGCTTCAAGCAGTACATCCCAAGCAAGCGCGCCCGGTATGGGGTCAAATTGTATAAGCTCTGTGAAAGGGCCACAGGCTATACGCACAAATTTCGGATCTATGAGGGAAAAGATCAGACCCTGGAGCCGGTCGGTTGCCCTGACTACCTGGGGAGCAGTGGGAAGATAGTCTGGGACTTGGTGTCACCCTTATTCGGCAAGGGTACCATCTTTATGTGGACAACTTTTACACAAGTGTGGCCCTCTTCAAACATTTGTTCCTAGAACAGATTGGCTGCTGTGGCACCGCGCGACCTAGTCGCCGGGGCTTCCCCCAACGGCTCATTACCACCAGACTTGCAAGGGGCAGAGGGCTGCATTGTGTAACGAAGAACTGCTCGCGGTGAAATGGAGAGACAAGCGTGGCGTTTACATGCTCTCCTCCATTCACGCGAGACACGACAGTCCAAATTGAGCGGGCAGCCAGTGTCGTTGAAAAGCCCCTCTCGGTCCACGACTATAACCTCCACATGGGAGGGTGGACTTCAACGACCAGATGTTGGCCCCGTATTTGATTTCCCGACGCACCAGACGCTGGTATAAAAAGGTGTCTGTATATTTATTTCAATTGGCTGCCTATAATAGTTATGTTCTCTACAGTAAGGCTGGGAGAACAGGATCCTTCCTGAAATTTCAGGAAGAGATCATTTGGAACTCCTGTATCCAGGAGGTTCCGTGGCCCCATCCACCAGTGTAGTTAGCCGTCTACACGGCGGCACTTCCCAGCGTTGTGCCTGGTACCTCAACCCAACCGCCACCCCGAAAAAGATGTTGTGTCTGTAGCAGGAGTGGAATAAGGCGTGACACCCGTTATTTCTGTCCTGACTGTCCTGACCACCCTGCCCTATGCCTAGGGGAGTGTTTCCGGAAGTACCACACTCAAGTACACTTAGGGACCTAGGGATTGCAGGACACAGGTAGTTTTTACAATCAGGCTCAAGAGTCTCTCAGGATACTAGGTTTTGAGAGACCCTAACACATAGGGGACGGTGCTGCTGTGCTGCTGTGCTACTGCAGAAGTGTAAAACGGTAGAAACCTCTCCTTTCACTTGGGATAACGTGTATAGTGTACTTCTCACCATCTCTGTGTGATTTACACTTTACACATTGTCCCATGGAAAAGGAGAGGTTTCTGCTAGGAAAATAAAGAGTGAAATGGTTAAAAAAAAGAAAAAAAATTAAACAGGTAGCAAGAAAAGAAAAATCTTTTTTTTTCATGTTCAGGTTTTATTCATGTTTTATAAAGTTTGTAACGTTCAAGTTATGTGCCTGCTGCCTGTTTTTTCTTCTTTTTTTTTTTCCCTAACCACCCTTTATTTTCCAGGTAGATCAACGGACCAACCGATGAAAACGCCGCAGCACTGATGTGAATTCTGAGAGAAGCATTGCGCTGCTGTCAGAAGACACGTGAAGTCGGTGTATGCGGCGCTGCAAGACGAGATTTCTCCTCTGCAGGACAGGTACGTTTGCCCAGGCATATGAGCTGAGGAGAGGTGTTGGAGTTCATATGCTTTGGCAAACACTTTGTATCAAAAATCTGGCAAAGATGTCTTCCTCCACACCGATCGTTTGATCGATGTGAATGGAGAAATCACGTTTGCCAGGACATAGGAGCTGAAGTGGGTATGGATGTTTGGGCGGAGCCCCTATGTCCTGGCAATCGCCAGGCCCCTCTATTTTTTTTGCATATGTTTTGGCAGAGATTTTTTCATCCACATCGATCGATGCGAATGAGGAAATCTGTGCCGTTCATTTTGTCTTCCAGCCCAGAAGCTGAACGGAAAAAAAATCTCATTACCCGTATGCTCAATATAAGGAGAATAGCAGAAACTCCTAATGCTGGCCATATAGGTAATGATTGCGGAGACCCTCAAATGCCAGGGCAGTACAAAAACCTCACATGTGACCCCATTTTGGAAAGAAGACACCCCAAGGTATTCGCTGAGGGGCATATTGAGTCCATGAAAGACTGAATTTTTTGTCACAAGTTAGCGGAAAGGGAGACTTTGTGTGAAAAAACTAAAAAAATCAAATTCCGCTAACTTGTGCCAAAAAAAAAAATCTTCTATGAACTCGCCATGCCCCTCACAGAATACCTTAGGGTGTCTTCTGTCTAAAATAGGGTCACATTTGGGGTATTTATACTGCCCTGGCATTTTAGGGGCCCTAAAACGTGAGAAGAAAAATGCGTAAAAATGCCATCCTAAAAGGTACTCATTGGAATTAGCCCCTGTGTGCATCTTGGCTGCAAAAAAGTGCCACACATGTGGTATCGCCATACTCAGGAGAAGTAGGGCAATGTGTTTTGGGGTGTATTTTTACATATACCCATGCTGGGTGAGAGAAATATCTCTGTAAATTGACAACTTTGTATAAAAAATGGAAAAAGTTGTCATTTACAGAGATATTTTCACACCCAGTATGGGTATATGTAAAAATACACCTCAAACACATTGCCTACTTCTGCCGAGTACGGCGATACCACATGTGTGGCACTTTTGCAGCCAAATGCTAAAGGGGCCCTAAATCCAATGAGTACCTTTAGGATTTCACAGGACATTTCTACTCATTTGGATTCCAAACCGCTTCTCACGCTTTAGGGGCCCCTAAAATGCCAGGGCAGTAAAAATACCCCACAAGTGACCCCATTTTAGAAAGTAGACACCCCAAGGTGTTCTGTGAGGGCATAGTGAGTTCATGTAAAATTTTATTTTTGTCACAAGTTAGTGGAATATGAGACTTTGTAAGAAAAAAAAAAACATTTCCGCTAACTTGTGACAAAAATAAAAACTTCCATAAACTCACTATGCCCATCAGCGAATACCTTAGGGTGTCTACTTTCTGGAATGGGGTCACTTGTGGGGTATTTTTACTGTCCAGGCATTTAGGGGCCCCTAAAGCGTGAGAAGGAGTTTGGAATCCAAATGCGTAAAGTGCCCTGTGAAATCCTAAAGGTACTCATTGGTTTAGGGCCCTTTGCGCATCTTGGCTGCAAAAGTGTCACTCATGTGGTATCGCCGTACTCAGGAGAAGTAGGGCAATGAGTTTTGGGGTGTATTTTTATATATACCCATACTTTGTGTGATAAATACCGCTGTAAACGACAACTTTTTAAAAAAATTATACAAAGTTGTCAATTTACAGTGATATTTCTCTCACCCAGCATGGGTATATGTAAAAATACAACTCAAAACACATTGCCCTACTCTCCTGAGTACGGCGATACCACATGTGTGACACTTTTTGCAGCCAAGATGTGCAAAGGGCCCTAATTCCAATGAGTACCTTTAGGATTTCACAGGGCATTTTACGCATTTGGATTCTCACGCTTTAGGGACCCCTAAAATGCCAGGGCAGTAAAAATACCCCACAAGTGACCGCATTTCGGAAAGTAGACACCCTAAGGTATTCGCTGATGGGCATAGTGAGTTCATGGAAGTTTTTATTTTTTGTCACAAGTTTGCGGAAAATGAAATTTTTGAAAAAAAAAAAAACATTCCCGCTAACTTGTGACAAAAATAAAAACTTCCATGAACTTACTATGCCCCTCAGTGAATACCTTAGGGTGTCTACTTTCCGAAATGGGGTCATTTATGGGGTGTTTCTACTGTCTGGGCATTGTAGTACGTCAGGAAACAGGACAGGTGCTCAGAAAGTCAAAGTGCGGAAATTCACTTTTTGCACCATAGTTTGTAAAAGCTATAACTTTTACCCAAACCAATAAATATACACTTATTGCATTTTTTTATCAAAGACATGTAGAACAATAAATTTTGAGAAAAATTTGTAGAGAAATGTAGTTTTATTAGACAAATTTTCAAACAGAAAGTGAAAAATGTCATTTTTTTGCAAAAATTTCGGTAATTTTTGATTAATAGCAAAAAAAGTAAAAATGTCAGCAAGAATGAAATAGCACCAAATGAAAGCTCTATTAGTGAGAAGAAAAGGAGGTAAAATTCATTTGGGTGGTAAGTTGTATGGCCGAGCAATAAACGGTGAAAGTAGTGTAGTGCAGAATTGTAAAAAGTGGCCTGGTCATTAAGGGTGTTTAAGCTAGGGGGGCTTAAGTGGTTAAAACTGGGAGCAGCAAAAAAAATTATAATTTTTTTTTAATGGACATGAAAAACTGATGCAAAATGGACATGAAAAACTGATGCAAAATGGACATGAAAAACTGACACACGGCCAGAAAATGGATGCACATACTGATGCAAAATGGCTGTTAAAAATGCATGTATCCTAAGTCTATAGAAACATTTGTTATATGCCCTATATGAAACCAAAAGAAAGCCACATAGACAGAACAGTTTTTTACCATTATGCTGACATCAGAAGCATTTAATACAGCTTGTGCTACTGATCATTTCTAAACAATATCTTAGCATGCCTGAGGGTTTTTTTTTTTTATTGTCTCTCTGCCAGCAGAAATAAACTGGACCTACCTTTTTAATTTAGATTACCATGTCCCTCAATCATTGATAATTTGAAAATAATCTTTACATCTTGGTCCTTTGAATCCAGAATCCAACATCCTCTGTCTTCATCCAGATGTGGGCTGAAAATGGGCATGGGGAAGTCTAGGACTTCTACAGTCAAAAGACCTCTGGCTGAATTGCGGTAAAAAGAGCGCGGTCCACATGGACTGAGGCGAGGTGACGGATTTTGAATAGTTAAACAGGACTTTTTAATCTGAATTTGGGTAAGAAATTAAAATAGAAGTTGTTTTGTCTTCGTGGCTTGTGGCTTTGTTCTCTCTTAGTATCTGGGTCGGTGTAACCAGAGTCTTAGATACAAACTAAGTTAAATGACTAAGGCCGCTTTCACACGGGCGAGTTTTCCGTGGGGGTGCAATGCGTGAGGAGGACGCATTGCATCCGCACTGAATCCGGACCCATTCATTTCTATGGGGCTCTGCACATGAGCGGTGATTTTCATGCAGCACTTCTGCGTTGCGTGAAAATCGCAGCATGCTCTATATTCTGCGTTTTCACGCAACGCAGGTCCTATAGAAGTGAATGGGGCTGCGGGAAAATCGCAAGCATCCACAAGCAAGTGCGGATGCAGTGCGATTTTCCCGCATGGTTGCTTAGCAACGGGACCAGATCTTTATTATTTTTCCTTATAACATGGTTATAAGGGGAAATAATAGCATTCTTAATAAAGAATGCTTAGTAAAATGAAGAGGAAGGGGTTAAAAAAAATTAAAAGTTAACTTACCTTAGCCACTTGATCGTGTAGTTGCGATCTGTCCTCTCTTTTCCAGCATCAGCTAACAACTAAAGGACCTGTGATGACGTCACATCACATGGTCCAATCACATGGTCCATCTTACCATGATGATTTTTCTCACGCGCGTGCAAAACGCATTACAAACGTTTGCACCCGCCGGAAAAATTGCGCATATCCCCGCAACGCACCCGCCTCTTATCCGGGCGTCAAACATGACGCCCGTGTGAAAGAGGCCTAAGTTCTTGGTACGTCTTTGGGATGTTGTAACTAAGATCTTAAAGGGTTGTCTTTAAAGACAGAATTCCAGGTTATTATCTTTGAAAACTAAGTCTCGGTAGGTCTTCCTGGGAAGTTTGTAACTAAGTTGTTGCTTTTAAGATAAAAGACAGGGTGAGTTCATAGTCTGTGTGAGAAGCCTCTGTGCAGCACGTTAAAGATGGTACAGAGCTCTGAGTGTCTTGTGGTAAATGCTTTGCTGTTGAAACTTTATTTTTTGTTGTTGTGGTACTTGAAGACTTGTTAAAGTTCCAAATATATCTTACTGAAAAATCATTGAATATTACACATGAAGAAGTAAATTATTGCCATATTTTGAAATAATTACTAAATGTGTACATAGTAATATTTGATTGATACAGAATGTTCTAGTGGATTTCTAATTGGACATAGGATAATCTCAGAAGATTATTTAGATTTTTATTATTGTTATAATGAATATTACTGATATCTATTTTAGTCATTACAAGTGGGTTGATGCCTGCTGCGCTGAAGGCTTTGTCTCAGTTTTGTGTCTCATCGCATTGTTTACTGTATGTTTATGCTTAAAGTTGTTTGGAATATCAAAAAAGAATACTCCCCTTCTAGGATAATATAAGACTAATTTGACTATGAATATGTATATATTAGGACCTAAATATTTAGAAAAGAGAAAACAAACTGCGTAAGAAGTTTGGATTTAATGATAAATTGAATGTAGAATCATGTTCAAAATTAGTGAAAGAGTTAGGTAAAGGACATTTTTTTGTGTATAGCATATTGTCAGAAGCTGCAGCTGAAGAATAAGCCAAATAACTCTGGGACCTGGTAGAGAGAGACTTAAGGAACTCCTAAACTTAGGCTGTTTTTATCCTTCCAAAGAGGGATACAATGCAATAAGAGAATGTGAATGTATGATAAAACCAGCCGGTGCGTCGACAGGTTACTGTTTGGATGTGACATAGTAACATAGTAATCTAGTATATAAGACCGAAAAAAGACATTTGTCCATCCAGTTCGGCCTGTTTCCTACAAGTTGATCCAGAGGAAGGCAAAAAAACCCTGTGAGGCAGAAGCCAATTTTCCCCACTTAAGGGGAAAAAATTCCTTCCTGACTCCAATCAGGCAATCAGAATAACTCCCTGGATCAACGACCCCTCTCTAGTAGCTATAACCTGTAATATTATTACACTCCAGAAATACATCCAGTCCCCTCTTGAATTCCTTTATTGTACTCACCAGGCAGAGAGTTCCATAGTCACACTGCTCTTACCGTGAAGAATCCTTTTCTATGTTTGTGTACAAACCTTCTTTCCTCCAGACGCAGAGGATGTCCCCTCGTCACAGTCAAATGTGTAATGGAAATAATGGAAAACCTATATGTAACAGAATGGTTGAATGATCAGGACAGGTTTGATGCAGCGCAGTTAAGGTTGTAAGTGATATATGAGCATGTAGATAATGTTTGAAATGATCTGAATTTGTAGTATGGTTCTTTTGTATAATTCTGGGTATGACTATGACAGATGTTTGAAGATGTAACAGAGATGTGTGTACCAATACTGTGGATTTACATATTAACATTAAGGAATGAAAATATGAAAATGATTTGGTGTGTGAGTTGGGCTCTTCGTGTTGTCTTATCTGTTTGTGGTGTTATGTACAAAGTAAAAGGTTACTGACGGTGTGAAAAGTTAATGAAAGTTCACTAGAGATTGGACTATAATCCTTGCTAAGTAGAAAGAGCTGTTAGAAGAAAGGATGAGGCTGCCCAACTGAAGGGGGTGGGACTTTCCATATGCCAACTTACAATAGCGACCCCTCAGACCATGCCATACCCTGTGCCAGAAGCTACATTGACATTGGTGCCTGATACATTGTGGGTGACCTGTAAAGTAGTTTGTCAGGAGGTCTGTTTGACCTACCCATGTTAGAATAAGCCCCAGTGCAAATCTCCTAGGCCACGCCCAGGAAAAGGCCATTGGAACCCAGCTACACCCAGCTATACGTAAAAGTACTTCCCTGTAGGACAAGCCCCTATTTCCAGTAACAGGGAGGACACTAAACAGACGACTAGTACTTTATTAGATAACGTATGATCTGCTGTAATATGTTGATGATCAGTATGTGATGCAGAACAGGGTTTGAAGAATTTGTTAGTCTTTTATCATTTCTATTTGTAAAAAGCAGCAAGGTGTCCAGAGGTAAGCTGCAGTCCTAGCATAGTCCATGGCCATATTTCTAGGACAGTGTATGTTTCCAGGTTTGAAGTCCATTCAGCAAAACCTCTCTCACTAGAAATCAATGGGGAATGAGGCTATGTTTAGGAAAAGTAGGGTGTTGTGGAGAGGGGACACTGGTACCTACTCCTTCTTAAAAGGCTGTTCATAACTAAACACATGATTGATCATTGCACTTCACCCCTACTGCTAGACATGCTGACCTAAAAAAAAAAAAAAAAAAAAACACGGACAGACTTTCGTTGTTGATGAAAGTTCAGCTATATGTGGTGGATGGAGTAAGTAAAAATCACCAACGAGGTAGAGGCAGAGTAAGAAGGAATAATGAAAATTGGTGTGTGTAAAAAGATAGAGATAGCAAACAGAGAAAGGACAGATCAGAACCTGAAAATGAGGAAGACATTTCAGCAGGACTAGTTAGGATGGACAAGTATATTATGAGAAGGGTAAAGAGGAAGTGTTGAATTTGGAACAAATGGAAATAATTTTATTAAAAAATGAATAAATAAAAACAAAGTTTAAGAATACATGGTAAGGAAATGGAATTTTTTTTGTGATTAAGGCCCATCTAAAACAGTAATCCACCCAGATGAGGCTCCCACAGTTAAACCCTCATCGGTCTTAGAGGCCTTGGAAAAAGAATAGTGATGAGCGAATATCAAATTGCTCGTGTGCTCCGGTGCTCTGGCCGAAGACATCGCGATGCTTGTGTGTTCAACCGAGCACCCGACCACAATGTAAGTCAATGGGAGAACCCCAGGCACCCCCTGCTCAGAAGAGGAGAGGGTGTCTGGTTCCCCAAAAAGCAGCCAGGTTTTTCAGATCTGAGTTTTCACTATCATGAAAACTCATATCCGATGGTATATTCTAACACAGAGGCATTCCCACAGTGATGGGGACGCTTGAAGTTAAAATATACCATCGCATCAGAGTTTTCTCCAATCCGACGGTATATTCTAACATAGAGGTGTTCCCAAAGTGATGGGGACGCTTGAAGTTAGAATATACGAACAGGCGCGTACATACTGGCCCCCTGCCGCCCTCCCCCCCACTAAAATCATTGGTGGCCCATGCGCCCCCCCCTCCCCAGTATTAAAATCATTGGTGGCCATTGTGCCCTTCCCTCCCCCGTATTAAAATCATTGGTGGCCAGTGCGCTCTAAACCCCCCCACCCCCCCAGTATTAAAATCATTGGTGGCATGGCAGCTCCGATCGGAGTCCCAGTGTAATATGCCTTTAGCAATGCGCCGCATAGACCTGTCAGTTTTCAGAAGAAGGAGAGCACACGCCGACAGTGCAGGTTAGTATAATGCTGCTGAGTGACTAACTGACCATGTCAGCCAGGACTTCAGTAGCATCCTGAGACCGGTGATTAGAATGGGACTGCCGCAGCCACCAGTGATGGGGGGTGGGGGCCCTGTGGCAACTGCCAGCAATGATTTTAATACAGGGGTGGGGGGGGGGTTGTTAGGGCGCACTTGCCACCAATGATTTTAATACTGGGAAAGTGAGGTTAGGGCGCACTGGCCACCAATGATGATGGGGGGGGGGGCGCGCACTGCTGCCTGGCAGCACCCGACCTCTGACAGGGACTGTGATCCGCGCAATTAATCTCTCTGGTGTGCGTCTGATCGTATATTCTAACTTCAAGTGTCCCCATCACCATGGGAATGCCTTGGTGTTAGGATATACTGTCGGATTGAAGAAGACTCAGATGCGATGGTATATTTTAACCTCAAGCGTCCCCATCACCTTGGAAATGCCATCGTGAAAACTCAGAACCGAAAAAGCTGGCTGTTTTTTTGGGAACCAGACACCCCCCTCTGCTCGGAAGTTCTCCCATTGACTTACAGATGCCCTATGCCTGGGGTTCTCCCATTGACTTACATTGTGCTCAATGGCACACGAGCACATGCAGTGTTTGGCTGAATACTCGGCTGAACACGAGCATAGCAATGCTCGAGCCGAACACCAGCATGCTCGCTCATCACTAAAAAAGAAACAACTGAAGAAGGAATATAGTTTTAACAGGTAGACTTCAAAATCTATTTTTTAATGGTATGCGCTAAAAGGGCAAGAAAGCCCACATAACAATACTAATTTCCCTAAGAAGAAGTAAACAAAACATACATATGTACAGGACCCAGGGTTGGAGCAAGAAAACAGTCGGGATTAAAGATAAGAGGGTACAGGTGAAACTCATCCTATTATGTTCCTATTGTACCCCTCAACCCGGAGGAATCACCTGATGGTGGTGATCCCCCGTCCCCGTACCTGAATGTACCTGGGTCACCCTAAGATCACCTGACGCCCTGATGCGTTTCCCACTTTATCAGGGTTTATCAGGGGGCCACAAAAAGTCAGGAAAATTACCAAAAATCAATCAACAATATAATAGCAATGATGTAGGCAGGGGGCTGGTGGAACTAGCGGTACCTGTTTAAAGATAGAGCGGCACAGCCTTGACGATACACCTAAAGAAAAGAAGAGGTCCCCCATCAATATTCATGTAATAACACTCATAAAATGTATACATCTTCTCCAGGGTCCAGGGTAATAAAGGGCCCTGAGGAGGTGCATCACAGCACTGAGGTATAAATACTGGATAGCAGCGTTAGAGATGTCGCAAACATAAAATTTTCCGTTCGCGAATGGCGAACTTCCGCAAATGTTCGCGAACGGGCAAACCGCCATAGACTTCAATGAACAGGCGAATTTTAAAACCCACAGGGACTCTTTCTGGCCACAATAGTGATGGAAAAGTTGTTTCAAGGGGACTAACACCTGGACTGTGGCATGCCGGAGGGGGATCCATGGCAAAATTCCCATGGAAAATTACGTAGTTGACGCAGAGTCGGGTTTTAATCCATAAAGGGCATAAATCAGCTAACATTCCTAATTTGTTTGGAATAACATGCTTTAACACATCCAGTGTGTGTATACGATCAGGTATGATGTTGTATCGATCAGGTAGTGTAAGGGTTACGCCCACTTCACAGTGACAGACCAAACTCCCCGTTTAACGCACCTCAAACAACCGCAAACAGTCAATTTGTACAACTGCAAACTCCCCATTTGCACAAGATTGGATACCAAGCTAGCCATGTCCCGTTCCTTGTCCTCACTGACGTCATTGAAGGTCTCTTCCTCCACCCAGCCATGTACAACACCAAGGGTCCCCGAAAGGTGACAACAAGCCCCCTGGGATGCCTGCTGTGGTTGGTCTTCCACCTCCTCAAAGCCACCTTCCTCCTCTGACTCCTCTTCTTCAGACTCCTCTGTTTGTGTTGCCGCAGGTCCAGCAATCGACGACGACAAGGCTGCTTCTGGTGGTGATGGTGACCACAACTCTTCCTCTTCATGCTCATCTACGGCCTGATCAAGGACTCTTCGCAGAGCACACTCCAGAAAAAAAGAATATGGGATGAGGTCGATGATGTTGCCTTGGGTTTGACTGACCAGGTTTGTCACATGCGCAAAAGGACGCATGAGCCTACAGCCATTGTGCATGAGCGTTCAGTAACGCGGCCAAAAAATACCCAGCTCCGCAGAGGCTGTCCTCTTTTTTTCTAAATTAAACAAATCTGTTCTTACCAGTTTAATCTCTGTTTTGTCCCCTATCAGGGGCCGGCGTATGGAATAGATTTTTGGAACCGGGAGATGGAAAAAGATGGTGGGTTGGTCCTCTTCCTTCCAATTTGGGGCACTGCGCGTGCGCCGTGCAATGTACTGTGCCACCCTATATGAGTGGTGTGTTAAGTAGTACTATTCCTATCATTTTAATCCCTGTTACGTCCCCTATCAGGGGACGTGTATTAAATAGATTTTAGGAATCGGGAGATGGAAAAAGATGATTGGTCGGTCCTCTTACTTCCAATTTGGGGCACTGCGCGTGCGCCGCGCAATTTACTGTGCCACCAATACAAATAGTGTGAACTATTATTCTTACCATTTTATTCTTTGTTAAGTCCCCTATCAGGGGACGTGTATTGAATTGAATCCTTGCATGGGGAGAAAAAAAGCTTGCTCTGTCTGCTTCCTTCTAATTATGGGCACTTGCAATGGAATTTGCCACCAATGCAACTAGTGTTAACTAAGTACTATTTCTATCAGTTTAATCTCTGTTTTGTCCCTTATCAGGGCCAGGGCCGGTGTAGTGAATAGATTTTTGGAACCGGGAGATGGAAAAAGACCCATGCTCAGTCCACTTCATTTGAAATTTAGGTCCTGCGCGTGCGCAGTGCAATGTACTGTGACACCCTATATGAGTGGTGGGCAGTGGGCACAGTACAGTCTGTGGGCCTGACACACACTGGCAGGCAACTGCAATTATATTAAAGGGTAAAAATTAAATGACTTTTTTATCTGCAGGGTACTGTGCCACCTAATATGAGTGGTGGACAGTGGGCACAGTACAGTCTGTGGGCCTGACACACACTGGCAGGCAACTGCAATTATATTAAAGTGTAAGAAATTAAATGACTTTTTTATCTGCATAGTACTGTGCCACCCGATATGAGTGGTGGGCACTGGCAGTGGGCACAGTACAGTCTGTGGGCCTGACACACTGGCAGGCAACTGCAATTATATTAAAGGGAATATAAATGAAATGCCTTTTTTTATCTGCAATGTACTGTGCCACCCTATATGATTGGTGGGCAGTGGGCACAGTACAGTCAGTGGGCCTGACACACACTGGCAGGCAACTGCAAATATATTAATGGGTAAAACTTAAATTACTTTTTTATCTGCAAGGTACACAATATTAGTAGTGGGCACTGGCAGTGGGCACAGTACAGTCTGTTTGCTTGACACACACTGGCAGGCAACTGCAATTATATTAAAGGGAATATAAATGAAATGCCTTTTTTATCTGCAAGGTACTGTGCCACCTGATATGAGTGGTGGGCACTGGCAGTGGGCACAGTACAGTCTGTGGGCCTGACACACACTGGCAGGCAACTGAAATTATATTAAAGTGTAAGAAATAAATGACTTTTTTATCTGCATAGTACTGTGCCACCCGATATGAGTGGTGGGCACTGGCAGTGGGCACAGTACAGTCAGTGGGCCTGACACACACTGGCAGGAAACTGCAACTATATAGTGGTGGGCAGTGGGCACAGTAGAGTATGTGGGCCTGACACACTGGCAGGCAAATGCAATTATATTAAAGGGTAAAAATCAAATGACTTTTTTATCTGCAAGGTACTGTGCCACCCTATAGGAGTGGTGTGCACACAGTACAGTCTGTGGGCCTGCAGCCTCTCACACACGGGCAGGCAGCAGCACTCTCCCTGCTCTAACTACCACTGCAGCTTCAGAATGAATCTAAGATGGATGCTGTCCTTGCTTTTTGATACGAGGTGGGAGGGTCTGGCAGGGGGGGTATGCTGATTGGCTGGAATGTGTCTGCTGACTGTGAGGTACAGGGTCAAAGTTTGCTCAATGATGATGTATAGGGGGCGGACCGAACATCGCATATGTTCGGCCGCCACGGCGACCAAGCGATGTTCGCCGGCAAATAGTTAGAGACATCTCTACTTGTGACCTGGAAGGATGATATAAAGTGGCTCTGTCTCCTAAAAGACATAAACCACTGATATACTGTGATATGGACAGTGTAAGAAGATTATAGGGAAAGAATAGGAGTTATATTTGGGAATTTGGGTTATATAAAGGGGTGTAATCAGGGAAAGAGAGTGAGAAAATGAGAACTGATCATTATCAGGTGTTTTTGCTGACAGGCTACTGTAAGCTCAGCCTATGGCAACTAGTTCTACAAAACAGACTCCTGCAAAAACAGGCATTTTTTATTTCTACTATTGTTGATCGAGCATGCTCGGCCAAGCACCAGTTTGGCTCGAGCATCTCAATGCTCGGCACATGGCGGTACTCGGCTGAATGCCGCGCATTACAGTTTTTGTAGCTATATAGCACCCGATGACGTGTTCGGCTCAGTATTAGTCAGGGAGAACTGAGCATAGGAAGGGAAAGACAGTGTAGGGAGTGTTATTGGAAGATTTGTATTGCAAAAACTTTTCAGAGACCCAAAAGTATTTTGCAGACAGGGACATTAGTTGCGCCACATCTTCAGTGTAATATGTGCACTGAAAACATTTATCTGTGACATACAGTGTACTTTTTCAATAGACGGTGTCCGATTCTGATAGTGACATTACCAGTGGGCATCGAAAGTGTAACGTGTGCGTTTAAAAACGTATCAGTGACATACAGTGTGCTTTTTCAATAGAAGTGTCCGCTTCTGACAGTGACATTACCAGGGGATTATCTCAAGTGTAAAGTGTGCGTTTAAAAAATATATCTGACATACAGTGTACTTTTTCAATAGACGGTGTCTGCTTCTGAGAGTGACATTACCAGGGCAGTGGGGTGGCAAAAGGGAGAAGGCGGGCCACACCAAACAGCCCTGCAACTGTTCCACAGAGCACCCCCTTGTGGGAATCTCCCTTGCCAAGGGGTATGTGTTTCGCAGTATGGCTCTTTTTTGAGGAAAGTGTGGATGACAAAAAAAAAGTAGTTTGCAACCTGTGCCATACCAAATTGAGCAGGGGCGTGAACACTAGCAACCTCGCCACCACCACTTGACATCCAAACACCCTAATAAGTGGGACTAATGCCTGGGTCCACAATCTGTGTCTGCGGGTCACACCACTGCCTCCTCTTCCCCTATGTTACGTGCTGCTGGCCAATCTCCTATGTTACGTGCTGCTGGCCAATCCCCTGTCGAAGGCGCAGGCCCGGATGCCTCCTGCCCTGCACCTGGACTTTCGCGACCACATCCACTTCCCAGTCCCAGCACAGCGTCCAAATGTCCTTACCCCAGGCATTTTAACGCAAGCACAAATAACCAGCCACCCACAGGCCATAACACTAAATGCGCAGCTTTCCAAATTACTGGCCCTGGAAATGTTGCCATTAAGGCTTGTGGACACTGAGGCCTTCCGCAGCCTGATGTGTGCTGTGACCGCCTTACACCAACATCTGAAAAAAACAATCAGCAGCAGTCCCAAACAGGAGTAGGTCTCTTCTTATTTTGTAACCAAAATAAACTGCAATTCAGGGTCCGCGCTAGAACTTTATCAGTAAGGAACAGTTCACACACAGCAGCACTTCCACAAGGCGATTGTATCTCGATTCCAAACAATTCAAACTCCTCAGTCTCAATATCAACCAGCAGTTCATAGCATTTATCCTTTAAAGGGAACACGAGAACACTTCCATACAAATTACATTCTTGCAAGTATTGGGGAATTGCCCCCTTTTTTTCTCCAGAAACCAATTTCTATTTACTGTTTATAATTGTGCATTTCAGTGCTTTATAGCAATGTTACTGGACACGTTGTACATTGCTACAACATAACAAGTGGATAGGATACAGCAGCAAATGCATTTCACATCAGTGGCACAAATTATAATCGTTTTACTGAACTGTATCACAGCATCAAGTTCAAAAGACGTCCTCCATCACTGCAAAAAAAATTGCATTGTCATACCTGTGTTTTAGTGAATGCATGTTTTTCTTTGAAAAAAAAGTGTTCAATTATTTTTCCACATTAATACAGCATTCACAATGCCATTATTAAAACCTTGTTAATGAACATGTTGTACATTGCTACAAGATAATGGGGGGATAGCATACAAGTACAACTGCAATTGCAGTTTACATCAGTAACACAAATTATAACCATGTTACTGAAGGCAACTGCATAGCAGCATCTAGTTCAAAAAATGTCTCACATTACTGCAAAAAAATAGCATTGCCACATGTGTTTTAGAGAAGGGTAGATATTTCTACAACAGAGAATGTAGTTTAAAAATGTTTCCCTGCAAAAAGTGCATTATTACCATTGTAAACTGTCAATACCAGTGTGCAGTGTGTTTGTAGAAGGGAAGGGATTCAGGACATTTAATTGCACATATATCTTTACATTTCAGGGGGAAAAAAGCTATTTTGCTAGTACTGTTTAATTAGTGTGTACCAAATCTGTGACTTTTCATTTATAGGTCTCATAATAAAATGTCTGATGTCCTCCTAGAGTCAGATTGTGGGTAGTGGCAGCACCAGCCATCCAGCCAGTATTAGTAGCAGTATGCCACAGTTCTCCCTAGCTTCCAAAAGGTGCAACATTATTATTGAGGATGAGATTGTAAACAGGATGGCTCACTCCTCCCCTCTGTCACAGCAGAATGACATGGGGGACACCTCTGAGTCTGACACCATGCCTTGGAGCCAGAGATCAAAGAATTCCTCCTGCTCCTCCTACTTGCAGCTCCAGAGAAGCCTGTCAGTTGCATATTTTCTGTCTTCACTGCCGCATCCTACTGGAGGATGAAGTGTCTTTTTTTCTTAGAAGAGGTAACAAAATCCCAGTTTCGTACATTCAGTTTCGTACCCTGTCTGCCATGCTTGCATGGAACAATGAGGCTCAACTGGCGGTGTTCTAGGTGGGTCTTTCTGACCGGATTAAGAATAAATTAGCTGGTCGTGATTGTTCGTCTACTCAGAATCACCTGATCACCTTGGCCACAAGAATAGAAATGCATTTCCGGGAATGTTCTAAGGAGGTCGCAGGCACCAGAAGACCACCTCGTTTGGCTCCATCCTTCCAGAGGCCGGTTATTCCTCTAGTGTCCATCCCATCTGAGGAGCCCATGCAAATAGAGCGCCTTTGATTGTCTGACCAGGAAGATTTACGCCCCAAAGCAGAGAACCTGTGTCTGTATTGTGGACGCAATGCCCACTTTGTGCGTAATTGTCCACAGAAGCCAATGCCAATGTCTAGGATCAGTTGGAGAGGTGGTCCCAGACAAGCAGAAGTCCTCTCCGAAACTTTCAGTTCCGATGACTCTCTCTCACAAGGGAGTCACAATGTATGTGCCTGCATTCTTGGACTCTGCTTCAGCCAATAACTTCATTCTGCAAGCTTTGGTCCATCAGTACCGGCTTCCTACCATCCATCTAGAAAGGCCTCTTTCAGTGGCTTCCATAAATGGACTGCCACTTCCCGAACCTGTGCTTTCTGTTACTATGCACCGTAAGTTGCAAATAGGGGTTCTGCATTCTGAGATAATCTCCTTTGTGCTGCCAGCGTCTGTGATTACGGTTATCCTTGGTCTTCCCTGGCTGTGTCAGCACACTCCAGTTCTGGAATGGCACTCCGGTCAGATTCTGCATTGGGGATCATTATGCCAGTCCACCTGCTTATCAGAGGCTCGACCTGCTTCCTCGCTTATTGTACCTGTAAACCTGCCTGGACTTCTGCAGCAGTATGCCAGTTTTGCGGATGTCTTAAGTATGAAAGAGGGCGAGACCCTGCCTTCTCATCGTCCTTTTGATTGTCCGATTGACCTTCTGCCTGGTGCCACTCCTCCTCGCGGTCAAGTCTACCCACTCTCACTTTCTGAGACCCAAGCGATGTCTGATTGCATCAAGGAGTATCTCGAGAGGGGGTTTATCCGGAAATCTACTTCACCAGCCGGTGCCGGGTTCCTCTTTGTGCATAAAAAGATGAATCCTTACGGCCTTGTATCGACTATCGAGGTCTGAATAAAGTCACAGTTAAGAATCAATACCCTCTTCCGCTAATCTCCAAACTCCTTGACTAGATCCAAGGAGCTAGGTCTTCACAAAATTCGACCTGCACGGCGCAAACAACCTTATCAGAATTCGAAAGGACGATGAGTGGAAGACTGCTTTCAACACTCGTGATGGACACTACGAATATCTCATCATGCCCTTCGGTCTGTGCTCCCGTGGTATTCCAGGAGTTGGTAAAGGATATCTTCTGGTACCTGTTATATGTCTGCATGCTAGTGTACCTTGACTATATACTGATCTATTCTCCAGATTTAACCACTCACCGGAAGCATGTACGTTTACTTTTACAGTGGTTGAGAGAGAATCGACTTTGTGCCAAACTCGAGAAATGCATCTTTAAAAAATCTACCGTACCATTTCTCAGATACATATTCTCGGATGCCGGGTTGCAGATGGAGCCTGAAAAATTGAATGCAGTAATGGACTGGCCCCGCCCACAGAGTCTTTGTGCTATACAGCGTTTCCTTGGATTTGCTAATTTCTATCATCAGTTCATCCCGAATTTGTCATCTCTGCCAGAGTCTGGACTAAGATGGAGGCCGCCTTCATCCAATTGAAGAGATCCTTTGCTTCTGCACCTGTTCTGTGTAATACCGATGTCTCCTGACAATTCTTTTTAGAAGTGGACGCCTCCTCCATAGGAGCCAGTGCTGTTTTACTACAGAAAGGTTCCAAGGGCAAGATGTTTACATGTGGATTTTCCTCCAAGCACTTCTCCCCTGCTGAGAGAAATTACTATATAGGAGACTGAGAGCTTCTGGCCATAAAACTTGCCTTGGAAAAGTGGCGTTATCTATTGGAGGGGGCCCAGCCTCCAGTGATAATCTTCACCGACCACAAGAACCTTACATATCTGCAGACTAAACCCCCGCGGGAAGACATTCGTTCCATCTGCCAAGAGAAAACATATTCTAGCTTGGGGGCACAACCAGGGGCGTGGCTAAAAGCTCATGGGCCCTGATGTAAGGGTTTAGCTTGGGCCCCCCTTCCCTCAGAGCTTTGTGTCCAGGGGCAAGGAAGCACATTGCCTACATGCTGCCTGAGGCAAAAATTTAAACAGCACCTCTAACCCCTTCCCTCCAGCCAGAGGTGCAACTTGACCAGCATGCACTTTTTATAATACCGATGTCTTATGTGGCACAAGAGTCTTTGGGCCCCACTCAGGCTCCTGGGCCCGGTAGGGACTGCTACCTCTGCACCCCCTATAGCTACGCCCCTGGGCACAACTCCAAACTGGCTGGTCACCCAGGGATCTGCAAGACCACAGAACTTTTGTCTAGCCACTACTGGTGAGCCACACTGTCTAAGAATGTGCGTGATTATGTGTCTGCCTGCACCATGTGTGCTCAGAATAAAGTCTCCAGGGCCAAACCACCCAGGATGTTGTTACCTCTTCCTGTTCCTGGTGCCCCATAGCAACACATTGCCATGGACTTTGTTACAGATCTGCCCTCTTCTGCCTTATGTACAACTTTCTGGGTGGTCGTGGATTGGTTCTCCAAGATGGCGCACTTTGTTCCTTTGGCTGGACTGCCCTCGGCTGCTGAACTTGCTAAACTGTTCGTGAGACACAAATTCTGCTTGCATGGTCTACCTTGACATTTTGTTTCCGATCGCGGAGTCCAGTTTACCTCTAAGCTCTGGAGAACTCTTTGCCGGGTAATAGAGAACTATCTCCGGAATTTAGTTTCAGCCCAACACGACAACTGGGTACAATTGCTTTCTTGGGCTGAATTCACCTAAAACAACCACTCTAGTGAGTCTACTGAATCCTCTCCATTATTTGGCGCTTATGAACAACAACCTCATCCTCTCCCTGCTCCTACATCTTATGCGGTACCAGCTGCGGATTCCTCTTTTAGGGATTTTTTAAAGATTCGGCATGTGTAGAGTGAAGGGTGATAGATATATATATATATATATATATATATATATATATTGGCCTTGAATGGCCAGTGAGGATATATATATCCACTGTATGTGTACATTGGCCCTGAATGGTTAAGTGGGATATATATGTAGAGGGCCAGTATGTATATATATATTTATATATGTTGGCCCTAAATGGCCAATGGGGGAGTCCTAGTATGTATATATATATATATATATATATATATACAGATATTGTATCCTCCTGGAGACGCATACCAGCGTGCCTGAAGGAGGGAGATGTCACCCAGATAGCTGTACAATTATGTCCAGTTGTGGGCGCAGCAAAAGGCAGGGGGTCAAAAGAGATCCTCTGCCTTTTGTTAAACATCTCCAGCAGCGCCAAAGAGGTTTTACATAACAAGGACAGGGGAACAAAGAGTTCCTCTTCCCCTGTATGTCACATACATCCGGCGCTGTAATTACAGGACCAGAGGTATGCGGTCACTTCACAGGCGGGAGGATCAAAGCATAACCAGCCTGGAAGCGCAGGCTGGTGCGGTGATGTCATATCACCACGCCAGCCCACATGTACCTGCCTGCAGGCGTGCGCGCATGCCTGCCGAGCGGAGTGCTCAGGAGCGAGTGCCGCCGGATTTAAATTGTCCGGCGGCAGATCGCTCGTGAGTTGAGCCAAGCAGCCCAATTGAAGAGAAGTATCCCCAAGAAGACGAGCATCCAAGCGAGGATCATCCTCTACAATGAGCGATTAACCCCTGGAGGATGAGCATATACTGTACCCCTGGACTGGCTGAGTAATACTTTACACCCCTAGACCAACGAGCATTATCTATATTAACTCCTACATTTCCCTGATCTTTTCCCACGGCCCAGCATTATACCCCTGATTATTAACCCCAGAATTACCCCAGTATTACAGTGATATCCATACCCTGATCATTAACCCATATACCCCTGCAATATTCCCATATCTGCCCACCTAGCCATACCCCTGCATTACCCTATACCACCAACTATCATTAACCCTTTCCGCATACCCCTGCATTATTCCCACTGCCACCAATATATTACCCCTGCAGTCCCTCACTGCATTGATAACCCCTACATTGCATTAACCCCTGCATTAAACTCTGCTCCCCTGAAGTCATTAAACTCAGCCTAAACCCCTGCATTGGCCATAACCCTGTATTAACCCTTGCAGTGCCACTACCATATAACAATTGAATTAACCCTTTGTACTCCATAGGGACAGTGTGTAGCCAGGTGGGTGGCACTGTTATTTATGTGTGTAAGTGAGTGTATGTTTAGATAGTTTGTGGGATGAAATTAGGATTGTGTCATGTTAGCGTAGTTTTGGTCTATTGTAGTGTAATGTATTATGGTGTGTGTCCATATGTATATATATTTATATAACCTTTTGATATAAATATATATAGATTTAGCAGTAATAATATACTGTAGACTTGTACTTGTTGTAATAAATACTTTCTTGTTCAAAACACAGTTTATAGTCATTTGTAGTCGCCGCAGTAATCCGCCGCACACAATTCAGGAAAATAGGTAAAGCAACAAGGTAGTTTGTATTTATAGTATAAATAGGTGGGGTCACCAATAGACAATTCACACCCATTTATTAATATTAATTATTAATATTAATTATTAATATTAACTCCAAGTGTTAATGGTTAATATTTCCTTTTACAGAGTGACACCCAAGGACTGCATCAACAAAGAGATGACCTGCATGAAAACGAATGCAGACAAGAGAAAAGGGAAAACCGCCTCAGTTCTCGTCTGGAGATAAGGCATGGCTCTCCTCTAAAAATATCTGCTTAAAGGTTTCCAGTTTCAAGTTTGCTCTTAGGTTCCTTGGACCCTTTGAAGTACTGAGGAGGATCAACAAAGTGACATATAAGTTACGTCTGCCTCTCTCTCTCTGCGCATTCCTAATGCCTTCCACGTGTCCTTACTAAAACCAGTAGTCCTTAATCGCTTCTCGACAGCTCCTTCGACTCCAACTCTGGTATCTGAAGATTCTGACGAAGTATTTGAGGTCAAAGACATCCTGGATATCAAGAAGCGTGGCAAGAAGACCTACTATCTTGTGGACTGAAAGGGCTTTGGTCCTGAAGAGAGGTCTTGGGAACCAGAAGAGAACATTCATACTCTGAACTTGATAAAAAGATTTCTGGGGGGGGGTACTGTAACAGCGACTTGTGCACCGCTGTTTCCCTGCTTACTGCCGCAGTCCCGGGTGCCATGTTCAGCGGTGATTGCTGTTAATGCTTCCCATTCACCGCTGCAGTCCTGGGATCTGTCTGTGTAGGTACTGTTGTTCTGTGATCCGCTCCACAGTTTTTCTCAGCCCTGGCCACAGCATGCTTGCTGCTTGTTCCCTGCAGCATTTCCTTAAGGGCTGGCACCTGGATTTCCTGACCTGTACCTTTGCCGCCTGCCCTAACCTATTGCCTGTTTGACTTCGCCTCTGACTCATTTTTCAGTCATGCACTGTTGCTTCTGGTTACGACTCAGCCTGCTGATAATGCCTGTACCTCTGGTACCTTGCTCAGGTACCTCCTGGTCCGCCTGGACTAGCTGCCTCGTGTGCCAATCCTCCTCAAGAGGTATGGACCTGGTGTTCACTTGGGGTACTGTGAAGATCAAGGAGTTAGACAACATCCTTAGAGGAGGTAGGACACGAGGCACAGTGGGTTCACATCTGCTGGTTCATGACAGGACTTCTGTTTTTCTGCTCTTCTAACGGTGCAGAACAACGGAAAACAAAGTGCTGATTTGAACTTGTCCTAACTCTGCATTGTCATTTTAATAAAATATTGAACTGTATTCAATGCTATAGTTAATATATGTTGAAAGAGAATGCAAAGTAACATTTACCTTTAGAGTAGTAGTGACGTTAAAACTGTGCCCAGGTCCATTCACACTGACACACATTGCTATAAAACATGTCATGCAGTACAAGGTCTTAGCCATGACAGGTAATTATTTAAAGGTGCTTAAGGGGTAGCACTTTAAAAGTCTCATACATTTTTATGACTTTCAAGCAGCATTTTCAGCAACATCGGAAGAAAGGCTGTAAAGTTTACATGTGAAAAAAGACATTTATGTGAAATGAAGGAGAACAATAAATATATGGGTATAGAACATATAAATGATAACTGCCATTGCCAAATTTTATTGTACTAAGGTTAACAGGGTAGAATGTTTTGACTGATTTTTTTTTTCTTTGTATGAGGTATAGATGGGAAAGACAATGTTATATTTATTATATATTTCCTCTTGCTGTTAGCAAGTGCCAACATATTTCATTGTAGTCACTCACATCAATCTCTTTCCCCAGTGGGGCTTAAAATAAAATTTTAAACTCACACAAGGGAGAAAATCAGTGGAAGGAATTTAACCTTATCATTATTTTATTTGTGTGTGGGAAACTAGTGTACCCAGAAAACACAGAAAGAATGCAGCAAAATGGGGGTCGGGAGTGTGAAGACAATGATAGTAGTAGTGGTCAGGATGTAGGTGGTAGTCACGATACTCATAGTGGCTGGGCTTTTATCCACCAAACCCAATTTCTAGGGCTAGCGCAGTGACAAAGGGGATTGCACTTAGATGAAAGGAGTACTATTTCCCCTGGGTGACACCCTGTGTAGAGTCTGCAACGAGCCGCCCCTCAAGGCCCTATCGCGTCCCGAGTTTAGTTGGAAATGCCGAGTGGTGTGGTGCGGCCCTTAATAGTCTCTATGTGTCATGGTGCTCCTACATGGATACAGCGGGGCCCCAGGCTCATGCTCTGAAGCATTAAAAAGGTAGATAGTTGAGAGAGGGGATGAAGAAGAAAAACCTTGAGTCAAGACCTTGATATAAAGTTCAACAGGAGCTTTACTTGGGTAAACTTGCATTTAAATGATTTTTAGGCTTTGTCTTGGTTCCAACAGGTTTTGGCATAAACTGGCAGGCAAGCTTGATAACTCTGCTTTCTTTCTTTCTCTGCTGTACTAACAGGCTTGCTTAATTACTTTGCTTTCTTTTTTTATGCTGCACTTAACTCTGCTTGGGTCTGGTTTCTGTACTTTAGGTCTGTACTGGTATCCTTGGATGGGGTGCCACCTGCTGGTGAACCAGGCATATTATATGTAAAAACTGTTGCATAACAATCATATCATTGCACAATATAAAGGACCTGGAAAGAAATACACAGGATGGCATTTATGTTAGCCCATTATAGACAGTAGCAAGGTGTAGGAATTGTAACACCACTCAGGGGTGTTTCAAGTCCACAGGCTGGTGGAAGGTGAGGTGCCGTTAATGTTAATGTGTGAATGATAGGTTTCATTTACTTATCAGCAAGTAAATGGTGTGAAGGTACAAATTTTACAAGGCAGATTTCAACAATGGTGTGACTGAGCTAGAACAAGGCTCACAAACTCTCAATATTCTTTATGATAAGGTACTCTATTTCTTTAGATGTGCAGTGACCTCCTGAGAAGCCAGTGTAGAGGATAGGAGTGGTAGTTCTCCTGATGCTGTGTTGTGTCACAGCGAACTCCCTCAGGCCGTTGCTTCCTGGTGATCGGTGCAGTGGTAATGTAGTATTGAAGAATGAGCCCAGAGTTAAACGTAACAAAGTCTTTTTTACTAAGTGCAGTAGCACTTATATAGTAGCAGCAGGCTTTAGTGCAATTATTCTCTGGCACCAGCAAGGATACGGAGACAGTTTGGTTGGTAATTCGAGACTTGGGTGATACTGCCCTAGTGGTTGTTTGGTGATGGGTGGCTTGGCTGCATTGCCTCACCCTATAGCAGTGTCTGTAGATGCAAAAGTAGCAGGTCACTCTGCTGTCTGGACTCTGAAGGCTTTACTTTAGGACAATTTGGAGTCGCTCTCTCTGTATAAATCTGTAACAGGAGCAGGAGCACAGTCTGCTTCCTCTCCCTTCCCTGTCAAAGCAGGAAACCCCCTCTTCTGGCAGGAAGCAGGACCAGCCCACTCCTACCAAGAGGGGAGGAACAGGGTGATAACAATATGCAATTTGTAGTACTCCCCTGGGGTACTACAGATGCAAACCCTAAAATAGCAATTCCTCTGATATTTAATTTCCAGTAGAAAGGTGAATAAATATAACAAATATCTGTAATTCCTTCTGTGGCGTGCAAGAGTTGCTGAGTCAGCCTAGAATACTAAGGTTCAGTTTATGCTATGAGGCATGTATTTAAATACTTCTCCTCACAGTCTATCCATCTAACCCTCCTCAGGCTGGACCATCTCTTTAGGTCAATTTCATTTGTGGTCGGGGCTTAAACATGAAGAAATGACCCCTACATACTGGATACCTAAAAGCGGTTAGAATTATGCCGGAACCGCGACGCTGAAGGGATGCCTGAAGGGGGGCATCCCCTGGTGTGAGATAGTGAAAGTAAAGGTGGGTAGGGTGGGTACGCTGGAGACGACGTTCACTGTGGGAGGGGACGCCCGGCCAGATATAGTCATCATCGCCCCTCCCACAAATACAGGACAATAAGTCGGCCTTAACACTTGTGGTCGGGGCTTAAACATGAAGGAATGACCCCTACCTACTGGATACCTAAAAGCGGTTAGAATTATGCCGGAACCGCGACGCTGAAGGGACGCCTGAAGGGGGCCAAAAAGGACAACAAACTCGATCAAAGAGCTTTATTACAACCTCCAATTGCGATTTCGCTACCAACGAGCGAGCTGCAGCCAGGGTAATGGGATCGGAAGTAGTGAAGCGTAAGAGAATTAGCTCGGGACAGGGCACCGGCTGCTATATTTTGGATTCGGGTACATGAATGTGTGTAATGAATTTGGTGTAGTAACGAGCGAAGCACCTGACACCTAACAAAAGATATCAGTTGGACCAAGCCGTTAATCAAATATCCATGACCGCGACATTGACATAAACATACACCATGTAACCAGCCCATCCCGACCCCCTGCATGCACAGCCGCTATTATAGGATAAAGTTCAACCAACCCTGAAATCTGTGGAACCCGGGATCAACCAACCTCACTCGTCCATCCATCAGCTAGCCAGTGGGGGCCAAAAAAAGGGGCAGCAAAACCTGAGTTTGACGTGGCCTCAGGAAACTAGGAAAATTACTGTATACCTCTGGAATAAAAGAGAAATACCATACCAATGCCTGAGAAAGTGGTCCCACATGGAAAGTCAGCAATCGCCTGAACATCAAGGCATATATAAACACTTGATCCTGGAGAGATAAACGCAAGAAACCCTTTAATCTTTACCAATGCCACTAACGTGGTATCATGGTGAACTGATGAAATAACGAGTCGAATACGTATGCGTAAAAACGTGCGTCAAGCGTAACCCTATTCGGAATCTGGCGCCGAATCCGCAGTGCGGACCAACATCCAAACAGCCCTCCTATACATATATGGATATATATATATATATATATATATATATATACACACATACACATATAAACAAAACACACATATATATGTTTTTTTTTTTTTTTTTTTAAACTAACACTGGAGCCTGAACTCACACTCTGCCCCGCACTTCCAGCTGTGGCCCATAGAGGGCGCCAGAGCCACAACTATACGTGTCTGTGGAACCCAGCCAGCAGATCAGAGCGAGGGGCAGAGGCAGTTTCGGACTGGGGTACCTAGGGCCCACCAGTAAAATTTATTTTAGGGGCCCACCGTACGGATACATTCAAATATAATAAATATTTAACATGTTTTTTATATGAACGTAGGCTGGTGGAGGTGCTGTACATTAAATATATGTATGCAGTGCAGTAAGTCGGCTGTGTTATGTGCCACTTGTGCAGGAGGTGGGAGACTAGGGGCCCACCTTGCTCAGGGGCCCACCGGGGGATTCCCCTGTATCCCTGTGGGCCAGTCCGAGCCTGGGCAGAGGTGAGTGCATGCCTGAATAGTGCGGGAAGAGAGACTGACTAAAACAAACACCGTGCATGCTATGCACCCCACCTCACTAGTAGCTCTGCATGAGGAAAACACATGACAGCCGGCGGCAGAGCAGAGCTGAATACATGGTCGAGTGACCCCTGTAAGCGACTCCTGTGACGTGCTTTCCACATAGTGTAATCTCCCACTAAAGCTATATTAAGAAGCCTGACATACCCTGACTAGAACACTAGACTCAATGTCCCTTCCCCATAATAAATGTATGTTTTCTTTTGTTTTTTCCCTCTGACATTTCATTTATTCTATAACACACCCTCTTTTTTTTTTTTTTTTTTTTTAAACACACTCTTCCTGAACCTTACTACTCCCCCTTGCTGAGTAAATTCACCTGTGCACCCCCTGGATAGAAACAACATGCTGAAGCCCAATTTGTCCGCCCCTCCCTCCCTGCCTGTCTAACAGCACAGCGGCCTGTGCAATACTTTATCGAGCGGGCACACGCTGTGCCCTGCACCCTACGTGTCATGCCGCGTGGGGAGAAGAGCATGTCTCCCTGGCAGACCGCTCCGGTGCGGTGCGGCTCCCCCTTACCCAGGGAGCCGACACACCGTTGGCTGGACTTAAAGCAACGATGCTGCTGGATGAGGCAGCTACTTATCTGGACCGTAGAAAGTCGGGGCCTGGTACTGCCGTGTAGCACTGCACCCTTGTTACTCCCTGAGGACGGTATGTAGAGCTCCCACACCATACACTGGAAACGACGTTCACTGTGGGAGGGGACGCCCGGCTAGATATAGTCATCATCGCCCCTCCCACAAATACAGGCCAATAAATCGGCCTTAACACAAGTGGTCAGGCTGGAAGCCTAAAACCTATTGCTGGGCTAAATTGTTTCTGGTTATTTAAATGTTATGTAATGTTATTTAATGCATTATATACAACCATCATAGTTGTGTATGGATACATCAGGGTTAACAATATTGACTATGCCCCTATAGGAAATTAGGAGATGGACTTAGGTCTGTCTCCTAGCCTGTCTCCTATCCTAGTTAATGTGTAGTGTGTTAGCTGAGGAAGTGGGAGAAGCTACATGTGCTTACTCCTCAGAGGACTAGGCCTATATCCCAGAGAATCATTATCTCTGAGATCCACAGAGAGAAAGCCATCTCTACTGTACAGTGCTCCAGAGAGAATAAGTAAGAACCAAGAAGATTCAGAACCTGCATGGCCAAGCACCGGAGACAGTTGGTAATGTATTTGATGTTTTAGGCTGATAGAGAATTTACTGCAGTGAGAGGGACATTTTTTATACAGCTTTCCACACTTTGAGATTATTTGACCTGCCATATCTTAATCCAGTATCACTCAACTACAAATTATAGATATGTTTTCAGCCTTAGATTTTGCAAAGAAAGACTTTATAGAGTAGGATTATTACAACCCCCATCTATGTCTATATTCATACATCACTATTTGGGAAAATTTCCACAGTGAATTGTGTGGAACTGTGTTTTGATACCGTTGGATGTACTACAACTCCCATTCTGCACTTTAGTAAAGAGAGACTTATTTATTCTCTACAACTGGCCTGGTTAATTACTCCAGCACCATCCAGCGTCAAGGGATTGACAATCTTCCCTCTATGACTGTCACTAGCTGTCAGTCACTGATAGGACCACCTCCTTGATTTCAAAGGCCAGAATGAATAAATCCCAAGTTCTACTGAATCTTTTCCTCCCGCTCTATAACATGTCGTCTGCAACATGTTCAATGTGACGGGTTCCAGTTAAAGCATGATTAGACAAAACTGAGCTCTTTATTTTACCTATAATCCCTCCTGGATTTAATGTAAAATGGTTCTTTCAGAGCTTATTTAATCATAAGGCCACAATGCACCTGCGTTAGAGTCTCTAGCACAATTTTTAAGAGTGCTTGCGTCCACTGGATGCGAATACAGCTGAAAACTATGGTCACACAGAGAACCATTGGTTCCTTCCCCACTTTTCACTAGATGCACAGAATGTCACTGTATCACACTGCCTGCACCAAGCCACTGAAGGCCCAGGAGAAGAGCTGAGATTATTTTGCTGATTGTAAGAGCCCAGTCAAATAAGCATAAGTATATTATTTTGAAGGCATACAAATAAACATTATCCATATGGGGGACACAAAGGGATTAATTAACGTATTAAGTGGTTCACATTTGGGGGGCGGGGGGTACAGTATATACACAACCAGTGCTCAAAAGTAGAAAATAATACAAACTCACCTAGTCCATTGATTTCTAGTGGTTTTATTTTTTTGTTAATGCCACACAACATGGCTGCCAGCAATTTATAGTCCACTGATGAGGCTGAGCAGTACTGTTCAGTGGAAAAACTTCAGGATCCATGTGATGCAATCATGCAGCTACCTGGAGAGCCACTGTATATACGTTGTTGGACAGTTATGCTCTACTCCTAGAACCAGCTGTAGGGTTCTGCTGTAGTTTGCTGGTAGGGACATTCAGGGGTTCACAGGGCGATCACCTCACCTACCTCGACAACCAGTGTAGATTAGGGTGAATAGGAACAATATGGAACAGCCTCCTGGTCATATCCTGATCATCAAAGTTTTGATTGTTGGATAAAACTGCTAGAAAGCAATGGCCAGGTATCATCGCTCTTCTACCTTTGAGCACTGGTTGTTGATGTACCACTGTATATATATATATATATATATATATATATATATATATATATCTTATAGGCAGCACGCTGGCTCAGTGGCTAGCACTAGTGATGAGCGGTTGGGGCAATATTCAAATTTGCGATATTTCACAAATATTCATTAGAATATTCGTCATATATTCACAAATATTCGTATTCAAGAATATTCTATTGATTGCGAAAAATCGGCAATGTAATATTCGCATCATGTGAATATTCTGAAACACAAATATATTTATATATTCTATAGTGCTATATATTCGGGTGTTAGAATATTCGTCATTTTTTCCAATTTAATGTGAACAGTCATTGGCCCAAAAGCAACTTAAGCAGGGAGGAATCATGACTTCAGATAGAAAAAATAACAAATATTCAAAAAAACGAAAATATAGCACTATATTCTATAGTGCTATATATTCGGGTGTTAGAATATTCGCATTACGAAAATATTACAGTGCCGATTTTTCGCATAAGAGAAAAAAAATTTAAATAATGAACAATATTCAAATTCACTACAGACTACAATATTGCAGCCTTCTCACATTGGCCCACAAGCAAGAAGCAGGTAGGCATACTAGGTAATGGGTTCAGATGAAAAAAATTAAATATTTGTTTTTATGAATATACATCACTATATTCGAAATATTCGCAAATTTTCAAAGTGTCGATATTCGCGATAAAAATTTGAAATTCAAATATTCGCGCTCAACACTTGTAAGCACTGGGGTCTTAGGTTCAAATCCAACCAAGGACAACATCTGTATGGAGTTTATATGTTCTCCCCGTGTTTGTGTGGATTTCCCCCAGGTACTCTCAGTTTCTCAGTTTCCTCTCACCCTCCAAAGACATACTGATAGGGAACTTAGATTATGAGCCCCACTGGGGACAGCTTGATGCTAATTTCTGTAAAGTGCTCTGGAATATAGCAGCGCAATATAAAGCTACATTCACACGACCGTATTTTTTTTTTTCGCGTCCGATCCGCATCCGATCCGCATTTTACGGAATAAATGCGGACCCATTTATTCCTATGGGTGAATAAAATATGCGGACAACATTCAGTATGTTGTCCTCATCCGTGGTTCCGCATTTATACTCCGCAAAAATATGAAGCATGTCCTATCATTGTCCGCAGAAATCGTCCTGCAGCCCCATAGAAGTGAATGGATCCGCAAATTGCGGATGACATACGGAAAGGTTTCCGTATGTCATCCGCAATTTGCGGATCCGTTTCCGTATTTTTATTATAATATTTTATTCTCTCCCCCTTTTTTTTCCCCTCATCTGTTTTTTGCGGACCGTTTTTTGCGGATGACATACGGAAGACACTCTTCAGTATTTTGCGGACATGCGGATCCGTTTTTTGCGGATCTGCAAATACATACGGTCGTGTGAATGCAACCTAAGTGTGTAAAATCAATATATAAATAAATATATATATATATATTTATTTATTTTTAATTTTTTTAAATGATGCCAATAAAATATGTCTTAGTTTGAGACTGTCTTTCCGTTAGTGGTATGCTTCTGGCTACTTGTTCTGGGTTATGATATAGGACAGCACTGTAATACTAACTATCATTGAGCCATCAATTGTGGCTGAATACAGTTGGAATAGTTTTTTTCCTCCTGGCCAGACCTGCTAAGGGAAGCATATTTATGTGCTTCCCGGCGCTCTGTGTCCTCAGTTCGGGTCCCTGGATGTAAATCTCCGGTTTGACAGAGTTCCAGTCGATCACTGGCTGCAACAGGGACCAGCTTCCCTTGCTTCTTGACAAATGTTAACGTGATGTAAATCTGCCCAGAAAGTGCACAATCCCTTTAACCTTTAGTGAAAACCACAATAATGCAGAAGTACTTCTAAGAGCGCTCTGCACCCTTAGTTTTCATCAGCTCTGCTTGGCTTTTACAACCTACTCGGTACGTACCCCATATACTTTCTATGGATCCATACACTGCATGCTGGAAAAACTGAGCAGAGCGGATGAAACCTGTCAATGCAGAATGCTCTGTAACCTAAATCTTGGGGGGGGGGCCCTTTAACATCAACAGTATTAAGGCTCATGCACACAAAGTTATTTTCTTTCCGTGTCCATTCCGTTTTTTTGCAGACTGTATGCGGAACCATTCATTTCAATGGGTCTGCACAAAAAACGGAAGTTACTCCATTTGCATTCTGTGTCCGTATGTCCGTTCCGCAAAATGATAGAACATGTCCTATTATTGCCCGCATAACGGGCATGGATAGTACTGTTCTATTAGGGGCCAGCTTTTCTGCTCTGCAAAATATGAAATGCACACGGACGTCAATTATATTTTTTTAGATCCGTTTTTGTGGACTGTAAAATACATATGATCCTGTGCATGAGCCATTACAGTGTGAGACCTATAAAGGGGCATTATTGGTATTTAAGGCCTAAGGAGCACAAAGGAGAGCAATTTTATTGTGTGAAGCACAATATAGGTGCTATTACCATGTAGGGCAATACTTCTGTCTGGGGCATAATTTGGGGCACCATTGCTCTCTGGGGCACTATCTATTGGGCACTATTATGTTAGGGTCACTTTCTGTGTGACAATTATTTATTTCTGAATAATGGGGAGAGACAGGCACAGCATTGAGGGTAACAGTAGAATGTGGCGTTTTTGTACACAGAGCATAGGTGGAGAAGTAAGGAACTAATGTCTGAGTAGCAAACTCTGCAGAGACTAGTCATGGCTAGAAGAAGTAGTCATGATGATCTTGGGCAGATCAAAGGGAAACTAACCAAAAAGAAAAAAATGTCACTGGTCCAACAATTACTGTTTTTGAGTCCTCATGTCTATAAATAGGTCCAGCAAAAACATTCATAATAAATTGCGATAGTCTAGTCTAATGTTGGAGAACATTGTTCATTATCTTCCAACATCTTCACAGTCACTCAAACACTATAAATGCAATTCTATTGAGGTACATTTTATTTAAAAAAATGGACACCTTTTTTTAAATAAAATGCTCAATTTATGGTTCCAAATGCACAGACACCATCCATGCGATTGCCACAGATGGATACAGAACCATTCAACCAAACAAATAGAACATGTTCTGGGGGCACAGAGAGAATCCCCAAAGAAGCACTCCGTGGTGCTTCTGTGGGGTTCTGTGCTTCCATTCTGCACCACACCTTCCGGATTGCTGACCCAATACTTGCACGGCCTGGCAACGGGCGCATGCATGAAGCTTTATTCCTCAGTTTCTTATTTTTCCACGTGCGTAAAAAACGTATCCAATGAGGATGCAATAATAACCGAAAAAAGCACACACTTAATGCAATCGCAGACAAAACTGATTGAACTTGTGTTCAAACCCATCAGTTTTTCCCTGAACAGATCCTGACACAAACTATATCGCTGGTGTGAAAGAGGCCTTAGAATGCTGCTCCTTCTACATGTCTACCCTTAGGCCTCATGCACACGAACGTGTGCACTCCGTGCCCGTGCTGCGGGCCGCAAATTGCGGCCCGCAATGCTTGGGCACCGGCCGTGGGGCAGCTGCAGCGGATCGAGGACCCATTCACTTGAATGGGTCCGCGATCTGCCCGTTCCGCAAAAAGATAGGACATGTTCTATCGTTTTGCGGGACGGAAGTACGGAATGGAACCCCGTGGAAGCACTCCATAGTGCTTCCGTAGTGTTCCGTTCCGTCATTCCATTCCGCACCGTTCCGCATCTCCAGATTTGCGGACCCATTGAAATGAATGGGTCCGCATCCGTGATGCGGAATGGCCACGGAATGGTGCCCGTGTATTGCGGATCCTCAAATGCGTTCCGCAATACGGGCACGGGGTGCACACGTTCTTGTGCATGAGGCCTAACACAGAGATATTCCTTTTTAATCATCTCTCAAGGACAACTATACTTCCCAGGAATTATCTGCCTCTTCTTATTAGACCTTTTCCCCTACCTAAGGTCATAAGGTCATGGATACATAAGCTCAAGTGTTTATTAGAAATAATAGTTATGATGTGCGACATAATGCTTGGGTACAACCAATCTAAAATAAAATCAAATTGTGTGCAATAATACAGAAAACAAGTCTACAGGTTGGAGAGTAGATAGAGACTAAATAAATACTAATTTCATGTGTTCACTGCTGGTACAGGCATGATTGCTCTAATTAATTATTAAAATAAATTATACATAAAATCTATCAAAATATTTAAGCCCTTTTCTTTCATTTTCCTAAGTAGGCTTCTAAGGATGGTAAAATATGTAGCCATGGCAACTGATTATTTGTCTGCACACAGCAATTTCTACAAGTAATGCATGTAATGGTTGATGCTATTTTGAATATTTCCATGAAATACTGGAATAATCTACATCTGACTCTGATGGCATAAATAAATATTAAATGATATGTAATTTCCGGTATGTATGCACACAATGTATGGTGCATTGTTTTACACACCAGTATCTGTTATATGGAACTGTGCTTTAGATTAACTGTGGATTTCACCCATATACATTGAAGAGGTGAAATCCGCAGCATGCTTTCCCAACACCGTTTTATTATTTTCAAATTGAGCTGCTTGCCTACTTTTTAGATCACTCCATAGGGACAGAGTTGTGACCTGTGACTATAGTTTAGCTCTAATAACTACCGGAACTGTTTACATGGCAAGATAAGTGTCTTACACCAGGAAGCTTTTTAACAGCACCAAAATATGTGCTGCTGCAACACAATAAAATATTTTTATCCCTCACTTATAAACTGTAGAAAATTTGCAACAGGTTTTTTGAAAAAAAATAAAAATCAATTGGACGTCCCCTGGCTTTAGCCAAAATATATACTGCTGCTGACACACTAAAATGTGCATAGCATATTGCACGTTTATAAACTGTAGAAAAATTGCATCAGGTTTTTGGGACAAAATTGGCATAATTGGATGTCCCCTGAGAAAAACCAAAATATAAAGTACACAGCTGTTGACACACTAAAATATGCTTATTGCTCACTTATAAATTGTAGAAGCTCTGCAAAATAGTTTTTGGTGAAAACATCTCTGTGCAGCAGTGGATAAACCTGTGCACATGTGATTTATGATCAGCTCCGTGGACGGGGGTGGGGAGGGGCGCGAAGGGACGGGGGGGTTGTACTGTTTTTGAAGCAAAGCAGCTATGTTTTTGTAATCCTTAAAAAACCCCTTTAAGGTACATTTACCCTCAGTTCACACTTGCACGTTTTACAGCGCGTTCGAACGCGCTGTAAAACGCATAACCGATGCAAATCAATGCTTCCCTATGGGACTGGTTCACATTTCCGCGTTTTACAGCGCGTTCGAACGCGCTGAAAAACGCCCGACGCATAAACAAGTACTTGAGCTTTTTTTGGGGCGTTTGTCGCGCGTTTTGCCCCATAGACTTCAATGGGAACGCGCAACGCTTGTATTTTGCGCGTTTTTGACACTGAAAACGCGCGTTCGAACGCGTTTATGAATTTGCAACATGCTGGAAAGGCCAAACCCCAGGTGCTAGGCACAGTTTGGAGAGAAGCCAACACTGCAGTCAATCACACAAACGCGCTTAAAACCCGCGTTTACTATTGCCAAAAACGCGCGTCTCAGAAACGCTCAGGTGTGAACCAAGCATTAAGGTGCATTATTGGGAGGGACTACTGCAGTTTCATACATAGACACACTCTCCAATGCCTGTATACCGCTGTCAGAAAGGGCAAAATGGAGTTGGTGACAGGCTCCCTTTAGCTTTTCAAACATTACTCTGATTATTTGTTTCAAACTTAATATTTAGAGGTTTCATTTTAGAACTAGTGTGCCCCTGGCAATTTCTATTCCTCAATAAGAACAAACAGTACTTCCTCTTGGTATAAAAACAATTGTCCATTTATTAGGTCTCAAACATATAACCAAGATATATTTAGCTTATAATGCAACAAAAGGATAGATGAATTATACAGTATGTTCAGATCTGAATAATTATTTCCTTCTAGAATGCCGGGGTGGTGGTAAAGCCCACTGGTACACTGCTGATTCATAATGATTTAAATGTGTTATATTTATATATCAGTTTATTATATTTATTATAAATAGATGGATGAGAAAGTATATCCATGTGCTTATGGTATGACCCTTTTTCCTTTTTCTTTTTTCTCCCTTTCCAAACCTTTTGACTCTTTTTACTCATCTTGTACATACAATAATGTACGTACATACAATAAAGCAGTTTTACTTGTCCATTCCAAAGCCACATATTTGTATTAAAAAAATAGTTTGCGAAGTAATAACTATGACCAACACACAAAGCTGCCCTCTCCCTACAATCCAAATACTTCCACATTTCTTGATATTTATTTCTAGTATCAAATCATGTTAAATTTAAAGGGGTTTTCCAGGCTTTTAATATTGTCGGACCCCCAATATCAGATTGGGGGTCCGACAACCAGAACCCCTGCCGATCAGCTGTATGAGAAGGCACGTGCGATGTATGTGTGCCGTCTCCTGTCTCCCTTCCTGCTCACTGCTGCTGCTATACCCATTGAAAGAAGGAAGAGAGACAGAAGACGGCACATGTGCACTGCACGTGCCTACTCTTCATACAGCTTATCGGCAGGCGAGGGTGCTGGGTGTCGGTCTCCCACAGACCTGATATTGAGGACCTATTCTGAGAATACCACATAATCAAATGCTTCAAATAAATTAGTTTTTCAAGTTGCAAAAAAAATTTCTAAATATTGTGCCAGATACGTTGTCATCCTTTTATCAGTTGTAGTTAGTAAATTGACTTTGAATGTGTGAAAGTATTAATTGGGAGGGAGGCTGCACTGTTTGGTGGAGGAAGCATTTTTGCCCACCATCTTGAAACCTGCTTTACTAAATGCAGCCTAGGATATTCCAATGGGAAGGGGGTAATGTGATATGTCAATATTGGCTAGAATTTACTAAAAAATAGACTGAAAGTATCAATTTTCACTTGTCTTTAGGAGTTAAATGATGTAAAAGATTCCTAAGGAAAGGAAACGGAAACTTTGACATCACTTAACTCCTAAATGGGTAAAGAAAGGAAAAAATTGATACTTCCTGTGTTTTTTTTTTTTTAGTAAATTCTAGCCAAGATTGACATATCACATGACTCCCTTTCCATTAGAAAAATCTAGGCTGAATTTAGTATGGCAGATTTCTTGACAGTCACCCACTCCCACCACATATGTTCTATAATACTGGTTTCCCTCCGACCTCTAAAAGATACCAGGTTGTGGTATTACAATTGACTCCCGGGAGGTACTGGCTGGCATGTGTTGGGTAATGTATAGTGTTTGGACACCGTATAGTTGTTTATTAGGGATCTATATGCCATTATTGTTGAGCACTGTATGGTGGTAATATTGAGCAATCTGTGATGACATTATGTGAGCTCTGATTGGCTTTATTATATAGGCCTGATATGGTTGTATTATATGGGCACTGTGTGATATCATGATTCACAATATAAAATAAACAAATGCAGGCCCAGATTGAAAATCTCTTTCTTTCAGGTTCCAGAAAGGCTGCTCTAAATTACTTGCAAATAAAAAGACCAAAAGTAAAGACAGAGGGACAGACATTTTTGATGAATAAAAAGAAGTGTTTATGATCCTGGCCATGACCTCTGAACTGTCTATGCATGCTTTCTGCATCTGTACAGTAACCTCCCTGAAGCTGACTAAGGCCACCAGTTTAAAAATAGCAAAAACATACATCTATAAATAATTGATGATGTTTGAAACATCACCCTTCATTTCAAAATGTTTTGTCTCCTGGCTGAAAGAAACAGGGTATGTGTCACGCTTCGGTGTGGGAGGGAAACACCACACCGTGCATAGGAGGGAAGGGGGGGGGGGACAGGAAATCAGGCATGAAAACTAGGGAAGGAAAATGGACACCTCCTGGTGAAAACCCTAACCAAAATCCTGACTGACTACCAGTATGAACAGAACCCAAAGGTAGGTAGGAATACCAGGGACGAGATTACCTGTTCCTCCAAAAGGAAGGATGTACAGGAGTCTCCTTCAGGCCTAATACAAACAATAGGAAAATGCAACACACAGAACCTAAACAAAATACAAAAGGGAAAAGAAAAGACTTAACTTCAAAGGAGCAAAAGAAGGAACAGGAATTCAGCCGAGATCCAACCACAATCTATCTAAAGGTCCAAACAGAATCTATAAACCGTACAGCATTGTGGGAGAAGCAACTATAAATAGAGAAGGTTAAATTACCCTAATAGCCACACCTGGGGAAAGAAGGTGTGGCAAGCACCAGAAACAACAGACGTCATTTGATCCAAATGGAAAACATGTCAGATCAAACCAAATGTTTTCAGTCTCACAGATCTGCTGCCACTTGTCGCGGGAACGTCAGCAAGCGAGGTAGTGAAGGTAATAATGTAAAGCAAGTATCAGCAACATCCAGCATTCCAGCTGTGGTGAAACTACGACTTTCAGCATGCACACTTGCTTCACTGTTCTCAGAACTCTTATAAAAGTGAACGGAGCAGCCTGGGAGTTGTAGTTTCACAATGGCTGGAGTGCCGGAGGCTGCTGACCCCTGATGTAAAGAGTGCATAAATCTAGTTATATATTCCAGAGATCCTGTGTGACACAAGGCTAATGACACAGGGGTGGACATCAAGAGCAGAGAGTTCCTGTTCAAGAAAGGCATAAACGCTCCTAGATTTCATGAAGATATATCCACCCCCAAGCTTACTCATCTTAAACAAGTTTCTATGTCACAGTAACTTACCTGGTTGTAGAACACTTGTGATATCACAGCAAATTACCTGACAAAAACACATTTGCAATATCGCAGCATAAGGGCTCATGTACACAAATGTATTTTTTTTCCATTTTCGTTCAGTTTTTTTTACAGATCCGTATGAGGATCCATTCACTTAAAAGGGGATTTAAAAAAATGGAAATGACTCCATGTGCCATCTGTGTCCATATGTCTGCATGTCTGTTCTTCTCCAGATAAGGACAGGTATTGTTACAATGGATCCGCAAAAAAAGAAAAAGCAGATGAAACATGGACGTCACAAGGATGTCATCAGTTTTTTAGGCAGATCCATGTTTTGCAGACCGCAAAGTACATAGAGTCGTGTGCATGAGCCCTAACAAGTAGCCATTGGGCCTAAAAGCTAAATTTGGAAAGGGTTCAGTTTTGTCCTGATCAGAAACTGACTGACTTATTGGCCAAACTAACTTATATACTGGCTAGCGAGATAGTTACACCCATATCCTATCAGTTTTTCTATGATGTCACAGCAGCTTACAATACAAAACGGGAGTTGTGATGTCACAGATAATTACAGCACCTGACCAAAGCATTCTTATGATATCACTTTTGCTTAGCTAATGTTAATTACTTGTGATGTACAGATGTAGCCAGCATAATTTTGACACCAGCTGGTCAGTGCGATTTGTTGTATTACTGTAATGTGTTTTTGTTGTGGTAATGCATTAAACCAGTCAAAATAACGGTGGCTACATCTGTATCAGCATGTCAACTGTCTGAAATCAGTCTTTTACCTTATCTTACTCTAACATACCTGTGAGGTCACCGAAGCTTACAGCCATTTACGTGACTGAAAGACAGTTGTATTTTCATACAGTAGCTCACCTGAAACACACGTGTGATGTCAGCGCAGCTTACCAGACAGAATGAGAGTTGTGAGGTCACAGTTAGGGATGAGCGAACCGGTGGAAGTTCGGGTTTGCCGTGTTCGGCCGAACTTCAAGTCAAAGTTCGGGTTTGGGAACAGAACTTGATCGGAACTTGACCCCGAACCAGGACCCCATTAAAGTTAATGAGGACCCGAACTTTACATTATTATTTTCCATTATAACATGGTTATAACGGAAAATAATAGCATTCTTAAAACAGAAAGCTAAATAAAATGGCCATTGAGGGGTTAAAAATAAAAAAATCCTCACCTCATCCACTTGATCGCGTAGCCGGTATCCTTTTCTTTCTTCTTTCTGCAGGACCTGCAAAAGGACCTGCGATGACGTCACTGTGCCACTTGTGATGTCACAGTAGCATTCCTATAATGCAGAAGAGCAGTCGGCACTCCGTTAGATAATCGGTGGTGCGCGCGTCAGGGTCGGCGTTCCACGTGCACAATAGTAGAGAGAAGACCGACACTCACCTCTTGATGCTAAAGTGGTGTCTTTATTGTAGCCCCATGGAGGACATAAGGTGACGCGTTTCGGCTCAAGTGAGCCTTTGTCAAGTTTGACAAAGGCTCACTTGAGCCGAAACGCGTCACCTTATGTCCTCCATGGGGCTACAATAAAGACACCACTTTAGCATCAAGAGGTGAGTGCCGGTCTTCTCTCTACTACAGTAGCATTCCTGTCAGAAATACATTTGCGATATAATAACAGCTTACCATTAGAGATGAGAGAACTTCTATTTTTGGAATCACCTCTTATCCAATCCAGTGCTAAGCCACGCCCCCTGCACTGATCACATGATGGTGACGTCACCCCAGGTCCTTAGAGTTGTCCACGGTTCGGGTTCAATGAAGCATCCCCTTATGAATTCCAAATGCCATTATGGTCCGCGGTAGCGGAATCCATAACGGGATGCTGCGATAACCCGAACCCGAACTTTGGACGCCGAACTAAAAATAGAAGTTCGCTCATCTCTACTTACCATACTAAAACTCACTTTCAATATCAGAATAGCATGCCAGCTTGAAGCTCACTGATGATATCACATGGAGCGTACCTGTCGGTTACATGATGTACTTCTGATGTTCTAGCAGTAGAGTTGAGTAAACACCAGGAAGTTCGGGTTCGGCCGAACTTCGACGCAAAGTTCGATTTCGGGACCTGAACTTGACCCGAACTTTACACCAAACCCGACCTTTGGGGCACTAAAATGGCTTTGAAAAAGTAATGGAAAGGCCTAGAGGGCTGCAAAAGGAATCAAAATGGGGGTCAGAGCTGGACAATTGCCATGCAAACAAATGTGGATAGGGAAATTACTTAAAATAACAAAAAATACATAAAAGTTTAAAAATAATAATCTTGAACTGGGAGAAGGTCCATATGGAGTAGAAGGTTGAGAGGGCGGTGGATGTGGTGGTGTAGGTGGAAGCAGTGGAGGAGGAGGTAGTCGCCAACAGCACTGTTTTTTGTTTTTCACTTTTTTTATTTGGGTAGACCCCAAAACTTTGGGAAATATAGAAAAGAAAACAAAGAGAAAGTGCGCTGGAGTATAATAAAGGCTGGATGAGGCCGGTATACATGTCTATTCTGCACAAGGTACGGACAAGTCCTGTGGAATCCATGCCTGGCTCATTTTAATGAACGCGAGCTTGTCCACATTGGCTGTGGACAGGCGGCTGCGCTTTTCTGTGATAACACCCCCAGCCGTAAATACACATTCAGACAATACACTGGCTGCAGGGCAGGCCAGCACCTCCAAGGCGCAAAGCTCAAGTTGAGGCCATGTCCCCAATTTGGACACCCAGAAGTTAAATGCGGCAGACCCAGTGGCGTTGCTAGAAATGACTGGGCCCAAAAGCAAATTTTTGAATGGACCCTCCTCCCACAGGAAATTTTTCGCAACCCTTTCCTTTCATGCCGCCCCGTTCCTGTGGCTACTAAAGATCGCTCTCTCAGACCAGGCCCGGCAGCTGTTCCATCCGATTTCTGCACTGTCTATACTGCCACTGTATATAATTTCATTGTATAATACTGTTGTGGGGGCCTTGACAAAGTCTTTTAGTCCTCCTCTTCCTGGATAGGCCCCTTCTGGGTTAGGGACCCAAAGCAGCTGCTTCCCTGCTTCCCATGAAGCTGCGACCCTAGGCAGACCCATCAGTCAGTATATGTAGGCATGTGCACAGATACTATTCCACCATTTTGGTGAAATGCTGCCTCTTGCTAAGATGTTCCATATCTGCTGGTGGTGCTGGTTGTTGTGGTGTGGTGACAAAGCTTTTCCACATTTAGGCTATGCTAACAATGCCTTCTGAAATTTGGGTGGTGACCCAGTTGCGTTGGCGACTTCTTCCTCCTCCTCCTCTGCTTTAGCCTTGTGCTTCCACTGAGCCCCCGGTGTCTGGTGTAAATGCCATCAGAAGCATCTACCAGCATTGGCTTCTTCCGATCTCGCTTCAGTGCCGGAATTAAGGACGGCACGTTGTTCTTGTAACGGCAATCCAGAAGGGTGGCCACCCAGTAATCTGCACAAGTTAGAATGTGGGCAACTTCGCAGTCATTGCGCAGGCACTGCAGCATGTAGTCGCTCATGTTTGCCAGGCAACCCAGAGGCAACGACAAGCTGTCCTCTGTGGGAGGTGTATCATCTGTGTCCTCCGTATTCCCCCAGCCACCCTCAAGTGATGGCCCTGGCTGGAGAATTGTGTACCTGGCATATGTTGGTGCAGGAACCCACCCTCCGAGCCACTTGTATATGACAAGTTATAAGTTAAGGGTAAGGCATGAATATAGTTTTGTTTATTTAGTTTATCTGACTTATAGTTATTTAAATATGTTTATAAGTAAATTAGTAAATAGTTTGTGAATGGGCATTAATGAGTGATTTGAGTGAAGGGGGGTGGGTGTGTAGGGTGGGAGACTGGTCGGGTTCATTTTCTCTTTTTGAAATGTTCCTTGTATAGTTTTTGTTACGAATTATAATAAAAAGTCCTGATAACCGTAGAAATGTAACCCAACAATCTAACCGACAAACTTAATAAAATTATTTGCCTGTCACATCTGCAGCTCAGGCCACAGGGGTCCTTGAGCAGCAATAAAAGTGAATTTGTCCCACCAGAATCTAAGAGCTGGATTAACTGAATTGAGTTTCAATGTCAGGTGTTCAGGAATTTCTGCACCACCAAATTCAGCACATGCGCCAGTTAAGGGATGTGTGTCAAACCCACCACCAGGCTCACCACCAGGCTCGGCTTGAGGCTCAGTGACACCAACCACTCATCGGTCTGTTCCATGCCCGTCCACAGCTCCTGCGCGGTTTGTCCCCCAAACAGATGAGCTTCAGAACAGCCTGCTGTCGTTTCCCCATGGCTGTGCTGATGTTGGTGGTGAAGGTGTTACGCTGAGTGGATGAGGAGGTCGAAGATGAGGAGGATGCAGAGTAAGAGGAGGAGGAGGCAACAGGAGGCAAAGAGAAATGCCCTGCAATCCTCGGGGGCGGAAGGACATGCGCCAAACAGCTGTCCACCTCTGGCCCAACCGCCACTACATTTACCCAGTGTGCTGTTAGGGAGATATAACATCCCTGCCCGTGCTTACCGGACCACGTATTGGTGGTTATGTGGACCTTGCCACAGATGGCATTGCGCAGTGCACCCCTGATTTTGCCACTTGGTTGTGCAGGGAAGGGATGGCTCGACTGGAAAAGTATTGGCGGCTGGAAACCACATACTGTGGGACAGCAACCGCCATACGATTTTTAAAAGCCACCATCCATCTCCACCAAATGGAATGACAGCATTTCAAAGGACCAGGAATTTTGAAATCCTGGCATTCAGAGCCAGGGATCGCGGGTGTTTCGGAGGGTACTTCCTATTTCTCTTTCTCTCCAGTTTTTGGACAGCTGAACGCTTCCATGGTATAGTGTGGAGATGCTTGGTGACGGTGAAAGATGTGGTGGTGTTGCTGTCACATCCGCTGTTTGCGGGCTGGCAGGTGTCACTGTCACTCACTTGTGCTCAGGTTTAGAACGTTTATTTTTAATTTGTATGTATTTTGTTATTTTAAGTTATTTCCCTATCCAAATTTGTTTGCAGGGCACTTGTCTTACTCTTACCCCCATTTTTCTTCAATTTCCAGCCCTCTAGCCCTTTCCAGGACTTTTTTAGAGCCATTTTAGTGCCCCAAAGTGACTTCAATGGGGTTCGGGGTCAAGTTCTGGTCCCGAACTCGAATTTTTCAGCGAATTTCGGCTGAACCTGGCGAACCCGAACTTCCAGGTTTTCGCTCAACTCTAGTACAGATCACCCAACAATCTAAACCCCGACGAATTTACAGAATATATTTCCCAGTCAGGTATACAGGGGAGCAGGAACACACCCTCCAAGCCACTTGTGAATGACTGGTCTGATAACCGTGGAAATGTCCACCCACTGAACTACAAGAACAGGATTAAATTATTGTCCCTGGCAAATTATTGTCCCTGGCAATATTGTCACTTGCATAAAATGGCCGCCAATGCCCACCTAACTAACAGACGGATTAAAACATATTTTATTGTGTCACTGGGCTCAGGGCAGGGTACAAAAATGTTGTGATGCACCCACAAAAAAAGAAAAATCGCTGTAGATCGCAGACTTAACACCAAGCTCTGCTATCAGATTATTTCCTAATCTCTCCCTCACAGAAGCAGCATCCAATCCCTACACTAGTAAAAGGTGATGTGCAGTGCTACGTGACTCCAGTTTATATAGAGGCTGGGTCACAGGCTGCACTGGCCAATCACAGCCATGCCATCTTAAACGCTTGTTGATTGGCTGCCCTTCAGCCTTTCAACAAGCTTTATTAAATGGCCGAACAACAAACTTGAACCTGAACTTTTATGGAAATGTTCGGGTTCGGGTCCGGGTACAAAAAACCCTAAAGTCTGGTACGAACCGGGTTCGGTTCGCTCAACACTATCTAGCAGCTAGTTTGACATAAACAGCTGTGATATAACATTAGTTACCTAATAGAAATACTGTTATGATGTCATAGCATCTTACCTGACCTTATTGTCTAAATTTGGGGTGTGTCTTACAGTGAGATGTGTCCAGAAAATATGGTATATATGTGGGCCAATAGAGGGAGACTTGACTCCTCAAAGAGAAGCCCTCTCAATGTATTTTACTGCTCGTTTGTTGGAGCATCGCATCGAATAGCGAGTGAGTATGAAGAAAGAAATTACGTAACCATGAACTAATGGTTTTGCACGCAACTTCAGTCTTGCCTGTGATTGTGTTCAGTGTTTCAGTTTTTTCCTGCGTGGATACAATCAGTTTTGGATGCGTTAGAAACTTAAGAATAACTATCTACATCTCCTAGCAACCACCAGTGAAAATTACATATGGACTCCATCCGGATGCAATGCGTTTTTCAAGCAAGCCCCATTCACTTCTATGGGGGCAGGGCTGCTTGAAAAACGCAGAATATAGAACATGCTGCGATTGTAATTGAACGCAGAAATGATGCGTGAAAAACAATGCTCCCACAGACTTATTGAAATGAATGGGTCAGGATTCAGTCTGGATGGTATGTGTTTGCTTCACGCATCACAACTGGATGGAAAACTCGCTCAAGTGAAAAAGGCCTTACACTATATGCCTCTTACGCTAGATTGGGGTGTGTTTTGGAGCTGACAGATTCCATTTAAGTTATCCCAGTGTTCTTTTTTTTCAATTTCCGGGTGTATATACATAGTTACATAGTTAATACAGTTCAAAAAAAAAATTCCATCAAATTCAACCAAGGGATAGGTGGGGATGTAAATCCCAGAAGGAAGTGAGACTCAGATTTTTACACATTTTCATAAGCTTTAATGTCGTTTACTTTTAAGAATTCATCTAAACCCTTTTTAACCCCTTAAGGACTCGGCCCTATTTCACCTTAAAGAGGACCTTTCATTACTTCTAAAGATATTAACTAACGATGCTCACATGTAGAGCGGCACCCAGGGATCTCCCTGCACTTACTATTATCCATGGGTGCCGCTCTGTTCTCCCGGTATAGGCTCTGTGCTCACAAAGTTATAGTAGGCGGGGACTTGGGGGACTTAGTTATAGAAGGCGGAGCCTGCCCTTCATCTCCTTCTCCCAGGCTGTAGGGCTAGCCAATCGCAGCGCAGAGCTCATAGCCTGGAGATGAAGGGCAGGCTCCGCCTACTATAACCAAGTCCCCCAAGTCCCCGCCTACTATAACTTTGTGAGCACAGAGACCGGAGCCTATACCGGGAGAACGGAGCGGCGCCCAGGGATAATAGTAAGTGCAGGGAGATCCCTGGGCCCGCTCTACATGTGAGCATCGTTAGTTAATATCTTTAGAAGTGATGAAAGGTCCTCTTTAGGGACTCGGCCATTTTTTGAAAATCTGACCAGTGTCACTTTATGTGGTGATAACTTTAAAACGCTTTTTCTTATCCAGGTCGTTATGAGATTGTTTTTTTCCTCACATATTGTACTTCATGACAGTGGTAAAATGAAGTCAAAAATTTCATTTTTATTTATAAAAAATATCAAATTTACCCAAAATTTGGAAAAATTTGCAATTTTCCAAGTTTTAATTTCTCTACTTCTATAATATATAGTAATACCGCCCAAAAAAGTTATTGATTTACATTCCCCATATGTCTACTTCATGTATCGATCACTTTGGGAATGCCATTTTATTTTTTGGGGACGTTACAAGGCTTAGAAGTTTAGAAGCAAATCTTGAAATTTTTCTGAAATTTTCAAAAACCCACTTTTTAGGGACCAGTTCAGTTCTGAAGTCACTTTGTGAGGCTTACATAATAGAAACCACCCAAAAATGAATCGGTTCTAGAAACTACACCCCTCAAGGTATTCAAAACTGATTTTACAAACGACATTAACCCTTTAGGTTTTTCACAAGAGTTAATGGCAAAGAGAGATAAAATCTCAGAATTTAGATTTTTTGGAAAATTTTCCATTTAAATCCATTTTTTCCAGTAACAAAGCAAGGGTTAACAGCCAAACAAAACCTAATATTTATTGCCCCGATTCTGTAGTTTGCAGAAACACCCTATATGTGGTCGTAAACTGCTGTATGGCCAAACGGCAGAGGGTAGAAGGAAAGGAAAGCCATATGGCTTTTGGAAGGTGGATTTTGCTGGACTGGATTTTTGACACCATGTCCCATTTGAAGCCCCCTGATGCACCCCTAGAGTAGAAACTCCAGAAAAGTGACTCCATCTAAGAAACTAAACCCCGAAGGTATTCAAAACCGATTTTACAAACTTTGTTACCCTTTAGGTGTTCCACAAGAGTTATTGGCAAATGGAGATGAAATTTCAGAATTTTGATTTTTTATTACCTTGCCTGAAAAAGAGTGTAATATAGAGCAACCAAAAATCATATTTACCCTAAAATAATACAAACAAAACTGCCACCTTATCCCGTACTTTCCAATATGAGGTCACTTTTTTGCAGTTTCTACTGTAGGGGTGCATCAGGGGGGCTTCAAATGGGACATGGTATCAAAAAACCAGTCCAGCAAAATCTGCCTTCCAAAAACCATATGGCGTTCCCTTCCTTCTACGCCCTGCCGTTTGGCCATACAGCAGTTTACGACCACATATGGGGTGTTTCTGCAAACTAGAGAATCGGGGCAATATATATTGAGTTTTGTTTGGCTGTGAACCCTTGCTTTGGTACTGTAAAAATGTATTCAAATGGAAAATTTGCAAAAAAATAGCCATTTTCAGAACGTTTTTATTTTTTGTTAATTACATCGTTGAACTGACAGGTTAGATTGTGTGCTATTTCTATAGAGCAGGTTGCTACGGACACGGCAATACCAAATATGGCTACTTTTTGGGGGTTTTGTTTCAGTTTTACATAATAAAGCATTTTTGAAAAAAAATATTTTTTAGTGTCTTCACATTCTGAAAGCCATATTTTTTATTTATTTTTGGGCCACTGTCTTATGTAAGGGCTCATTTTTTGCGGGATGAGATGTCGGTTTGATTGGAACTATCTTGGGGTGCATATGACATTTTGGTCGCTTGCTATTACACTTTTTGTGATGTAAGTGACAAAAATGGCTTTTGACACTGTATTTATTTATTTTTTGTTGTGTTCACCTGAGGGGTTTGGTCATGTGTTATTTTTATATATCAGGTTGCGACGCGCCAATACCAAATATGTATACTTTTTAATTATTTATTTAAATTTTACACAATATTATAATTTTTTAAAACAAAACAAATCATGTTTTAGTGTCTCCATAGTCTGAGAGCCATAATTTTTTTTATTTTTTTGGGGTGATTGTCCTATGTGGGGTATCATTTTTTGCAGGATGAGATGATGGTTTGACTGGCACTATTTTTGGGTGCATAAAACTTTTTGATCGCTTGCTATTACAGTTTTTGAGATGTGAGGTGACAAAAATGTTTTTTTTTTTTACATTGTTTTTATTTTATTTTATTTACCTGAGGGGTTAGATAATGTGATATTTCTATAGAGCAGGTTTTTACGGACGCGTCGATACCTAATATATATACTTATTATTTATTTATTTTACTTTAACACAATAATATCATTTTATAAAAAAATATATATTTTAGTGTCTCCATAGGCTGAGAGACATATTTTTTTTAATTTTTTGGGCGATTGTCCTATGTAATTTTTTGTGGGATGAGATGGTGGTTTTATTGGTACTATTTTGGGAGGCATACGCCTTTTTGATCACTTGGTATTACACTTTTTGTGATGAAAGGTGACAAAAAATGGCTTTTTTACACCATTTTTTTTACGGTATTTGCGTGAGAGGTTAGGTCATGTGATATTTTTATAGAGGATATTTTTACGGACACGGCGATACCTGATATGTGTAGTCTTAGGACAAAAGGTGATTTCCAGCTTCCTTAAAATCCACAATATTCTTTATTGATTTCCAGAGATACGTTTAAGATCCAATTCACATGTCACAAGAAACATATGCATGACAGCGCTTCGGGCTATGACATGAAGCTCTTCATCAGACAATACATCCAGATTAAAACAAACTTTATATAGCGCAATGTAGGTGGTAGCACCATCTGATTGATTCTTGTGGGAATTCAGGTGACCAAATACGAAATAGATTAATGGGTGTGAATATCAGCCAGAGGGTGGAGGCACCTATAGCATGAGCTCACATTACATATACTGCAATGTTAAATCGTGTTTTTATTCAAACCTTTGGAATACAAGTTTCTAGCACAAACATCTAATATGTTTCCCTGCTCAGAAGTTCTGAGCAGGGAAACATATTGAATGTTTGTGCTAGAAACTTGTATTCCAAAAGGTTTGAATAAAAAACACGATTTAACATTGCAGTATATGTAAATGTGGGCTTCATGCTATATAGGTGCCTCCACCCCTCTGGCTGATATTCACACCCATTAATCTATTTCGTATTTGGGTCACCTGAATTCCCACAAGGGAATCCAATCAGAGATGGTGCTACCACCTACATTGCGCTATATAAAGTTTGTTTTAATCTGGATGTATTGTCTTGATGAAGGGCTTCATGTCATAGCCCGAAACGCGTCACAATCGCAGTATGTTTTTCTTGTGACATGTGAATTGGATCTTAAACGTATCTCTGGAAATCAATAAAGAATATTGTGGATTTTAAGGAAGCTGGAAATCACCTTTTGTTCTAAGACGTAAAACAGCCGAAGTTGGGCGTTCCTTTCCGTGCTACCTGTTTGCATTGAGGTGAGAGCTGCATCTAAAGTTTTGTTTCTGATATGTGTAGTGTATTTTATTTTTTTAATTTTTATTCAGTGATATGTATTTTTCTTATTTTTACTTTTTTTTTCTTTTTTTTGACCCAGACCCACTTGGTTCTTGTAGATCCAGTGGCTCTGGTGTCTATATAATACAGTAAGTACACTATATAGTGTACTTACTGTATTTTTTACTTTACAAATTCTGAATAGGCTTTTGCCTTTAGCAAAAGCCTATTCAGAGTTTCAGTATCATGGAGAGCAGGACGCTTCTGAAAGCGTCCTGCTCTAATGGCAACCATCACCCGCTGCCATAACAGAGTAGCGGGTGATGGATGGGGAGGGAGGGGAGCTCCCTCTCTCTGCTATCCCATCCTGTCGGGGGGCTGCAAAGGAACAGCAGCCCCCCAATAAGAGAGGGAGGGAGCTTCCTCCCTTTTAACACCTTCCATACAGCAGTCCGTACTGACCGCGGTATGGAAGGGGTTAAACTGCTGACATCTGCAGCACAGATGTCAGCAGTTTATAACAGGGGGTCAGCAATGTGCTGACCCCTTCTATACCCACTAGACACCAGGGAAAGCATTTGAAAGGAGGCAGGCGGGGGATCGCAATTGCGATCCCGCCTGCCGCACCGCCGCCTCCCGCGCAGCCCACCAGCAGCACCGCCTGCAATCCCCCCCCTCTGCACCGCCGGGGGGGACACTAATATGGTGGGGTGCAAGGTTGGAGGGTTAAAATTTATAAGGTTGGGGCATTTTTTAGTCTCTGATCCCCGCGGTCACAGACCACGGGGATCAAAGACTACAGAAAGCGCAGCAAACCACAAGTCTGAATTGACCTGCAGTTTGCTGCGATCGCCAACATGGGGGGTCACAGGACCCCCCTAGGCATTGTGCGAAGGTGCATCTTGTTCCGATCACCGCCACGTGCGCAGCGGCAATCGGATATTCGCAGGGTGTACATGTACACCTTAAGTACCAGGACACAAGGGCGTAAATGTACACCCTGCGTCCTAAAGAGGTTAAAACTGTCCACTGTTCCTGCTGTGACCACGTCCTGAGGAAGTCTATTCCACAGATTCACAGTTCTTACAGTAAAAAAGCTTTGACGCTTCTGGAGACTGACCTTTGTCCTCTACAATCAGAGTCAGTGCCCCCTTGTCTTTTGAGCGCATTTTACATTGAACAGTTTTTCACCGTATTTTTTGTATGGCCCACTTATATATATTTGTATAGGTTAATCATGTCCTCCTTAGGCGTTTCTTCTCAAATTCAATAAATTCAATTATTTTAATCTTTTTACCTAACTTAGACCCTCCATGCCCCTTATCATTTTATTCGCTCTCCTCTGTACTTTTTCCAGCTATAGTGTGTCCTTTCTATGGACTGGCGCCCAGAACTGCATATTCCAGATGAGGCCGTACCAACGCTTTGTAAAGTTGTAATCAATATGTAACAGAAATTTGTGGATGTAACATCTGAAAAATATAACATGAAATGTAGGCTCCAATCTTGGTTTTGGGCAGCGGTCACTGCTGAATACCATAACACTGATGTGTAAATTAAGCCTCAGGCTCTTCTATCACCCACCCTAGTCTGACTCTTCTCTTATTAGAGTTGTCCTCATCCGTATTGGAGCTGACAGATTCCTTTTATTGCGATTGAGCTGAGATTACCAAAGTATTAACTGTTAATGGATCTTGGTTCTGCAGCAGGGTATATGTTGAAGCAGGGTCACATTAATACTGGTTGGCATCTTCCCTTGCTGCCACTCTGGCATGGTAAGGGTCATATATATGCTGCCTATCCTCCTGTGGTATGTAATTCCAAGCTTTTTCAACTTTAACTTTTAGATCAGCCATGGTTTTTGCTGGCTGCTGTGCATGGGACATCTGCCACCCATCCAGTCCCAGATAATCTTGATCGGGAAGAGATCTGATGATCGAGTTGGCCACTGGATTTGCCGGATAACCTGAAAAGCACATTGCGTAGTGAGAGAAGTGTGTGTTCTTGTTGGAACAACACATTTCCTAACTGAGTCAAAAAAGGAAGCAGGACTGGTTCCACAATGTCCTCGATATACCGAAGGCTGGCCAATGTTCCCTCTATGAATACTAGATGGGAACATCTATAGTAGCTAATGGTGTCGCACTTCATGATACCTGGTGCTGGTCCTGTGTGTCTATACACTATGCATGATGGCATTAGGTGCTCTCCAGCCCTCCAGTGAGATCTGATGGGGCCACCACTAGTACCAAGGCAGAACCTGCTTTTATCCTGCCGTACCAAAGTTTACAGGAGGGCTGGAGAGAGCCTATTGGCACATGACTTATTTCCTACTTGGATGGGGTTATGTGTGCTAATGCAGGCAGTGATAGGCTTCAAGAGTTACCTTTCCCCAATCAACATGTGACCAAGCAGTTATGTGCCACTAAGGCCAGTCATTGGCTGCAGCCGCACACGTGGCCCCATCCATACATGAAGTTTACATCCTGGGACCAGAAGTGGGGTGAAGACAGCCCGAGAACCGCCTACCCAAATGGAACTGCTGAATTAGGTAAGTATAGTTCTCGTCACAGGTCCAATAGAGGGAGAGGGACATCTAAAACAAAAAATAATCCTTGCCATCCCCTTTAATATTACAAATGGTGTGCCCCTGTTTACCGTTATAAATTAATTTGTTCTGATACTTTCTTAAAGGCTTTTCTCAGTCATAATGAACAATGCTTTGCAAAGTCTGATAGGTCAAAGCCTAAATTACTGTAGGTGGCTGTTTTGTTATTAAGTGCCTGTGATGGAAAACAACTGAACGCTTGTATAGGATGTTCCAAGGTTAGTGTATACAATAAATGTCACATAGTCCAAAGCTCCTCGCATAGCTGGAATACCTTTATAAATAAAAATGCTAGCAAAAAAGCTATCCGTTCATGGTAAAGTAAAAGTAAACAAGAATGATGTGTTCCTTTCTGCGACTGCATTATACAATTTCTATTCCAAAGCCTTTTACTCAGGATACACATTTAGTACTTAGCTGCTTACAGTGTTTTTTCAAGTTATAATATTAATTATCTGTGTGGCAACTATTGTAAATAGAAACTTTTGTACAACCCTTGACAGGAAGCAACACACCACACAACTACTGGACATATCTAGGATAAACACCTTGTGACGTGCCGAAATAATACTGCTTTGAAAAGTTCATGACACTCCTATTAGGACATGTCCTACTAAGAGAAAAGGTAAGGATGGACACATCTGTAATTTGAGACCATAATTCTACAGAAAATTACTTAAAGATTCAGAGGCCCTCCCCACCCCAAAGATTAACCCAAAATAATACCAAATGAAGAGTTAAGCAAATTAAGCAGACATTTGGAAGATGTAAATTAGTTTCTGTGTAGAGGACAGGGCTTCTTTGTACAGCACACAGTGCCCTCACCTAGTGCCCAAAGATCAACTTATACTAGCACAGGTAGACAGCAGTACAGAACTTGTAGTACCACACTATACTGTAGAGAGACACTGCTAGACAGCCAATCTGTACATGCACTTCAGTAATACAGGTGTTTTACCAGTGAAATGTTCTCACTGGTAGGCTAGTATTCCAGTCAATTCTGAGGCAGATTTAGATTGTCAGTAGCAATGTATATTAAATGTGGATCAGGTTACAATGGTCCAGAAAAGACCTTTATATGTTGAAAATACTGCATCCTATGCTATGGCTGTGGCTAGTGCTGAGCAAATTGAAGTGTCAGAAGTGGACTTCGATCCCGTGAAAGGCTGAATGTGAGTCTCAGATGCCATGAACGCAGCATCTGAGAGGTTAAATGATGGAGGGGGGGGGGATCGCTGTTCTCCATAATTACGCCCACTCCATAGAATGGAAAGCATTTCATAACAAAGTAATTTGTAACGAATTGAATTTTCTTGTCAAAGTTCGGTGAAGCAGCCAAACTGAATTTTTCAAAACTTCGCTCATCACAAAACTGGCTGTAGAGGGTTCAGAGGTAGCAGATGAATCCCGACCCGTGTGATTACATGCCAGAATTTGATTTCTATAAGCTGAAATTCCTTTGGTGCTGGCAGACATATGGACTTTGCAGAATGGTCCTTAGAAAAAAGATTAAATGATAGTAGCGTTATGTGTCGGACATCTCTATGATCCACCACCAATGTGGTGGTGGAGAGAGGAAAAAGAGAAACCGGGTGCGCACAATAGGGTGATAACATTTGGAGAATAGCTTTCTTTAGAGGTTGTGAATATGCTCACCTTAATGAGTTGTGCTACGTATAGGCACAACTCTATTGATAGCGTGTCTCAATTCAGAATCATCTTGAGGATGCAGCCATGGAAGCATGTTCGTCCGTACTGGATGTCCAATCCTTCGGAAGCGAGGAATTCAATGTGAAGATGAAGAAGTTCCACTTTTCTGGCTCAAACCCATGGATTTCAATAGGCGTATTTTATGTTTCTCTTCTTTTTATTTAAAAGGAGTATACAAATATAAACACAATAAAAACTGTACTATGCATTTCGGGAAAATCAGTTCCCCTTCTTCAGGTACAGAGTGTACCTGAAGAAGGGGAACTGATTTCCCCAAAACGCATAGTACAGTTTTTATTGTGTTTATATTTGGGGTAAGACATCAGGTAAGACATGGCAGGATGATTCCTCTTTAATTAGGCCATCAGATTGCACCATATAGGATTCAGAGCAGCTGAGCTAAAGCCTGAGCTACAATGAAGACCAGGAATCATAGCAGGGGAGAAGGCCAGGACCACTGGCTGTAACACCGTGAGGTGAGTAACAATCAGTATCAGGGCTAATTCACACGACCGTACTTTCTCTCCACTTCTGTTACATTTTTGTGCAGCACGTATACCATTCACTTCAATGGGGCTGTAGAAAATATGGAAGTTACTCCGTGTGCATTCCGTTTCCGCCGTTCCTCAGAAAAGTAGTGCATGTCCTGTTATTGTCTGCACATCACGGTCCGAGGCCCCATTCAAGTAAACGGGTCCACAAAAAATACGGAACACACACGGAACATATCCGTATGTCCTCTGTATTTCATTTGTATTTTGTGGATCCATACTGTAGAAATGCTATGCCCAGCCCATATTGCTCATGTGTTGGTGATTAATAAGTTACTGTTTCCGTTTACGATCTGCAAAAAACTGATCAAATACGGAAACCATACGGATATGTTTTGTGGAATAACGGAACGGAAAAGGACTTAAATCAGAGAAAAAAAACCTCAGATATGGAACAACAGATCCGTGAAAAACAGTTATAATGGTACATGGTGGATGAATACCATCGGGTAACAGTGGCATGCGGCAGCAATAATAGCGGCAGCAGTAGCAGCACAGCATGGAACAGGCAAATGCAGCAGTATGTGCGACTGTGTAGGGGTAGTAGTAGTAGTAGGGTTGGCTGTGTATTGGCAATAGTACTGACAGCAGCCATACTGTACAGAACATGATAGCAGGCAGGCAGGATGTTTTGTACACTTTTGGACGACATCTTTGTCTGTTTGGGTTTGCTGGCGCCACCTGTCGAGTTGCAAACCTTCTCTGAGATGACACTAGAAGCTGGACAAGACAGTACAGCCAAAGCAAACTGGGCAATTTCCGGCCACTGTTCCAATCTGCCTGCCCAGAAATCCCTGTTCAGGGAACATAGCATGTGATGGAGAAAGGTCACAGTGAAGGTAGAACTGAACCCAGGTGTTTTAGTGTTATGTCTCTATTTGCTGATTTGCTTCAGCCTCGCGTAGTACCTGAATAAACTACTCATGAGACTTAAATGGTGTCACATCAGTGGTTCTGTGCACAGATGATAGACTGTTTCTAATGTGTTAATCAGCTTCGGCTACATATGCTGTGCTGTTTGTCTCATTCTCTGCCTCAGTAATAGGTTAACTAGCTTGCTAGTTTATGAGAAGGTGTGCTGTTCCATTTGTCCATGTACTGAACTCTGCCTGTTTCTGGACTCTGACCCTTTGCTGCTCGACTTGACCTTGTACCATATTGACCATTTGCTGCCTGCCTTGAACTCAAACTGCACGGTTTTGCAAGTACTCTGCCTGCCCTGACCTCAGCTAGTCCTTGACTATGATTCTGTCCTAATGCTTGGTGTCAGGCACCGGTGTTTCTGACTCCTGGGGGTCAGCAGTCAACCACACAGGGACTACTCCAAAAGGTAGTGACCTGGTTGCTCCCTGCAGCAAAAAACAGGTCCCTGTATATGGGTTATAGGGTAAACACCAGGGGGCTGCCAGGATAATGCCTTTAAGATTAGCCCAAAGTCAAATCTGTTGGATTGGCGCATTGGTTCTAGTTCCACTGCTCGTAACAATTGGCTGCTGTGGCTCCTGCTATTTGTGGTAGCAGAGACAGTGGAACATCATTGACTTAACATGGGCAGTGAGCATCTGCCAAAAACTGTGGCAAGCTGTGAACACAGTGTGTCCTGGTAATACAGAAATGTTGCCTCTCTTTCAGTATTAGGAAAATAATTTCCCTAACTTTGCTTTGATAGCAAAGGCTTAAATCTATGGCTATCAAGTAATCATCAGATTGCTTGATGCAAACAATATACCTTTCAGTGCATAAGCCAGCAATCATACAGTCTGCCATGCTTGCATTATGCCTGATGATCCAGTTCCTCCTGGCTCTGCCCCCCACTGCTATGATTGGTCATCATGGCCTCTGTACTTTTTCCGTAGACACTGCGGACAGTGACATTATCTGCGCTACATCTTCTGTATAACGTTTTCGCATCCCAAATATCTGTGACATTGACTGTAATTTTTTCTTAGCCGCTGTTGACAGCAGCCCATTACCTGAGGTACCTCTCCTGTATAACATTTCTGCATCCCAAATATCTGTGACATTGACTGTAATTTTTCTCTTTCAGATCAGCAGCAGGCACTCGCCCCTAATGTTTTAGAACAGGCATCCTCAAACTGCAGCCTTCCTGCTGTTGTAAAACTACAACTCCCACAATGCCCTGCTGTAGGATGATACCTGTAGGCTGTTCGGGGATGCTGGGAGTTGTAGTTTTGCTGGAGGGCCGCAGTGTGAGGATGCCTGTTTTAGAGAGTCAGCTCAGCAGCAGACCCTCACCCCTAATGTTTTAGATGGTCAGCTCAGCAGCAGGCCCTCGCCCATAATTTATTCCATGGTCAGATCAGCAGCAGGCAATCGCTCCTAATGTTTCAGAGAGTCAGCTCAGCAGCAGACCCTCAACCATAATTTTTTCGATCGTCAGCTTACCAGCAGGCCCTCGCCCATAATTTTTTCCATTGTCAGATCAGCAGCAGGCCCCCGCCCCTAATGTCTTAGATGATAAGCTCAGCAGCAGACCCTCACCCCTAATGTTTTAGAAAGTCAGCTCAGCAGCAGACCCTCACCCACTAATGTCTTAGATGATCAGCTCAGAAGCAGACCCTCACCCCTAATGTTTTAGATGGTCAGATCAGCAGCAGGCTCTCGCTGCCCTGGTTTGCAGCACTTTCACTTTATATACAAGTACATATACAGGAACGAATGTTTCCGAACAATTTTTCCTCTAAAATAGATTTTATCTTCGGTTTTGTGCGTATTATTGTCAGTCTGTAAAATTGGTGTACTGCTCAGACAACATCGTTCCCAGCAGTGACCTGGGAGTCCAAGATGCATCCAGACATTCTCCCCATGCTGTTCCCGAACCATTTCATTGGTATTTCCATCAATTTCTGACCTTTTCCTGTAAGCCAGACACCCTCCCCTCTTCAGAGCAGGGGGTGCCTGGTTAAATGCTTGGGTTTTCCTATTGACTTCCATTGTGCTCGGGTGCTCGGGGCAACGGCCGTGTGCATGAGCCCTCATTGTAAGCCAAAACCAGATCCAGGTCAAAAACATCTTTAAATTACACCTAATCTCTGAGTAAACTTCACTACTGGTTTTGGCTCACAATAGCTAATGGAAATAACTGACCAAATAATTGAAGTGTGAACTTGGCCTTACTCTGCAACTTGGTGTATTCGGATTGGCTGCTATGCATAAGCAACAGGCAGAGACAAGAGGTAGCCGGCCACCTTGGACACCATTGAAGGAGAAGGGAGAGGGGGGGGGGGAGTGGAAATTAAAACAACAATGATCTGCATTTAACCCTTTGAGGACCAAGCACATTTTGGGGGAAACATTTTTGTTTCTGCCTTCCTGCTTTAAATGTCTGTGAAGGTTCTCATTAATCCAGGTCATGGTATATCTGTAAAGAATAATTCAAGGCAACTGGACTTGCTGTAGATCTACAGCAAGTCCTGTTGCCTTGATTTATTCTTTACAGATATTCCTGCTTTAAAGATCCATAACTTTTATTTTTATTTCTGCATTGATATTGCTCTATGAGGGTTTGTTTTTTGCTGATGAATCACACTTGGGCCTCATGCACACGACCATTGTTTTGGTCCGTGTCCGAGCCTCTAAAAGGTTGTAGGTTCAGTCCTGTAGGTGAGCTGACCCTGTAAAACATTATATGCGACGGCCTGCAGGTGAGCTGAGCCTGTAAAACATTATATGCAAGGGCCTGCAGGTTAGCTGACCCTGTAAAAGACTGTAGGTGAGGGCCTGCTGGTGAGCTGACCCTCTAAAAAATTATATGCGAAGACCTGCTGGTGAGCTGACCCTGTAAAAAATATATGCAAGGGCCTTGGCTTCTGAGACTGGACTTGGTGGAAGACAGGGTGGTGCTTAACCGACCGGAAGCATTATCTGCTACAATCCAACTGACCACCTGGTCGCACTGGTCTGACTTCAAGAGTGGTGTCCTCTGACGCCCTGCAAATTAGGACATGAAGCTAGGTATCGTGGATGATTGTTTTTCTTGTGCTCTGGCAGCAGGCACAGTTTCAACATGCCCATGACCACAGCCTCTGCGTGCACCATCAGCATTATGGCCACTTCCCCATCCCTTACTGCTCGCCTTCTTCATATTAAATGTTATATATGCTTGAAAGTATGTCACACATACAGTAGAGTAGGATTTGGAAGTGTATGCGCAAAAAAATGTAAAAAGGTATTTGGGATGTGGAAACGTCATACAGGAGATATCCCGCAGATAACGTCAATGCTGTCACCAGCTGCTAATAAAAAATTACAGGGAATGTCACAGGTATTTGGGATGAGGAAACGTTATACAGGAGAGGTACCACCAGTAATGTTACTGTCCACAGCGTTTACGTAAAAAGTAAACTGTATGTCACAGATAAAAATTTTATGTGCGCACGTTACACTGGAGATGTGGCACTGGTAATGTCACTGTCCGCAACGAACACCATCTACAGAAAAAGTTCACTGGATGTCACTGATATTTTTGGGATGCGTACACTTTACACAGGAGATCTGGCGCACCTAATTTAACTGTCCGCAGCGTACACCATCTACGGAAAAAGTACACTGGATGTCACTGATATTTTTGTGACGCACACTTTACACAATTTAACTGTCCACAGCATACACCATCTACGGAAAAAGTACACTGGATGTTACAGATATTTTTTGGGGGGCTCACACTTTACACAGGAGATGTGGCGCAGATAATTTAACTGTCCGCAGCAGCCTATTAGACACTATTTAGCACAGGATGGGCTAAAAAAATATATTGCTAAAGTTGCTAAAGTTTTAGCAATTGAGCACAGGTTGCGCTACAAATATATATTGATGCTGTCATACACAATGGTCCTTAAAAGGACTTCTGGGTCTCTGAAAGGTTTTTCTAATAAATTAGTCCAATATCACTCCCTACACTGTCTGTCCCTTCCTATGCACAGCTCTCCCTGATTAAGACTGAGCCGAACACGCGCCATTGGGTGCTATATAGCACCCAATGGCGCGTTCCGGCCAGCGAATCATTGTAATGCCAGTAGCCAACATGGCTCAGGCATTACAGTGAGGGCAGTACTTATCTGCACGTTTATTGGCTGCATAGCAGCCAAGAAACGTGCGGGGAGGAGACTCGAGCACATGCGGTATTCGGGCGAATACCGCCATTTGCCGAGCATAGCGATGCTCGAGCCGAACTGGTGTTCGGCCGAGCATGCTCGCTCGACACTACCTGTCACCCACAAGTCACTTTTTTTTCTGCCGACATGCTTGTATTTTTGCGGGTGAGCTCGAGTTTTTATTGTTACCACTTTTGGGTGCATGCATTTAACCAGTCAAATGCTGTGATCACTAATAATAATGTAAGGTGTTCAGAGTTAACGCGGATCCTGACTGCAGCAGTCAAGTGTCAGCTCTGTGACACTGCCTGCTCAATTCTTTCAACCAGTGACATACATGTACATTAGTTGGTTGTTAAGAGGTTAAATTACTATATACAACAGAGTGGATAATATATGTGAGCTTCTGATAATGCTGTAGGTGCAGCGGCGAAATTAGCATTTTACATCATTGCATTCATGAGGTAATGATATCTGACATACAGGAAGACCTTTATTTTATGTGCCAGTAATTGGCTCTGAATAACTGCCCTTCTGACAGCTAGCATACTGATAGGGACTGAGGATTTGTGGGGGGTATGTTTAGAAACCGCTGACTGGGGTGACAAGAGAGTTTGTTTCACTTCTGCAAATCTGCCAAAGCCAAGTCATAAGGAGTATATTTCCATAATTACTAGGAAAAATGAATATGAGCATAATGTAAAAATAATAATGTGTTTTATTATTTCCAATCCAAAATTTGCATTTCTATAAATTGCACTTTAATTACTAGAGGACCTTCTTGTTTTTTACTCCCTGCCTTCCCAGAACCATAACATTTTTATTTTTCTATTCACATAGCCATTTGATGGCATGTTTTTTGCAGGAGAAGTTGTACTTTCTAATGGCACCATTTAATATTGCAATACTGTGATGTAGTGGGGAGCTGTGAAAAAAATTCCCATTAGGGTGGATATGAAAAAAAAACACAATTCTGCCACAGTTTTATGGGGGTTTTATTTATGACTTTCCCTATATAGTAAAATTCATTCTCCAGGTGAGTACGATTACAATGATACCACACTTAAAAAATAAAAACTTTGTAAAAAAATATTTTTTTTTTTATCGCCATATTCCAACCCCTATAATTTTTTTAAATATTTTTAAATAGCTGTGTGAAGGATAATTTTTTGTGGGGCGATCTGTACTGTTCATTGATCATTTTGAAGTGTCTGTGACTTTTTGATAATTTTTTTTATTCATTCTTTGGGGGGAGGTGAAGTGACAAAATAATGGCGAATTGGCAATTTAGAATTTTTTTCTGTTATGCCATTTACTGTATAGGATAATGATTGTTATATTTTAATAGTACAGGTGTTTTCAGATGCAGAAATGCCTATGATGTGTTTTTTTATTGTTTATTTTTATTTTTATTTTTGTCAAAGGTGTATGATTAGAATTTTTTATTTATTTACTTTTTTACTATAACCAGCAATCATTAAATTGCCCATTGTATTCTTTTAAATACCTATCACAGAACACCCCATTCACTGTATTCCAGTACAGAGCTGCCACCTGCAGGTCTGTATTGGAATATACCAGTGAGGCTTCAAGCGATCACTGGGATATAACAGCTTCCTGATCTCCGTCAGGGCAGGCCATTACGGGCATGGGAGCAGGCGGCTTCCACAGCTTTACCGCTCAGGTGCCATGGTCACATTTGACCATGGTATCTCATAGGTTAAATGTTTGTGATCAACCTTATGGGTGATTGCAGACATTTGCCCTGGGCCTTCTCTGTTTGAAACAGAAACCTGGCAGTGGGTGCTATCTTTAATGTGACGTACAGGTCGCAAAGGGGTTAAGTTATACAGTAAAATTTTTGTATCAAAAATACTACACCTGTATATTTCTCTGTTTAACCAAGTGGACATTGTAACCAAGCTGCTGATAATGCAACAGGTGCTGGAGTTTTATAAGTAATTCCCTTTAGTGCAAACAAGGTCATTGAATGAGTGATTGTCTGCTAGCTATGATTCTGGGGGTTACAATACATTTAGAAGCGGATGTGCATATTATATATAGATGAAGGGTGCATCTTTTCCTTTGGTGGGTTCAAGAAACCCATTTGGTATAATACCTTAATGGCGCTTTCTAGGAGTTTAATACTGAAGGGCAATCCTCAGAACAGGTCATTAATACTGACTATGGGGGTCCAATTCCGTACCACCTGCTGACTAGCTTTTTGAAGAGGACATGGCACTCCAGTGAACTTTGTTGCCCCCTCATAGCATACCAAGCACAGCACTGTAGATTGTATATTGGCTGTGCTTGGTACTACATCCATATGACCAATGAACATAATATTTCTGGCCAAGTAAGAGGTTGCTATGCTCTCTGGATCACCACAGTCTCTCCAAACAGCTGATCAGAAAGGGTCCTAGGAGTTGGACCCCCATTGATCAGATATTGATGACATATTGATGAGGACTTTTCTGGCCTTGACTCCAGAAATATTTGTACCCAGAATCCCTTTAGACTTATTGGTTTGGTGAAACTGAAAAAACATCCCTTAGTGCATGCGTTTAGCACAGTAATTTCTTCCAGAGCACCATGCTCCATGGCAATCAGTTTGACTTTTTTGAGCTTGGGCAATGGGAAGAAGGTCAAAAAATCTACATTAATAGACAATGATATCATTTTGACCAGCAGTTTCGAAGCAGCAATCAAAAAGTTTAGAGAGGCAATTTGCAGGATAAAATTTGTGAGGCCTCAAATAAGTTAAGGTTAAATCTAAAACTTGCTGGCTGAATAGAAGTAAAGTATGACACATCGTACTTCCCCCTTACATAAGTCAGGGAAAGTGGGAAGCAATTATACACATCATTTAATAAGCATTAAAAATAATGTTCATGGACAAAATTATGTTATTAGTACTTGCAGTTTTCATTTTTTGACTGGTGATTGGTTTAATTATTTAGGATCTAATATAATTTCGAGTGCAACTATATCTACATGCAATCACAATAATAATTAGTAATAACTCTGATTTACAGCATCTTACTCAGCTATCTAATGTGCCAGAGCCAGCACTGTAATTTAGAGTGCTGTGATCTTAATGGACATTGCTGTGTGCGGCAAGATATTTACTGTATTTTATAGGGACATTTTATTATGTCATTGCTTAATTTTCCTAATATTATTTGATTTTCTGGAGTTTTCATTTAAACTCAATTACCATATTCACATTTAGGACAATATTAAAATCGTATATTTTCTTAGATTAAGAAAAACGTAATCCAGCAAATATAACACACTGACTACAAAAGAAAAAAATCAAATAGTTTTATAACAGTACTACATGAAAGCCAATAAACAATAGAATTTTAATTACAAATGCTTCTCTTATATTAGCCTAAACTGCAATGTAACTAACATGTAGCAGTTTGTGCTCCAAAGCTGCCCATCCTTTTGCAATCGGAGATACTCAGAATTTTTTACATTTATTGAAAACTAATTTTATCTTCCTGTGTAGATGAGATAGAAAGAGACCACAAAACTGCAGATGCAATTATTCAAATCAGTGTTTCATTCACATGGGGGATTTAGGCAAACCCTCCCCCACTTGACTGAAACTGTAAAGGGAAACGTACTTGCTTCCCCACTCTTTCTTCTCCTGCCCTCCGATTCTCCACTAGGCTACCTTACTGAAAACATCCGTTTGAGGCTGCCTGCAGCCAATCACTGTCCAAAAAAGTGACCAGATCCCCTTGCATCATGTAAACATTTGTCATGATGTAAGGAAGCTACTTATTGGCTACAGGTGGGGGTCAAACTAGATGCTTTCAGTGAAAGGGAGCAGCAGAGCATCACAGGCCGGAAGGAGAAAGAGCAGGGAGCCAACTCCAGGAAGCAGGTAAGTAAGCTTACCTTTACAGGTCCAGCTGAATGTGGGGAGGGGGTTGCCAAAACCTCCCCCTTTCTTGCACAACATTAAGGCCTGAAAAAGATCCATAATAGAGTTGAAATACTGCCACTGTGAATATTTTTTCTATTGCATCTGGAGTGTTAGAGTCTTTTCCTATATTGTTGTTTGGTTTGGAGAACCAGTAGTGTTTATGTGCACTCCATCTACTCAGGTGATAAAGATGTTATTATGAGCTTGGTGGTTACGACAGGTTATTGAACACTCTTTCTATGACGGTAAATAGCTTAATGGTTGTAATCTCTCAGAGGGTACACCATCCTTTTGTTATACACTTCCCTTTTAGGGCACTTAGCATACTGGACGCAGTCTCTGAAATCAGGCAACGGAACAAACAGCTCACAGCAATGACCTACAGATCAAAATAATTAATGTAGGTAAGAGTAGTAAAACATAGAAGAAACTGACCCTGACTTCCAACAAGACAGTAGAGAATCAAAACCCAAATAGCAAACAGAAAGCTGAACCCACAACAAACACAATTACCATACAGACAACAATAAGACGGTAGAACCACAAATCCCAGGATGCACTAAAACAAAGCAAATGAATTTGGACTCTGAGACAATCTGCACAAAGCTTTTACTATACCTGGCAAAGAGGCACAAAAGGTAAAGGTATTTAAAGGCATAACAATCAAAAAACCCTCCCAACAAACAGCAGACTAAGCAAGTTGATAAAACCAGATTAAACCATAAGGTTACTTTATTTATTTTGCAGCAGGACAAGACCTTTAAAAATATAGCTAATGTGATTAAAAACTATCCTCAGCATAAGAATAAGGGGTTTTAGAAGTACAGATATGGTTCTCACAGATCCCAAATATCAACATCGAGTCTGTCTGGGGCTACATGAAGAGATAGAAGGATTTGAGCAAGCCTACATCCACAGAAGATCTGTAGTTAGTTATCCAAAAAGTTTGGAACAATCTCCCTGTCGAGTTCATTCAAATGTTGTGCACAAGTGTACTTTACCTAGAATAATTTATGCTGTTTTAAAGTCAAAGGGTGGTCACAGCAAATTCTGATTTGATTTAGATTTCTTTTATTCTTCCACTTCGCATTTTGTTAATAGAGAAAAATAAACTATTAACACTTCAATTTTTGAAAGCATTCTTACTTGCAGCATTTGTGTCACACACCTAAAACATTTTTACAGTACTGTGAGATATATATATATATATATATATATATAAATATATATCTATATATGCACAGTAGGAAGGGGTTAAATCTAGGATAAAATGTTTTTAAAATACACCTGAGGCATACCTGTACAAGAAATAGTGATCGTTTACTGGTAATATGTGTCAAGCCATTGTTTATTGTTTGTACTTTAAGTACTTGAAGACAAATAGGAGAACAACATATCCGTTACTCTGTGTCTATGCCTCTTTATCGAACAATGAAACATTCTAAGTGTAAAATGTAGTTTTACCCAGGAGTCCAATTATGTTCAAAGAATTTTATTGTCTTGACTTAGAAAATCTTTTTTGACAAGACATTTGTCACATGCACATTTCGTCACCCGACCATTTGTCACTTCCACACTAAAAAGACAAAACGGTATTGTGATGGTATAAACAAGAAACCGTGTCGGTAATCCCACTGGCATCTGCAGATTAGGACATATGTATCAGTCAAGATCTGAGATTCAGAGATGTGTGGACAATGTAAGTGATGTCCCCTGGAGTTTATAGCCAAACAAATTCTAAAATGTAACATTTGCTGTGCCAGTTTTAGGGTATGTTCACATGGCATCTTCTGCCATGGAACCTTGGTACGGACACGCATGGTGAAATTTCACTGTGGGCCGTATGGTTTCTGCCTGCCATTCATTTCAATTTGAAGCAGCGATGAGGATCACTGAGTGGCAGCATAAAGCCACAGCCACACCGATAAGGGACATAAAGCCATGGCCACAATGAAAGGATGCGGCTGCTAGTGGAATTTCTGCAAAATTTCAGTGCAGCTGTCCTCTCCAAAATTCCATTGAAAATAATAAAATAAAAACGCAGTATGAATGGCCCGTAAGTAAATAACTGTACATAGACTTTTAGCGGATTTTGCACTTTCATCGCACTTATTTTTGCTGAAAAGATGACTCTGGTAAATAGTTAAAGGTTTTATCCAAGTTATATTTATTGATGACCTATCCTCAGGATAGGTCATCAATATCAGATCAGCGGGGGTCCGACACCCGGCACCCCCGCCGATCAGCTGTTTGAAGAGAAGGCGAGCGCTGTGCCAGCGCTGCCTCCTCGTCATTGTTTACATGCTGGCCGTTGCATCTGCAGCAGCGAGCAGGTGTAATTACACCCAAGCCGTTCCATTCATTTCAATGGGACGGCTCTGTAGTATACACTTGTATAGAAAGCTTGGGGAGGAGAGGGGGGGGGATCAAAAACAATAAATTAAGAGATAGCAAGTTTTAAAAAAAAAAATTCTGAGCCCTAGGAGACTAAAGAGTGTTATATACCAATTTTCAGGGCAATTGAATCAATTTCAGTTCGGTCTGAATCAATTCGGGTCTGAACCAAACTTTTTCAATAATTCGGAGAACCTGAAACATTTCTAAAGTGGTTCGCTCATCTCTAATGGGACCTATTAAGATATTCTATTTTAAGTTAACCCCTTAACAACTCATGATGGATTTATCTATCATGGATGGATGAGTCATGTATAGCGAGTGCTCACAAGGTAATCCTGCTGACACCTGGCAGCAATGACCAGGATCAGAGATAACTCCCACTCCGGCTATTTAACACCTAAGATGCCTTGGTCAATAGTGACTGAGCAGTTAGACAGAGGGGTTGGTGATCCTGACTAGCCACGGGAGTAGTGGTTGGGGGAAAGTTGCTGGGAGGATGGCATTCAAAAATTTTATTTGAGTCCCAGCTTTTCTAATTACACCCCTGTGCACATCACTGCTGGTTAATGTGCTGCTAGGAGATACATCACCACTAAGGCCAGTCATTAGGGGAGAATGTGGCGTAGCACATGGCCCCATCCATCTGGATGTTTACAGGATGTGGATCGGAAGACCACAAATAAGATGCAGGGACCCAGGAGGTGCAGCAGGGCACGTATGTTATTTATTTTTTTCAGCAGGTAAAGCTGGCTTGGATTTAAATTTAAAAATGTGCAAAAAAAAACCATTCCGATAAATCTGAAGCACAGATGTGACAATATTTCTGAGAAAAAAGAAAGCAGCCAGTCGTGTTTTTCTAATCCTGGACCATCCATTTAGGGCTCATTCACACGACCATGGTTTGGTTCTGCATCCGAGACAAAAGATGCGGACAGCACTCCCTGTGCTGTCAGCATCTGTTGTTCCGTTCTGTGGTCCTGCAAAAATTAAAAGTCATGTCCTATTCTTGTCCATTTTGCGGAGAAGAATAGGCATTTCTATAAAGGGCCATCCATTTAGTTCCGGATTGCTGAAGGCACACGGGCGGCATCAGTGTTTTGCGGATCCGCAATTTGCGGACCGCAAAACACGGCACATCCATGTGAACAAGCCCTAATACTGAGTTACACCATGAAACACTGATTGGTAGAGCGATCCTTTGCATCCCTACACATTCTGTGAAAGGGATGGTTTTAGTCCATGCTGCCCATGCAACTGCACGTGTGCAGTCCCTCCCAACTGGATTGAATGGGAATTAAAGGCTATGTATACTTTGGGGGGAGAAAAGTTTTTATTTTGTTATTGCATTATACTTATTTTGACCTAAAAATCACTTTTTCAATTTGTCTTTATTAACAGTTGGGAATTCTTTTTTCTGTATAGAGCTAAGATGATTTACTAGCTGCTTGTGGATTTTTTGTCATTTCTGTCATCTGAGGAGCTGATGGCTCCTTATCTCTGCTCTCTGACCTTATAAACAGTCATTAAAGCTCAATCCTAATCTAATTGAAAGAATGTGGTTTAAATAAGTGTTTCTGACCTCTTAGTAGTTTAGTGATAAGGCTTATTGGATCACTGGCACAATGTGAAAGTACCATTCACAGAGTTAGAAAAACAGTTAACCCTTTGTGACTGAACAGCTCAATATTTTTAATAAAGGCCAATTGAAAATATATATTTTTTTTGCCAAAAATAAGTTAAATGCACTTATGACTCCAAAGGTGTACATAGTTTTTAATAAAAGGACTGGAAAATCCTTTTAATTATGTCTGTGAGAGCACCTATAGTATATTCCTGATCAAGCCTTAGTCGTCCCAAATGTCTGCATTTAAAGGGCTTCTGTCACCCCCCTTAACCCATTTTTCACTAGCTGACATTAGCTATTTGCTAATGTCAGCTGAGTTGAAATATATATTTTTTACCTTATCTGAAGCTGGCAATTCTGTTAAAAAGGCACTTTTATAATATTCAAATCATCTTCGCTACCAGCAAGTTGGGCGTATACTTGCTGGTAGCCGCCGCATCTAGATGAGTTATGCACGCCCCCTTCCTCGTTTGATAGACAGGGCCTTCCGGGTGTAGCGGTGACGTAATCGGCGCAGGCGCACTGAGGACGGAGCGGCAAAGCTCGCGTCCTTCACTCAGAGCGCCTGCGCCGACTACTGAGCGGTACGGCGCAGGCGCGGGATTTCATCTTCAGACAGGGCCAGTGCGAGGAGGAGAAAGCGCTGGCCCTGTCTATCAAACGAGGAAGGGGGCGTGCATAACTCATCTAGATGCGGCGGCTACCAGCAAGTATACGCCCAACTTGCTGGTAGCGAAGATGATTTGAATATTATAAAAGTGCCTTTTTAACAGAATTGCCAGCTTCAGATAAGGTAAAAAATATATATTTCAACTCAGCTGACATTAGCAAATAGCTAATGTCAGCTAGTGAAAAATGGGTTAAGGGGGGTGACAGAAGCCCTTTAAACTTGTGTGAAACTTTAATAGATCTATATATATTTTATACTAGTTTTGCAACTATAACTGAGATGTACAGCTCACTGAGATGAAAACGAAGGCACGACTCGTACTATTGTTATTGCAAAATATATTAAACTTTGAAACATGGAGAAAAATTTCACATAACCTGGAGACATATCAATAGAAACAGTGGAAGCCAGAGGAGAAAAAAACATCAAAATTGCAATCTCCCTGCAAAAAAAAGATTTCCAAGTTAATAACTGTAATACTGTTTTTAGTTTTTAGTTCTCTAATGCATCTTGATGCTGGAGTATAATGCAAAAAATAAAAGAAACTTTATGGCATTCATTGTATAAAGCATTACCAGTTACATTTATACAGTTTGCTTTTTATATGTGCCTTTTTGGTGATAGATTGTTACCTACACACATGTTACTCATGTTACTCCTAGCATTTGAGAAGACATTAATGTTCACTTTTAGACCAGTATCTGTTATTTAACTTTAGACATTTGCTTTCAACAATCTATAATTGAAATTAAAGGGGCAGTAACATCAATTGTTTATCACTGTAAAGAAAGCAATAAATGACAAAAAGAAAGCATATAAATCACTAAAACAGGAGGGTAGCAAGGAAGCACTGAAAAACTATAAGGAAAAAAATAGGACATGTAAAAAAAAATAAAAGCGGCCAAACTAGAGACTGAGAAATTAATTGCAAAAGAGAGTAAAACTAACCCTAAAATGTTCTTCAATTATATAAATGTTAAAAAAAGTATAAATCTGAAGGTGTCAGCCCTTTAAAGATTAATGAGGGGGGTGTTTCTCCAATGTATTCACTGAGGAAAATAAACTGTCAGATGAAATACCGACTGTAACAATAAATTCCCCATTAAAAGTGTCCTGTCTGACCCAAGAAGAAGTACAACAGTGACTTAAAAAGATTAAAATAGACAAATCGCCAGGACCGGCTGGCATACACCCCCATATCCTAAGGGAATTAAGTAATGTCATAGCCAGACCCTTATTTCTGATATTTGCAGACTCTATACTGACAGGGAATGTTCCACAGGATTGGCGCATAGCAAATGTGGTGCCAATATTCAAAAAGGGTCCAAATACAGAGCCCGGAAACTATAGGCCGGTAAGTTTAATATCTGTTGTGGGGAAACTGTTTGAAGGTTTTCTGAGAGATGCTATCTTAGAGGATCTCAACGGAAATAAGCAAATAACGCCACATCAGCATGGCTTCATGAGGGATCGTTCATGCCAAACTAATTTAATCAGTTTCTATGAGGAGGTAAGTTCTAGACTTGACAGTGGAGAATCAATGGATGTCGTATATCTGGAGTTCTCCAAAGCATTTGACACTGTGCCTCATAAAAGGTTAGTATATAAAATGAGAATGCCCGGACTGGGAGAAAATGTCTGTATGTGGATAAGTAAATGGCTGTTTGATAGAAAACAGAGGGTGGTTATTAACGGTACACACTCAGATTGGGTCACTGTCACTAGTGGGGTACCTCAGGGGTTAGTATTGGGCCCTATTCTTTTCAATATATTTATTAATGATCTTGTAGAAGACTTGCATAGTAAAATAGTAATTTTTGCAGATGACACTAAACTGTGTAAAGTAATTAACACTGAAGAGGACAATATACAATATACAATAATACAGTAAAAAGCAAACTAAGCTGCAAAAACCAGTGTCAGGCAGCTGCTGCCAAGGCCAGTAAGATAATAGGTTGCATCAAAAGGGGCATAGACGCCCGTTATGAGAACATAGTCCTACCACTTTACAAATCACTAGTCAGATCACACATGGAGTACTGTGCAACGTTCTGTGCTCCTGTGAACAAGGTAGACATAGCAGAGCTAGAGAGGGTTCAGAGGAGGGCAACTAAAGTAATAACTGGAATGGGGCAACTACAGTACCATGAAAGATTATCAAAATTAGGGTTATTCACTTTAGAAAAAAGACAACTGAAGGGATATCTAATTACTATGTATAAATAAATCAGGGGACAGTAAAGAGATCTTTCCCATCATCTATTTATCCCCAGGACTGTGACTGTGACGAGGGGACATCCTCTGCGTCTGGAGGAAAGAAGGTTTGTACACAAACATAGAAGAAGATTCTTTACCGTAAAAGTAGGGAGACTATGGAACTCTCGGCCTGAGGAGGTGGTTATGGTAAGTACAATAAAGGAATTCAAGAGGAGCCTAGATGTATCTCTGGAGTGTAATAATATTACAGGCTATAGCTACAAGAGAGGGGTCGTTGATCCAGGGAGTTATTCTAATTGCCTGATTGGAGTCAGGAAGGAATTTTTTATTCTCCTTAAGTAGGGAAAATTGGCTTCTGCCTCACAGGGTTTTTTTTTTTTCCTTCCTCTGGATTAACTTGCAGGATGACAGGTCAAACTGGATGGACAAATGTCTTTTTTTGATTTATGTTCTATGTTACTATGTTACATATCAACAGCCTATATGTGAATATTCTATGTATTTTGTAATTATAAAAATGGGTGGATGGTTTTCTGGATATCATTTTTTAAGTCATTCTATATATTCTACTTTCTGTCTTGTCTCTTTATCTTCCTCCTTTGCAGCAAACTGCCTTGCTTGACATTTTTATTCAGTCCTTTCACACAGAGAGAGACTCATTTAAAACATCACACATTACACTCATAAGTGAGATGTTCATCTGTGGGCATCATTATCTAGACCTATCAAGAAAACACTAGGGCTGTCATGCTGCTACTCTAATTTTACTGATCTACTATTATAATAGCAGATAAAATATTTCCCTCACAGCAGCAAGAAACTATTATTTGGGTACTTATCTATATAGGAGTATCTCTGTGCTGATAGCTACAGAAGGTCAATATTTTGCCTAAATAAAAATAGACCATATTGATGGTCTTTCCTAACGATAAGCCAACAATACTTACCTCATTCATATTTACATGTATGAGTCTAAAAACTTGTTGAGATCATTCGTTTAATTTTACCCCAAGATCTCCAAACCTGGAGCTATGTCAGTATTTGCAACATGGTCCCTTTATTTGCTAGCAATAGTGGGAGTTTCATAGTAAGAAGCCTGTAATGGGTCAGCAATAGATAGATATCTATGGCACACCACACAATGTAGAATTTAAAGTTGTATATTTAATTCATAAATGTGCAAATATCTTCTTTACAACATTTTAGTCTTATTCCATATCCAGATTTTTCATATTATTTATTGCATAGGGCTCGAATCACAGTGGTCCCGTGGTCTCTATCCTCTATAAGCACCCACCCCACATTTGGTGTGCAGATCCCATATCTCCTTATCTGTAATGGGTCAGCGTCATATGTCATTGTGGTGGTCAGTCCCCCGTACAGAAAATTGGAGGATACTTTTAGTCCTGAAAGGTATGCGTGGGTCTCCATTAGAATATTATGGAAGGAATCAGGAGAACACAGTTGTAACTTAAAGGGAGTCTGTCACCAGCAACCTCTATATCAAACTATTTGTAACGACTTCAGGTGAATCTGGTGAACCCTAGCGAAATAACAGATTTTCTTTTGTTGATCTGAGGCTCCATTCCTGAGATCTAATACTTTTTCTTAATATGCAAATTCAGCCTTTGGTGCAATGAAGGGGTCGCCCTTACTATTGTTGCACCCAAGCTCCACTCATTTTTGTGGCCAGGCCCTCCCTGGCTGCTCTGATTGACAGGGCCAGGCAAAGGCTGGCCACTGAAAGGAGCAGAGCTTGTTTGGAACAGGAGCAATGATGACACCCCATTGCCCAAAAGGCTGAATATGCATATTAAGAAAAAGTATCACAACTCGGGAACTGAGCCTCAAATTAACAAAAGAAAAACAGTATTTTAATCAGGTGAACCACAGCTATGTGTCTATGCAAACCGTTGGATAGGGAGGTCGCTGATGACATATTAAATACAGAACAACAAATATACACAGATCAAGTGCAGCTCAAAAAAAGTCTAAAATAACTCCCGTGATCAGGGACACATAGACAAAACAAATATACCAAGGTGACTCTGAGCGGATGGACAATGTTAAAAGGTCATTAAAATTGGTGAATCATTTGTATCTTACACAGATCCACAGATCAGACTCAGACTCTCCTGCCAATAAGCCAACTTGTAGTGCTGGCCAAATTCCACATCTCCTGGGCGATCCAGTGGTCTCGGCGTGATGTTTCCTCCAGGACTTTCGGTATTCAATACTCCATCTTCTTCGGGATAGCTTTTAAAAGGCGTGGTAACTCAGGGGGAGAGAAGGAGAAAAATCCTCATGCAGGTCATTGTGGAGTATTACATTTTCTTAATATGAAGCATATGAATTATATCAGATAAAATGCAGATCTCTCTGCCCGACCGATTTCGCCAGCTTTTGCTTTCTCAAGGGCTAGTCTCTAGTCTAAAAGAACCCTTCCCCTCCTTTTTAAAGAAGCACTCACACGTAACAGTTCAGATCCAGCTCATTATTTAACCCATTAGAAGACAGTGAATTCTGGTTAAAAATATATTCTGTTTCTTTCTGTGAAATGGACCATATTACATCATCCTCTCTCCAATCCATTTGATGCTGATATATAGCCGTTGTCTTCATAACCCTCAGATCACAAAGAGGAAATGTTAAGACAGGCTATGTGTTTTCAAACCTTTTTTAATATTCCAAATATGTTCTCCCCCAATCTATCCTTTATTTTTTCCCTGTCCTCCCAACATACTGTTGCCCGCATTCTACAAGATATACAATATAAGTAGAGTCACATGTTAGTAGTTTCACATCAAATTTCTTTCCATCTTTTGAATGGAAGTAATCCTGCTTCATATTTTTTATTGTTTTGCATACAATGCATTTTCTGCAGGGAAAAACCTTTTTAGTTTGTCCCCCATTTCTAACTTATGAGTCTCTCCCTCAATATAGCTATGAACAATCTGATCTTTTTTCATCTTCACTCTCCTATAAACTATTTTATTGGCTTCAGGTAATATTTAGCATTGTATAGGGTCAGATTTTAAAATGGGATAGTTTTTTTTGTAAATTTTTTTGATCCAATTAAAGTCCCATGAGTAACTAGTAATGAAGACATGAATTCTCTGTTCTTCTCCTATCCGTGACTTTTTTATTTTCTTAAATATTCTATTCTATTTAATCCTCTTACTTTGTTTATTTTATCCAATTGTGTTTTATCATAGCTTTTCTCCAAAAATGTCTCTTGAGGGATCTTTGTCACTCTCAGTACAATTCTTCTTCAATCTGATAAACTGTTCCTTAGGCTACATGCACACGAAAAACAGACATGTGATGGACTTTTTTTTAACGACCATCACACGTCCATTTTAAGATCAATGGTAGTCTATGGGGTTATTCACATGGCAGTCTTTTTGACGGTCAGTGAAAAATGGATGTAAAATCATGTAACATGTTCTATCTTGTCCGTCACTGACCGACTGTCCAATACAACTGAATGGGTCAGCTTTTAACGTCCGATTTTAAGAAAGGCATCAGTAAAAAAAAAAGTCTGTTAAAAATGGACGGTTTATCCATTGTGTGCATGTAGCTTTAGGAACATTTTATAGCCAAGGAGAAAAATAAAAGATACTGTTTACTGGGTATCTGTTCACATCTGTTTTTGAAAAATGTTTTGGTGCACAATCTAAAAAATGAATGCTTTGTTCACTAATAGTAAAAAGGAAAGTTCAGCAGCTCTCACCTGCCCCACCTTCACCTGTGAGCACGGAGGACCCGTGTCAGGCCCGGGTAATATAGTCAAAAAGGTTCAAGGAATCCAGCTCCACTTCGGTAAAGGAATATTTATTTTGCTTGCGGTAAAATCACATCCAGTTACGGTTACAAAAGTTTTGTCTACGCGTTTCGGGCTACAAGAAACAATTCAAGCCCTTACTCATGACTCATGACTTTTTTGTACCATGTTAGTTGTACGTCCCAATCATTGTTATTAAGACTGTTGAGGAAGTCTACTAAGTCCTCCCTCAGACCTCCCCATAGGAGGAGACAGTCCTCTATATAACGCCACCATTTAATTAAACCTTTGGGCGGCATCATATAGATGAGCTTCTCCTCCCATAGAGCCATGTATATGTTTGAATAGATGGGTTTGAGTTCTGCCCCTATAGCCACACCCCTTTCCTGTAGGTAATAATTATTATCCCTCCAAAACTAATTATGATAAAGGATCTAAATGAATAAGCTCAATAATATAGAGCCACTGCTTCTCGCTCATCTCAGGGATCTTAGACAACAGTTCAGACACCGCATTGATTTGTCTTGTATGCGGTATACATGTGTACAGCAAGGAAAGATCAGTTGTACATAATATGATCTGGTCACAATTTCCTATCTCCTCCAATTGCAATATCACCATGGTGGAGTTTTTGATATACAAGGACACGACTTTGACATGTTTTTGTAAGTAAAAATCAATGCACTGTCTTCTATTAGCATAATATTATGGATCTGGGGAGTGGGGGTCTTCTTTATTTTTATGGACCTTAGGTAGAAATTATATCACAGGCATTTTTGGGTTCTTATTATTTAAATATCCATATTGTTTATCATTTAGTATTCCCAGATATTTGACCTTTTTAAAAACTGCCATAAGCTGATGCTTCTCATACTTCTCATTTGGGTTGTTTTTTAATTTAGCATATTTTTCCTTATCTTCCAGTCCCAACATTATGTCCATTTTGTTTTTGTACCATTCTTTTCTCATCACTACCATCCCCCCACTCTTATTTGCGGGCTTAAGCACTATGTTTTTTTTCTTCTGTATATTCACAAATATATCTTTCCTCCTAACAGTCCCATTAAAATTGGAAAAGCCCTCCCAAAAATGTTACTTTTTTATTGTAGATTTTTAATGTGTGTCTGCAGTAAGTCTTGTTGGCGCACAACTCAGGGGACACAATTGACAATGACAATTCATTTTAGCCTTAAGGACCAATAATATTTTCCCCCTTTGTGTTCTAGCAGTCATAACTTTTTTCTTCTATATTTTTTTTTATTTTGCGGGATTAGTTGTAGGTCTTTTTTCAGGTACCATTTTAGGGTATATATAGTGTATTAAATAGCTTTTATTATTTTATTTTTAGGGGGAAATATAAAAAACGAATTTTTACATTACTTTGTGGATTTTATTATTTGGGTCACTACAATGATAATAATGCCACATTTCTGTCAGCCCTCCAACTGCTCCCTCTCCTCTTTCAGACTGACAGGGAGGGCGGGGGGTAGCTGCTTTTTTTGCTTATATCTCTGCTTTGGTACCTGCTAGACATTCCTCAAACACACTATGAACTGTGCAACGAGAAATGGGATCTACTTACTCGAGTGTCCTTGCAAATTGCTATATATTGGCAGGACCACCCAAACTTTGAGGGAACAAATGAACGAGCATCGTTCGAATATTAATCGAAATATTATGGCACACAGTATCTCTAGTTATTTCTATTAACAACATTAAAGTAATACTTCCCTTCTAAAAGTTACCCCTCTCGAATGGCTTCCGCATTCTTACCAGCAATTGTCTCGAAAAGAGATGTATTGGATATATTGCCTAAACACCTTGTCTCCTTTTGGCCTAAATGAGGCCTTAAAATATATCAATTATTAACTAGACCGAACTGTTAAGGAATTCTAAGAGGATATAGTTTTATACGTATATGGGTTTCATTATTTTATTTCACTTTTTGTACCCTCTTTAAAAACTGATATAATTCATGCCTCCCTCCCCTTCTAAATACGTCATTTTATGTTTTTATGCATAATTTATAATTTATTACCTTATCTACTCATCTAATGCACATACTTATATTTAGACGTTCCTACCCTCTAATAGTATGGGCATTGTATAGGTTGCCTGTTTTGTTGCGCTTTATCTGTACTTCAATTCCATAGATACCGTATATACATTTTTAGCATCCGATGACTTTTTATTTATTTATTGAAATATATTTCTTTACATAGTCCAGCTGTTTCCCCCCCCCCTTTTTGTCGTTTTTTTTTTAGGTCTACCCTATTTTTCGGCTCATGTATGTCCTAATTTAACTTATATTCCAAGCGCTCTCAGATATATATTCCAAATGCTTTCTATTACTCTATAATGATTTCCACTACCCTATGAGTTTTGTTGAATGGATTGTCAGAAGGAACGAGGTCCTGCTTGCGTTCTACGCCTCCTTTCCAGCACCCCTCTCATCTACGCATGCGCACAGCCTTGCGGTGTGTTCCAGCCGTGAGCTCCACAGACCGGAAGTCGGTCTGTCTTCGGAACTCAGCCGCGGCTGTGAATGAAAGAATAGGTGCGTTCCACTGTGGAATGCCTCACTTCCGGTGCCGGAAGTGACGTCATCGGAGCTTCTGTTAGTGCCTTTTTTTAATTTTCTCTGTATTTCTGTGAGTATATATATGCCTGTATGTTTCTCTTTACTTTGCTTATGACTGCCCCAAAACGCATTGAGCCGCACCTGTCTTCTGAATAAAGGATTTTACAAGAAGTACCAAACGAGGAACTGCTGTCTCTTCCTAAGTTTCTACAAGCGACCCAGGTGAGGGAGGAAGTTTTTTGTGGGTGTTTTGAGCTTTAGGTACATGGATCTACATATCTATTTCTTGAAGTTTTAATACTCCTTTAAGGAATTTCTAAGTAGACACAGAACCTGTAAGTTTACAAAGGATTTGGGGATAGACTGGCGCCGTCTATATGGTTACTGATATTTAATTTTTTCTGTTTGTGGTTATATGGCCCATGTGACGGTTTTCTGCACATAAATTAACACCGGTGGCTGCCTCTCTATATTCTGAATGCTATCTAATCTGACTGATCCCTAAAAATATCCATGCCAGTTACTCTCTGACTCCCCGGAACCCTTTTCAGGGAAGTCTTTGATTAACTCTCTATCTTTTTCTTTGTTTTTATTTCTGACTTTATTTATCCAAGCCATTCTCAGATTGTATTCTTGTGACATCTCGTACTTTATGTTAGGGGTAAATTTGGGTCAATAACTTTTACCATTATATTATAAAAAATCCAACATTTGCTGAAAATTTGTTTTTTTTTTCTAAATTTGAATTGCTACACATTAAAAGGAGATATTGATAGCTCATTAGATAAGTTTTTATTTAAAATTCCCCATATGTCTACTTTACTCTACAGTTCAGTTCTGAAGTCACTTTGAGGTCCTTACATAATAGAAACCTCCCATAAACGACTCCATTTTGCAAAGTACACCTCTCAAAGTACTCAAAACTGGTTTCACAAACTATGTTAACCCTTTAGGTGTTCCACAAGAATTAAAGGAAAATGGAGATAAAATTTTCCAGTTTTTGTGCAGATTTAAAATTTTAATCCAATTTTTCCTATAACACAGCAAGGGTTAACAGTAAAACGAACCTCAATATCTATTACCCTGATTCTGCAGTTTACAAAAACACCTCATTTATTTTCGTAAACTGCTGTATAGGCACACAGCAGGGCTCAGAAGGAAAGGAGCAACATATGGTTTTGGGAGAGCAGATTTTGCTGGAATGGCTTTTGGGTGTCGTGTCATATTTAAAGACACACTAAGGCACGCCTACAGAAGAAATCCCCTAAAAGTGACTCAATTTTGTAAATTACACCCCTAAAATAATTTATTGAGAAGTTTACTGACCATTGTGATGTCACAGGTGTTTCATATTATTTAGAAACACATGGCTGTGAAAATGAAAAATTATATTTTTTACAAGAAAAAGTCGTTTAAGCCCAAATTTTTCACTTTAACAAGGGATAAAAGGAGAAAATGCACCCCATAATGTGTTACCCATTTTCTCATATATATACGTCAACACCCCATATGTGGTTGTAAACTGCTGCATGAGCAGATGGCAGAATTCAAAAGGAAAGGAGTGGCATCTGCATTTTCTAATGTGGAATTTGCTGAAATAGATTTTAATTTTTTTTGTTGATTGAACTGTGTGGGGGCTAATTTTTTTTTAATGGTACCACTTTGGAGTACATATGACTAGAGTTGAGCGGACACCTGGAAGTTCGGGTTCGGCCGAACTTCACAAAAAAGTTTGGGTTCGGGATCCGAACTTTTGGGCACTAACATGGCTGTAAAAAAGTCCTGGAAAGGGCTAGAGGGCTGCAAAAGGTAGCAAAATGTGGGTAAGTGCCCTGCAAACAAATGTGGATAGGGAAATGACTTAAAATAAAATAGAAATAAAAAATAAAAATGTGGCTTCCTGTCAGCAATGCACAGCAGGGGTTTTTCACTGGCAAAATGGGGTTCATATCACCCACCAATGGAACAGATGATTTTTAAAATGTAGGCCCCTGGCATCCAGGCAGTAGGGGTTTATTCACGGCAAAACGGGGTTCATGTCACCCACTAATGGAACAGACGATTTTTAAAAATGTAGGCCCCTGGCACCCAAGCAGAGCAGGGGTTTATTCACGGCAAAATGGGGTTCATATCACTCACCAATGGAACAGACGATTTTTAAAAATGTAGACCCCTGGCACCCAGGCAGAGGAGGGGTTTATTTACGGAAAAAATGGTAATATTGCACCCAACAATTTAAAAGAAGATTTTTCACGATTTCGGTCCCTGTTACTTATACAAAGCAAGGGTTTGTACCCGGCAAAATTGGTAATATTTCACCCAACAATTTAAAAGAAGATTTTTCAAATTTTAGGTCCCTGTCACCTATGCAGTGCAGGGTTACTTGACAGAAAAAAATTGGAATATGTCAACCCCTGAACTCCTAGACGGATAAACTATATTATTGTCCCTTCATTTGCAAGGGGGTGAGGTGAAAGAGTGATGTGCAAGGGCTGCAGGTGCCAAATCTGAGCTTTCAGCAGTGGGAGATAATGTTAAGGTACTGGAGCCACTGTCAGCCACCCAATCTACTAGCGCCTGTACTTGTTCTGGCCTCACCATTCGTAGAGCGGCATTCAGGCCTACCAAATAACAGATACTGTCGCCTACTCACAACTGTGGAAGGTGTTTCACTTGGACATGTAGTTGGCGCTGAATGGCCACATCCTCTCCCAGCAACAGGAGCTCCACCAACACCACCACGAACATGCCCACATCCCTTATTTGATGTTCTCCTCATTATTTGCATTCACCCACCCAACTTACAGATGGTTTATCTCTGGTGTCAATTTAACTGCCAATAGCCAACTATTAAGTTCACTAACAGTAAGGCAGTGCCCACGTCACAAACAGAATAAATTTCTTTAGGTCACACAAGAGTGTAAGGGAGCAATTCAATACAATTACTTCACTATCACCAAAAATTTGATTTTTCAATGTAAATGTAATGTAAAAGCAGAAGTTAATGGTTTAATTTGACTGTCATAAATGCAGCGTACACCGCAAATGTGCTATCTACCACAAAACAGGTGTGTTTGCAACCAACTATGTAAATGCAGAGTTCAAAAGGTTACTTAAAATGACTGATACAGGGTAGGCCTCAGATTTGCTATGTAGCACAAAACCAGTGTTTATTGCAACAAACTACAGAAATTCAGTATGTCACTGCTAAATTTTAAAATAGGTTTTTGTGCGTTGTATGGCAAACTGCTCTGTGGAACAACAATACGGGTTTATTTCCCCCAAATACAGGAATGCAGTATTTCACTGCTAAATTTTAAAATAGGTTTTTCAGCGTTCTATGCAAAAGTGCTCCGTGGAACAACAATACGGGTTTATTTCCCCCAAATACACAAATGCTGTATATCACTGTTAAATTTTAAAAAAGGTTTTTCAACGTTGTATGCAACATTTTTTTTTAGCATTGTATGCAAACATGCTCTGTGGTACAACTGTATGGGTTTATTTCACCAACTACAGAAATACAGTATGTCACAGCAAAATTTAAAAATAGTTTTATTCAGCGGTGTATGCAAACGTGCTCTGTGGTATAACAGTACGGGTTTATTCCCCCAACTACAGAAATGCACTATGTCACCCCAAAATGATAAAATAGGTAATGTAGGGGGACTTGACCTGCCACAAAAAAGGAATTTTTTCTCCTCTGAGCTACCCAAAAAATAATTAGACTAATGTCCCTGGCAGGCTCGCACACATGCAGTTCCAAGGACACTGCAGTTGCTAAAATGGCTGCCGACCCCCACCTCAGTAACAGATGGATTAAAAATTATTTAGCAGTATCACTGGGCTCAGGGCTGGGTACAAATATGTAGCATAGCACCCTCAATAATTGCTGCAGTTCAACAGATTTCTTCCCTAATGTCTCCCTGAAAGCACCAGCAGAGTCCCTACACTAAGAGCAGCAGAGTGACGTGCGGCGCTATGTGACTCCAGCTTAAATAGAGGCTGGGTCACATGCTGCACTTAGCGAATTACAGCCATGCCAATAGTAGGAATGGCTGTGATTGCTTCTTAGGACAAAGTAGTGAAATGCTTGGTGATTGGCTGACCTGCAGCCTTTCAAAAAGCGGGAAGAAATCACCAAAAAACGAATCCGAACTCAAACTTTTATGGAAATGTTCGAGTTCGGGTCTGGGTGCGAAAAATCGTAATGTTCGGTACGAACCCGAACTTAACAGTTCGGGTTTGCTCAACCCAACATATGACTTTTCATCGTTTTTTATAAAAAAAAAAAATTGTGAGGTAAAGTGGGCTAAAGGGCTAAGGTTCTCAATTTGTGATATTTGATAAGATAATTTTATGGTGTGAGTTGATACGGTTATGGCAACACCAAATTTGTATTGTTTTTTTTTTTTCATGTTCTACCACTTTTAAATCATAAAATCACTTTTTATTAAACTTTTTTTTTGCATCACCAAAATCTAACACACATAATTTTTTTTATTTTTCCATCAACATAGTTATATGAGGGCTTATTTTTTGCGGGATAGCCTGTAGTTTTTATTGATATCATTTTGGTATGCATATAACTTATGATCATTTTTTATTAATTTTTTTTGGGGAGGTGACTAAAGAAAACAGCAATTCCATTTACCATGTGGGATTACCACCATAATCATTTTCAAGATCAGGTCATTACGGACGCAGCGATACTAATTATGAGTAGTTTGTTTTATTTTTTTCATTTTTTTATCTCTTATAAATGAGTGGATATGTGAAAAGGCTATTTATTTTCTTGTTTAGTTACATATTTATTTATTTTTTTACATTTATCTTTTTTTAGTTTTATTTTTTTTCATTTAGTCCCACTTGGATCTTGCATTGCAAAGTATTGTAATACCAGGTTTCCTGGTAGATGGCAACACAGAACGCCTTTGCAAGGCAGCGTGGCAGCCCAATGGTTGAGAGAGGAAGTGGCGTGATGCCAGCTTCTGTGAAGCAGTGAGGACTTGGATTCCCCTTTGTAGATGGTCATGTTGGTACCCAGGGGTAGGATTTCCAGAGTGGTGCAGGTAGGCCTACAGTTTCTGTAGATGTTGTATACACGTGTCATGGTGCTCCTACCTGGATATCCTTGGATCCCAGACGTGGTGTAGTCCAAACCAGTGCAAAAGGGGTAGTTGAACTTGGACGGTGGATAGGTAGAATAGATGGAGTCCAGACTTTGTAGTAACATTGAACACAGCTTTACTGGGCATAAACGGTATCCCAAACAGTTTCCAAACTTTATCTTGGTCATCAGCAGGTATTGGCATAATCTGTTCAGGTAGACACTTCTCTGCAACACTCTCAGTAGCTCTCTCAGTTTAGATATGCTTGACTGGGTAAATAGGAAACTCTTCCTCTTCTGCTATCCACCTCTGGTCCAGCCGCCACTGCATTTACCCAGTGTACTAATAGGGAGATATAACATCCCTGCCCATGCTTACTGGTCCACGTATCGGTGGTTATGTGGACCTTGCCACAGATGTTGTTGTGCAGTGCACACCTGATTGTGTCCGCCGCTTGGCTGTGCAGGGAAGGGATGGCTCGTGGTGGCTGGGAACCACATACTGTGGGACAGCCACCGCCATAAGGTTTTTAAAAGTGTCCTTCTCTACCAGACAGCATTTCAATTTTAAAATGCTGTTATTCAGGGCCAGGGATCACGCATGGGTAGGGGGGTACTTCCTCTTTCTTTCCAGTGTTTGGGAGATGGACAGCTGAACGCTGCCATGGGACATTATGGACATGCTTGGTGACGGAGGTGGTGGCGTTGCTGCCACATCCTCTGTTTGCAGGGTGCCAGGTGCCACTGTCACTCCAGAGGTGGCGGATGAGGCCGAGACTGCAACAGAAGAAAGAGCAGGAAGAGCCTGAGACCTTTCTTGGTGTTTGAGGTGTTTACTCCACTGCAGCTCATGCTTTGCATTTAGTAGATGCCTGGTCAAGCAGGTTAGGCTCAGGTTTAAAACGTTTATGCCCTTCTTCAGGCTCTGATTGCACAGTTTGCAATCCACTCGTGTCTTGTCATCAGCACATTGTCTGAAGAACTGCCACACCAGGAAACTCCTTGGAGTTGGCTTAGGTGTGCTCGGTCCCTGGGTGCAGTGGGCAGTAGCAGGCATACTGTCTAGGGGACGGCCGCTCTGCTTTTGCACCCTGCTCCTTCTTTTGCTGTGCTGGTGGCTCTGTGCAACCACCACCTATTCCTCCAAACTGCACACATCACTTGCATAACCTTGATTCCATGTGGGTTATTGGACCTCAACATCCTCCACATCATCTTCCACCCACTCTTCACCCCTGCCCTCCTTGTCGGTCTGCACACTGCCGCAGCAGTTGGCACCTATGTTTCATTATCATCAGAGGCGTGCTGCGGTGGTCCTCCCATGTCCACATCCTGAAACATAAGTGGTTGGGCATCAGTGCACTGAATCTCTTCCACTTCTAGGGCAGGGCTATGTGGATGGCCAACAGAAACCCTGCCAGCAGAGTAATCAAAAAGCATAAGAAACTGCTGCATGACTTGGGGCTCAGACTGCTTGGCTGATTTGCAAGTGGGTGAGGTGAAATACAGATGCCCATGGGCTGCAGGTGCCAACTCTGAGCTTTCAGCAGGGGACCAGATGAGAGACAATTTGAAGGAACTGGAGGCACTGTCAGCCACCCAATCTACTTCCGCCTGTACATGTTCTGGCCTCACCATTCGTAGAGCAGCATTTGGGCCTACGAAATAATGCTGAACGTTCTGTCGCATACGCACAGATCGACCATGTCCTCTCCCTGCAACAGGAGCTCCACCACCAGCAGCACCACGACCAGGGCCACATCCCTTATTTGACGCTGTCCTCATTCTTTGCGTTCACCCACCAAACTAACAGACGGATTTACAAATTTTTTTTCCCTATCGGGTATGCAGTGCAGAGGTAGTTTGAAAGAAAAAAGGGGTACAGATCACCCAACAATCCTAAAGTCTGCCGAATTTACAGAATATATTTCACTGTCAGGTATGCAGTGCAGCAGGAACACACCCTCCAAGCCACTTGTGAATGACTGGCCTGATAACCATGGAAATGTCCACCCACAATCTAAGAGCTGGATTTACTGATTAGATTTCACTCTTAGAAATGCGGTGCAGGCCGCAAATGTACTTTATGGCAAAAAATATGTGATTTTTTTCACGAACATTGTCACAGTTGTATTTACTGGTTATATTTCACTCTCAAAAATACAGTGCAGGCCACAAATGTACTTTATGGCAAAAAATATGTGATTTTTTTTTTAACCAACAATGTTACAGTTGTATTTACTGGTTATATTTCACTCTCAGAAATACAGTGCAGGCCGCAAATGTACTTTATGGCAAAAAATACGTGATTTTTTTCACCAACAATGTCGGTTGTATTTACTGGTTATATTTTACTCTCAGAAATACAGTGCAGTGCCCACTAAACTACAAGAACAGGATTAAATTACTGTCCCTGGCAATATTGTCACTTGCACAAAATGGCCGCCGATGCCCACCTAACTAACAGACGGATTGAAACTTATTTTTCTGTGTCTCTGGGCTCAGGGCTGGGTACAGAAATGTTGCATTGCACCCACAAAAAAAGCAAAAAAAAAAATTGATGTAGATCGCAGACTTAACACCAAGTTCTGATATCAGATTCTTTCCAAATCTCTCCCTCACAGCAGCAGCATCCTATCCCTACACTAGTAAGAACTGACGTGACGTGCGGCGCTACGTGACTCCAACTTATATAGAGGCTGGGCCACATGCTGCACGGGCCAATCACAGCCATGCCATTAGTAGGCATGGTTGTGATGGCTTCTAAGGGCAAACATCTTAAACGCTTCTTGATTGGCTGCCTTGCAGCCTTTTAACAAGCTTTATTAAATGGCCGAACAACGAACTGGAACCCGAACTTTTACGGAAATTTTCGGGTTCGTATCCGGGTACCAAAAACTCTAAAGCCCGGTACGAACCCAAACTTTACAGATCGGGTTCGCTCAACACTAAACATAACCACTTGGTCTAGAACCATTAGTTTCACATGAACTCTGCTTAAGCACATAATCACTTGGTTTAGAACCATTAGTTCAAATTGTACAATCGATAATAAGCAATACAAGAGTTAGGCCTGCTTGGAATGTACCAGACACACTGAGAGGCAGTCCATAATACTAAGCAGTGCATAAAGTGAGTACTATCTGGTAGTCTGAAAAAGTACTAACATAATCCATAAAATAGTGAATTTGAAATCACATTGTTGTACCTGCAAGAGAATACACAATGGGCACTGTTCTTTAACGTTGCTCAAAATAGAAAACATTAGTGCAGATTTTAATAAGGCACATTTTTAATAATGTAATAGAAGAGTGCAATAAGGCAATAGAGTCACTTTAGAGACTGTTCTTCTGTTCCTGAAGATAAAGTGCATTACACTGTCACTTTAAGTGCAATAAAAGTTTTTTATAATCCAAGGGAAACAATTGTAATCCATGGGAAACAAGTAATTGTAATCCAAATAGGTAATGTATAGGGTTGAGGAAACCCAAACTGTAAAGTTCGGGCTCGTACCGAACTTTAGGATTTTTGGTGCCCGGACTCGAACCCGGACATTTCCGTAAAAGTTCGGGTTCGGTGTTCGGCGATTTCTTGGCGCTTTTTGAAAGGCTGCAGGGCAGCCAATCCACAAGCGTTTCACTAGTCTGCTCTTAGAAGCCATCACAGCCATGCCTACGAATGGCATGGCTGTGATTTGCCAAAAGCAGCATGTGACCCAGCCTCTATGTAGGCTGGAATCACGTAGCGTTGCACGTCACTTTGCTTTTCTCAGTGTAGGGATAGGATGCTGCTGCTGTGAGGGAGAGATTAGGGAAGAATTCAGTTTTACCATATACAAACCCCTGCTCTGTATAGGTGAAAGAGATGTACATTTTTAAAAATCATCTGTTCCATTGGTGGGTGACATTTTACCATTTTTGCCATATGAAATCCCCTGCTCTGCATAGGTGACAGGGAGTTAAATTTCTAAAAATTGTCTGTTACATTCTTGGGTGACATATTACTATTTTTGCCGTATACAAACCCCTGCCCTGCATAGGTGACAGGGAGGTAAATTTCTAAAAATTGTTACATTCTTGGGCACTCCTACACTGCATACCTGACTTGGAAATATATTCAGTAAATTAGGTGGCCTTCAGATTGTTAGGTGATCTGTACCCCTTCTTTCTTTCAAAGTACCCCTGCACTGCATAACAGATAGGGAACTTAATTCATTACATTTGACGGTTACATTGTTGCCTGACATGAAGCCTTTTAAAACTGGCCTGGTCCTAAAAGGGTTAAGGACACTAGATGAAAAAATCTAATCTATCAACTGAGGTACCTTTGGGGTACCATAAATTACAAAAAATGACTGAAAGGAAAAAGACGCTAAAATATAACTTTTATTAATAAGTACTGTTAAAATACTGTATTAAGGAGATTTAATTCCAATGAAAAAGACCAGGGGTGGGAGGATATATAGTCCCTGTGGTTAAAACTCCGAATATTCTCCTTATAAATACGGGTGTGATTTTTAAAAGAGCCCGTTATTGTCGGGAAAATACTGGGTAGCTGAGCCTCCAAAAAAAGAAATTTTGCTTCAGTATCCCATTGCTCTCTGTTAATGCCCCCTGAGAGAAATCCTGCCATCCCTGAAGACGAAAATTATTCACAGGAGCTGACAACAAGCCAAATAAAATGGATACTGTGCCCGTAATTGTGAAAAATCACTGAAAGGAAAAGGACGCTAAAACATAACTTTTATTAATAAATACTGTTAAAATACTGTATTAAGGGGATTTAATCCAATAAAAAAGACCAGGGAGCAAAGGCTGGAAGGATATATAGCCCCTGTGGTTAAAACAGGGTTTATCGCCACACTTGTGTCCTAAACCACCCTAGGCTACCTGGATTAAGTATACTGGTGTATACAACTTATAATGGCAGTATTTTATATTTCCAAATAGTGCACCAGCAGAAAAGACCAAACCATAGGAGGCAAATACACTCCGGACCTTGTTGCTGAGTCCAGAAGTGCAGAGGGTAGGTGGGGTTGCTGCATGTGCACTTAAGTCAGCTACTAACAAAGCTGCCCTCAACACCTAATCAGCCCTATAAAAGCACTAATACCGCAGGTATAGATCTCCCATCTGTCCCTAATATGTACGCTCAACGCGTTTCATTTACTATTCATCAGGAGCAAAAGGAGGGGGAAGAGAGAGCCTGCCTAGGATACCACCACACTAGTGTGCTGTGGCCATATCTACCGGCGCTGTGACGGCCGTGAAGCGGCTGCGCCGGACACCGAATGATATAGCCTAAGGACACTCCCCTCAGGGAGGGAAGGGGGATACTGCCAGCAGCCAATGGGAGATGGAGGCACGGAGACCAGCAAGTACCCCGCCCGCCTCCACATGGTAGCCAGGATAAGCAGTGCCACCCACCCCCCATTAGAAGCGAAACATAGGGAACCTCAAATTACAAAATAGAAGAAACATTTGACTTTAAAAAGGACCTTTCACTTCGGATTGAGGTAGTGAAATCCTAGCACTAACTTCCTGGGCGGCCCCCGCTGTGGTCCAGCCCAAAAAAAAAAATTCAAAATAACTTCCGGTTCATCCTCTCCGGTCCCTATTAGTTTTCATACGTGGCGATTCTTTCTATGAGACGGGGACTCGTCTTTTGCCTGGGGTGTGGTATTCTTCTCCCTGGCTGCGAGTCGAGCACTATGATTGGCTGCTCTCGCAGCCAGGGAGAGGAAAACCACTCCCCAGGCAAAAGGCAAGTCCCCGCCTCATTCAAAGAATCGCCGCATATGAGAACTAACGGTGACCGGCGCGGATGAACTGGGGGATATTTTGAAAAAAAAAAATGTTGCCTGGACCACAGCGGGGGCAGCCCAGGAAGGTAGCGTAAGTATTTCACTACCTTAATCCGAAGTAAAAGGTCCTCTTTAAGCGTTGCATGTTAATAAAAAAAAAACTGAATTCATGTGGTTATTTATATCATGTTTGCAGTTGATAAGGATCTTCTTTCCTTTATAGTGCACTCTGGGAATTGAAAGAAAATAAGCTCTCAATGCCTGCATAAGTCTTCCATTTCACAATTACCCAAGTATATAACATCATAGATTCTTTTGCCGATTATTTTATGTCCCCTCAAGGAAAACTTGCCTGGCAACAAGGAAAAATGTAATGAGTGCCACAATAAATGTCTTCAAGGATCAATTGTATCTCTTGATGTAAACCTATAAAGCAGAGTTATTGTTCTTTCCCACAAATAAGGGCTCCTGAGTTGACACTTTAATTTAGATGACAGTAGGATGTTGATTAAGAAAGGATTCTGCCATTGATAAAGTAGTTTATATTTTACCTCATTTAAAGGGCAATGCTTCCTACCAAATTCACATTATAATGGCTCCTCAAGATACAATGGTCTCAGGATACAATATTTTCAACATAAAATGGTCTTTCCTGACCCATCTTAGGTTGAAACTAGACTCAACATACAATGCCTCAGACTCAGATCCAACCAATCAAGGCCACTTCTCTAGTAAAATACCTGTATTAGTTGCTAGTTAGCAGCTATTCCTGACTGTTATATGTAAGGGCTTGTTTTATCTGTCTTAGTTATCTGCTTATTTTTCTTAAATCTTTATTTTCTCTTTTATTGGATGACATTTTGGGGCTTTGGAACCAATTACTCAAGTTACAATGGTTTCAACATAGAACAGTGTTACTGGAAACAATTAATATTGTAACTTAAGGGAACACGGCATATGCAGCATATCATGCTCTGTATACAAAGCAAAAACGGAATAGAGTTCAAAGGAACCTTGTTTTTGGGGAGAAGCAAGATATTATGACCATTGTGATTAATGTCAGTCCTCTTCTGTAATGTTTTTGATAGAGATATCATCATAACTCCCAGCATTTGAATCCCTAATTACAGGACATTTTGACCTCTGCCACTTTTTTTGTCTGGAAGCAAGCTAAAACAGCATGAAGCCACCCTTTATGCAAAACTATGCTGGTCCAACCTTTGCCCATTTGCGGGACAGTCCCATGAAGACCAGGTCCATGGACAGGTATGTATCATTTATGCCACATTTAGAGTATTTGTTTGTGAAATGTTTCCCTGCTTTTTTTTGACAAATTGTTATCCCATTCTTAGGACGAAGCAATTAACTACAAATTCAAGCCATATTATGGCTGTCTGAAAGTGACTGTAAATTTTAGAACCTTTACTCACTGAGTAAAGTATAATATACTGCATTATGCTGTGTTATGTGTACGACCATGCAACGTGGTCATGTTGTGGTTGCGACATACAGTAGCCGTGCTGCGGTCGTACAGGCTGCAGCTGCTTCTATTCAATCTAATGAAACTGCACTGTTCATTAACAGTGATAAGCGGCAGGGGCAATATTCTAATTTGTGATATTTCGCAAATATTTGGGCGAATATTCGTCATATATTTGCGAATTTGAGAATTCGTGATTATTTTCTTGACTGCAGTCTCTCTCAAAAAATGCTGGGGAGGTTCTTATATAGTAAAGGGGTAGGTAACTTTCCTATTGGTTGCTAGGGATGTTGCTAAGCTCAGACAAAGACATTGCTGCCTTCTCATTGGCCCAAAAGCAAGAAGCAGGAAGGAATCATGTGTTCAGATGGGAAAAAAATGCAGAATATTCGAAAATACGAATATTTAGCACTATATTCTAAATATTCTCGAAGTGCCGATACTCACGATAAATATTTTCGATTCAAATATTCGCACTCAACACTATTCAGAAGGTCTGTATTGTTAATGGCTGTGCGGCACCTTCACTATCGTGTGCCCATTAACAACCTTTTAAGTGTTCCACAAGAATAAAGGAAAATGTAGATAACATTTTAGAATTTCACTTTTTTGACAGATTTTCAATTTTAATCCATTTTTTCCAGTAACAAAGCAAGGGTTAACAGCCAAAGAAAACTCAGAATTTATTACCCTGATTCTGTCATTTACAGAAACACCCCATATGTGGTCGCAAACTGCTGTACGGGCACCCCGGCAGGGCACAGAAGGAAAGGAACGCCATATGGTTTTTGGATGGCAGATCACTGGGATAATTTTAAGTTGCCATGACACATTTGAAGACCCTCTGATGCACCCCTAGAGTACAAACTCCAAAAAAGTGAACCCACTTTGGAGACTATGGGATAAGATGACACTTTTGTTGATACTATTTTAGAGTACATATGATTTTTGGTTGCTCTATATGAAATTTTTTTGTGAGGCAAGGTAACAAAAAGTAGCTGTTTTTTACAATGTTTATCTGATAGGTTAGATAATATGCTATTTTTATAGCCAGGTTGTTACGGACGCGAAAATGCCAAATATGACTGCCTTTTTTGGTTGTTTAATATTTTTTAGTGTCTCCATATTCTGAAAGCAATAGTTTTTTTTTTTTTTTGCGCGACCGTCTTATGTAGGGGCTCATTTTTTTGCGGAATGAGATGACGGTATGATTGGTACTATTTCAGGGTGCATATGACTTTTTAGGGTGGTAATAAATCACATTTTTCCTAAAATGGCTGCTGCACGTGTGATGACATTTAGTAAGGAACTCTGGGAAGACGGGATGACCCATAATGCCATGCATGCAGCCAATCAGCAGCCAGCCAGCCCTGTGATGTCACAGCCCTATTAATAGCCTCAGCCATCTTGGATTCTGTCATTTTCCAGTGTACTTAGTGCAGGAAGAGACGTCAGCAGGCGCTATTAACAGTGCTAGAAAAAACTTAATAATGCTAAATAAAACCGATTTACAAGTTCAGGGAAAGATTATTCAAGGTGTAGGAAAAGAATAGGGAGGAATCATTCAACAGCATTTATGTTGAACAGGGTTCAGTAGGGGAGGTTACAACCTGGGTAATAGGAACAATTTCCATTTATACAGCTCTGTAATTCCAGCAAATCATTCTTGTTATTGGTGTGCAAGTGTTGTTTCATACAGCCATTAACAGGGTTTATTACAAGGAAATAGTCTTATTTGCCCTTGTGCGGTGCAGTTATGTTCTAAAGCATTTTTTGGCTTGTATTAGTGGGATAAAAGGGCTTATTAGCCGTTGTGTGGTGAAGTGCAAAAATTACAGCCCTTTTTTCGTGTATTATTGGCAAAAGAAAAAATTTATTTGATGTTTAGCGGTGCAGTTATATGTTCTAAAGACTTTTGTGCTGTGTATAAGTGGAAACATAAAAATATATTTGCCGTTCAGTGGTGCAGTTATATGTTCTGAAGCCCTTTTTGTCGTGTATTAGTGGCAAAATAAATATATATTTGCCATTCAGCAGTGCAGTTATATGTTCTGAAGCCCTTTTTGTCGTGTATTAGTGGCAAAAGCAAAATATATTTGCCGTTCAGCTGTGCAGTTATATGCTCTAAGGGCTTTTGTGGCGTGTATTAGTGGCAAAAGAAAAATATATTTGTCGTTCAGCAGTGCAGTTGTATGTTCTAAAGCTTTTTGTGGCGTGTATTAGTGGCAAAAGTAAAATATATTTTCCATTCAGCGGTGCAGTTATATGCTCAAAAGCCCTTTTTTGTGTGTAGTAGTGGGGAAAGAAAAAGGGCTTATTAACCATTGTGTGGTGAAGTGAGAATATTACAGACTTTTTTGGGGTGTTTTAATTTCCTTTTCCTTTCCTTTTATTTATTTGATCTAACAGTATGTCAGACAGAAAAGTGCCAAGCACTGCACAGGGCAGCGGCAGAGGCCTAACTGTTTCTGTCGTAGGCACAGGTCGCAGCAGAGTAAGTAGCCGTGACAGCAGGGGTCACTTCGAGAGGCCTGAGCTTCCAGTGTTAGCTAGCGGTCGTGTCTTGACCAGCAACCCAGCTGTTCTTGAATGGTTGACTCGATCTTCGACTTCGTCGCAAGTGACATCAGACACCCCCAGCAAAGAGTCAGTGGGTTCGTCAGACACAACCCTTAGTTGGCATAGCCCGGGAGTAGGCCCTGTGTCCTCGCCTGTCCTCAATCTGCCTCTGTCCTTTTCTGTTCCCTCTGCCAGAGAAGTATTGTATGCTGTGGGCTTGGCTCCATTATACAGTGAGGACGAGCTACTAGTAGACAGTCAGTAGCTACTGGCAAGCCAAGATGTGGAGGAGACATCCGCCACTTCCTCCACTAGACGGGCAAGAAGTGATGAGGAGAGTAGCATGGGAGCTGGTGTTACGAGCGGTAAGGCTCCTGACCCAGAGGTGGTTGAGGAGGACATCAGTGACGTGCAGACAGTACTTGATAATGATGATGTAGCTGATCGCACTTAAGAGCTGGGTGACGAAGGGGCTTCATCATCATCGGGAGAAGAGGGTGGCAGCTAACCCGTGAGGCAAAGGTGGACCCAGCAAGTCGCTAGCATGGCCAGAAGACAGCAAGGTGGCACACGCTTCACAGGAGCCTACCTGCCCGGGAAGTAGGGGTGCACGAGTTCACGGAGGCAGCGGCCGTAGGAGTCAATCGGTGCGTAGTGTTGGGGGTAAAATCACCTACTCAGCGGTGTGGCAGTTTTTTGTTAAGCCATCGGAGGAGGTTAATATAGCCATATGCAGAATCTGTGGACAGAAGCTGAAGCGTGGCCAGGGTACCAATGTTGCATATGCAGCATCACCATAAAGTGGCCTGGGAGAACCGTAGCTCCAATGTGGTGGTCCAGCCTGCCGCAGCAACCGCTGCATCACCCAGTGGCACGCAGCCGATTTCAGGCAGTCAAGGCTCCACCACCTCAGCCGAAGGGAGATGTCTGTCCTTCCTATCATCTGCTGGTCCTGATGCGCCTGCTCCTCCCCCTCCTACTCCTCATCAGTCATTCCGTCAGCAATCGATCACCAAAGCGATTGCCAAGAGACAACAATATGCGTGCATTCATCCAACGGCACAGAAGCTGAACGTGCTCCTGTCCAAGTTGCTGGTGCTGCAGTCCCTCCGTTTCCATGTGGTGCACCTTTAAGATAATAGATGGCTTGTGCTCAGCCGTGGTCGAGAGTCCCAAGCCGTCATTTCTTGGCCAAAAAGGCAGTACCAGCCCTGCACACACATGTAGAACAGAAGGTGGGCCAGTCCATTAGCTTTTCGGTGTCTGCCAAAGTGCACGGCAGCGCCGACGTGTGGAGCTGTAACTGCGGTCAGGGACAATACATGTCCTTTACGGCCCACTGGGTGAATGTGGTTCCTGCACAGCCACACTAGCAAATTGGCCAGGTGACGCCTCTTCCAACTCCATGTTCTCACGCCCTTGGTCCTGCGACAATGTCCCCCTCAGCCTCCTCATCCTCCACCGTGTCCTCAGCCTCCACTACAAGGACAATTCACAGTGCCCCTCCAGCATACCACATATGCAGAGCATGGCGGTGTTATGTTGTTCTGCACCTCGTTTGCCTGGGCGAATGGAGTCACACAGGGGAGGAACTGCTCCGTGTCCTTCATGAAAATTGGAACCATGGTGACCGACAACGGGAAGAACATGGTGTTGGCGCTGCGTCAAGGAGGGCTTAGCCATGCGCCCTGCATGACACACGTGTTCAATACGGTTGTCAAGTGGTTCCTGAAGTCTTCCCCTTATCTGCAAAACATCCTAAAAATAGCCAGAAAACTTTGCATGCACTTTCTCGTACACCCCAAAGCACACCCTCCTTCAGCTGCAGCAGCAGAACGGCGTCCCCCAACATAAGCTGATATGTGACGTTTCCACCCGTTGGAATTCCACCCTCCATATGTTGGACTGACTATACGAACAGAGAAAGGCCAAACAATTTCTTGATGATCTAAGCAGACAGGAGCACTCCTCTGTGTAACTTCAATGTCAGCCAGTGGCAGCTCATGCATGACACATTTGTTATTTGTCAGTCTCCAGGACTACGGGATGAACAACGTCATTCCACTGCTTCATGTCTTGGAACAGATGCTGGTAAATCTGGCTGGTCAGGGGACTGGAGACGTGGCGTCTAGGTCTCACGGCCACATGAGCCCTGTACTGGAGGAGGAGGCTGAACTGGAGGAGGAGGAGGACATTGAAGCACAAGTAATGTGTAGCGAAATGGGTGGTTTTTACACACAGGTGACAGGAGAGGAGGAGCAGGAGCAGCTATAGGAGCTACAGGGCGATGAGGAACACGAGGCAGAGGACCCAGACACAACATGGCAGTCTGCAGTGCAGATGGAGGGAGGGAGTCCCTCCGATTCACTTGCAAAAATGGTTCGATAAATGCTCACTTGCTCGCGTAGTGACAGCCAAATTGTCACTATTCGGCAGAGGGATTGATTCTGGCTCTCCACCTTGTTGGACCCTCGCTACCGTTCCAAAATGGGGGCCCATTTTATACCCGCTAAGAGGGAGGACAAACTGAACTACTATGGAGACATACTAGGTAGTCAGTTGGCCACTGCCTGTCTGCATCCATCCTCTTGCAGGTCTGACTGTGGGGCCCTCTGCCTTTATGTTCCTCTGTCATGGCTGCTGTGGCAGGGGGGTAGGAGCAGTTCCAGCTCCATCAGCAGCAACTTGAGTCTAGAGTCGCTGATGCATATGAACAGCTTTCTTCACCCGCCTAGTGAAGAAACTAGTTACCAGCAGCAGCAGTTAAACCTGGAGCAGGAGCTAAACAAGCAGGTGGTGGCATACTTGAACAGTACCCTGCCACCCCACATTGAAGATCCGCTGGACTACTGGGTAGCCAAACTGGATTTTTGGCCGCAACTAGCAGAGTTTGCCCTGGAAAAGCTGTCCTGCCCGGCCAGTAGTGTGGCATTAGAGCGGGTATTTAGTGTGAAGGTGGCCATAGTTTCCCCAAGAAGAAATCACCTGTCCACCCAAAATGTGGAGAGATTGACTTTTGTCAAGATGAATCAGGCGTGTATTAGCCAGGATCTCCACCCACCAATGCATCAGATTAGATCATCCATGCTGCCTCACCTAAACCTTGACAAAAGAGAATGGTTTCTTCTGGCTACCTGCCTCAGCTACTATTCTGATGCTGGCACCCGCCTGATGCCACACATCTGATGCCAAGTGCTCCTTCTTACACCCACCATCGTCAGCAGGTACTGTTATTGCCACCCACCTCCACACACTGTCGTCGTGCCTCTCTGTGGCCTCCTTCTGCTGCTGCTGCTTCCACCACTTCCACACTCTGCCATTGGGCCACTCAGTGGCCTCCTAATGTTGCTCCTGTCACCTCCACACTCTGTAATCATGACACTCTGTGGCCTCCTCCTGATGCTGCCTCAGCTACTATTCTGATGCTGCCGCCCTCTTGATGCCACACATCATATGCCAAGTGCTCCTTCTTTGACCCACTGTTACCTTGCCACTCTGTGGTCTCCAGATCCTGCTGCCACCTCCACATTATGTCACCTTTCCACTCTGTGCTCTCCTGATGCTGCTGCCAACTCCACACTATGTCACCTTGCCACTGTGTGGTCTCCTGATGCTGCTGCTACCTCAATACTATGTCACCTTGCCATTCTGTGGCCTCCTGATGCGGCTGCAGCCACCTCCACACTGTCATTGTGACACCCTGTGGTCTTCTCCTCATTCTGCTGCCACCTCCACACTCTGTCATTGTGCCACTCTGTGGCCTCCTGATGCTGCCGACACCTCCACACTCTCATTGTGCCACTATGTGGCCTCCTCCTGATGCTGCTGCTGCCACCTCCACACTCTGTAATTGTGCCACTCTGTGGCCTCCTAATGCTGCTGCTGCTGCCATCTTCACACTGTCGTTGTGCCACTCTGTGGCCTCCTCCTTATGTTGCTGCCACCTCCAGAATCTGTCATTGGGCTACTCTGTGGTCTCCTTACCTTCCCTGCTTCATGACTGGGACAATATTTTTCATTTCGGCCTGGCTGATATCATCATTTATTTAACTTTTCTTCTGATCTGTCAGAAGGAAGGAAAAATGAGACGGCTAACAAATCCTGTCTATGTAACAGCTGTAAGACCTGCATGACATAGTCCCTATTATGCATCAGAATTGGCTTATTATTTGGTAGCCAAAAGCAGAAGTGGGTGCAAAACACAGAAGACATGCAAATAATACATTAACGTATCATCTCTGTCTTGGATCCACTCCTGTTTTTTGGCTTTAGCAATACTGATGAATTACTGACCAAATGCCGACCGATTGAAGGCGGATACTCCGCAGACAGGATCCGTTTGTTGGGGGTTATTGTTCTGATGGATCAGAGGAAATGCAAATAATCAGTGACGTCAACACAAACTTACTGCTGACATGCTACCACTCTGTTGGGGGGGGCTCTACATGTATAAGCTTTTAATAGAACAGGTTCTGTAGACATCTATATTGATTCAGCTGACGACTGTGTAAAATGAGTGCGCTTCTTCTTAACGCTAATATTAACCTGTAAGGCTGAGTTCACACTTGATTTATTTGGTCAGTTTTGGCCATGTAACTACCCAAATAAGTGAAGTGTGCAGTGATTCTAAGAGCGACGCCTGTCATTTTCATGTCATACTGACAGTATTTTGTTCACTACCACAGCAGACAGCAGCAGACTCCCTATGTGTGTTACTGCAAGGCACAGTGTTCTACACTACTATAAAGGCTCTCTGAAGCCAGGAAATAGCCGTTTTTAATGCAATTTGCCTCAAATTAATTTGAATCTAATCTTTTTGGAAAATTCTCTCTAGTGTTCACCTGAGGTTAGGTCATGTGATATTTTTATACATCAGGTTGTTACGGACATATACATATGTATACTTTTTTAAATTTATTTAAGTTTTAAACAATAAATGCATTTTTGAAATAAAAAAATTATGTTTTAGTGTCTACACATTCTGAGAGACATAGTTTTTTTTATTTTTTGGTCGATTGTCTTAGGGTCTCTTTTTTTGGCAGGATGAGATGACGGTTTGATTGGTAATATTTTTTGGTGCTTATGACTTTTTGATTGCCTGGTATTTTACTTTTTGCCATGTAAGGTGACAAAAAATGGCTTTTTTGACACAGTTTTCTTTAAAAAAAAAATTGTGTTCATCTGAGGGGTTATATCAAGTGATATAGAGCCGGTTGTTATGGATGCGGCAATACCTAATATGTACACTTTTTTATTTTATTTAAGTTTTACACAATAAATGTATTTTTTAAACAAAAAAAATAATGTTTTAGTGTCTCCATATTCTGAGAGCCATAGTTTTTTTTTTTTTTTTGGGCGATTGTCTTAATTATGGTCTCATTTTCTGCAGGATGATTTTGATTGGTACTATCTTGGGGTGCATATGACTTTTTGATCGCTTAGTATTACACTTTTTGTGATGTAAGGTTACAAAAAATGGCTTTTTTTACACTGTTTTTCTTTTTTCTTTTTCACAGTGTTCACCTGATGGGTTAGGTCATGTGATATATTTTTATAGACCTGGTTGATACAGACATGGCGATACCTAATAAAGGCATTTTTGAAACAAAAAAATCATGTTTTAGTGTCTCCGTATTCTGAGAGCCATATCTTTTATATTTTTGGCCCGATCGTTTTATGTAAGGGCTCATTTTTTGCAGGATGAGGTGATGGTTTGATTTTGGATGGCATACGCTTTTTTGTTCACTTGTTGTTGCAGTTTTTCTGATGTAAGGTGACAAAAAATGGTTGTTTTAGCGCAGTTTTTATTTTATTTTTCTGTTCATCTGAGGGTTATATCATGATATAGGCGGTTGTTATGGATGCGGCAATACCTAATATGTACACTTTTTATTTTATTTAAGTTTTACACAATAAATGTATTTTTAAACAAAAAAAATAATGTTTTAGTGTCTCCATATTCTGAGAGCCATAGTTTTTTTTTTTTTTTGGGCGATTGTCTTAATTATGGTCTCATTTTCTGCAGGATGATTTTGATTGGTACTATCTTGGGGTGCATATGACTTTTTGATCGCTTAGTATTACACTTTTTGTGATGTAAGGTTACAAAAAATGGCTTTTTTTACACTGTTTTTCTTTTTTCTTTTTCACAGTGTTCACCTGATGGGTTAGGTCATGTGATATATTTTTATAGACCTGGTTGATACAGACATGGCGATACCTAATAAAGGCATTTTTGAAACAAAAAAATCATGTTTTAGTGTCTCCGTATTCTGAGAGCCATATCTTTTATATTTTTGGCCCGATCGTTTTATGTAAGGGCTCATTTTTTGCAGGATGAGGTGATGGTTTGATTTTGGATGGCATACGCTTTTTTGTTCACTTGTTGTTGCAGTTTTTCTGATGTAAGGTGACAAAAAATGGTTGTTTTAGCGCAGTTTTTATTTTATTTTTTCTACGGCATTCAGGTGAGGGGTTTGATCATGTGATATTTTTATAGAGCCGGTTGTTACGGATGTGGCAATACTTATTATGTCTGTTTTTCTTTTTTTCTTTTACAATTTTATGTGTTTTATTTTGGGAAAGGGGCTTTTTTTACTTGAAACTTTATTATTATTATAAAAAACACTTTTCTTAATGGTCTGATCCCCTCTGAAATACATTACAATACAACCTGTATTGTAATGCATTGGCTGTCAGTTTTTATGCTGACAGCCTGCCTGTGAGACCCATTGGCAGATCCAGGGAGGGGGGGGGGGCAACGGGGCAATTGCCCCCCTCCCCGAGAATGTGTGCGGCGGTGGCAGGGCACAGGGAAATGAACGCTTCCATTATGAAGCGTTCATCTCCATAGTCATCTGTATCGCCATCCTCAGGACAGCGATACAGATGGCTGTGCTGTTGGGCAGGGAGGGAGAGGCGTCTCCCTTCCCTGCTCCTCTGATAGGCTGCCGGCACTCAGATGTTCGTGCAGGCGGCGCGATGACGTCATCGCGCCACCTGTGAGCTGTACAGAGCGGGACACAGGCCGGAAGAGGCCTGCATCGCATCGCTGGGAAGGATGGAGGTAAGTATAAGTGTCTTGTTTTTTTTTGTTTGAGTTTTTTTAAAGACCGGACCCACAGGCACATAAGGGGCATATGAGGGGGGGGGGGGTCAGCAGTTTGGCACATGGGGGGGATTGTTTGGCACATGATACTGGCACATGGGGGGGGATTGTATGGCACATGATACAGGCACAGCACATGGGCGGGGGATAGTTTGGCACATGATACTGGCACATGGGGGGGATTGTTTGGCACAGATTGTTTGGCACATGATACTATGATACAGGCACATGGGGAGGGGAGATTGTTTGGCGCATGGGGGGCAATTGTTTGGCACATGATACTGGCACATGGGGCGGAGGATTGTTTGGCACATAATACAGGCACATGATACTACTGGCACATGGGGGGGTTGTTTGGCACATGATAAAGGCACATGATACTGGCACATGGGGGGATTGGCACATGATACAGGTACATGGGGTGGGGGGTTGGCACTTAATACTGGCAAAGAGGGGGCAGCAGTTTGGCGCTTGATGGCAAATGAGGTGGGGTTGGCACTTGATGCAGGCATTTGGGGGGAGTTGGCACTTGATAATGGCAAATGAAGGGGGTTTGACACTTGATACTGGCACCTGGGGCATACACTTGATACTGGCACATGAGGAGTTGGCACTTGAACTTGAAACTAGCACATGGGGGGGTTTGGCACTTCATACTGGCACTTGGGGGGGTTTGGCACTTGGTACTGGCACATGGGGGGTTTGGCAGTTGTTACTGGCACATGATGGGGGGGAGAGGCACTTCATACTGGCACATGGGGGGGGGTTGGCACTTGGTACTGGCACATGAGGGGGGGTTGGCAGTTGTCACTGGCACATGATGATGGGGGGAGAGGCACTTATTATTGGGGGCACTATTGGAGACCACAGCGGCACAGTATTGGAGGTAGTGGGATGTTTTGTCTAGAAAGATGGGAGGATGATGGAAAAGTAGTAAACTAAGATTTATTTTATGTTAAACTGCAGAGATGGAAAATGACAGAAAAATGGTGGCCTGGTCTGAAAGGAGAAGACGAGGGAAGAGAACATCTACATCAAAGGAGACGTCACTGGATGTAAGAGGTATGGGTGCAATATATGGGTAGGGCTGTGTGTGGGTGTGGCTTGAGGGTGGGCGGGGACACAGGGGCCCCATAAGTTCCAATTGCCCGAGACCAGGCTCTGGATCCGCCACTGGTGAGACCCAGCCTAAGGGGCTGGCTCTCATAGGTGTCACCACCAGGTCAGTGAGAAAGTCAGACAGACATTCTTCCCTACCTTTTGTATGACGTTCTTTGTTTTGGTTTCACTTTGTCAGCTCCTTTCCTTCTGCCAGGTGTACTTTATTTAGACTAATCGTCTTCCTTTATATTCCCTTTCCATGCTGCCTCACCTTGCGGTTTATACTACTTCCTGGATGAAGTGTTCACTGCTGGAGGCTGCTGCTGCTGTTTGCTCAGATAAGTCTTTTCCCTTTATTGTGTTTCCTTGCTGGCTCAATTCTCGGTGACCCTGACTTCCTCCGTATTCAGTGCAGGGAGTCGGTGGCCGTGTCCCCTCACTACTATAGGTTTTTCAGGTGTCACACAGTCTTAGGTACGTGGGCATGCAATCGTCTACCATTGAGGCCTTTGCATGTGTAGCAGTCAGGGAGAGCTCTTAGGGTTTTAAAGGGCTCACCTATATGCTCCTTAGTTCTGGATCAAGCCAGTCAGTCGTTTATTTATAAGTTCCAGCTATCTGCAACTTCATCCGTGACATTATAAACCGCAATACCGTCTTAAGCATGGATCTGGTTTCAGCCTTGATTGACCGTATGCAAGGTCTTTCTCTGGAAGTAGCAGACCTCCGTAAACCTGTGTCTCAGTTTGAGGTTACCGTTTCATGAGGTTTGTTCTGAGCCTAAGATCTTGCTTCCGGATGGGTTCTCTGGGGGTAGTGAGAATTTTGTTCGCTTTAGAGAGGCTTGCAAACTCCATTTTCGCTTACGTCCTCATTCCTCTGGTGATGAGGAGCAGAGGGTGGGGACCATCATCTCGCTGCTCAGGGATAACGCTCAGTCTTGGGCCTTTTCGCTGCCGGTGGGGGCACGCCCTCTCCGATCGGTGGATGAATTTTTTGTAGCCCTGGGGCACATATATGATGACCCGGATTGTATTGCTCTGGCTGAATCTAAACTGCGCCTTTTATGCCAGGGTAAACAGTCCGCAGAGATATATTGTTCTGAATTTCAGAGATGGGCAGCTGATACTGGTTGGAATGATGCTGCACTCTGGAGTCAATTTTGCCATGGTCTTTCTGAAAGATTGAAAGATGCATTTGCTTTTCATGAGAGACCAGTGTCGTTAGAGACTGCCATGTCTCTAGCTGTTCGTATTGACAGGTGCCTTAGAGAGAGAGAGGAGACAACTCTCTCATGTCATATTCAGTCCAAGGACAATGGGGCTGTCTCATTCAGTGCGCAGGGGTCTCAGTCTGTCTTGATCCCCTCTGAGGAGGAGGCCATGCAGCTAGGTTTAGTTGCCTCTGATACTAGAGGATTCAGCTCTCAGAAGAGGGTTTGTTTCTGTTGTGGAGGAATAAATCATTTGGCTAATGTTTGCCCCTCTAGGAGGTTCATGGGGTATTCTGAGGGTAATAAAAAGAAAAAGATGAAGAAACCCTCTAAAAACTTTCCATTTGCTACTATTGGCAAGGTTGATGCGGAAATTGAAGATTTGCCGTTTGCTTGTAGTTCCCGTTTTCTCCTACCTGCCATGGTGGCGCTAGAAAGCAAGAACATTGATTGTGAGATTTTTGTAGATAGTGGAGCAGCTGTCAATCTCATTGATAATCAATTTGTAACAACGCATGGCTTCCAGGTGTGCACTTTGGAAAAGGCTATACCTGTTTTTGCTATCGATTCTGCTCCACTTTCTCAGAGATCGTTAAAGGGCATAGTTCACAATATCCATTTGACTGTGGGTGACGCTCATGTTGAGGATATGTCATCATGTTTCGTCTTAAGCGGATTACCTACTCCTCTAGTGTTGGGGCTACCCTGGCTTACTAAACATAACCCCACCATTGATTGGCAAGCAAGGCAAATAAATGGTTGGAGTGAGTTTTGCAGAGAGAATTGCCTCACGGCATCTCTTTCCGAGGTTTCTACCAAAACTCTTCCATCTTTTCTCTCTGAATTTTCTGATGTGTTTTCCGAGAGTGGTGTCCAGGAGTTGCCCCCTCACCGGGAGTACGACTATCCTATTAACCTCATCCCAGGTGCCAAGCTGCCAAAATCACGGTTATACAATCTCTCTCAACCTGAGAGAGAGCCATGCGTACTTATATCTCTGAGATCCTGAGAAAGGGATATATCAGACACTCAAAGTCACCTGTTGCCGCTGGTTTTTATTTTATAAGAAAAAAGACGCTTCAATAAGACCTGTTTAACCTGATTGTTGGGGCTAAAGTTTTTTCTAAGCTGGATTTAAGAGGGGCATACAATCTAGTCAGGGTCAGGGAAGGGGACGAATGGAAGACGGCCTTCAATACCCCAGAGCGTCATTTCGAAAATTTGGTTATGCCCTTTGGTTTGATGAATGCTGTCTTCCAACACTCTGTGAACAGCATTTTTTGTCATTTAATGGGGAAATTTGTAGTGGTGTATCTAGATGACATTTTGATTTTTTCTCCTGATTTCAAAACTCATCGGGACCACCTATGTCAGGTCTTGCTGATTCTGCGGGAGAATAAATTGTACGCTAAACTGGAAAAATGTGTGTTTGGGCTTTCGGAGATTCAATTTCTTGGTTTTCTTTTCTCCGCTTCTGGTTTTCGGATGGACCCTGAGAAGGTCTGCGCTGTGCTTGATTGGGAGCTTCCTGAGAATCAGAAGGCGCTGATGCGGTTTTTGGGTTTTGCTAACTATTACAGAAAGTTCATTTTGAATTATTCGTCTGTTGTTAAGCCACTCACTGATATGACTAAAAAGGGGGTGGATTTTTCCTCGTGGTCAGAAGATGCGCTTAAAGCCTTTTCTAGTATTAAAGAGTGTTTTGCTTCCGCTCCCATTTTGGTACAACCTGATGTCTCTCTACCTTTTATTGCTGAGGTGGATGCTTCTGAGGTGGGTGTGGGTGCGGTCTTATCTCAGGGTCCCTCTCCTGCCAAATGGCGACCGTGTGCCTTTTTCTCAAGGAAACTCTCCTCTGCAGAGAGAAATTACGATGTGGGAAATAGGGAGTTGTTCGCCATCAAATTGGCTTTTGAGGAATGGCGCCATTGGTTAGAGGGAGCCAAACACCCTATTACCGTGTTTACCGACCATAAGAATCTGGCCTACTTGGAATTGGCCAAGCGTCTGAACCCGAGACAGGCCAGATGGTCCTTGTTCTTTTCTAGGTTTAATTTTGTTGTTACGTTCCGCCCTCGAGTTAAAAATGTTAAGGCGGATGCCCTGTCACGTTGTTTTCCGGGAGGGGGGAACTTTGAAGACCCAGGTCCTATTTTGGCTGATGGGGTGGTCGTCTCTGCTCTTTATCCTGATTTGGAGGCAGAGGTTCAGGCAGCTCAGGTTAGAGGTTCCTGATCGTTGTCCTCCTGGAAGGTTATTTGTGCCTCTCTCTTTAGGACACAAGGTTTTTAAGGAGCACCACAATACTGTCCTTGCTGGGCATCCGGGGAGTAGAGCCACAGTGGATCTCATTGCTCGGAGATTCTGGTGGCCAGCTCTTCATAAGACTGTTGAGGGTTTTGAGTTGGCAGCCTGCGAGACCTGCGCTCGTGCCAAGGTCCCTCATTCACGGCCATCGGTATCTCTCCTCTTGTTACCCATTCCTTCCCGTACTTGGACACATCTGTCCATGGACTTCATTACGGACTTGCCTCGCTCGTCGGGGAAGACTGTAATTCTGGTGGTAGTGGACCGTTTTAGCAAAATGCCGCATTTTATTCCCTATGCTGGGTTACCCAATGCTAAGACGCTGGCGCAAGCGTTTGTTGATCACATTGTTAAATTGCATGGCATTCCTTCAGACATCGTTTCTGATAGGGGCACGTTATTTGTTTCCAGATTCTGGAAGGCCTTCTGTTCTCGCTTGGGGGTACAGTTGTCGTTCTCTTCTGCTTTTCACCCGCAGTCGAATGGTCAGACCGAACGCGTCAATCAGAATCTGGAGACATATCTGTGCTGTTTTGTGGTGGAGAATCAGGAGGATTGGTATTCTTTTTTGTCCCTTGCTGAGTTTGCTTTAAATAACTGTCGCCAGGGGTTCTCTGATAAGTCACCATTTTTTGGTGCATATGGGTTTCATCCGCAGTTTGGGACATTCTCTGGAGAGGGGTCTTCTGGTTTACCTGATGAGGAGAGATTTTCCTCGTCCTTGTGATTTATTTGGCAAAAGATTCAGGGTAATCTAAAGAGGATGAGTGAGAAATATAAGCGTGTGGCGGATAAGAGACGTGTGTCTGGTCCGGACCTGAATGTGGGTGATCTGGTGTGGCTGTCTGCAAAGAATATCAAACTGAAGGTTCCCTCCTGTAAGTTGGGTCCTAGGTTTATTGGGCATTACAAGATCTTGTCTGTCATCAACCCCGTTGCTTTCCGTCTTGATCTTCCTCAGACTTGGAAGATCCATAATGTTTTTCACAGGTCCCTATTAAAACCTTATGTCCAACCCTCTGTACCCTCCTCTTTGCCTCCTCCTCCGATTTTGGTTGATGGTAATCTTGAATTTCAGGTCTCCAGGATTGTAGATTCTCGCATTATCCGCGGTTCTCTGCAGTACATTGGGAGGGCTATGGTCCTGAGGAGAAGATGTAGGTCCCAGTGGCGGACATTAAGGCTACTCGTCTCATCAGGGCTTTTCATAGGTCTCATCCTGGGAAGTGGGAAGGTGGGTTCTAAGTGTCCGGAGTCCACCCGTAGAGGGAGGGGTACTGTCACCGCCAGGTCGGTGAGAAAGTCAGACAGACATTCTTCCCTACCTTTTGTATGACGTTCTTTGTTTTGGTTTCACTTTGTCAGTTCCTTTCCTTCTGCCAGGTGTACCTTATTTAGACAAATTGTCTTCCTTTATATTCTCTTCCCATGCTGCCTCACCTTGCGGTTTATACTACTTCCTGGATGAAGTGTTCACTGCTGGAGGCTGCTGCTGCTGCTGTTTGCTTGGATAAGTCTTTTCCCCTTTATTGTGTTTCCTTGCTGGCTTGATGCTAGGTGACCCTGACTCCCTCCGTATTCAGTGCAGGGAGCCGGTGGCCATGTCCCCTCACTACTATAGGGTTTTCAGGTGTCACACAGTCTTAGGTACGTGGGCATGCAATCGTCTACCATTGAGGCCTTTGCATGTGTAGCAGTTAGGGAAAGCTCTTAGGGTTTTAAAGGGCTCACCTATATGCTCCTTAGTTCTGGATCAAGACAGTCAGTCGTTTATTTATAAGTTCCAGCTATCTGCAACTTCATCCGTGACAACAGGTTTCCATAGAAGGCAAGCCCTGATGCATATGGAAGGCACCAGGCTGCCTTCTCTGGCACGCGTACCCTCCACAAACCCTCTGCATTCCGCGTCCAGCTTTGAATGCTGCATACAAGGGGTTAATACGGTGAAAACACCAATGCCGACGTATGCACCAAGGGCCCAGCTGTCAGTAACTGCTGGTTCTGTGTTGCTGATTGGGCGGGTGCAGCTGCTGAACCCGCCTGATCAGCCCGCCGTACATGTATGGCGCTGGTCCTTAAGTCACGTCCACTAGCACAGTACATGTACGGCGGGGGTCCTTAAGGGGTTAATGTACCTACCATAGAGATTTATAATGCAAATTAAAACTTTTGTAACTCAATAACAATCTTAAAAAACATCCTACATTTTAAAAGAATTCTCTATACTGGCACAATTTCTATAAAATATCGAAATAGGAGCTAAGAAGCCAGCAAATGTAAAGGTCTGAATCACAGAGGCACCCCTATTTTTATCAGAATAAAGCCTTTCAGTAAAAGGTCACTAGAGACTTGACTCTTCTACAGGAGGATAAAAGCAGGAGTCCTTTATACCTATCTACTGTACATTGTAGAAAATTATCATATTTTAAAAGAGAAGAGCAAGAGCATCAGGGTATGATTACCCCTGCCTATTCTTGATTCAAATACACCGGCAGCATAGTATTTTCATTTTCATTAACTCTTATTGTTTTGGCATATGACAAATCTAAAGCATTTACATCCCATGTGGACGTATCCTAATATTTCCATGTAGCTTTAGAATGTGACCCAGAATCAGTTCTTCTGGTGGGTCCTAGGCACTGCAGTCCATCACTGTTAGAAATTGAAGGATTGAACAGAGCATGTGCGTCCACCTCATCAGCATGGAGGGCAGAGAGATGAGGAAAAGAACAAACAGCACATGACACTATTTACATAGTCAGTGGCTATACAAAATTTTGAATTACTATATGCAATCACAAAAATATTCAGGTTTGAAAAGTGTAGAATATTTTTGTGGGACAACCCCAACAATCAGAATAGCTTTTATTACTATTTACTGTTTATTACATCAAATGTTTAGAGTATAGGGATACTAAATGTGTGTCTGTCTTTACTATTTTGAAAGTAGAAGTGCTTTATTCTCCTACCTTTTACAATTTGAGGCACAATTTACAAATTATGGAACATTTACATTTTTATTCCATTATAATATAATATCATATATTTCATACCTCAGGTATACCTTCCCAGGCATTAATAATGGACAGCCCTGACAGACTTTGATGTACCCGGCGGTCAATATAACAGTCAACCTCAATTATCACAATGCTGGTACTGCCAGAGACTTAAAAAAAAAAAAAAAAACATTAGCGCAGAAGGGCAGCTGTCAATTACAGCTGCCCTTTTAACTGGTGCTCCCATGGACATAGCAGCATGTACAAGTATATACATTATGATATGGGTTTTAGCTCCCACGAATGACATACAAGGATTTCAGATTGTGTTTGGTGGTTTTGGTTTCAAATGATTAATATCATTCAGTAAAATAAGGAAATTTCCATAGTTGGGAATATACACAAGGATCAATCCGCATAAAGTTATATTATTTCACAATATGCAGATAGTCCTAAAATGCTATAGACAGATGTGTTACCATTACCTTCCTCTGTTTTTGTACTGTACAATAAGTGAATTATGTTACGGTCTTTAAAGCAATCAGTGGATAGTTTAATAACTAGGATCTAGACGAACATTAGCAATTTAGATACAACAGAATACTTACAATCGTGGGAATACATAAATTCTACTTGCCACTTGACAATTGGTGATGTTGATTAATTGGAAGCAAATGAGCTTAATGGAGACGCTGTGTACAATAAACAAGTGATGTGTTTCCTTGCTAATGTTGTAATATAGCATTACATCACTGTAACCACATTGTCACAAATCCTCTTTTCCAAACATTTGTTCTGACTTTTGTTCTCCAGCGTTTTACAATGAAGTGGCAGCAGACATCACCATTTACTGCCATCTGTATACTGGCTAATTTGCTTTTGGTCCATATATGTTATGAGATGACAACAGTAAAAAGCAATGAGCCATTTTGCACTGGCAGTATAGTGCATACCAATCACCTGGATTGCTTAATTTGCTTTTCTGCAGCATTACTTTCTCGTAACATAACATTGCAATTAGCTGTCCCAGAATCATTAAAAGAAAAGAGATCTAATTTACCTACACAGATTCTAGTGATGCAGACGTAGCTTTGCTGACATGAACTTTCTAATAAAGGACACATCTCCCTGCTAAAGTCGTGATTGTTGTATACAACTGTTCAACTGATTCTCAGGCTTTTCCATAACTCCTAAACCTCCTCATTCTCTATGTGACAGACTATGCTGTAATGCTATTTTACGATTAGATATTTACTGTTTGTACACCTTCAGCCATAACATTAAAACTTTTGTGTGTATTGTGTATGCCTTTCTCATACACCTAAACATTTGACCCATGGAGGCATCGGTGCCACAAGACCTCTGAAGGTGGCCTGTGGTATCTGGCACCAAGACATTTTCAGCAGATACTTGAACGGGGCTTTCACAAAGGTGCTAGAAACTGCACTTTAAACTTCTTATGTGAAATCCAGCAGCTGTTCCAGTAGTTCACAGTATGGGCATAGCTGAGAAATGACGCGAACCACCAGATACTCATTGACTATTATTTGATTCGACAGGGATCCGGCATAAATGCCAACTTTCAGCTGGACAAAAAGTTGCACGTGCAGGACTTTTTGTGTGACTAAAACCCGGAATTTATGCCAGAAAGGGACCAGATTCCTGTTGGATGCCTTTATAGTCAATGAGTATCCAGTAATCTGCGGCATTATCTGACAATGCTGGATAAGGTTACAACTCCAACAGACTGCTCATCTACTGGAACAGTCTGCCAGATTTCACAATGCAGAGGTGAACGTAGCCTTACTAACATGTTGTTATTAGCAAACCAGCGCAGATTTTCTTCTCTGAGAAGTATCTTCCTATTGTTAAGTACAGTCTTCTTCATGACTGCATGGCACTACCATCCTAAACATGGCTGCTGATGGAGGATCATGTAACCCAACATGACCATCAGCAGCCTAGAATTGCAAGACTGTGCAGTCATGGAGAGCACTTACTGTACTAAATAAAGGGTCAGCTTGAAATTGAGACCTACTGGACCAGAATAGTGGGAACTTCATAGATCAAATTTTTCCAGCAAATCCAACAGATGCTCAATTAGATTGAAATCTGTGGAATGGCCGTCAACATTTTGTCATATTCCTGACCAATTTCTGCAGTATGGCAGAGCACCTTATTCTGAGGCCACCACCACCATTAGGGAACAATATTCCATTAAGGGGTACAATTTGTCTCAACACGATTTAATTGTTAGCACATGTCAAAGTAAAATCTCCATGACTGGCAAAACCCAAGGATTCTCAACAAAACAACATCCCACTGCCTGTGTTGGTTTGTCTTTATTTTTTTAAACATATTTCATTAAAGAAAAACTGAAGGTTGCATATTGACAAATTAAAAGACATTGGTTTGTTATATTCGTGGTGATTATATTATGTCAATACATTGCATAGCTTGGTATTCACAAGAAACAATCCTTGATATATAAAGAGACTCTATAGCTTCCCTCCATTCTCCATTTTCTTGTTTTTACCCCTAAAATCTCCCACCACTTTCAAACTCAAATGCAAACTGCTTCATGAGTGTTATCAATCCTAATACTCTTCCTTTTGTCTCCAGTCATCTTTTATTGTGCCCCCGCATCAGTTGGGATTAATCCCTCCAGATTCCCCTTAAGCTGTGCCTCAAGATACCACCTGGTATCATGAAAAGGGATCATCAGTTCCCTTAACTCCTCTGCTGTTAGTAAATACATCGCAAACTTCCTCCACTTACGGAAAAAACATTTTGTCATCTTTTCCTTATGTCTTTTCTTGTCCAATCTATCTATGTATAAAATATATTTCATGGTACCTATCACCTCCTATAATGTCGGTGAGGTATAGCCAATGTCTCAGTATGCACTTTTTGACTGCTAATTACAAAAGATGTACCCCCTTTATACCAATTGCATTGGAAGAATCACTGCAGGGGTCCACTGGAATATAATGGAAGATACATTGCTGGGGGGGTTGCACCACTACATCCCACACTTTTTCTATATATACTCGGTGGCTTTCTGCCATAGTTGACTCAAGTTAGGATACTCCTAGAGTCCGTGTAGCAGGTTTGCTTTTAGTAATTGACATTTTGGGAATCAACAAAAATAGTGTGCCGGGGCATCCCTATATGAATGGTCAAAGGCATATGTGGCTCCATGTATAATCCTGAACTGCATTTCTCTCCATACTTCACTACAAATGGCTTGCCTGACTTTTTCCATACCTTCCCTTATCTTAAAAGTTAATGATTTATCTCCAACTTCAGGTTCCCATTTTTTAAATATTTTTTCCCCCAATGGGATAGAATATGTATTCTGGTTTCTACCATAAAGATCTTATAAAGAGCAAGCTGAGTCTTCTTCTTTTAAGACATTCTGATGCAATTTCTTTACCAGATAAGTGACACACACGCATCCTGCCGAGCATATAATGTAACAGAGAATCTCATTAGTCCAGGCCACCATCTTTAGTTCCACCATTGTCTAGTTCTGCTGTTCATGTTATCCTTGTAGATATTTAAAATGGTGGAAAGTGGCCAATGTTAGCATTCTAACTAATCTGTAGCTACGGAACCCCAGATGCAAAAAGCTGCAATATGCAGTTCTTACAGCTTTATATCATAGCCAGACAGGTTAATTTATGCTTCCAATAAAAATAAAAATAAAAAATAAAAATAACTGAACTGGTTGTAATCAATATCAATAGAGAGTTCTCATACAGTCATTTCTTTGTGCAAAAAGAGCGATATATAGTAGTTATTTAGAGTCTGAGGCTGGATACACAGTTCTTGTAAGTTTACCAGTAAAATGTGAGCAGATAGGAGCACGGTGCTCTGAGCCTCGGCGCGGCGTCCCGTGCTGTCTCTGGCTCAGAGGGCTCTTACTCACCGGCCGGTGCTGTAGTCTCTATGGGCTTCTGATCACTGTATCCTGCATCCTGTATTGGAGATCTCGGCGTCCCTCGTGGTTTCTCTGGTATAGTGCGCGCGCTTGTGTGATGTCACCGGTCAGGAAGTATAGCTCTCAGGGATGTTAGCGCTGTTGGTGCGGTAGTGAATATTTCTATCTAGAGCATGTTTTCAATAGTTATTTTAGCTCTTGGCTCATAGTTATCCGTGTGTACATATATCTGTTAGCAATCCTCTCTCTCAATAGCGATCCTCTGCTTAAACGCGTTTCGGGAGACTCCCTTCATCAGTAAGCGGAGGATTACTTGTGGATGTCAGACCTATATAGTGTGAGATTCATCATCTCATTAGTAGTCTAATTACAAATTATGGCACCAATTGTTTCCATCTGATAGGATGGTGAATAGGATAGTTTGATGTTTGTTTAATGACTGATGCCAAAGGAGTAGGAAAACTAGGTAATTAGTAATGTAATATTGTTGGAACATCAATGAGTGACATTTCCATATTAAGAAATTGGACATGATAATAGGAAGTAGATATAGATGTATATCTGAAGATATAGATGATCTGCTAGCTTATCACATTTTGTTTGCACGTGAGAAATCATACTAGTTTATTCATAAAGAATTGTCCAATTGTATCTACAGGTGAGGGATCTATTTTATAACATGTTTCTATTATTATTGGTTGTAGTGTATGTTATCAGGAGGTTGTCCAATTGTCCCACTGATCCGTAACACAAAAGATCCAGTGGGTATGGAACCTCCCTGAAATTATGCATGAATAAAAGAAACAGGTTTAGATATAGGTTTTTGGGAGGTTACTCTATTTCTCACTGGTCCGTAGGGCACAAAGGCTCAGTGGGTAGATAATCTTCCTACTTTTGTATAGATATTAGTAGGTTCAAGGACTATTTATAAAAATGTATTGGTCTAAAAAATGAAGTTCAGATCAATACAATATTTTTCACTTGTTTATAGTGAGAGAATGTTATACAAGGATACGTAAGAAATATTCTAGGTATAATTGATTGTCTGTTGGATATCAAAATAAAATGTATAAGTCTAATGTATATAAAGGAAAATAATATTCAAGTGAAAAAATGGAATTGAATTATGGTGTGTATATTAAGTTGTTGTTATGTTTTTGTATTTTCCATGTTTATGATTATGGTTTTTAGGAGTGTGATTATTCTATCTTCAACAGGCTCTGGATTGGTAGAGTAATGGGGGGAGCATTCTCTCACTATTAACAAGTGAAAAATATTGTATTGATCTGAACTTCATTTTACAGACTGATGAATTTTTACAAAAAATCCTCTAACCTACTAACATCTATACAAAAGTAGGAAGATTATCTACCCACTAGGCCTTTGTGCCCTACGGACCAGTGAGAAATAGAGTAACCTCCCAAAAACCTATATCTAAACCTGTTTCTTTTATTCATGTACAATTTCAGAGAGGTCCCATACCACTGGATATTTTGTGTTACGGATCAGTGGGACAATTGGACAACCTCCTGATAACATACACTACAACCAATTGTAATATTTACAAAAATAATAGAAACACGTTATAAAATAGATCCCTCACCTGTAGATACAATTGGACAATTCTTTATGAATAAACTAGTATGATTTCTCACTTGCAAACAAAATGTGATAAGCTAGCAGAAATCATCTATATCTTCAGATATACATCTATATCCTATCATCATGTCCAATTTCCTAATATGGAAATGTCACTCACTGATGTTCCAACAATATTACATTACTAATTACCTAGTTTTCCTACTCCTTTGGCATCAGTCACTAAACAAACACCATCCTATCAGATGGAAACAATTGGTGCCATAATTTGTAATTAGACTACTAATTAAATGATGAATCTTACACTATATAGGTCTGACATCCACAAGCAATCCTCCGCTTACTGATGAAGGGAGAGTCTCCCAAAACGCGTTTAAGCAGAGGATCGCTATTGAGAGAGAGGATTGCTACCAGATATATGTACACACGGATAACTATGAGCCAAGAGCTAAAATAACTATTGAAAACATGCTCCAGATAGAAATATTCACTACCGCACCAACAGCGCTAACATCCCAGAGAGCTATACTTCCTGACTGGTGACAACACAAATGCACACACACTATACCAGAGAAACCACGAGGGACGCCAAGATCTCCAACACAGGACGCAGGATACAGCGATCAGAAGCCCATAGAGACTACAGCACCGGACGGTGAGTAAGAGCCCTCTGAGCCAGAGACAGCACGGGACGCTGCGCCGAGGCTCAGAGCACCGCGCTCCCATCTGCTCACATTTTACTGGTAAACTTACAAGAACTTTGTATTCAGCCTCAGAGTCTAAATAACTACTATATATCGCTCTTTTTGCACAAAGAAATGACTATATGAGAACTCTCTATTGATATTGGTTACAACCAGTCCAGTTATTTTTATTTTTTATTTTTATTTTATGAGATAACTACCAGCAAAAAACTTCCTTGTGGAGATAGAACCAGCATATGCCCTGACAGCAGATCAGGGCTATTTACACCTTTTTTATATACCACTTCTATATATCAATTCTACACAAGGAAATATAATATGTGTATCTGCTATACTGTATCATTTTATGTATTGTATGGTGTATATCCCCCGGTGTTTTTAATATATTCTGATTTGCATATTTTTACCAATCCCACTATCACTCACATTTTATTCAAGCCTCAACTAAACTACCTTTATCTTTATTTTACATAAACCAGCACACCAAGCACCTCTTTAACCATCAGCCACAATACCCGCACTCAAAGATAATCCCCATACCCAACATCACGTTGATCCTATTACGTATAGCACTATCTTATTTTAATCCAATAAATTACAATTTACCCCAAATAAGAGTGTGCCTGCTACCTGTTACTTCTAATTATCTCTGTCTGACTGGGTGAGTCAGCACTGGCAGTTCCTTGCACCTCTATCATTCATATTGATTGAGTGGAGCTGTCTATCTCACTCATATTTTACACTTCCCACATAGATCAATTATTCTTAAGCACCCATTATTTACCATTGTTATTCATTGGACCACTTTGTTGGGTACTAATTATAGCATACTGGGAACACCACAAATACCTGTAGTTTTAGAGATGATGTGACCCATTTGTCTAGCCATCACAAGTTGAACCTTGTCAAATTTGCTGAGATCCTTATGCTTGCCATTTTGGCCTGCAGGGAAGAGATTTCAGAAAATAAGTGCAGTGTAAATAACCAATTTATCCCTTTTATAGTAATGAGTACTATTGGTATAAATGATATATACATGTACATATTTACATGCATCAAAATATTGCTGGCTATGATATAAAAATTCTAAGATCATTTTTTAGAACAGTTTTAAATGCACTTTACCTTCAGTCTGACATATTGAAATAACTACATGGTGGAGGAAATTATCGTTTCCTGGCACTGCAGTGATTGACAGGATGATTGCTGCTGATAGCACAGTGCCCTTATTTCTGTAAGTGCTTTTGTATTTGTCCATCAAAACGTACTTTTCTGATCATTCACAGTTAAAAGAAAAAAACTGACAGTGATAAATGATAAAGAGTCACTTTAAGTGTATATAGACTTATTGAACCTGTGCAGAATAAGGATACATTCTGAAGAGGAGATTAGAATTTTTGTTTTGTTAAGTTACAGTATTGTTATGAAGTAAAAAAATAAATAAAATCCCCATCAATGACCACTCAATCCCCCTTAATAAAAAAAAAAAAAGAATACAGAATTTTAGAAATTTAATTTCACATGGACATAACTATTGTCTCCTTGTTATGACCCTTGAAATTTTGTTCTGGGGCCTCCCTTTTCTCTTGATCATCTTTGACTAGAGTCCACAGGTGGTATATTCAGTTGATTGGGAATGATAAGGAAAGACACACCCCAGTCTATAAAGGGGCTCACAGATAACAATGCATATAACAGCAAAAACCGAGTCATGAGCAGGAAATAACTGCCTGTAGAGCTCAGAGACATGATTGTATGGAGGCATAGATCTGGAGAAAGGTACAAAATAATTTCTACTGCTCTGAAAGTTCCCAAGAGCACAGCAGCCTCCATAATTTTAAATGGTAGAAATTTGAAATCAGGACTTTTACTAGAGCTGTAGCCTCCAAACCAAACTAAGTAATGGGGGGGGGGGAGCGTAATAAGTGAGGGGATCAAAACCCAAGTCAAGAGAGATAGCTGTCAGATAAAAAATTGTTTGGCCAGCAGCTATTGAATGTGTTACCTTACCGGTGGCTAACTATCCGGTCTGATTATGGTATAATGAATTGGGCATGCAATTGTACATTTTTGCTGACAAACTTCTTTTATAGTCCTCTAAATATCTTAGCAAGAATTAGAACACTTATAGAGCTGTGATTTATTTCATTATAAATCTTGTACTGAGAGCCATTCCCTGGGGGCAAGATTTGATCATTGTTTTGCAGCAGTATTTTCAAGCCAAAATTATGCTTGAATGCACAGAAGAGAAGCACATTATATCTGCCCAAGACATCCTGGTGGGAAAATCTGCAAGAAAACTGCGAAAAAATCACTTTATATCAAGGCGACAATCCCAACTGTAAAGTAAAATCTTAAAATACCATAAAAACTACAGTAAGTCAGAATTTATATTTTCTTAGTCAAACTAAGAATTTGTGCCAAGGCCTGAATAGCTGTTCCCTTATGATCCTCATACAACTTGACAGAGCCTGAACAGTTTTCCAAAGAAGAATTGGGACAAAGTGCCGTTTCCACATGTTCTACGCCGATAAAGATTTAGCCACAGTTCTGATATGATTTTGCTCTATTCTTGCATAAAGAGAAATGTACTCATTTACATTTTCTTGTCTCTGTTTATGAGCTATTAGGTTTATCGAAAATATGCTGGTTGAATATGGTACAGTGGACATTGATCTAGGCCTAAGAACATTGACCTTAGAAAGGATCATTGAAAACCTACATTTATTATAACTAGAGATGAGTGAATTTTTAAAAAATTCGATTTGGTCAGTTCGTCGAATATCTTAAAGAAATCTGGTTCGATCTCAATTTATTAGTGGTGAATTGCAGTAAAAAAAAGGCTATTTAGTGGCTTCAGAGAGCCTTTATAGTGGTGAAGAACACTGTGCCCTGCAGTAACACGCATAGAGAAACTTCTGTGGTATTGAAATAATACTGTGAGTCAGTATTACATGCAGATGACAGGTTAGAATCACTGCACACTTCACTTATTTGGGCAGTCCCGGGGCCAAAACTGACCATATAACTCATATATGAACTCAGCCTTACAGGTCGATGTTAGCACCAAGAAGAAGCGCACTCCTTTTACACCGTTGTCAACTGATTCCTCATAGATGTTATAGAACCTGTTCTATCAAACGCTTATACAAGTACATCCCCCCGACAGAGTGGAGAGGGTGTCAGCAGTAAGTTTGTGTTAACATCACTGACTATTTTGCCCTTCCTCTCATCCGTCATAACAATAACCCCCAAAAAACGGATCCTGTCTGCTGAGCATCCGCCTTTACTCGGTCAGCATTTGGTCAGTAATCCATGATTATTGCTAATGCCAAAAAAAACAGGAGTGGATCCAAAACAGAGATTATACGTGAATGAGGAGACCACAGAGTGGCACAATGACAGTGTGGAGGTGGCAGCAGCATCAGGAGGCCACAGAGTGGCACAATGACAGAGTATGGAGATGGCGGCAGCATCAGGAGGCCACAGAGTGGCACAATGACAGGGTGTAGAGATGGAGGCAGCAGCATCAGGAAAAGGTCACAGGATGGCAAGGTGACATAGTGTTGAGGTTGCATCAGCATCAGGAGACCACAGAGTGACCCGTTGACAGAGTAGGGAGGTGGCATCAGCATCAGGAGACCACAAAGTGGCAAGGTGACATAGTGAGGAGTTGGCAGCAGCATCAAGAGACCACATAGTGACTCGGTGACAGAGTGGGAAGGTGTCAGCAGCATCAGGAGACCGGATCCATGCCTGATTCACCTTGACAAAGGTCTCTCCACATTTTGGGTGGACAGGCGAGTTCTTCTTGGGATAACTATGGCACCCGCTGCTTTGCTAGTTGCTAATACACTAATACACACCAAAAAGGGCTGTAATTTGCTCACTTCAACACACAATGGCTAAAAAGCCCTTTTTCTTCTTCCCCACTAATACACAGCAAAAAGGGCTTTAGAACATATCCGCTGAACGGCAAATATATATATATATATATATATATATATATATATTGCCATTAATACACGCCAAAAAGGGCTTTAGAACATACACTATAACTGCATCATTGAACTGGAAATATATTCTTCTTTTTTCCACGCTGAACGGCAAATATATTTTTATTTTTTCCACTTATACACGACACAAAAGGCTTTAGAATATATAACTGCACCGCTGAATGGCAAATATATTTTTATTTTATCTACTTATACATGACATAAAAGGCTGTAAATATATAACTGCACCACTGAACGGCAAATATATTTTTCTTTTTTCCACTAATACACGACACAAAAAGCTTTAGAATATGTAACTGCACCGCTAAATCGCAAATATATTTTTATTTTGCCACTATTAAATGCCAAAAAATACTTTAGAACATATAACTGCACCACACAAAGGCAAATAGGACATAGAAATATTTCCTTGTATTAAACCCTGTTAATGGCTGTATCAAACAGCACTTGCACCCCAATAACTAGAACGGTTTGCTGGACTTACAGAGCCGTATAATGGCAATTTGAGTCCCTGGTCAATGCAGCAAGGTGTAATCGGATTGTTCCTATTTCCCAGGCTTTAAACTCCCCTACTGAACCCATTTCAACATAAATGCTGTAGAATGATTCCTCCCTATCCTTTCCCTACATCTTGAATAATCTTTCCCTGCACTTGTAAATCGTTTTTCTAGCACAATTAAGTTTTTTCTAACACTGTTCCTAGTACCTGCTGACGTCTCTCCCTGCACTAAGTACACTGGTAAATGGCAGAATCCAAGATGGTTGACGCTATTAATAGAACTGTGACATCACAGGGCTGGCTGGCTGCTGATTGGCTGCATACATGGCATTATGAGTGATCCCACCTTCCCAGAGTTTCTTGCTCCATGTCACCACACGTGCAGGAGCCATTTTAGGAAAAAATGTGATTCGTTATCACGAAGTGTGAGGAAATTTGGATTTGGTGCAAATCAAATTTTTCATGAAATTCGGATCGAATTCCACTTCTTCAACTTCGATTCGCTCATCTCTAATTAAAACAGTATTTCTCAAACTTTATAGTTCAATTACGCCAACACATTCAAAGAAATTTTATTTAAGTGCCTCTAAAGCTATGTTTCATTGTGATCTTAAAAAAAAAAGTATGCAGCTAAGAGAATAAAGAAACTGTTCTGATTTCACTTTCAGCACACATTTGGCGTGTGATTCAGAAAAGCTCCCACTAGACATGCTAAACATGTCCATATGTCCCATTCATCCAACATATCCTTTTGGCATGAGCTGGGTTGGTTTATGGCAGTGCTTCTCAATTATTTTCTGTCAGGCCCCCCCTAGGAAGAAGAAAACATTTCGCGCCCCCCGCGCGACTGTAAATAGTATAATTTGTCCATAAAATTGTTATAAGTACACCAATCTCCCCACAGGTGAGGGCCATTAACCCCCCCTCCCCCCCCCAAATCATGTGCAGGCTCCATTAACCCCCCCTCCCCCCAAATCATGTGCAGGCTCTATTAACTCCCCCCCAAATCATGTGCAGGCTCCATTAACCCCCCCCAATCATATGCAGGCTCCATTAACCCCCTCTCCCCAATTATGTGCATGCTACATTAACCCCCCCCCCAATCATATGCAGGCTCCATTAACCCCCCTCCCCAATCATGTGCAGGCTACATTAACCGCCTCCCCCAAATCATGTGCAGGGTCCAGGCTTCCCCCCTTCCCCCAAATCATGTGCAGGCTCTCCCCCAATAGGGTCCAGGGTCCACCCACCCACCCAATACTTACCTCCCTGGAAGCGCTGGATGCAGGCCTCTTCCGGCCTGTGTCCCGCTCTGCACTCTGCTCAGGCGGCGCGATGACATCATCGTGCCGCCTGAACCACTCTGATAGGCTGCTGGCACAAGGCCCGCAGCCTATCAGAGGAGCAGGGGAGGGAGACGCCTCTCCCTCCCCTGGCGCACAGCACAGCGATCTGTATCGCTGTCCAGAGGACGGCGATACAGATCACTATGGAGATGAACGCTTCCACAGTGGAAGCGTTCATCTCCTGACACCTGGAGCCCCCCTTTATGGAGCCTATGGGGGGCGAACACCCACTATTTGAGAAACGCTGGTTTATGGCAACACACCTTGTTACTGTGCATAAAAAGCAATTCCTATGTGCAGTGTGCATGGACAATATACCCTGAACCAGATCTTAACAGTTTGCTATATATCCAAAGCACAGTTAAAGCTCTGCTGCATCTCTGTACTGCATCAACAATAATCACTCAACTTTTCTGCATCCATAGGGTACTGCAGCATCCTGCTACAGCATCACAATACTCTGCAAAGCACAAAATTGTAAAGGGTTAACAATAGACTTTTGTTGCAATATTATATACAGGGTGGGCCATTTATATGGATACACCTTAATAAATCGAGAATGGTTGGTGATATTAACTTCCTGTTTGTGGCACATTAGTATATGTGAGGGGGGAAACTTTTCAAGATGGGTGGTGACCATGGCGTCCATTTTGAAGTCGGCCATTTTGAATCCAACTTTTGTTTTTTCAATAGGAAGTGGTTCATGTGACATATCAAACTTATTGGGAAAACAAGAGTGTGCTTGGTTTTAACGTAACTTTATTCTTTCATAAGTTATTTACAAGTTTATGAATACTTATAAAATGTGTTCAATATGCTGCCCATTGTGTTGGATTGTCAATGCAACCCTCTTCTCCCACTCTTCACACACTGATAGTAACACCGCAGGAGAAATGCTAGCACAGGCTTCCAGTATCCGTAGTTTCAGGTGCTGCACATCTCGTATCTTCACAGCATAGACAATTGCCTTCAGATGACCCCAAAGATAAAAGTCTAGGGGGGTCAGATCGGGAGACCTTGGGGGCCATTCAACTGGCCCACGACGACCAATCCACTTTCCAGGAAACTGTTCATCTAGGAATGCTCGGACCTGACACCCATAGTGTGGTGGTGCACCATCTTGCTGGAAAAACTCAGGGAACGTGCCAGCTTCAGTGCATAAAGAGGGAAACACATGATCATGTAGCAATTTCGCATATCCAGTGGCCTTGAGGTTTTCATTGAAGAATGGCCCCACTATCTTTGTACCCCATATACTACACCATACCATCAATTTTTTTGTTCCAACAGTCTTGGAGGGATCTATCCAATGTGGGTTAGTGTCAGACCATTAGCGGTGGTTTTATTTGTTAACTTCACCATTCACATAAAAGTTTGCCTCATTACTGAACAAAATCTTCTGCGTAAACTGAGGGTCCTGTTCCAATTTTTGTTTTGCCCATTCTGCAAATTCAGTGCGCCGATCTGGGTCATCCTCGTTGAGATGCTGCAGTAGCTGGAGTTTGTAAGGGGGCCATTTGTGAGTAGCTAATATCAGTCGAAGTGATGTTCGACTAATGCCACTCTCCGGTGACATGCGGCGAGTGCTACCCTGTGGGCTCCTGCTGAATGAAGCTAGGATAGCAACTGATGTTTCTTCATTAGTGACAGATTTCATGCGTCCACAGTTTGGCAAATCCAACACTGAACCAGTTTCACGAAACTTAGCAAGCAGTTTGCTAACTGTAGCATGGGAGATGGGTTGTCTCGTAGGGTGTCTTGCATTGAAATCTGATGCAATGACCCGGTTACTGTGTTCACCAGACATCAACACAATTTCTATCCACTCCTCACGTGTTAACCTCAGCGACATGTCAATTGCTGTAAATAAAGAGAAATTTGTAAATAACTTATGAAAGAATAAAGTTACGTTAAAACCAAGCACAAGTTTGATGTGTCACATGACCCTCTTCCTATTGAAAAAACAAAAGTTGGATTCAAAATGGCCGACTTCAAAATGGCTGACATGGTCACCACCCAGCTTGAAAAGTTTCCCCCCTCACATATACTAATGTGCCACAATATCACCAACTATTCCCTTTCTATTAAGGTGTATCCATATAAATGGCCCACTCTGTACATTACCCCTGGCTTTGGGATAAAGAGCTTTTAGAAGGAACCCATCTTTCCAAGATTTAAATCTGCCAGTTTCTTTTGTGAGTCTCGGGTGTGTCCCTGGAAGAATTCCTTAGGGTAGAGGGAGCTTTCTCTTAGGACTGGAAGTGGTGAAGATGTTCTGTGATCTGTGACATCCTGTGATGTGTCCGTGATGTGTCTAAGAAAAAACAACCTTAGAGCACCATATAAAGCAACCGCACATCCCATAAAGTTAGATCAATTTATTGAAACACAGAAAAGATGACAAAAACCATCATAGACAAATGTTAAAAATGGATCCACCATATTGGTCCCATTAGGAACAATAAGAATAAAAGACTACACAGCTGACCAGGAAGCATAAGTATAGCATGAATGACATATAACCAAAATAAACCTCCTCAAATAATGAGAATCAAGAACATCAATACCACAATCATTATAGCCTCACATAGCAGCGTGTAGTTAGGGTAGAGCCCCTAAGGGAAAAACCTGACGCGTATCGCCATTCCTGGCTTCCTCAGAAGTTCTGGTGAACTGAGTCAACAGTGTTCCTTATAAATGTTACATAATTATCAAATACTTAATGAACACCTGATACCTGTATAATTAATTAAATACTCAAAAGATCGGGGGCTGCCTGTAAAAAGTTACGGTTTTACATACCATAGGTCAAACATGCGGTCTACATGAGACCTGGCGTCTTATTCAATATATTATTTGCACTTCATAATATTTTTTAAATCAATAAAAGAAAAAAAAAAAATTTTTTATAATTTTTTTTTTCTTTTATTGATTTAAAAAATATTATGAAGTGCAAATAATATAAACATAAACAATAAAAAATAATAATACAAAATAAAAAATATAAAAAATAAAAAATATAAAATTAATAAAATATAAAAATAAATCAATTAATAAAGAATATAATAATAATGACTATATATAAAAGATAACAAAAAATAATTTATATGAAATAACAAAAATAAACACATAAAAAGTTGAAAAAGTTAATTTTGATATCATTTATGAATATTTATTTGATTGATAATTGTATTTTATAATGAATGAACATTTATGGTCTAGGGTTCATGATACGGCTATATATATATTTTTTTGAATGATGTTTGCACAATTTGGATCAAGAGTTAATTATTTATTATTTATTTTTCATCATTTTTTGGTTTGGGATTATAATTAATGATCACGTGTTATCCAATTATAACATCATGTTATTTCTGATATGTTTTATGTATTTTTCACGTTTGCATCACGATTCTGTTGGTATCTTATTGTTTTCCAATGATCATGTTTAAAGTCCAAGCATCGGGAGTTCATCACGGCACTGCGGTTAATGATGGGGCGTTTGGCGCTCTTGAATAATGGTTTTCGCAGCCGTGTTTGACTCTTCCGGTGTTTGGAACGCATAAGTTCTGTTCGACTTCCGGGTCTCTGACACGCATATCCGGTTGGTTGGAACGCAAACGCTCTTTCCGCCGGCAATGTTATTGACGCCTGCGCAGCAGATCGAATAAGACGCCAGGTCTCATGTAGACCGCATGTTTGACCTATGGTATGTAAAACTGTAACTTTTTACAGGCAGCCCCCGATCTTTTGAGTATTTAATTAATTATACAGGTATCAGGTGTTCATCAAGTATTTGATAATTATGTAACATTTATAAGGAACACTGTTGACTCAGTTCACCAGAACTTCTGAGGAAGCCAGGAATGGCGATACGCGTCAGGTTTTTCCCTTAGGGGCTCTACCCTAACTACACGCTGCTATGTGAGGCTATAATGATTGTGGTATTGATGTTCTTGATTCTCATTATTTGAGGAGGTTTATTTTGGTTATATGTCATTCATGCTATACTTATGCTTCCTGGTCAGCTGTGTAGTCTTTTATTCTTATTGTTCCTAATGGGACCAATATGGTGGATCCATTTTTAACATTTGTCTATGATGGTTTTTGTCATCTTTTCTGTGTTTCAATAAATTGATCTAACTTTATGGGATGTGCGGTTGCTTTATATGGTGCTCTAAGGTTGTTTTTTCTTGATCATTTATTTACACCTTAACCAGCACTCCCGTATATATATTAGGTGTGCCCCCTATTTATTAATTCATCCGTGATGTGTCTGTGATGTGTCCGTGATGTGTTTCTGATCTCCAAAACTGGATCAGATATTCTAATGCTTATCTATGTACATCTCCTCTTGGATAAGGGATTTCCATTTGGATAAGGTGGGTGTAACATATGTTAATCATGGGAATGACGTCATTTAATTGGCATTCCTCAGGAACTTCTGCCCATCTACCACTTGATTGCACTATTATTATCATCTATGGTATGTTTTTTAATATTCAAATTCCAAATGCATACATATCTAATCTTTTCACATACCTTTCTTAACCTTTCCTCATTACATCAACCTTTCTGACGCTTTGTTCAGACCGACTGGCGGCATTAGAAGTCTCCCTAATCCTTGAATTTATGGAGCAGATATGAATACAATGGTCCTTAGAAAGTTTAACCAGTTTGTGTATCTTAGCCATCCAAACGACTGATTAATTGCCGTCTAAGATAACTGAGCTCTTCTCTAAAAGAAAATCCTCTTAATAGAAAACCAGCTTATATGCTTCTATAGAATATACTCTCATTGATACATACATAGTATATATATATATACATATATATATATATATATATATATATATATATATATATTTATATAACTCCAACAAATTGGCGCAGCACTCCTTAGGTAAAAGTGAACAAAATTGTGTTTATTAACACATGTTAACACATGGTATACCCAGACAGGGTTAAGGAATTCCTGTTGGAATTATTGGAACTTATGTTGTGTTGTAATTACTTTTCTTTCCAAGACAGATTCTATTTGCAACGGGTAGGCGCGGCGATGGGTTCCAACGTCGCGCCTATTTATGCAAATATATTCGTGAGGTCACTTGAGGAGCGCTTTATCTATGTATCTCCCCACTACATACATGTATTGACGTGGTGGAGGTACATAGATGACGTGTTCCTCATTTGGACAGGAACCATGGAGGCCTTGGAGGAGTTCCATGTGTTCTTGAATTCTATGGATGAGGGTATTAAATTCACCCGGGTGACATCTGAAAATAGGTTACAATTCCTTGATACAGTGGTATATATACAGGATAACTCTATGCACACGGATTTACACGTGAAACCAACCGACAAAAATACATTATTACACTTTAAAAGCTGTCATCCTAGAAAAATGATAAATTCACTCCCATACCGTCAAATGATAAGAGTTAAACGAATTATTGATGTAGAAGATAAAATAGAAGTGGCCCTACAGACAATGAGTGAATCCTTTGCTCAAAGGGGGTACCCTAGGTCCCTATTGAATAGACATATGAGTAAGGTGAAAACTATTCCAATGGAGGAACTAAAAAAGGGACGGACCAAGCGGGGCATGGATAGGATCCCTTTTGTGACTACATATAATGAGTTTTCTCCAAAAATTGAACAAATTATCAGAAGGCATTGGGGTTCAATACAAAGTGAGTTTCCTCAAATAGAGACTTTTAAGAATGCTCCAGTCATGTCATATAGGAGAACTAAAAGCATTAAAGACCAATTAGTGAGGGCTGCAATTCCTGTGAAAAAAAAAAACAAGACAAATGTACTTTAAAACGAAGAGCAGTGGGAGCTACCCCTGTTTGAATTGTGTTAATTGTAAATACATGCACAAAGGACAATATTTCATACACCCCAGGACACAGGAAAAATACAAAATCCATCAATACTTGACCTGTAGTTCAACATGGGTTGTGTATGTACTATGGTGCCCGTGTAAATTATTATACGTTGGGGAAACAACTACAGAGATGAAAGTAAGGTTAAATAACCATCGACAGAGCATTAGGGACGGGAGGAAGGATCTCCCAGTCTCTAAACACAAAGAACAGGATCTGCGCTTTATGATTCTTGAACATATAGCTGTGTCAAATAGAGGAGGAGACAGGGAGGCTTGCCTCAAAAAATGTGAACCGAAGTGGATCTTTGGTCTCAACACGCTGAAGCCTATGGGGCTCAACGTGGATTTTAGGGTTACCACTGGTATGTTCAGTTAAAGATCTTTCTGAGGTACCCGTAAAACCTAGGCTCATGATAGCCTTTTGGTCTTCGGATGGTTGTAATAGGTGAATTATGCAATTTTGTTATATAACTTTTGGTCATCTATAAATATTTGTGTAGATTACATTGCTATAGAGAATTAGGAAAATCTAGGAGGAATTTGAAATTTAAGGTTGGAGTATATATGGTTTGTGACAAGGATAATATATAGGCACAATCTAAGTTTAGGGAGATGTGACTTCACCTATAATAATAGACCCATAATAGGCGGATACATATACACGGGATTGAACCCATGAACGGTGAAATATATATACATTTAGATTGATACATACATATAATGCTATAGATGGGTTGTTATGTTACTATTGACGGGACGTTATGCTTCTGTGAGACTATACACGGGGACATTTGCCCGATCTTCTGCCCTTTATTAGCATGGACTTGTTCGCGAAGGAATGAGTATGCGCAGGCGCGATGACTCCGTCATCATGTGCGCAGCTCATCCCGCGAGACAAGCCGTGGATACAAGGAGGCATGTTCTGGGAGGATTTTAGGGCATGCGCAATGAGAAGAGAGGTACGCCGAGTACGGTGAAGTCTCCATCTTCAGTAGAGATATGTGAGGTGATTGGTGCCAAGGTAAAGTTAATTTGTATAACTATTGTTCTCCTATTCTATTTTCTAGCATGCCCTGGGTGTGATGTAAGCCAGGTTCTTTCCTCTTTTATATATATGCACAAGAGCACTTTCACTTTTTGTACTATGTACCTTATTATACACAGTCAGCTTGTACAGTGGAGTAGGACGTGGTGCTCCCTAGATGAGCTTTGCACAGAATGAATTGTTGGCACAATGGACTTTTGCTATGTTATTTATCACGTGATTGTAATGACACACATGTGAAATCAATAATGAACTATGTATAAAAACACGATGTTGATATGTATTATTCACTTGGCTTGGAAATGGCTCTGTGAGAGAGCTGAAACGTTGCTGTGTTAACATGTGTTAATAAACACAATTTTGTTGACTTTTACCTAAGGAGTGCTGCGCCAATTTGTTGGAGTTGTAGAGAGACCCCATGACCAGGGGTGGACGCGTGCACCATTGAAATACATTGAAGGAGTGCTGCCGGATTTTTGCTTTTATGTATATATATATATATATATATATATATATATATACACAAATGGATACAATGATAAATTATCAATAACTGAATATAAACATACAAACATTATATGTATCATTGGTTAAAATATACTAAAACTATATGCAATCACACATTAAAATATACGTTATACTGGTGATTATATGGAATGACACTGCATACCAGTGTCTTAAGTAGGGATGAGCGAACCCGAACTGGATAGTTCGGGTTCATACCGAATTTTGGGGTGTTCGGGACACGGACCCGAACATTTTCAAAAAAGTTCGGGTTCGGGTCCGTGGTTCGGCAATTTCTTCCCGCTTTCTGAAGCTAGCGTTTTACTTCTTGCCCTAAGAAGCCATCACAGCCATGCATACTAATGGCATGGCTGTGATTGGCCAAGTGCAGCATGTGACCCAGCCTCTATTTAAGCTGGAGTCACGTAGTGCCGCACGTCACTCTGCTCTGATTAGTGTAGGGATAGGACGCAACTGCTGTGAGGGCGAGATTAGGCAGGGAAAACTCAGCAAAAACACCTAATGAAGTGATCGATCTACAGCTGTGAAACATTCAACTTCTGCTAGTTAATTGCTCACTGGTTTTTAGGCTGCACAGAGCGTTTTTCTGTCACTTTTTTCTGGGGTGATCGGCGGCCATTTTGTGTCTTATGGTGCACCAGCTCAAGCTGACACAAAGTCTATCACTCCATCAATACTATTTTTTTTTTTTTTTGCTATATCCTACATCAGGGGCTTGGCAGTGCTTATTGCAACCGCTAGAAACTCAGGATAGAAATTTCTATATTTTATTGAGCGGTTAAATTCAATTGCCAAAATAGCAATTTCCTAAATCTGGTGTTCCGGCTGTGGCTAACCAAGTGTAATACTGTCTGCTGTCTGGCAAAGGCTATATTTTGTTCTGGGGGGAAATTCAATTGCCAAAATAGCAATAGCGTAAATCTGGTGTTCCAGCTTGGATTGGACAAGTTTCATAGTGTCCGTCATAGGATATATTATTTTCTGCGGTGAAATTCGGTTGCAAAAATAGAGATACCGTATATCAGTGGTTTCAGCTGTGGCTGGCCAAGTTTAATAGTGTCCGGCAAAGGATATATTTTTTTCTGGGGTGAAACTCAATTGCCAAAATAGAAATACCATAAATCTGGTGTCCCAGCAGTGGCTGGCCAAGTTTAATAGTGTCCGGCAAAGGATTTATTATTTTTTGGGGTTAAATTCAGTTGCCAAAATAGAAATACCGTAAATCTGGTGTTCCAGCTGTGACTGGCCAAGTTTAATAATGTCCGGCAAAGGATATATTTTTTTTCTGGGGTGAAATTCAGTTGCAAAATTAGAAATAACGTAAAGCTGGTGTTCCAGCTCTGACTGGACAATTTTAATAGTGTCCGTCATAGGATATATTATTTTCTACGGTGAAATTCAGTTTCAAAAATATAAATACCATAAATCTGGTGTCCCAGCTGTGGCTGGACTATTTTAATAGTGTCTGGCAAAGGATATATTTTTTTCTGGGGTGAAATTTAATTGCCAAAATAGAAATACAGTAAATCTGGTGTTCCAGCTGTGACTGGACAAGTTTAATAGTGTCCGGTAAAGAATTTATTATTTTCTGGGTTGAAATTCCATTGCCAAAATAGAAATACAGTAAATCTGGTGTTCCAGCTGGGACTTAACAAGTTTAATAGTATCTGTCAAAGGAAATATTTTGTTCTGGGGTAAAATTCAATTGCCAAAATAGCAATACCCTGAATCTGGTGTTCCAGCTGTGACTGGACAAGTTTCATAAGGTCCGGCAAAGGATTTATTATTTTCTGGGGTGAAATTCAGTTGCCAAAATAGAAATACCGTAAATCTGGTAATCTAGCTGTGACTGGACAAGTTTCATAGTGTCCGTCATAGGATATATTATTTTCTGGGGTGAAATACAGTTTCAAAAATATAAATACCATAAATCTGGTGTTCCAGCCGTGGCTGGACAAGTTTAATAGTGTCCGGCAAAGGATATATTTTTTTCTGGGGTAAAATTCAATTGCCAAAATAGCAATACCCTGAATCTGGTGTTCCAGCTGTGATTGGACAATTTCCCTATTGTCTGTACCAAAGGATATAATTTTTTCTGGGGTGAAAGTCAGTAGCAAAAATAGAAATACAGTAAATCTGGTGTTCCAGCTGTTGCAGGCCTAGTTTAAATTTGTCTGTAAAAGGGTATATTTTTTTCTGGGGTGAAATCTAATTGCCAAAATAGCAATACCCAAAATAGCAATAAAATCTGGTGTTCCAGCTGTGACTGGACAATTTCCTTAGTGTCCATCAAAGGATAGATTTTGTCCTTTGGTGAAATACAGTTGCAAAAATAGAAATACAGTAAATCTGGTGTTCCAGCTGTGACTGGAAAAGTTTCATAGTGTCCATCAAAGGATATATTTTTTTCTGGGGTGAAAATCAGTTGCAAAAATAGAAATATAGTAAATCTGGGGTTTCAGCTGTGGCTGGACAAGTTTCATAGTGTCCGTGTCCGTCCGTCAAAGAATAGCTTTTGTTCTGGGGTGAAATTCAATTGAGAAAATAGCAATACGGTAAATCATTGGTTTCAGCTGTGGCTGGACAAGTTTAATACTGTCCGGCAAAGGATAGATTTTAAATTGTTGGGTGAAATATTACAATTTTTGCCAGGTACAATCCCCTGCACTGCATAACTGACAGGGAACTTACAATTGGCGGTTACATTCTTGCATGAAATGAAGCCTTTTTGGGCTGTGAAGCCAAAGGTAGTCTCCAATAACGTTTTTTTATTTTTTATTTTAAAACAATGGTTGGGTGAGGCCGGCATACATGTCTATTCTGCATAGGGTTCAAACAAGTCTTGTGGGATCCATGTCTGGTTCTTTTTAATAAACGAAAGCTTAGTTGCCAACATTGTCTGCAGACAGGCGGCTGCACTAGTATGTGATAATGCCCCCAGCCATGCTAAACACACGTTCAGACAATACAGTGGCTGCAGGGTAGGCCAGCACCTCCAAGGCGTAAAGGGCAACCTCAGGACATGTGCCCAATTTGAAGACCCAGAAGTTGAATGGGCCAGACCCAGTGGCGTAGCTAGAAATGATTGGGCACCACATCAAATTTTTGAATGGCTCCCCCCTCCCCCAGTAATTGTTGCGCAACCCCTTCCTTTCATGCCGCAATGTCTGTGGCTACTAAAGATCGCTCTCTCAGACCAGGCCCAACAGCTGTTCCATTCGCTTTCTACACTGTCTATACTGCCACTGTGTATAATTTCATTGTATAATACTGTTGAGGGGGCCCTGACAAAGTCCTTTACTCCTCCTCCTCCTCCTGGATTGGCCCTTTCTAGGTCACGGCCCTAAAGAAGTTGCTTCTCCTGCTTCCCCTGTAGCTATTCCCCTAGGCAGACCCATCAGTCTGCTAAGATGTTCCAGGTCTGCTAGTGGTGAAGGTTGTTGTGGCGTGATGACAAATCTTTTCCACATTTTGCCAATGATAAATTTGCCTTCTGAGGTGTTGGTGGTGACCCAGTTGCATTGGCAAATTCTTCCTCCTCCTCCTCTGCCTTCACCTTGTGCTTCCACTGAGTCCACGGTGTCAGGTGTAAATGCCATCAGCAGCGTGTCTACTAGAGGGCTCATCTTCCTATCACACTCCAGTGAGGGAATTAAGGATGGCACGTTATCCTTGTAACGGGAATTCAGCAGGGTGGCCACCCAGTAAGCGGCACCACAAGTTAGAATGCTGCAGTAACTGGGCGGTTGTTGCGCAGGCACTGCAGTATGTTAACGCTCATGTCTTCCAGGCTGCCCAGAGGCCAGGACAAGCTATCCTCTTTGAGGAAGGTATATTGTCTGTGTCCTCTGTATCCCCCAGAGTTCCTCCTACTCCTCCTTATCCTCCAGAACTGTGCCCTGGCTGGACAATTGTGTTCCAGGCCAGGGCCTATGTTGGTGCAGGAACCCACCCTCTGAGCCACTTGTTATTGGCTGGCTTTAACTTAAGGATAAGGCGTGTATATAGTTTTGTTTGTTTGTATGGTTAGTTTAGCTGCATTATAGTTATTTTAATATGTTTTTAAGTAAATTTGTAAATAGTTTGTTAATGGTTTGAGTGAAGGGGGGGGGGGGTGTTGTGTTTGTTCGATTAACTGAATTGATTTTCACTGTCTGGTGTTTAGGAGTTTCTACACCCCAAATTCAGCACATGTGGCAGGCAGGGGATGTGCGTCAAACCGGCTAGGCCCAGACCTGCTATTACATTTTGCCCCTTTAGTGCACAACACCAGGCCGGGCTGAAGGCTCAATGGCACCAACCAATCATCCGTCTGTTGTTCCATGCCTGTCCACAGCTCCTGCGTGTTGTGGGTTTTTTCCCACAAACACACAAGTTTTAAAACAGACTGCTGTCATTTCCCCTGGCTGGGCTGCTGTGTGTGGTGAAGGTGTTACACTGAGTGGATGAGAGGGTGGTAGAGGAGGAGGAGGAAGCAGAGTAGGAGGAGAAGGGGGTAACAGGATACAAAGAGAAAAGCCCAGCAATCCTCGGGGGCGGAAGGACATTCTCAAAAATGCTATCCGCCTCTGGGCCAGCCACTACATTTACCCACTGTGTTGTTGGTTATGTGGACGTTGCCATAGATAGACAGGTGCCACTGTCACTCACTTGGGCTCAAGTTTAGAATGTTTAGAAGGCTGTAAAATAGCCCAAGAAAGTGCTAGAGGGCTGCAAAAGGCAGCAAAATGTAAGTAAATCCCCTGCAAACAAATGTGGATAGGGAAATTACTTAAAATAACATAAAATAGAAAAAAAAACACTATTTTATGTATGATGATAAGTTTTATCTGCAGCAATGGGGTACCGCTATGGGGACGAGGTTCGCACCGGGGTTCGCTAATCTTTACGTGGGATGATGGGAGCATTAATACATCCACCACGGGGACAGACCCCGGGCGAACCTCGCCCTATGGCATCGTTTTATCGACTATATAATTTTTATTTGGGATGGGGGAGAAGAAAACCTAAATTAGTTTTTTAATAAGTTAAATAAAAATGAATTTTATTTAGAATTTTCACTAACATACAGTAAAACAGAGATTAATTTTTTAGATTTGACAATATTTATTGAAAATGGAAGGATTTGCACAAAAACATATAATAAGCCAACAGACGCTAACAGTTTTATATCACTGGAGAGCTGCCTACTGAGATGGCTGGAGAACGTACCCAAAAGCCAGTTTTTAAGATTACGTAGGAACTGCACAAAAAAGAGCACTATTAAAAAAGAGGCAAAAAATATGCAAATGAAATTTGAGAGCAAGGGATACTATCGAGAAAAGTTAGAAGAATGCAAAAATCAGATAGGCCAAATGGACAGGCAGTTACTTCTGGGTGATAATACTAAAAATACAAAAAAGAAAAAGAAAAACAACAAGAACTATGGGTGATCCCGCCAATAATTATGCCTTACAATAGCCAGGTGGATAAATTCAAAAAACTGGTGGGGAAACACTGGGAAATCCTAAAGGATGACAAAATAATAGGAGAACTAATCCCAAAAAATCCTAAATTCATTTTTCGAAAAGCAAGAAATATAGGAAACACAGTAGTCCCCACCACTAAGTGATTGAATAAAAATAAAAATAAAAACAAGGATAACCATGACTGTAAGAAAAATAAGGATAACATAATCAAAGGCTTCTTTCCATGCAGGAGATGTCAAGGATGTAAAAAATCAAAAATTCATAAAAAAACGACTACAATAGTGAATACAGGGGGTACTTACACGCATTCTATTGAAGAATATATATCTTGCAATAGTCAGGGGGTAATTTATGCGATAACTCGCCCCTGTCAAAAGATCTATATTGGAAGAACAAGGAGGCACTTAAAGAAAAGAATAAATGAACATATTTACAATGTGGAAAGAAAATTTGAGGGACACCCATTATCGCGTCATTACAGTGGCAAACATGGAGGTAAATTCACAGGATCAACTTTTTGTGGTTTAGAGTTAATAAAGAAGAACAATAGAGGAGGGGATTTCATTAAGAATATGTCCAGAGCACAAATGAGATATATATTTAACATGGATACCCTAGCTTCGGCAGGTTTAAACATGAAAATAGAGGTATTTGCATTCGATTAAAAGAGAGCAGTTCAGTAGTGGAAGGGTTAATGGAGGCAGGGATAAATAGAAGCGTATGCACAGAGAGTACCAGGTCTGACTTCCTGACGAAGGGTAACGCAATTACCCGAAATGCGTAGAAGCTTTGTGGTGCACGCGACTACCAGTAGCTGCGGCGGTGACGTCACCTTGCTCCCAGTGAGTGTGCAACCACGAACTGAGAGTCGCGCCACCGGCCGGGGCGCGACCCACACACGCTGACAGTAGAGACCGGACTCCAGAAGCTGCGCTGACTAGCAAACCTCAAGCTCTACAGAGGGGAGAAAAAAAGCCGTAAGGAGGGCAGCGTAACAGGAGGTAACTACTTGGCTCTGCACAAACACACTATACCATATAATTGTACCTAGACATAGGGCGCGGTATCTAATTAATAGAGCTACATTGTAATTGTGTTGAAGTGAGGGAGGTGCAGCCTCGCTTGATACCGCTGCTTATAGGTGATAAGAGCATAGTGCAGCGCTTCTGAAAAAGTAACTATCATGATTATATTCTAAAGATATTAAACTGGATTTCCTTTTTCCAAAAAATATTGAACCAAAAGAATTGAGCAAAAAAGAGTTAAGACCAAGCCGTTATCCTATGAGCATCTTAACACTTTCATTTGTTACTTACCTAATTTATGCCACTCTCATTACGAGACCTTGTTGTTCAGGGCAGCTTTCTTACTAGCTTTCTACGGAGCTCTACGCATTAGCGAATTAACTGTTAGAAACAAGACATCGGAAGCTCTGTTAACATTGCACGATTTAATCCTAGGTAAAGATAAAATTTGTATTCTTATAAAAAGATCCAAAACAGTTGGGCAAAGGTAAGTGGCTTTACCTCAACAGGTCACGTCATAAGAATCTGTGTCCGGTGTTGGCAATGGAAAATTGGAGCAAATCCAGGACCTTATTACCAGGTCCTTTTTTTATGCACCCGGACAAAACCCCTTTGACTACTTTTCAGTTCAATTTCATGTTATCTAAATGTAAAGAATATTTCAATTTAAAGAACGAAAAACTCTCTGCACACTCCTTCAGGATAGGAGCTGCCACTCATGCACATGGAATGGGTCTAAATGTAAACACCATAAACAAAATAGGCAGGTGGGAATCTAAAAGATATCGGTTTTATATTTGACCTGAGCTTCTCTCCTAATTTCTTTTTAGAACTGAAGACCATATGGATTTTCGGCAATTAACTCATTTCAGTGGCTTGCCAGAGGTCGACGATGAAGTTCAAATCGGATCATTTAGGCCTCGGCAATAGAACCATTATTTTTTGGAAAGGTATACCAAACCTTCGTTTACGTGACATTTATGCTTTTCGTTCTTATCTGTCTCGAATTTGGCCAGAACCAAACTTGATAATTTTTCACATTGGTTCTGATGACATAGGTAAGATTAGCACTCATCTTTTCTTAAAGGAATTCAAAAGCACTATGTCTGATATACAGTTGCTATTCCCTCGGTCTAAGCTAGCTTTGTCAGATATCGTCCCGAAATGGGAATGGAGTTCAAAGCAGTTAACATTTATGGAAAAAATATGAAAGCGAGTAAATAAGGACATGGAAAAGTTCATGTTTCTAAATAAGAACTTACTGTATCTTACAGACATCAGGAGCTCAAGGGTTTTGTCAAAGGTTTGTATGATTTGAACAAGAGATCTTTGTCCGACATAGGACTCGATATTTTAAATATTGGTTTTCAGAATTTAATTGAGAAGGGCCATGGTGATTTTAGCCATTAGCTTCGCTCATGGCGCAAAGGGAAATAGTCACTCATTGAGTGGACTGCGCGGTGTTTAGTTAATGGTATATGTTGGTTATTGATAATACGGAGTAACATTCATATCACCGTGGCCTTTACTTACCCAATTAAATAAAGATTATTAAATGTAATGTCAGTTGGAGTATTTATTTGTGTCCAGAATTCATAGGTAACTTTATTGGTTTGGAGTAAAGGGGTCTGTGACACCATGGTCATGACACCTAATTAATTGCATGTGCAATGGTGGAAATTAACATTGATCTTACCTGGTACCAGATGCTACTTGGTGCAGTCTGTGGAGTCCGTGCAGGAATGCCTTCAGCTTATTGGATGAGTCTGGAGCTGGCTGACATGTGAGTACCTGTAAAGAGAAAAGTTGACCGTTCATCAGTTGGTGAGCAGCAGCGACGAGTCACCCACCCCCCCTCCCTAACTTTTAATTGTCACGGTGTCTAGTATGGGGGAATGGTCACTCATTGAGTGGACTATGTGGTGTTTAGTTATTGGTTAACTTGTAATGGTATATGTTGGTTATTGATAATAAGGAGTAACATTCATATCACCGTGGCCTTTACTTACCCAATTAAATAAAGATAATTAAATGTAATGTGAGTTGGAGTATTTATTTGTGTCCAAAAGTCATAGGTAACTTTATTGGTTTGGAGTAAAGGGGTCTGTGACACCATGAATGATTCAGAACCTCTGCTGGGGCAGAACACAGAACAACATTAATGTATAGGGGCAGAGACTTTGTCACATAATAATTACTGTATTTTTCGCTTTATAAGATGCACTCCCCCACCCCCCAAAAGTGGGGGGAAAAAGGCAGTGTGTCTTATAAAGCGAATGCTGCCATGTTTACTCTGGTGGCGCTGATACATCGCCAGTCGCTATGCTGCACAGCGCAGTCTGCGATGTATCAGAGGGGTGGAAGGAGGGGATGGAGGCCAGCAACTGCTGTTTAACTTGCAGTGGGGCCCAGTGCAGTCACTGTATTCTATTACACTTGGCCTTGCTCATAGTAGTTTTCATATGTAAAGTCTATAATCTATAAGCAGTGTTTCTGCTTTAAACTAGCGCAATCCTCTGTAGTAGTACTACTCACTATGAAAGCGGCAGGCAATATGAAAGCGCTCACTCATTCACGCTCCTGCTTTATGAATAAAGTAGGAGGAGCGTGAATGAGTGAGCGAGGTTGCGCTGCCGCCCTGCCTGCCGCTTTCATAGTGAGTAGTACTACTACAGAGGATTGCCCTAGTTTAAATCAGAGCCACTGCTTGAAGATTACATGAATGGACTTTACATATGAAAACTGCTGTGAGTGGGGCTCGGTGCATTCACTGTACTACTGTACATTAAATCGGACCACGCTCATAGCAGTCTTTATATGTATGATCTTTTTATGTAATGATCCAGCAATGGCTCTACCTTCTTCTATAACAGTACTCACTATGAAAGCAGCGGTTTGGCCGTCGCATGACATCACTCAATCGGTCATGCTCCTCCCACTTCATTAATGAAGCTGGCAGGAGCGTGACTAACTGAGTAAGTGACGTCATGCGCCGGCCGGACCGCTACTTTCATAGTGAGCACTGTTATAGAAGAAGGCAGAGCCATTGCTGGAGCATTACATATAAAGACTGCTGTGAGCTGTTGCCCGGTGGTGTAATGGGGTCACTAATCACAGAGGGACAATATACTGTGACACATATGATACTGTGACCAGCATAAGATCATCTTATGCTGGTGACAGTATCATATGTGTCACAGTATATTGTCCCTGTGGGAATAGTGACCCCCATTACATAGGATGCTATATGTGTGTCATTCACAAATCCCCCATAGTAGTGTATAATTCACACATCCCCTGCCATAACAGTATCATCCACAGATCCCCCCATAACAGTGTCATCCACACATCCCACCCATAACAGTGTGTCATCCACAGATCCCCCCAATAACAGTGTCATCCACAGATCCCCAATAACAGTGGCCTTCGCAGATCTCCCCATAACTGTGTATCATGTACAGAATCCTCCATAACAGTGTCATCCACAGATCCCCCCCATAACAGTGCGTCATACACAGATCACTCCAATAACAGTTTTATCCATAGATCCCCCCATAACAGTACGTCATCCACAGGTCCCCCATAAGAGTGCCATTCACAGATCCCCCATAACAGTGTGCCATCCACAGATCCCCCATAACAGTGCGTCATCCACAGATCCCCCATAACAGTGTTATCCACAGACCACCATTAGTTCAAAACACACCAAAAGCACACATTTTGGTTCTAAATATTTTTTTTTCTTATTTTCCTCCTCAAAAATGCATCTTGTGAAGCGAATAGTGAACTGAAACAAGAATACATTAAATCTCTATATTCCTTTAAATCATAAGTACAATTTATCATGGAAATCAAGATACATTTGAACTGATCACTAATTATTCAGTATGAAGCCAGAAGAAGCGCACACGCGCGAAACGGCTGTTGCCTTATGCTGTGTTTGCACCGTATGTACCCCCCTCCTGCTATGAAATAAAGCGTACCCCTCTACAATCGGTAAATGTCGCTCCTTTTAATATTCTCCTTCACTTGAAGATTATTCAGTATGAAATAGCTGTTTTATAGAGCACAGAGGAAGGTAGTTGTCTGGATGACGGGACACTGTCCTCTCAAGCTGACAGAACTCCAGCTTCCCCCTCACAGGATAGTGACTACTAATCATCTCTTTTGGTGTGGGTGGTCCCATGAACCTGTGTTGCATTCCCTCTGGGGTAAGTGTACCGCAGGTTGCGAAGCGATGCATTAGAGTACATGATGATGCCACCCTTCTCAAATATGGTGAGGACTGAGAGGCCAATGTGTGAACAACTCATCATTCTCTATGGCTTTTGTTTAATGATCATTGGATATATTACAGTATGGAGATAAAGAAGTGCTTGTATCCACAAATTTGTGAGTGTGGACTGAACGCTCACATATAAAGATTTTTGCTGTTTTTCACAGGTGCAAAGGTTTTGCACCTGTGTATGGGCTATAGGGAGTATGGTGGAAGCACTGGACAAGTCAGAAAGTCTTTTGCACCTGATAATGTGTCCACATTGTCTTTATTTGCTTTTATTACCCTTCTCCAACATTACACATTCAGCATTCTCAGCCACTGGAATCATGTCAACCCCCCAGAGTCTTGCATATTATGAATTTCACAAAAATGAATCTCCCAAATGAATCCAAATTTTTGACAATACGTTTCAGACAAATCACACAAAAATAGCGCCAGCTCCATTTTACTGGGAAAAATTTAAGAAAAACAGAAGGGAAGATGAAATTGGTAGAACACGTCACTGGTAGCAGGGAAGTGTGCTGGCACCGATTGCCTCAGAGGTTGACAGACAGCCTGTCAGCCGATTAGAGGCCAGGATTCAGGCAGTTGCTTTTGCTCAGAAGGAAGTAGGCCTCTGCATTTTGATCAAAATATATACAAAGTTATGTACATTATTGTATATAAATTATGCTTAGCAGAAATAGATCAATGCATAGCATGTGGATGTGCTACTTATGTACTTTTCTACAGTTTTGCTTATTTGCAGTTCTGTTCCCTATCATTTTTTCATGGTATCAGCACTCCACCCATTTGACTCTAGTGTTTCTAATTAGCAGGAGAGTGCATTATGCCTCATTCACACATACATGGATTTTCACGTACCACGGTCCACGAAAACCCAGCCTGCCATCCTGCTGAGTGCATGAGCGCATGGCGTCATCAGTTGCTATAGCGCTGTGTGCGTTGTGCTACTACCGCTGTATAGTAATACACTCGTATAGATCTGTAGTCTGGTATAGATCTGTAGTCTGGTTTCTGACACCACAAGGAAAGTTTTGCTTTTGAGTGGCTGTAGTTTCTTTTTTGTTGTGCCTGTGGGTTGGTGTGAACCAACACCAAGAAGGTTTATTCTGACAGCAGGGGTGCTGTAGTGCTTCTGGGTCTTGCCTTCTGTGGGTGCAGTTTCAATTTATTAAATCAGCATATAGGTGATCAGTAAACCAGTACACAGACTATGGTAACAATTTATAAGTGACTATTAACATGAAATTGAGCCTGATTAAACCAGCATATACAGTAGGTGATCAGTACAGCAATACACAGGCTAGGGCATCAATTTACCTTTTAGTGTTAATGTGAAATTGAGCCTGAGGCCTCGCCCTTAATCATCGTTAACGATTATTTATTTCTCCACATGGTTGAACTTTTTTTTTTTTTTGGACTTGTTCAATTTAATTAAACCAGCAAATAGGTGATCAACATCAATACACAGGCCAGCACACAAATGTGTATGTGAGGGATAAATAATTTAGGCCTAAATCCATTTCCCATTTCAGTGTTCACAATGTTTCCAATCATTTTTTTGTTAGGGTTGTTAATTATATTCAAACTAGCAGCATATATATGTGATTACTACACCCAGGGCCGGGCCGACACAGAGGCTGGGGAGGCTCCAGCCTCAGGGCGCAGACCAGTTCCCCAGCCTCTGGGCGGCAGGCAGGCCACTGACCACGTCGCTGCTGCCTGCTGCTGCCACGCCTTCTGGGCTCCCGGCCGAGATGGAGGATGGAGGAAGTAGTGAGCACTTGGCACTGAATCACGTGCTCCCTCCCCGCTCCGCCTCCTGGCTCGGCTGCTTTGCTGCTCTGGTATCTGCTCAGTCACTTGCCTGACTGGCTGCGTACAGCGCGCACTTTGACCTGATGCGCTGTACGCAGTCAGGTCACGTGTGTGCCCTCTGGAGACCAGGAGCAGCGCGGGCAGCAGCAGGCAGTAGCACAGCACTGTGTCACGAACCAGCCCAGGCCCCAGCAGGGATAGAGCGTGAGAGTCTGCCCTGAAGTGAAGTAAGATACTTCTTAAATAAAGATAATATTCTTTTCTGTCTGATCTGAGGTCTGATGGGGTTCTGGACGGTGTTAAATACAAGGAACGGGGGGCGCACTCGGGCAGCTCAGCCTCTGTTGGTGGTGGACCTTGTCCCAGCCCTGACTACACCTACACACAGGGTAGTACACAAAAGTATCTGGGAGTGATAACGAATTTCCCTTTATTTCAGTCTTCACACATTTTTAATCAATATTTTTTTCGGGGGTTATTTTTTTTGAGGGGTAGTATATAATGACTACATCAATAAACAGGGTAGTGCACATTATCTCAGAGGCCCAAAAATGTCCATGATACGGAAGAGTTACAAAAGAAAGACCCAGAGCCAAAATGTGGTTAGTAGCAGCACCAACTATCGGTATAGAAGTAGCAGTAGGCTGCAGTTGTCCCTGATTGCATCGTTCTGTAAAGCCAGGAATCACAGCAATCCTTCTACTACTACTCCCTGCAGCCCCAAAGAAGGCTTTCAGTGGAGTCCCCTCAGTCTTCACTGCCAATTCCTAGGGGGCGCAAGGTGTTAGCAAAGTCAAGGAGACTGTCCAAGCATTCCTGCCACTTTTACATGGTGAGGAAGGCTCTCCTGGACCTGCAGCAACAGAACGGCCTGCTGCTACACTGCTTAATCCGCGACATCCCAACTCACTGGAATTCAACATTGCACATGTGCGATAAGCAGAAAGCTGTGAACAATTTTTTATGCACCAGACAGGCTCAGCAGCAAGGAGCCTATGTTGCCTCGAGTTAAGGCAGTGGCATCTTATCTGTCGGGTACTCAAGCCCTTCGAAGAGACCACAAAGTTCAGCAGCAGGGACAACTGCATCATGAACGATGTCATTCCTCTCATATTTATCTTAGAACAGATGCTGACACTCAGGGGCATGCATAAAAATCATTGAGCCCCATAGCAAGAATCTGAATTGGTTCCCCAAGTCCAGGTGCGCCAGATGCGGCACTAGCATGATTTTCGTTGTTGTGGTTCTATGACAGAGCAGAACAGCGAATATCACTAGTGAAGATGTGAACATATACACCTCATCTGCTACAAAACATCATAATAGTGATAAGAGAACTATAAGTCTCATCATGACCAGTTTAGGCCTGCTTCACACTGGCGGCAGAGAACAGCCTGCCGGAAGTCTCTGGATGCATTGGGCTCAGCGGACACCTCAATAACCTCTAGCAATGCCGGATCCAGAGAGCCCTGGCAGGTTGTTCTCTACCGGATAAGCCTGCTGGAACTACTACCAGCAGTGTAAAACTAGTGGGCAATACATGTAGGGGTTAAAGAGGAGAGAACTACAGCTCCCATCATTTTATTATGGAACACAAGTTGACATTAGAGGGAGAGGGTAATTGAGGAGAGAACTACAACCCCCAGCATTAAACGAGACTGTTATTATACAGCATCAATGGATATCATAAGATGAGAGAACTACAATTCCCAGCATGCCCAGACTGTTATTGTAGGGCATTAGTGAACAATAAATGGAGGGGGATACAGTAGGAAAAAACTACAAATCCCAGTATTAGTATTGTTATGAGCTATCCCAGGACACCACTCACCTCTCCTCCAGGTACACACAGAAGTTCCTCCCCATGTAGTTTGACTACATTTTCTGCATCACCACTGAGCTCCATCTCCCTACCCTGGTCACATGACAATGGCATCATCACATTTCCTTCTGCAATGCCCGCGCCCTAGGGGTGGTATGTGAGCAGGGAACACCAGCCAGATGGAAGTTGAGGTGCCCTTGATGGTATACTTGTTTAAGGTGCTGTTTAAGGTGCTTTGGTGGCTGGGCCCCTGTGTTCATGATGCCAGCACCGTAAGGTGCACATTTTGAGGGTAGTAGAAAGGATGAGCAGTCAGTTGTAGTAGAAACAGTTGAACTTTTACTTAAATCAAATGTCTCAGGACCATTGGTACAGTTCATCAGTAAAGTGAACTTATATGACATAAAGGAGGATTCAGAAATTAGTTTAGCTGTAATCCTTACAACAGGTCTGGCATTTGTCAGTTGAGGAGTTTTCCTAATGCTGTTACTTTACAGGCAAGACAAAAGTTCTCTTCTTAGATAGTTCTACTTTAAGTCCAATCTCTAGCACTCAGGTACTGAATATAATTGCTTCCTTACTTTTATATTGAGAAATCCAATAAAGGCGTTCTCCCTCATGGCAGGAAAACTCTCTGCTACATTATTTGATGCAGGATGCTCTCCTGAAAATGTTCAGGTTCACTAGGTCCCAGAAGGCATGTAGTGAAAAAGGATAATTCTGCGCACTAATCATCCAGTTGTGTCCAGGTACCTTTAAGTCTCTCTTGGTCACTGGTGCTTGTGAAGTCCCTTGGCTAGACTCCGCTCTAATCTTCACTAGACTTTCTCTATATTCATACGTAGACTCACTTGTCTGTGCTGGGCTGCTATGACTATTTGGTCTGTCCTCTCCAGGCTTGATCAGGGCCCAGAGAAAAGAAAGGCAGCTACATCTTGGACTGAGCCTGCTCTGCTCCTCCATAAACTTCCTGCTCCTTTCTGCTTCCTACATTACTCACTTATCTGCTTCAACACTTCCTCTACACTCAACTAACTTTATTAGCAAACCCCAAGCTATATATAATATGTGGCACCAGCACCACCTGTGGGCGAATAGATGTAATGACAATGCCAGCCTGAATGTAGGAATTACAATGCATTAAATACATATACAGAAATTTAAGGGGACCACATACACACATAAGTAGGATGCTGCACTTCTGCACAGCTAGCTAGGTTTTCACAGCTAGTTTTGAAAATCTAATTGGGGGCTGGGCTTTCCTGCAGGGCCCCATAGCAGCTGCATGGTCTGCCTCTATTGGAGGTACACCACTACTGACTTTCATGCAGCAGGTGACCACATCGGAAGCAGAGCAGATTACACATCTTGCTTTCTGCCCTATAGCTGTTGGGGACACATAAAGGGAATCTGCCATTGAGAAAGAGGATGATGAAGATGAGGAGCTGCCACTGCAAGAGGAGGAGGAGCAAGAGGATGATGATGAAGATGGCACCGGCCGAGACACCCAATCGTCTCACAGGGGGCACAGCAGGAAAGAAGTGGCTCCTTAGGTACGCTGGTCAGAATGGCGAACTGTATGCTCGCTTGCTTACGCAGTGAGAGGCGTATCGTTGACATCAAGCAGTCTGATAATTACTGGATAGCCATGCTTTTCTCAAAATGAACCAAGCCTGGATTCAGAAGGATTTTCCACACTCCTCTGGCTGATTCCAGTGAATAGATCTAGTCTTGCTGGCTATTGGGTATATAAAGCAAAGGCTTTATGTAAAAGAAAGGATCAAAGAAAAATTCAAAAGGGAATTGATCCTAGAGGTGGACATATGAAACACCTCAAAAAGAGTTAGTCGGTTATTTAATTATACTGTATTGTGCAATCAGTAAAACATGGTAAAAGCGTCTATGCAAAAATATAAATGATTTATTATACAGTAACTTAAAATACAATCAAAAATTAATCAATATAAAACTCAATAATATGCAATGATATAATGTGGTATGCAGTGCCCTAAATTCGCCACTAGATGGCTCTAACACAAATACCAGCGTTCCTTATTACCTTTCAAACATAAAATGGAATACCACGTCCCGACCACATTTATGAGGTATAAAACTCAATCGTGATAAGGATAGATACGAACCCTTGCTCTGCTCAAACTTTGACAAATCTCGGATATCGGGTAGTATTGCTACACAACTTATAAATTAATCAAACCTGATATTGACTATGGAATATGAGTATCCCAATCTTTCTTTCTTTCTTTCTTTCTTTCTTTCTTTCTTTCTTTCTTTCTTTCTTCTTTTTCTATTTTTTTCTTCTTCCACCTTCTCTCTCGTGTGTTGTTTATTATCCAAAAACTTATCAGTTAGACACACCTTCCTAGCTTGGAGTTTTCAAATCATTGTCGGTTAGGCGTGTACATATGGTAATGGCTGTGATGTTACTGCATTATCCAGAATGCATTTATGCTGCTGGTGTAATGTTACTTATGCATCCCTAGGTGGCACTATTGCATAAGCTATTAACATCATACTAGTAAGCGTTAAATGTCCTGCCTGCCTTCCTCATGCCACTGCTGTGACCTGCCAACTATCATCTTCCTTACGGCTGCTGCTGCCCCATCATGCCAACATGTAGCATATGGCTGCTGCTGCAGAAACCACTGCCTCAACTGCTGCTGCTCCTCGCTGCTAATCCCCTACTGCCACCACCATTAAAACAAAGCATCTGCCACCAGCATCAATACTACTATTATTCCTATTACTACTAATAGACATCCTTTTATGTTCCATGCTTTTTTTTTTCAGGCTTGTTCACAACAAGCCAGTTTTTCTTGTGACAATCAACACGTTTGTATGTCACATGAGCACAGTCTGACCCTGTCAAGGCATAATTTTTGGTTCCCCAAACCAATTTCTTTTTATCCCATAATACAGTGTTTGTTTAAACAACATCTTCCCCTGACAAGGAACAATTTTTGGAAGCTTTGCAACATGAAAAAGCATAAGACATGTGCCCTTGCATTGTGTTTTTAACCACTTAAGCCCCCCTAGCTTAAACACCCTTAATGACCAGGCCACTTTTTACAATTCTGCACTACACTACTTTCACCGTTTATTGCTCGGCCATACAACTTACCACCCAAATGAATTTTACCTCCTTTTCTTCTCACTAATAGAGCTTTCATTTGGTGCTATTTCATTCTTGCTGATATTTTAACTTTTTTTGCTATTAATCAAAAATTACCGAAATTTTTGCAAAAAAATGACATTTTTCACTTTCTGTTTGAAAATTTGTCAAATAAAACTAAATTTTTCTACAAATTTTTCTCAAAATTTATTGTTCTACATGTCTTTGATAAAACAAATGCAATAAGTGTATATTTATTGGTTTGGGTAAAAGTTATAGCTTTTAGAAACTATGGTGCAAAAAAGTGAATTTCCGCACTTTGACTTTCTGAGCACCTGTCCTGTTTCCTGACGTACTACAATGCCCAGACAGTAGAAACACCCCATAAATGACCCCATTTCGGAAAGCAGACACCCTAAGGTATTCACTGAGAACATAGTAAGTTCATGGAAGTTTTTATTTTTTGTCACATGTTAGCGGGAATGTTTGTTTTTTTTGTTTTTTTTTCAAAAAATTTCATTTTCTGCAAACTTGTGACAAAAAATAAAAACTTCCATGAACTCACTATGCCCATCAGCGAATACCTTAGGGTGTCTACTTTCCGAAATGGGGTCACTTGTGGGGTATTTTTACTGCCCTGGCATTTTAGGGGCCCCTAAAGCGTGAGAATCCAAATGCGTAAAAATGCCCTGTGAAATCCTAAAGGTACTCATTGGAATTAGGGCCCCTTTGCACATCTTGGCTGCAAAAAGTGTCACACATGTGGTATCGCCGTACTCAGGAGAAGTAGGGCAATGTGTTTTGAGTTGTATTTTTACATATACCCATGCTGGGTGAGAGAAATATCACTGTAAATTGACAACTTTGTATACATTTTTTTAAAAGTTGTCGTTTACAGCTGGTATTTATCACACAAAGTATGGGTATATATAAAAATACACCCCCAAAACTCATTGCCCTACTTCTCCTGAGTACGGCGATACCACATGAGTGACACTTTTTGCAGCCAAGATGCGCAAAGGGCCCTAAAACCAATGAGTACCTTTAGGATTTCACAGGGCAATTTTACGCATTTGGATTCCAAACTCCTTCTCACGCTTTAGGGGCCCCTAAAATGCCAGGGCAGTAAAAATACCCCACAAGTGACCCCATTCTGGAAAGTAGACACCCTAAGGTATTCGCTGATGGGCATAGTGAATTCATGGAAGTTTTTATTTTTGTCACAAGTTAGCGAAAATGTTTTTTTTTTTTTTTTTTTCTTACAAAGTCTCATATTCCACTAACTTGTGACAAAAATAAAATTTTACATGAACTCACTATGCCCTCACAGAACACCTTAGGGTGTCTACTTCTAAAATGGGGTCACTTGTGGGGTATTTTTACTGCCCTGGCATTTTAGGGGCCCCTAAAGCGTGAGAAGCGGTTTGGAATCCAAATGAGTAGAAATGTCCTGTGAAATCCTAAAGGTACTCATTGGATTTAGGGCCCTTTGCGCATCTTGGCTGCAAAAGTGCCACACATGTGGTATCGCCGTACTCGGCAGAAGTAGGGCAATGTGCTTTGGGGTGTATTTTTACATATACCCATACTGGGTGTGAAAAATATCTCTGTAAATGACAACTTTTTAAATTTTTTTATACAAAGTTGTCAATTTACAGAGATATTTCTCTCACCCAGCATGGGTATATGTAAAAATACATGCCAAAACACATTGCCCTACTTCTCCTGAGTATGGCGATACCACATGTGTGGCACTTTTTTGCAGCAAAGACGTGCAAAGGGGCCCTAAATCCAATGAGTACCTTTAGGATTTCACAGGGCATTTTTACGCTTTTGGATTCCAAACTCCTTCTCACGCTTTAGGGGCCCCTAAAATGCCGGGACAGTAAAAATACCTCACAAGTGACCCCATTCCAGAAAGTAGACACCCTAAGGTATTCGCTGATGGGCATAGTGAGTTTATGGAAGTTTTTATTTTTTGTCACAAGTTAGCGGAAATGTTTTTTTTTTTTTTTTTTTCTTACAAAGTCTCATATTCCACTAACTTGTGACAAAAAATAAAATTTTACATCAACTCACTATGCCCCTCACAGAACACCTTGGGGTGTCTACTTTCTAAAATGGGGTCACTTGTGGGGTATTTTTACTGCCCTGGCATTTTAGGGGCCCCTAAAGCGTGAGAAGGAGTTTGGAATCCAAATGAGTAGAAATGTCCTATGAAATCCTAAAGGTACTCATTGGTTTAGGGCCTTTGCGCATCTTGGCTGCAAAAAGTGCCACACATGTGGTATCGCCGTACTCGGCAGAAGTAGGGCAATGTGTTTTGGGTGTATTTTACATATACCCATACTGGGTGTGAAAATATCTCTGTAAATGACAACTTTTTCCATTTTTTTATACAAAGTTGTCAATTTACAGAGATATTTCTCTCACCCAGCATGGGTATATGTAAAAATACACCCTAAAACACATTGCCCTACTTCTCCTGAGTATGGCGATACCACATGTGTGGCACTTTTTGCAGCCAAGATGCACAAAGGGGCCCCAATTCCAATGAGTACCTTTTAGGATGGCATTTTTACGCATTTTTCTTCTCACGCTTTAGGGCCCCTAAAATGCCAGGGCAGTATAAATACCCCAAATGTGACCCCATTTTAGAAAGAAGACACCCCAAGGTATTCTGTGAGGGGCATGGCGAGTTCATAGAAGATTTTTTTTTGGCACAAGTTAGCGGAATTTGATTTTTTTGTTTTTCACACAAAGTCTCCCTTTCCGCTAACTTGTGACAAAAATTCAATCTTTCATGGACTCAATTTGCCCCTCAGCGAATACCTTGGGGTGTCTTCTTTCCAAAATGGGGTCACATGTGAGGTTTTTGTACTGCTCTGGCATTTGAGGGTCTCCGTAATCATTACATGTATGGCCAGCATTAGGAGTTTCTGCTATTCTCCTTATATGGAGCATACGGGTAATGAGATTTTTTTCCGTTCAGCTTCTGGGCTGGAAGAAAAATGAACGGCACAGATTTCTCCATTCGCATCGATCGATGTGGATGAAAAAATCTCTGCCAAAAATATGCAAAAAAATAGAGGGGCCTGGCGATTGCCAGGACATAGGGCTCCGCCCAAACATCCATACCCACTTCAGCTCCTATGTCCTGGCAAACGTGATTTCTCCATTCACATCGATCAAACGATCGGTGTGGAGGAAGACATCTTTGCCAGATTTTTGATACAAAGTGTTTGCCAAAGCATATGAACTCCAACACCTCTCCTCAGCTCATATGCCAGGGCAAACGTACCTGTCCTGCAGAGGAGAAATCTCGTCTTGCAGCGCCGCATACACCGACTTCACGTGTCTTCTGACAGCAGCGCAATGCTTCTCTCAGAATTCACATCAGTGCTGCGGCGTTTTCATCGGTTGGTCCGTTGATCTACCTGGAAAATAAAGGGTGGTTAGGGGAAAAAAAAAAAGAAGAAAAAAACAGGCAGCAGGCACATAACTTGAACATTACAAACTTTATAAAACATGAATAAAACCTGAACATGAAAAAAAACGGAACTTTTAAAACCTGAACTAACTCAAGATTTTTCTTTTCTTGCTACCTGTTTAATTTTTTTTTTTTTTTAACCATTTCACTCTTTATTTTCCTAGCAGAAACCTCTCCTTTCCCATGGGACAATGTGTAAAGTGTAAATCACACAGAGATGGTGAGAAGTACACTATACACGTTATCCCAAGTGAAAGGAGAGGTTTCTACCGTTTCACACTTCTGCAGTAGCACAGCAGCACAGCAGCACCGTCCCCTATGTGTTAGGGTCTCTCAAAACCTAGTGTCCTGAGAGACCCTTGAGCCTGATTGTAAAAACTACCTGTGTCCTGCAATCCCTAGGTCCCTAAGTGTACCTGAGTGTGGTACTTCGGAAACACTCCCTAGGCATAGGGCAGGGTGGTCAGGACAGTCAGGACAGAAATAACAGGTGTCACGCCTTATTCCACTCCTGCTACAGACACGACATCTTTTTCGGGGTGGCGGTTGGGTTGAGGTACCAGGCACAACGCTGGGGAAGTGCCGCTCGTGTAGACGGCTAACTACACTGGTGGATGGGGCCACGGAACCTCCTGGATACAGGAGTTCCGAAATGATCTCTTCCTGAAATTTGAGGAAGGATCCTGTTCTCCCAGCCTTACTGTAGAGAACATAACTATTATAGGCAGCCAATTGAAATAAATATACAGACACCTTTTTATACCAGCGTCTGGTGCGTCGGGAAATCAAATACGGGGCCAACATCTGGTCGTTGAAGTCCACCCCTCCCAGGTGGAGGTTATAGTCGTGGACCAAGAGGGGCTTTTCAACGACACTGGTTGCCCGTTCAATTTGGACTGTCGTGTCTGCGTGAATGGAGGAGAGCATGTAAACGTCACGCTTGTCTCTCCATTTCACCGTGAGCAGTTCTTCGTTACACAATGCAGCCCTCTGCCCCCTTGCAAGTCTGGTGGTAATGAGCCGTTGGGGGAAGCCCCAGCGACTAGGTCGCGCGGTGCCACAGCAGCCAATCTGTTCTAGGAACAAATGCTTGAAGAGGGCCACACTTGTGTAAAAGTTGTCCACATAAAGATGGTACCCCTTGCCGAATAAGGGTGACACCAAGTCCCAGACTATCTTCCCACTGCTCCCCAGGTAGTCAGGGCAACCGACCGGCTCCAGGGTCTGATCTTTTCCCTCATAGATCCGAAATTTGTGCGTCATAGCCTGTGGCCCTTTCACAGAGCTTATACAATTTGACCCCATACCGGGCGCGCTTGCCTGGGATGTACTGCTTGAAGCCAAGGCGCCCGGTAAAATGTATTAGGGACTCGTCTACGCAGATGTTTTGTGCAGGGGTATACAAATCTGCAAATTTCAGGTTGAAATGGTCTATGAGGGGCCGAATTTTGTGGAGCCGGTCAAAAGCTGGGTGGCCTCTGGGACGGGAGGTGGTGTTGTCACTAAAGTGCAGGAAACGCAGGATGGTCTCAAAACGTGTCCTGGACATGGCAGCAGAGTACATGGGCATGTGATGAATTGGGTTCGTGGACCAATATGACCGCAATTCATGTTTTTTTGTAATGCCCATGTTGAGGAGAAGGCCCAGAAAAGTTCTAAATTTGGAAACTTGGACTGGTTTCTACCGGAAAGGCTGGGCATAGAAGCTTCCCGGGTTGTCGGCGATAAATTGAGTGGCATTCCGATTTGTTTCTGCCACGACTAAGTCATAGAGCTCCGCAGTGAAGAACAGCTCAAAAAACCCCAGCACCGATCCTATCTGAGCTGTCTCCACCCGAACTCCTGACTGGGCGGTGAAAGGGGGAACTACTGGTGCGGCTGAAGTTGGGGGCTGCCAATCAGGATTTGCCAGCACCTCAGGGACTCTAGGGGCTCTACCGGCCTGTCTTTGCGGTGGCTGCGACGGGGAAACTACTGCACGTGCCACCGTACCAGCTTCTACTGCCCTTCTGGTGCTCGCCACTTCACCATGTTGTACGGCAGTGCTGGTACTAGGTCCAGGACGGGCTGCGCTGCTGGTGTATGCCTCACCACGTAATCCGGCAGCGCCAGCCCCACTCTGCTGCCCTTGAAGCGGATCCTGCGCAACCTGCGGTCTAGCAACACGGGGCCGGGTACGCCTGGTGGTATCAGGGACCTCAACCTCCTCGTCCGAACTTTGGCTCAGACTGCCACTGCTCTCTACAGGTTCGTATTCTGACCCGCTAGATTAGTCAGATGAGGGTTCCCATTCCTCATCCGACTGGGTCAGAATCCTGTAGGCCTCTTCAGACGAATACCCCTTGTTTGACATTTGGGCGTCTAAATTTAGGGGGTATTCCCTGAGACTACCCAAGAAAAAAAGCAAGCCTGTCTTACAAATGGGAGTGTAGCGAAGTACAGAAGCCGCTGCGATTGATAAAAAATATCAAAACAGATTTTTTTATCGCCGCAGCGCTTGTGAAGTGATTGTGCAGTGATACAAAAAAAAATAATAATTTTTTGTCACTGCGGCGGGGCGGGAGTGGGTGAACACAGGTGTGGGCGACCGATCAGGTCTGATCGAGCAAAGACTGCGTTTGGGGTGGAGGGCTGCGGTGCGGTGGGCTTGACGCTAACGCTAACTAACTACCAAAGGGGCCTAAACTAAACTAAACCTAACAGTCAATCCTAGTGAAAAAAGAAAAGTGACAGTTCACAAAAGTGACACTGATCACTTTTTTCCCTTTCACTATGTATTGACAGGTGATCAAGGGGTTAATTAGGGTGATGGGGGGTGATCAGGGCCTGATATGTAGTGATTTGTGCACTTACTTGGGATCTGTGCTCTGTGCTGGGTCCAACCGATGAAAAGGACCCAGCACATGGCACAGATCCCTTATAAATACTATATATTAGTAAATAAAACTTATATCACCTTTTTTCATAGGTGATTTTGAAAATCACCAGCCTGCCAGCGCTGATCATTGGCTGGCAGGCTGGTGACTCACTTCTTCTGAGCCCGGCGGTGCGTTCCATTTGCGTTCCACCGGGCTCAAACGCGCGTCAAGGAGGAATGAACCAACCGCCCGCAGGACGCAATTCTGCGTGAGGCGGTCGGCAACTGGTTAAACAAGCTGTATGTTACCACAGTCAAATGTGCATTTACCCATAGCTATGTATGTCAGTGTCATTTAGACATCATATATAGTGATGTCGCGAACATAAAATTTTCCGTTCGCGAACAGCGAACGTGAGTTTTTGCCATAGACTTCAATAGGCAGGCGAATTTTAAAACCCACAGGGACTCTTTCTGGCCACAACAGTGATGGAAAAGTTGTTTCCAGGGGACTAACACCTGGACTGTGGCATGCCGGAGGGGGATCCATGGCAAAACTCCCATGGAAAATTACGTAGTGGACGAAGAGTCGGGTTTTAATCCATAAAGGGCATAAATCAACTAACACTCCTAAATTGTTTGGAATAACATGCTTTAAAACATCCAGTGTGTGTATACGATCAGGTATGATGTTGTATCGATCAGGTAGTATAAGGGTTACGCCCACTTCACAGACATTGACAGACCAAACTCCCCTTTTAATGCACCGCAAACAACCGCAAACAGTCCATTTGCACAACCGCAAACTCCCCATTTGCACAAGGTTGGATACCAAGCTAGCCATGTCCCGGTGATGTCATTGAAGGTTTCTTCCTCCACCTAGCCACGTAAAACACCAAGGGTCCCGTTTTCGAACGGGAGATGGTTAAAAAACGCTGGCTCCCTCCCCTTTGTTTTAATCCACGGTCACTGCGTCTGCGCTGTGCAATTTATTCTCACACCCGATATGAGTGGTATTTTCTGTAGTACTATTCTCATCAGTTTAATCCCTGTTACGTCCCCAATCTGGGGTCCATTTATTAAATTGATTTTTTGAGCGGGAAAATGGTTAAAAAATGCTGGCTCCCTCCCCTTTGTTTTAATCCACGGTCACTGTGTCTGCGCCGTGCAATTTACTGTCACACCCGATATGAGTGGTGTCTTAACTAGTACTATTCCTATCAGTTTACTATCACACACTGGCAGCAGTGTGATTCCTATCACACAAGCAACAGGCAAGCAACTGAAATTAGACTAAAGATTAAAAATGAAATGCCTTATTTATCGGCAAGCTACTGTGCCACCCGGTATGAGTGGTGGGCACTGGCAGTGGGCACACTACAGTCAGTGGAAGTCGGCCTGACACACACTAGCAGGCAAGCAACTGAAATTAGACTAAAGTGTAAAAATGAAATGCCTTTTTTTGATGCAAAGTCCTGTGCCACACAGTATGAGTGGTGGGCACTGGCAGTGGGCACACTACAGTCTGTGGGCCTGCAGCTCCTCACACACGGGCAGGCCAGGCAACTGCAATATATATATGGAGAAAAAATAAAAAGCAGACTAATGTAGCAGCCCTAATAAGGGCTTTTTGGGGTGCTGTCAGGACGCTGTCCTTACAGCAGAGATCAGATGAGTCTTTCAGGACTGGAGTGGACACTGAATACACTAGCCTAGCTATCGATTTCCCAATTAAATCAGCAGCAGTTACACTGTCCCTCCTCTAAATAAGACTGCAGCTTCCGAATTAATCTAAAATGGATGCTATTCAGGAGATGGGAGGGTCTGGGAGGGAGGGTATGCTGCTGATTGGCTGGAATGTGTCTGCTGACTGTGAGGTACAGGGTCAAAGTTTGCTCAATGATGATGTATAGGGGGCGGACCGAACATCGCATATGTTCGCCCGCCGTGGCGAACGCGAACAAGCTATGTTCGCCGGGAACTGTTCGCCGGCGAATAGTTCGGGCCATCTCTAATCATATATTATTGCTGTAATTTCGTTAGAGCTTGGGGATGGGGGAGAAAAAAAAGGAAAGAGATAACAAGCTTTCCTAAAAATTCTGAGTTCCAGAAGTCTAGAGGGGGTTAGGACATGGACCGATTCAAGGAGGAATGAACCAACCGCCCGCAGGACGCAATTCTGCGTGAGGCGGTCGGCAACTGGTTAAACAAGCTGTATGTTACCACAGTCAAATGTGCATTTACCCATAGCTATGTATGTCAGTGTCATTTAGACATCATATATAGTGATGTCGCGAACATAAAATTTTCCGTTCGCGAACAGCGAACGTGAGTTTTTGCCATAGACTTCAATAGGCAGGCGAATTTTAAAACCCACAGGGACTCTTTCTGGCCACAACAGTGATGGAAAAGTTGTTTCCAGGGGACTAACACCTGGACTGTGGCATGCCGGAGGGGGATCCATGGCAAAACTCCCATGGAAAATTACGTAGTGGACGAAGAGTCGGGTTTTAATCCATAAAGGGCATAAATCAACTAACACTCCTAAATTGTTTGGAATAACATGCTTTAAAACATCCAGTGTGTGTATACGATCAGGTATGATGTTGTATCGATCAGGTAGTATAAGGGTTACGCCCACTTCACAGACATTGACAGACCAAACTCCCCTTTTAATGCACCGCAAACAACCGCAAACAGTCCATTTGCACAACCGCAAACTCCCCATTTGCACAAGGTTGGATACCAAGCTAGCCATGTCCCGGTGATGTCATTGAAGGTTTCTTCCTCCACCTAGCCACGTAAAACACCAAGGGTCCCGTTTTTCGAACGGGGAGATGGTTAAAAAAACGCTGGCTCCCTCCCCTTTGTTTTAATCCACGGTCACTGCGTCTGCGCTGTGCAATTTATTCTCACACCCGATATGAGTGGTATTTTCTGTAGTACTATTCTCATCAGTTTAATCCCTGTTACGTCCCCAATCTGGGGTCCATTTATTAAATTGATTTTTTGAACGGGAAAATGGTTAAAAAAATGCTGGCTCCCTCCCCTTTGTTTTAATCCACGGTCACTGTGTCTGCGCCGTGCAATTTACTGTCACACCCGATATGAGTGGTGTCTTAACTAGTACTATTCCTATCAGTTTACTATCACACACTGGCAGCAGTGTGATTCCTATCACACAAGCAACAGGCAAGCAACTGAAATTAGACTAAAGATTAAAAATGAAATGCCTTATTTATCGGCAAGCTACTGTGCCACCCGGTATGAGTGGTGGGCACTGGCAGTGGGCACACTACAGTCAGTGGAAGTCGGCCTGACACACACTAGCAGGCAAGCAACTGAAATTAGACTAAAGTGTAAAAATGAAATGCCTTTTTTTGATGCAAAGTCCTGTGCCACACAGTATGAGTGGTGGGCACTGGCAGTGGGCACACTACAGTCTGTGGGCCTGCAGCTCCTCACACACGGGCAGGCCAGGCAACTGCAATATATATATGGAGAAAAATAAAAAGCAGACTAATGTAGCAGCCCTAATAAGGGCTTTTGGAAGTGCTGTCAGGACGCTGTCCTTACAGCAGAGATCAGATGAGTCTTTCAGGACTGGAGTGGACACTGAATACACTAGCCTAGCTATCGATTTCCCAATTAAATCAGCAGCAGTTACACTGTCCCTCCTCTAAATAAGACTGCAGCTTCCGAATTAATCTAAAATGGATGCTATTCAGGAGATGGGAGGGTCTGGGAGGGAGGGTATGCTGCTGATTGGCTGGAATGTGTCTGCTGACTGTGAGGTACAGGGTCAAAGTTTGCTCAATGATGATGTATAGGGGGCGGACCGAACATCGCATATGTTCGCCCGCCGTGGCGAACGCGAACAAGCTATGTTCGCCGGGAACTGTTCGCCGGCGAATAGTTCGGGCCATCTCTAATCATATATTATTGCTGTAATTTCGTTAGAGCTTGGGGATGGGGGAGAAAAAAAAGGAAAGAGATAACAAGCTTTCCTAAAAATTCTGAGTTCCAGAAGTCTAGAGGGGGTTAGGACATGGACCGATTCGAGTCGGATCTGAATTAGTGTTGAGCGCGAATTTTCGAATAGTGAACTTTTTTACAAATATCGGCACTTTACTGATTCGTGAATATTTAGAATATAGTGCTATATATTCACAAAAAATGAATATTTTTTTTCAAATTTTTTTTTTATCTGAACCCGAGATACCGTTAACGTCGATAGGGAATATGGCACTATGTTCTCTATCTTCGTTAATTCTAGCAAGCCAACCAATAGGAAAGTTATACCAGGTTCAAAGCTTTATTTGCGGTATTTGCGTACTGCGAATGGAACTTTGAACAGTGTATAACTTTCCTATTGGTTGGCTTGCTAGAATTAACGAAGACAGAGAATATAGCGCTATATTCAAAGTTTCATTCGCAGTACGCGAATATTACATTAGGTAATATTCGCGTACAGCGAATGAAACTTTGAACGGGGTATAACTTTCCTATCGGTTGGCTTGCTAGAATTAACGAAGATAGAGAATATAGCGCTATATTAGTTATCTTCGTTAATTCTAGATAGCCAACCAATAGGAAAGTTGCCTTTATACCCTGTTCAAAGTTAAATTCGCAATACGCGAATAATTTAATTGCAATAAAAAGAATAACGATGAATATTCGATTTTGACGAATATATGACGAACATTCATACTAATATTTGTGAAATATCGCAAAATCGAATATGGCACCTCCCGCTCATCAGTAATCTGAACGTTTAAAAAAATGCAGCGAACCAGACCCCAACCTAATCTCGACTGGTTCAGTCATCTCTAGATGGAAGTGTTGGTTCTGGCTCATTTCCGAAATCAGCAGTAGAGATGAGGGTATCGAAGTTGACGAAGTGTAATTCGATTCGAATTTTAGAAAAAATTTGATTCGCACTGAATACGCATTTCCTCACGCTTCGTGGTAACAAATGACATTTTTTCCTAAAATGGCTGCTGCACGTGTTAGGACATGGAGCAAGGAACTCTGAGAACGAGGGATCACCCACAATGCCATGCATGCAGTCAATCAGCAGCCAGCCAGCTCTGTGATTTCAAAGCCCTATAAATAGCCTCAGCCATCTTGGATTCAGCCATTTTCCAGTGTACTTAGTGCAGGGAGAGACATCAGCAGGCACTAGGGACAGTGCTAGAAAAGACTTTAAAACTTTTATTTTGCTGTATAGAAGTTCAGGGAAAGGATAGGGAGGAATCATTCCACAGTATTAAAGCAGAACAGGGTTCAGTATGGGAGTTTACAGCCTGGGTAATAGGAACAATCCGATTACACTGACTGCCGATCCACATTGCCATTATACAGCTCTGCAATTCCAGCCATTCTTGTTATTCGGGTGCAAGTGCTGTTTGGTACAACCATTATTACAGTTTATTACAAATAAATATTTCTACATCTTATTTGCCCTTGTGCAGTGCAATTACGGTATATGCTCTAAAGCATTTTTTGTCTTTTTTGTGGGAAAAAAGGGCTTATTAGCTGTTGTGTGGCGAGATAATGACAGCCCTTTTAGGCGTGTATTAGTGGAAAAAAAATATATATTTGCCGTTCAGTGGTGCAGTTATATGTTCTAAAGCCATTTTTGGGTGTATTAGAGGCAAAAAAATATATCGTATTTTTCACTTTATAAGATGCACTCCCCCCCCCCCAAAAGTGGGGGGAAAATGGCAGTGTGTCTTATAAAATGAACACTGATACTTCGCTGGCCGCTATGTTGCACTGCGCGGCCTGCGAAGTATCAGTGTGGAGGGAGGAGGCGAGGACACTCGTGGCGGGGCCCGGTGGAGTGACTCTACTCTAATACACCTGGCCCCGCAGCTATAGAGTGCATAGGTGCATTCATGTAATGCTTATTCTATCTTAATGTAGCCCAAACCCCTGCTGTACTTGCTGTCTACTGTAACTATGTATGGCATTCAGACTCGCCTACCCGGCAGCTTAACATCACTCCCTCCATCATGAGCCGCCTGCACCACCTGCCTGCTCCTCCCACTTTATGAATGAAGCAGGGAGGCAGGGCAGGCGGGGCATAACGGTGGGAGTGATGTTAAGCTGCCGGGCTGGCGAGTCTGCATGCCATATGTAGTTACAGTAGATAGTACAGCAGTGGTTTGGGCTACATTAAGATAGAATAAGCATTACATGAATGCGCTTATGCACTTTACAGCTGCAGGGCCCGGTGTATTCGAGTAGAGTCACTGCACCGGGCCCCGCCACAAGTGTCCCCACCTCCTCCCTCCACACTGATACTTCGCAGGTCTGCAATGTATCAGTGTAGCAGAGTGTTGGGGGTAACTACATGACACTTATGGAGATCTGTGGATGACACATATATAGCATAAGATGCTATATATGTGTCATCCACAGATATCCCCATAACAGTGTCATCCCTAGATCCCCCATAAGTGTCATCCACAGATCCCCATAAGTGTCATCCACAGATCCCCCCCTCAGTGCCATCCACAGATCCCCCATAAGTGTCATCCACAGATCCCCCATAAGTGTCATCCACAGATCCCCCATAAGTGTCATCCACAGATCCCCCATAAGTGTCATCCACAGATCCCCAATGAGTGTCATCCACAGATCCCCCATCAGTGTAATCCACAGATCCCCAATAATAGTATCATCCCCAGATCCCCCATAATAGTGTCATCCACAGATTCCCCATAATAGTGTCATCCACAGATCCCCCATAATAGTGTTATCCACAGATCCCCCATAATAGTGTCGTCCACAAATCCCCCATAATAGTGTCATCCACAGATCCCCCATAATAGTGTCATCCACGGACGACCATTAGTTCAAAACCCACCAAAAGCACACCTTTTGGTTCAAAATATTTTTTTCTTACTTTTCTCTTCAAAAACCTAGGTGCGTCTTATCATCAGGTGCGTCTTATGAAGCAAAAAATACGGTATATTATTTGCCTTCAGTTGTGCCGTTATATGTTCTAAAGCCCTTTTTGACTTGTATTAGTGGCAAAAAATATCCATTATTTGCCGTTCAGCGGTGCAGTTATATGTTCTAAAGCCTTTTGTGGGGTGTATAAGTGGAAAACAATAAGGGCCCATTTGCAGTTAAGGGGTGCATTTATATGTTCTAAAGCCCTTTTTGGCACGTATAAGTGGCAAAAAAATATATATTATTTACCGTTCAGCGGTGCAAGTTATATGTTCTAAAGCCCTTTTAGTTTTTATTAGTGGCAAAAAAAATTTTTTTTTTTTTGCCGTTAAAGGGAACCTGTCAGCAAAAAAATCGCATAGTAAGCTGTTAACAGTACCTCCTAGTGCCAGACAACAGTGTCCCAATGCACTTTTTCTTCTTTTTGCAGCACTTGGCCTCACAGAGAAATCGAAGTTTTATTCAGCTGCCGCCCCGTGCTTCAAGTCAGGCTTGAAGTCATGGGGGCAGCGGCCTAGGCGTCTCTCCCTGCCTCCTGCCTCCTTGATTGACATCCCGAATCGCAGTGCCGGGACGGCGCTCTAAGCCCGCATGCGCAGTAAAGGGCGGCTGGAGCGCGGTCCCGGCTCCGGCGCGTACATTGAGCAGGCTTTATTTTTTGGTTACAGCGCATGCGCCCGACACCCTGTTCCAATAGCGCCCGCGCCCGGCATCTATGCGTATCGAGCGCGATTGGAACAGGGTGTCGGGCGCATGCGCTGTAGCCAAAAATGAAGCCGGCTCAATGTACGCGCCGGAGCCGGGACCGCGCTCCAGCCGCCCTTTACTGCGCATGCGGGCTTAGAGCGCAGTCCCGGCACTGCGATTCGGGATGTCAATCAAGGAGGCAGGAGGCCGGGACACTGTTATCTGGCACTAGGAGGTACTGTTAACAGCTTACTATGCTATTTTTTGCTGACAGGTTCCCTTTAAGTGGTGCAGTTATATGTTCTAAAGCCTTTTGTGGCGTGCATAAGTTGTAAAAAATAAGGGCCTATTTGCCGTTCAGCGGTGCAGTTTTATATTCTAAAGCCCTTTTTGGCTTGAATTAGTTGCAAAAAATATCTATTATTTGCCGTTCAGCGGTGCAGTTATGTGTTCTATAGACTTTTGTGGGGAGAATAAGTGGAAAAAAATAAGGGCCCATTTGCCGCTAAGCGGTGTAGTTACATGTTCTAAGGCCCTATTTAGTGTGTATTAGTGGCAACAATTTATTTTTTTTCCTTCAGCGGTGTAGTTATATGTTTTAAAGCCTTTTGTGGCGTGTATAAGTTGTAAAAAATAAGGGCCTATTTGCTGTTCAGCAGGGCAGTTATATGTTATAAAGCTCTTTTTCGCGTGTACTAGTGGAAAAAAATATATATATTATTTGCCGTTCAGCTGTGCAGTTATATGTTCTAAAGCCTGTTGTGGAGTGTATAAGTGGAAAAAGTTCTAAAGCACTTTTTGGCATGTATTAGTGGCACAAAAAAAGCATTTGCCATTGTGTGGTGAAGTGAGAAAATTGCAGTCCTTTTTGGCATTTATTAGAGGCAAAAAAAATATATTTGTCATTCAGCGGTCAGTTATATGTTTTAAAGCCCTTTTTGGCATTTATTAGTGGCACAAAAAAAGTATTTCCTGTTGTGTGGTTAAGTGAGAAAATTACAGCCCTTTTTGGCGTGTATTAGTGGCAAAAAATATATATATTTGCCATTCAGAGGTGCAGTTATGTGTTCTAAAGCCCTTTGTAGCTAGTATTAGTGGCAAAAAATATATATATTTGTCGTTCAGCGGTGCAGTTATATGTTCTAAAGCCTTTTGTGGCGTGCATAAGTGGAAAAAAATAAGGGCCTATTTGCCATTCAGCGGTGCAGTTATATATTCTAAAGCCCTTTTGACGTGTATTAGTGAAAGAAAAAGGGCTTATTAGCCGTTGTGTGGTGAAGTGAGAACATTACAGACTTTTTTAGGGTGTTTTAATTTCTTTTTTATTTATTTATTTGATCTAACAGTATGTCAGACAGAGAAATGCCAGGCCCTGCACAGGGAAGTGGCAGAGGCCCAAACGTTTCTGGTGCAGGGACAGGTCACAGCAGAATAAGGGGGCGTGGCAGCAGGAGTCGCAGCAAGAGGCCTGAGCTGACAATGTCATCTAGCTGTCCTGTCTTGACCAGCAACCCAGCAGTTCTTGAATGGTTAACTCTGTCATCCACTTTGTTTGTCCCAAGTGACATCAGACACCCCCAGCCAAGAGTCAGTGGGTTCGTCAGACACAACCCTTAATTGGCATGTCCCAGGAGCAGGCCCTGTGCCCTCACCTGTCCTCAACCTGCCTCTTTCCTTTTCTGTTCCCTCAGCCAGAGAAGTATTATATGCTGTGGGCTCAGCCCCACTATAAAGCGAGGACGAGTTACTAGAGGACAGTCAGCAGCTACTGGCCAGCCAGATTTGGAGGAGACTAGTGATGGGCGGCAGGGGTAATATTCGAATTCGAGATATTTCGCAAATGTTTGGGAGAATATTCATCATAAATCGCGAATTTGAGAATTTGCGATTATTTTCTTGATTGTGAAAATCGGCAATGCAATATTCGCATAATGAGCGCGCAATACAGGCGTGGGTCACTATTGCTACATTTTTCAAGCTGCTAGAAGTTTCCTGAGACTGGAAAAAATGGTTGGCATGGCAGAACATTCCAATAGCTTTATATGCAGAGTGCTCCGATATATTCGCGATTGCGCAAATCAGCAATTAATGATGCGCATATTTTTTCACAATACGTGCAACTTTTTAGCAGGTCTGACTACATCAGGGATCAGCAACCTCCGGCACTCCAGATGTTCTGAAACTACAACTCCCAGAATGCTCCATTCACTTCTATTGGAGTTGTGAGAACAGCCGAGCATGTTTACATGCTGGGAGTTGTAGTTTCACAGCAGCTGAAGTGCCAAAGGTTGCTGATCCCTGGACTACATATTAGTGATTGGTGCACTAGGTATTGTTGTGAACTTGCCTGTAGCATGTCGGTATGGCAATAATGGCAGTAATAGCACTATATTCTAAATATTTGCGAATTCTCGAAGTGGCGATATTCGAGATAAAAATTCACGTTTCGAATATTCGCGTCCAACACTAGAAGACATCTGCCGCTTCCTCTGCTAGGCTAGTAAGTAATGATGAGGAGAGTGGCACGGGAGCTGGTGTTTCGAGCGGTGATGCTCCTGACCCAGAGAACGTTGAGGAGGACATCAGTGACATGCAGACAGTACTCAATGATGATAATGTAGCTGATCTCACTAGGTAGCCAGGTGAATTAGAGGCTTCATCATCATCGGGAGAAGAGGCTGGTATCTTGCCCGTGAGGCAGCGGCGGAGCCAGCAAGTCGGTAGCGTGGCCGGGAGTCAGCAGGGTAGCAGTGGTTGATCGGGAGCCAAACATACCCAGGGTAGACAATCCGCTTCTCAGGAGCCCACCTGCCCAGAAAGTAGTGGTGTAGGGGTTACCATAAGCAGCGGTGGTAGCAGTTAGTCAGTGCGGACAGTTGGGAGTAAAATCACCTTCTCGGCGGTGTGGCAGTTTTTTGTTAAGCTGCCAGAGGAGGTGAACATGGTGTAAGAGGGTGCAAGGTATCATAGTCGATGGCAGGTACGTGTCACCGAGGTTCCTGGCCTCGGTGAGGTGAGAGCCGGGTTTTATGTGTCTGCAGCAGCTAGTGCTGCTTGACTTTGTTACTTAGTTTGGCTGCAAAGCTAATCCGGGCCGGCTCTTACTGGGAGTAGGCAAAGAGTTGGGTGGGTGCCTACTCCCCACGGTCCAGGCCGGACTTTATCCGGGCCTTTAAAAAGGCAGCCTCCTTAGCAGCTGGGTGGTGATTGTCCTGGAGCTGCAAACAGGGCTGTGGAGTTCTCTGACTTCGAGGAAAGAGCTCAGCAAGGAGGTGTTGTTGTTCCTGGCACCCTGAAGGTGGATTCTCCTGCGGCTGGGCCGACAGCCTGGTGCGAACCTGCACCTAAACCTCCCAGGTGACTGAACCTGTGTTGGCCTGTTTTGTTTTGCCTCCTTATTTCTGATGTGCATGAATTACCACCAAGAGACTGTTTGTCGTTTATTTTTGTGTCAGTGTGAATAAAACACTGTTTATTGCACATTCTGGACTCCTTGTTTTGCCTCGGTACTGCACCCGCACCGCTATCTACCAGAGCGACTCCCCACATTTGGTGTCGGATGCGGGCATGCGCAGTGAGGCTGGCGTGAACGCCGAAGTTTTTTGCTAAACCCGAGTGCATGATATATATTAAGCCAGCAAAGTTGCAAGCAGGAATCTTTGGCAACATGGAGGCTGCTGTGAAGGCTCTCATAGAGGCTAACGTGCAGCAGCGGGAGACCAACCAGCTACTGCCACAACATGTGATGGCGTTACAGGCGGCAGGAGCGTCCCACCACGTCCATGATGCCCGGAAAGCGGTCCGTGCGGCGATCCCAAAAATGACCCCCGCAGACGACGTTGAGACATACCTGGCGGTTTTTGAGAAGGTCGCCGTGAGGGAAAAGTTACCCCGTGACCAGTGGGCCGAGGTGGTTGCTCGAAATGGTCGACCTGGTGGAGCGCTATGAGGCCACCCAAAACTTGAAGGGGGGTGTTGTTGGGAGGGGGCCGGTCAAACCCCGGAGGACTCCCATCCAGTCCCGACGACTGGTACCCGAGAAACCTGCTCGGGGTGTACCCCCTGCAGACCCGGCCCCGATAGTCTGCTGGCGGTGTCACGAGCCTGGCCACGTAAGGGCCGACTGTCCACAGTGGGGAGAACCCATGGAGATTAATTATGGGTACCGGGCTTCCATGTACGCCCGGAGACTGTGTGCAACCGGCACCCCCGAGACAATAGACAATCGTCATCTGTGCCAGGTGCAAGTCGGGGATAACCTGGCAGTGGCGCTGTTGGACTCAGGGAGCCTGGTAACCCTGGTAAGTGCTGCCCTGGTACAGCCCACCCAGTATACGGGCCGGAAAGTTGGTGTGGTGTGCATTCACGGAGACTTAAAGGACTATCCCACTGCTGTAATGTCTCTGTCCACGGCGGCCGGCACCTGGACTTGTGAAGTGGCGATCTCCACAAAGCTACCCTATGAACTGATAATTGGGAGAGACTTCCCTGGTTTTCCGTCACTGTGGCCTGAGGTGAAAGTGTCTAATAGCCCTGAGACAGGGGTAACCCTAGCAGAGTGGCCTGATACCACTGGAAGGCCAGAACCCTGGGAGCCCGAGTCTGAAGGGCCAGCGGTAGGGGTGACCACTGCTGCAGCGGTAGTCGGGGAGACAACCCCACTGAGTGTAATGGTGGGAGACACGGAGGACTTGCCACCGGGACCTGAGTTGGCAGAACTCAATGTCTCCGGGGAAAATTTTGGGACCGCACAACACCGGGACCAAACCCTAACCAGGGCCTGGGAGAATGTGCTGGAAATTGATGGTAAACCCCAGAAACCAGGGGCTGAATTAATGTTCCCACGATTTATTGTTCTACAGGATATGTTGTATCGGGTGAACCAAATCCGAGGTGAACCTGTTGAAAAGTTGGTGGTGCCCACAGCATATCGCAAGCTTGTCATGGAGCTTGCCCACCAACATGTTCTTGGGGGACACCTGGGGTGGCAGAAAACCCAGGACCGCATTCTGCAGCGGTTTTATTGGCCCAGTGTGTTCAAGGAGGTAGAAAATTATTGTAAGTCCTGTCCAACCTGTCAGATAAATAGCCCCCAGCCTCATTTCCGTAGTCCTCTGGTACCTCTGCCAATTATTGAAGTACCGTTTGAGCGAATCGCTATGGATTTAATTGGGCCTGTACCAAAGTCTGCCAGGGGCCACCAACACATTCTAGTAGTTCTCGACTATGCCACTCGGTATCCGGAGGTGGTGCCTCTGCGACATACCTCAGCTAAGCTCATTGCCAAAGAGTTAATGGAGATGTTTTCCCGTGTGGGCCTGCCAAAAGAGGTTCTGACAGACCAAGGGACCCCTTTATGTCCAAAGTAATGAAGGAACTGTGTAAATTGTTGCGTATAAAGCAGTTACGGACGTCCGTTTACCATCCGCAAACAGACGGTCTTGTTGAGAGGTTTAACCAAACTCTAAAAATATGTTAAAGAGGGTGGTGTCTAGAGATGGGAAGGACTGGGACCTGCTTCTGCCCTATCTCATGTTCGCAGTGCGAGAGGTACCCCAGGCCTCTACTGGGTTCTCGCCTTCGAACTGCTTTATGGCAGACACCCTCGGGGCCTGTTGGATATCGCCAAGGAAGCATGGGAACAACAGCCTGTCCCCCACAAAAGTGTCATTGAGTATGTCACCCAGATGCAGGAACGGATAGAAAGGGTGTTGCCGCTGGTCCGGGAGCATATGGAGGCAGCGCAACAAGCCCAGAGTAGGGTGTACAATCGTCAGGCACGGGTACGGGGCTTCAATCCGGGAGATCGAGTATTGGTTCTGGTACCCACCCTTGACAGCAAATTCCTAGCTAGGTGGCAGGGCCCCTATGAGGTGATCGAGAAGGTAGGGGGAGTAAATTACAAAGTACACCAGCCAGGGCGGCGCAAGCCGGAGCAGGTGTACCACGTGAATTTACTTAAGCCGTGGAAAGATAGGGACATGGCCGACGACCACAGCCCCCGGCCAGGGCTTCTAGTTGAAAAGGGTCCAGCCCCACAGTTCGAGGCCTGTGAAGCAGTAACCACGGTAAAAATTGCAGACAGCCTGTCTTCCAAACAAGTTCAGGAAGTCAGGAGTTCATCAGTCGGAACACGGATGTGTTCTCGGACCTCCCTGGCCGCACGTCTCTCATCCAACATGACATCGTCACTGAGCCTCAGGCCAAGATCCAGTTAAAACCATACCGGGTACCCGAGGCTCGGCGACGGGCCATCGCGGAGGAAGTACAGTTAATGTTGAAGCTCGATGTCATTGAGGAGTCGAAAAGTGAGTGGGCCAGTCCCATAGTCCTAATACCCAAGCCGGATGGGACGTTGCGGTTCTGCAACGATTTTCGCAAGTTAAATGAAGTGTCCAAGTTTGATGCGTATCCCATGCCCCGGGTAGACGAGCTTGTTGAGAGTTTAGGGCAAGCCCGTTATTTTTCTGTGCTAGACCTCACCAAAGGGTACTGGCAGGTACCCTTAACGGAGTCGGCCAAGGAAAAAACGGCTTTTGTTACCCCGCAGGGCCTGTATCATTACAAGGTGTTACCCTTTGGCCTGCATGGCGCCCCCGCCACCTTCCAAAGGTTAATGGACATTGTGCTGCGACCACATCGTCAGTACGCCTCAGCCTACTTAGATGATGTAGTCATCCACAGCACCGACTGGGAAAGCCATTTACCCAAGGTGCAGGCGGTAGTGGATGCCCTGAGGAAAGCTGGACTAACCGCCAATCCAAAAAAGTGTGCGATTGGGTTGGAAGAGATCAAATATCTGGGATATGTAATCGGGCGGGGAGTCATCAAACCTCAGGTAGCTAAGGTAGAGGCCGTTCGTAACTGGCCCCGACCGGTCACCACCAGGCAGGTAAAGTCGTTCCTGGGGATTGTAGGATACTACATGAGGTTTGTGCCCCACTTTGCCACAATAGCAGCGCCATTGACAGATCTGTTGAAGGGGCGAAAGTCTGGGAGGGTTAGCTGGAGTGAGAAGGCGGAGGAGGCTTTCTCCGCGTTGAAGTCGGCCCTGTGTGGGTCCCCGGTTTTGGTGACACCCGACTTCAACAAGGAGTTCGTCGTACAGACCGACGCCTCGGAGGTAGGCCTCGGTGCTGTGCTGTCTCAGGAGGTCAACGGGGAAGAACATCCCGTTGTCTTCCTGAGCCGTAAGCTCAGTCCCGCCGAGTCCAGGTATAGTATAGTGGAGAGGAGTGCCTGGCTATCAAGTGGGCACTCGAATCTCTCCGCTACTACCTGTTAGGGAGGAGGTTCCGTCTGGTGACCGACCATTCCCTCTCAAGTGGATGAGTCAGGCCAAGGAGAGGAATGCTCGGGTCACCAGGTGGTTCCTATCCCTGCAAAATTTCAAATTCTCCGTGGAACACAGGGCAGGCCGCTTGCAGGGTAACGCAGATGCCCTGTCCCGCGTCCACTGCCTCACGTGTGTTCACCCCTCAGGGTTGAACAAAGGGGGTGTGTAAGAGGGTGCAAGGTATCATAGTCGATGGCAGGTACGTGTCACCGAGGTTCCTGGCCTCGGTGAGGTGAGAGCCGGGTTTTATGTGTCTGCAGCAGCTAGTGCTGCTTGACTTTGTTACTTAGTTTGGCTGCAAAGCTAATCCGGGCCGGCTCTTACTGGGAGTAGGCAAAGAGTTGGGTGGGTGCCTACTCCCCACGGTCCAGGCCGGACTTTATCCGGGCCTTTAAAAAGGCAGCCTCCTTAGCAGCTGGGTGGTGATTGTCCTGGAGCTGCAAACAGGGCTGTGGAGTTCTCTGACTTCGAGGAAAGAGCTCAGCAAGGAGGTGTTGTTGTTCCTGGCACCCTGAAGGTGGATTCTCCTGCGGCTGGGCCGACAGCCTGGTGCGAACCTGCACCTAAACCTCCCAGGTGACTGAACCTGTGTTGGCCTGTTTTGTTTTGCCTCCTTATTTCTGATGTGCATGAATTACCACCAAGAGACTGTTTGTCGTTTATTTTTGTGTCAGTGTGAATAAAACACTGTTTATTGCACATTCTGGACTCCTTGTTTTGCCTCGGTACTGCACCCGCACCGCTATCTACCAGAGCGACTCCCCACAATGGCCATTTGTAGAATCTGTGGACAAAAGGTGAAGCTTGGTCAGGTTGCCAATGTTGGCACCACGGCCCTGCGTCAACATATGCAGCGTCACTATAAAGTGTTCTGGGAGAACCGTGGCTCCGATGTGGTTGTCCAGCCGTCAAGGCTCTACCACCTCAGCCGAAAGGAAGAAGTATTTCCTTCCCATCATCTGCTGGTCCTGATGCTCCTGCTCCTCTTCCTTCTACACCTCGTAAGTCATTCTGTGAGCAATCGATCACTAAAGCGATTGCCAAGAGACAATAGCATGCGTGCACTCATCCAACGGCACAGAAGGTGAATGTGCTCCTGACCAAGTTGCTGGTGCTGCAGTCCCTCACTTTCCAAGTGGTGGACTCTGCACCTTTCAGAGAACTCATGGTTTGTGCCGAACCGAGGTGGAGAGTCCAAAGCCGTCATTTATTTGCCAAAAAGGCAGTACCATCTCCACACTATGTCACCTTGCCACTCTGTGGCCTACTGATGCTGTTAATGCTGCTGCTACCTCCACACTGTGTCATTGTGCCACTCTGTGGCCTCCTGATGATGCTGCTTCCACCTCCACACTCTGTCATTGTGCCACCCTCTGTCCTCCTCCTGATGCTGATGCTGCTGCCACCTCCACACGCTGTCATTGTGCCACCCTGTGTCCTCCTACTGATGCTGATGCTGCTGCCATCTCCACACTCTGTCATTGTGCCGCTCTGTGGCTTCCTGAGGCTGCCACCACCTTCAGACTGTCATATTGCCACCCTGTGGCCTCCTCCTGATGCTGCTGCTGCCACTACCTCCACACTCTGTCATTGTGCCACTCTGTGGCCTCCTGATGCTGCTGCTGCCACATCTGCACTGTCATTGTACCACTCTGTGGTCGCCTCCTGATGCTGCTGCTTCCGCCACTTCCACACTCTGTCATTTGGCCACTCTGTGGCCTCCTCCTGATGCTGCTGCCACCTCCAGACTCTGTCATTGGGCCACTCTGTGATCTCTTCATGCTGCCTCCAACTCACCACCATGTTATAGGGACAATCTGTGAACTTCTCATGCTCTTCCCACCCTCCCCACTTCATTACTGGACCACTATTTTGCCTTTCGGCCTGGCTGACATCATCATTTATTTGACCTTTCTTCTGATCTGTCAGGAAAAATGAGACCCACAATGAATCCTGTCTATGTAACAGCTGTAAGGCCTGCATGACAGTGCTCCTATTTTGCATCAGAATTGGCTTATAATTTGTTAGCCAAAAGCAGGAGTGGGTACAAAACAGAGAAGACATGTAAATATTCAATTTCTGTTTTGGATCCACTCCTCTTTTTTTTGGGCTTTAGCAAAACTGATGGATTACTGACCAAATGCTGACCAAGTGAAGGCAAATGCTCCACAGACAGGATCTGTCTTTTGGGGGTTATTGTTCTGACGGATCAGAGGAATGGCAAAATAATCAGTGACGTCAAAACAAACTTACTGCTGACACCCTCTCCACTCTGTCGGGGTGGCTCTACTTGTATAAACATTTAATAGAACAGGTTCTGTAGACATCTATGTGGAATCAGCTGCCAACGGTGTAAAAGGAGTGTGCTTCTTCTTGAAGCTAACATTGACCTGTGAGACACAGATGTGATGAAGTCTCATTCCTTCAGCCATTACATTCTTCCATTTCATTATAGAAACAGAAAAAGAAAATACAAGCAAAGAACAGATCTGTTATGTGATGGACATCAACAGTGTTGGTGGACCCTATTCACTATAATAATATGTTAAAACCCAGGCAGTGATCATAATGGATATATATATATATATATATATATATATATATATTTGTGGTCAGGGCTACGGACACGAAAGCCGAAGAGCCCTAGTGTGCTAAACACCGAGACCCACCGTAACTGCAAGACGCGTCTTACCTAACTAAATGGCTAGTGGTGTGCCGGTAGCCATGTCCGTGGGTAGGCCTATAAAAGGGGGGCATACCCTGTAGAAGTGAAAATAGAAAGGGAGGGAGGGTGGGGCAACTGAGAAAACGCCCGCCCCTAGGTGGGGCTGTGCCTGGTTTAAGTAGAGCCTCCGCCCCTCCCACAAATGCAGTCTAAACAGACTGCCAACTTGTGGTCAGGGCTACGGACACGAAAGCCGAAGAGCCCTAGTGTGCTAAACACCGAGACCCACCGTAACTGCAAGACGCGTCTTACCTAACTAAATGGCTAGTGGTGTGCCGGTAGCCATGTCCGTGGGTAGGCCTATAAAAGGGGGCAAAACCAGCCATGTAGGGTGAAAAGAGACTTGAATGGCCTGTGCAAAGAAACCCCTGATCCAAACTGCGAAGCAATGTCTCCCACGAGAGTTCGGATACGTAAGTCAACCATAATGACGCCTGCATCCGTCCTGTGGATAGAGCCAGGACAGAATGCTGAATGTCGCAGATACTGCCCCAATGCACGAGGGAGGAACTGGAAACGCTTCAGAAGGAAGCGTGGACGATACTAGCTAAACCTGAAGACTTGGTTGTGGTGCGAGCACCGACAAAATCCCCTAGCCTTATGAGACTGGAGAACTGAGAGCCTAACTGTCTAGACTATGGAAAGAAGGGCCCGAAGAATACCATGTAGGCCAGGAAAGGAAGTAAAGCAATAAGCTAAGAACGTAGTAAATGGAATCCTGTCGATGCCCTCACGTGAGTGAAGGAGTGCGATTGCGATAAGCTGCTGGTGATTTAGTTCGCAGACCTGGCTGATTGAAAACGTAACCGGCATGGTAATACAACTGACAAATATGAGGGGTAAACAAGAAAATAAACTAAAAAGTGGCCTGAAGAAAGTACAGGCGGGATTACGTCATGGGCCTGACCGATGTGATAGGCGATCCTCAAAATAACTATATTTCCTGAAAAACCTGACAGGCGAATATCGTGAACACGAGACCAGACCAACGTGGCCGGTGACACCTAATGATGAGTGTCATTCGGTACGAGAACCTGAAGGTGGCCGATGACACCAATGACTTGAACTCTGGAAATTAAAGTCTGGTCCTGGGGGAGCATAGCCAGACAGGTGATCTGTCGACCAGGCAGGGGTTCGTGAGCTGGCCACATTGATTATTGAACGTGAAGAAAAACACGAGCGGGCAACCAACTATGGTGATTGAAAACGTAGGGATGAAGAATGCGACAAGTACAGACAATAGGTTTAAAACAGAAGCCTAAGTGTGACATAAATAATTGAATGTGTATGATTGAAATGTGACGGGCTAAGGACGTTGAGTTAGAGAACAAGGGCCTAACGAAATGAACAAGAGCTATGACACCCGGGGTTGGCCCATGCTCCTAATGACAATGACGATACGTTATATGTGGCAGCAGTGGCGCCACTGCCCATCCTGTATGTACCACAAATAAGACTATTAGTATGTTTCTGGAATCAGCTCCCTGTGAGCAGAGCATAGCAAATGACCTACCACAATCCCTGCCAAGCACTAAATTGTCCGCAGAGGGAACGGAATGGTAACGAGGAGAGACCAGCAAAGGAAGCAATGCAGAAATGAGGAGCAAACGGAAATAATCCATGCGGCACCCAAAGTCCGCCAGAAGTAGCCGTGTTGTAAAGAAGCCTGTCCAGAAGAGGGACAGTGTAGTAAAGACTAAACCCGGAGAGTAAGCATATCCGACTTATCCAGTGAAGGTAGCCGTACAGTAAAAGACTCTCCAGCCGAGGGAGCAGTGCATTAAAGCAAGTGCCCGGCAGAGGGAGCAAAGCGACGGTGGAACCGGCAGGGCGTGTGGTGCCATAAGAGGAGAGTCTGGTGGAAAGCTATGTGGTGATAAGGAGAGACCAGCCAAGGAAATTACGACTGTGAAGCAGAACAACATGGTAAATAATAAATGATGTTTGCCGAGGGGACTAAAGAACAGGAGGGCACAATGCAAAGGACTGCCTGGGGGTGGAGCCGTACAGCGATACCACCCGTGGCATGCAGAACGAATGCATATGTACGTACGATACCTGAACTGGCAGACCGCAGGAAGTTATAACTATGACAATGGCCTTGATAATATGCGTACTAATTGAAACCGAGGGTCTAGCCTGAATACCGGACAGGCTAATGTTACTTAAAAAGTCGCCTGACCCGCATGGCAGGTGACCCTTGCTAGGCTGAGCTCCGTTGTGGAAGAGTACACCTGGGAAGCGTGGCGGACAATGGATGCACCACCAACAGACTTTGGAAAGTGGCCTGCACCCGGATGAACAAAGAAGCAGATATGGGTGTGAGACATTTGGGCCAATCGACCTGGATGCGCAGAAGTTCAACCCACCAGGTAGATCACCAGGCAGGACGAAAAACAGTCATGGTGCCCCCGAAGCCATGGGGCCGAAGCAGTCATGGTGCCCCCGAAGCCATGGGGCCGAGCGGTCATGGTGCCCCGAAGCCATGGGGCCGAGTGGTCATGGTGCCCCGAAGCCATGGAGCCGAAGCAGTCATCTTGCCCCCGAAGCCATGGAGCTGAAGCGGTCATCGTGCTCCCGAAGCCATGGAGCCGAAGCAGTCATCTTACCCCCGAAGCCATGGAGCCGAAGCGGTCATCGTGCTCCTGAAGCCATGGAGCCGAAGCAGTCATCATGCCCCCGAAGCGCTGGGGCCAAAGCAGTCATTGTGCCCCCGGAGCCATAACAATCATCGTGCCCCCGGAGCCATAGCAGTCATCGAGCCCCCGAAGCCATGGAGCCGAAGCAGTCATCGTGCCCCGAAGCCATGGAGCCGAAGCGGTCGTCATTCCCCCAAGCCATGGAGCCGAAGCAGTCATCGAGCCCGCAGCCATAGGAGCGAAGTAGACATCGAGCCCCCGACGCCATGGGGCCGAAGCAATCGTCATGCCCTCGAAGCCATAGGGGCGAAGCAGTCATCGATCCCCACGCCATAGGGGCGAAGCGGTCATCGAGCCTCCGAAGCCATGGAGCCGAAGCGGTCATCGTGCTCCCGAAGCCATGGAGCCGAGGCAGTCATCTTACCCCCGAAGCCATGGAGCCGAAGCGGTCATCATGCTCCCGAAGCCATGGAGCCGAAGCAGTCATCATGCCCTCGAAGCGCTGGGGCCGAAGCAGTCATTGTGCCCCCGGAGCCATAACAATCATCGTGCCCCCGGAGCCATAGCAGTCATCGAGCCCCCGAAGCCATGGAGCCGAAGCAGTCATCGTGCCCCCGAAGCCATGGAGCCGAAGCGGTCGTCTTTCCCCCAAAGCCATGGAGCCGAAGCAGTCATCGAGCCCGCAGCCATAGGAGCGAAGTAGACATCGAGCCCCCGACGCCATGGGGCCGAAACAATCGTCATGCCCTCGAAGCCATAGGGGCGAAGCAGTCATCGATCCCCATGCCATAGGGGCGAAGCGGTCATCAAGCCTCCGAAGCCATAGAGCCGAAGCAGTCATCGTAGCCCCGAAGCCATGGGGCCGAAGCAGTCGTTGTGCCCCCTAAGCCATGGAGCCGAGGCAGTCATCGTGCCCCGAAGCCATGGAGCCGAAGCAGTCATCGTGCCCCTGAAGCCAAAGCAGTCGTTGTGCCCCGGAGCCATGGAGCCGAAACAGTCATTGTGCCCCCGAAACCATAGCAATCACTGTGTCCCCGAAGCCATGGAGCCGAAGCAGTCATCGTGCCCCCGAAGCCATGGAGCCGAAGTAGTCATCGTGCCCCTGAAGCCATGGAGCCGTAGCAGTCGTCGTTCCCCAAAGCCATGGGGCCGAAGCAATCATCATGCCCCGAAGCCATGGAGCCGGAGCAGTCAGCGAGCCCTCAAAGCCATGGGGCCGAAACAGTCAGGGGCCCCAAGCCATGAAGCAAAAGCGAACATGGGGCCCCCAAATCCTAAGGCCAAGTAATCATAGGGCCCCCAAGCCATGAGGGCCAAGCCACCGCAGGAGGCCCCCACAGCCATGAGGCCAAAGCAAACATGGGCCCTCGAAGCAATGAGGCCACAGAAATCGCGAGGACCTCAAGTCCTGAGGCCAAGCAGCCATGGGGCCCACAAGGCATGCGGCCAAGCAGACATGCGGACCCTAGCGCCATGAGCCCAAGACAATCATGGGACCCCCAGAGCCATGAGACCAAAGCAGTCATGAGGTCCCCAAGCCGTGAGACCAAGGTAGTCCTCGGGACCCCGATGCCAAGGGGCCGAAGCAGTCATCATGCCCCCGACACCATGGGGTCGAAACGGTCATGGAATCCCTACTCCCTGAGGCCAGCCGTTATGGGGCCTCCGCGGCCATGAGGCCAAAGCAATCAAGGGGTCGCCACTGCCTGGCGGCCCAAGCAATTAAGGGGCCCCTGCGGCCTTGCGGGCAAAGCAATCAAGGGGCCCCTGCGGCCATGAGGCCGTCCGAGACGTACGTGATGAGTAAAGGTAAATAAGAGTGAGCCCAACATGATGGAAAAAGCAACTACTAGGATGATTGGGACGTCTAAAGTAGCCTGGAAAGGAACGAGACTACTGACAGGTATGGACATTAGTAATCCGAACAACGGGCATAAGCATAAAACTAAAACCAGCCATATAACTTAGAAATGCAAACGTGGAATATGAAACTGAGAAGAGAGAGTACAACCAAAACCTGATGCATTGCGACTTGCGAAGTCCTTGTGGCGACAAAGAACTGAAAAACTTGAAAGAAACAGTAGTGAGTCGGAAGCTCAAACCCTAATGACCCACGGACCCCAGCTGAGAGGCTGCTTATTGAACTGGGGCAGTGGGAACAATCTTAGTGAATACAAACCAGAAGTAAAGGGGAGCAGACAGGATTTTTTTTTTTTTTTTTGCTAGCAACTAGAGCAAAGACCCACTTGATGTATACGCGCAGAAAAACCAGATGTAAAGGAAATGACCATTGATGCCCGTCATGTTTGACGGGAGAGTGGCACCGGAGCCACCAGCTGCCTCAGTGTGACAAGCGAATAAAACAACCGTGACGTAGAAAGTTACGGGAGAATGTGGCTTGAATGGGAGCATGGTGTGCCAGCAAATGGGTGAACCGTGGACCTGGAATGAGTAAAACCTAAAAACATGGTATAACCAAAATACAGACCTGAATGTGAGCGGAGTAAGATAGCGTCGCGACAGCGAACGCATGGACGCAGTTCTAGCAGGGAATGGAGTGTAGTACTAGATGTAACAGTAAACGTGTGAACTCAGCTAGAGCGTGAAAGAAGTATTAACTTGCTGTAACAGCAGACGTGAGATGCGGCCGTGGATGGGCGGGAACATTGAGACGTAAGCGTGAAAGTGAAACCCGGAGTCACAGCGGTAGTGTGAACCCCAACTCTGGCAATAGGCCAAACGTAAAATTTGGTATGACCGCAGCCTGCAGTGAACGAGGCATAAACAAACTGTAACGGTGACATGAACGCGCTCATGCAATGGGCCTAAGCAACAGTGGACGTGTAACACCAGTCTGAGTGTGGTGCAAGCAAACATATGAAAGCAAAAGCGGTATGAATGCAAAAACAGGATGACAGAAAAATAAATAAATGCACAGGGAATAAGACAGATTTACCCACTGTTGTGACCATGCGTGGAGCGTAAACGTGATGCGAGAGCGGACGAGAGCACCGCTCGGAAATGAGCATGTTGAAAGAGCAGACATGAGAAGGCAGCGTCTCAATTGACAGGGCAAAACCTGGCGTAAAGAGTTGAAGCATACACGCAGCCCTGATTGCGGGGAGGGGCGGGTCACATGGGAAGTATATGCTATAGCAAGAGCCGTAACAAGCAACAGCTGCATCCAATCTCCATCACATGCAGCCCAGGTAAACCTTCCCTACCGCACGCAGGCTGAAGTAACTTTTTAAAGCGAAACAAAGTGAATGTAAAACACATGAGATAGAAGGGGAACTAAATCAGATTACCTAAACAAACAAAGTGAAAGGAATAGTTTAACTCCGACAAAACGAACCTAAGAAGCTGAGGCAGACGATTTTGAGGCGATGCCTCCCGCTCGCAAGAAAGGTCAGATTCCAGCCGGCCGGAGAGACGGACACGGCTCAATTAACTTACATACATGGCGCACGCGTCCCTACGGTAGCCACGGGCAGAAGAAAAGCTCCATTCCAGGTCCATACTGTAGGGAAGAAACTTCCTAGCAGAGGAAAGTGCACCCTGCTGACACACCAGCATCCCCTGTGCAACTGAGAAAACGCCCGCCCCTAGGTGGGGCTGTGCCTGGTTTAAGTAGAGCCTCCGCCCCTCCCACAAATGCAGTCTAAACAGACTGCCAACATATATATATTTATATATATCTATCTTTGGAGGCAATTTTTATGAATGCATTCAACTTATTTTCAGCTAAAAATCATATTTTCAATTGGCCTTTATTAAAAATATTGAACCATTCTGTCACAAAGAGTTAACAGTTTTTCTAACTGTGTAACTGGTACTTTCACTTTGTAAAACTTATGATATGGCACTCATATATCTGGAGGATCGATTTTGTTTATAATGTCAATTTATTAGTTCATGTCTCAATAATACGTAACTACTAAAATACATAAATGATAGTACATATTACATCAACAAAAACTTACAATAAAATAACATAAGAACCACAAAACCAAAAAAGACGTGATACTACATACATTAAATCTAACAATGACAATATCAGCAATTATTCGCAGAGTGCAATTATATACGCTATTATATAAGCTATTATTCGCAAAATGTGATTATATTCGCTATTGAAACTGACTGTTTGAATGCGGTCCTGAGTGGGATACTTGGAGGAGAGATAAGCAAGTGAAGAACTCTGCATATTGATCATATTCTTAGTGGATATTAATTATCACCTTTGGAGATACTAGCCCTGTAACATTATAGTCAGAGATTGGATTAGCTATCACGTCACTTTTCGCTTTGTGGTTTTTATGTTATTTTATTGTAAGTTTTTATTGATGGGATATGTACTATCATTTATGTATTTTAGCAGTTACGTATTATTGAGACATGAACTAATAAATTGACATTATAAACAAAATCGATCCTCCAGATAAATGAGTGCCATATCATAAGTTTTACTATAGAATTTACTTTTTTGGTGTTTGGAGCTTACACCTTTTAGATATTGAGCACCATCTCAACCTATTGAAAAGTAGAGCCACCCCATTCAATTATTGAATCTCTTTTACTTTCACTTTGTGCCTGTCATCTAATAACTTTGTAAATTACTAAGAGGTCATAAACACTTATTTAAGCCACATTCTTATCAATAAAATAAGAATTGAGTTTTATTAAGTGTTCATAATGTCAGAGAGCAGAGATAAAAAGTCCTTCTGCTCCTCAGATGACAGAAAGGACAGAAAATCCAAAGCACCTAGTAGAGAATGTCACCTCTGTACACAAAAAAAAAAAAAAAAAACATATTTTAAGTAAAGACCAATTGAAAAAATGAATTTGAGCTCGAAACAGGTATAATGCAATAATAAAAAAAAAAATGCCCACAAAGGTGTACATAGCCTTTAATGTTCATAACTTAAAGGGGTTGTTCCATCTCACAGCAAATGGCATTTATCATGTAGAAAAAAGTAATACAACAAAATTGCTAATGTATTGTTATTTCCGAATTGCTTCCTTTTCTGGCTACACTAATTTTTCCGTCACATTGTACACTGATCGTTTCCATGGTTACAGACACTATTCAATCCAGCATTGGTGGCCATGCTTGCACACTATGCAAATAAACGGTGGCTTATGTGCACTACTATGGTCCCAACCACCAGAGAGGCTGGTGCTTTTTCGAATAGTGTGCAAACATGGCCACCGATGCTGGATTGCAAGGTGGTCATAACCATGGAAACGAGCAGTGTATAATATGATGCAAAAATTCATCTTTGAAGTTTAAAGTGACCTTAGTTTGAGTTGCCTAAAGTAAAATCCTTTCATGTAAAAAAGAAGTCTTTAAGCTTTGGTTTCTCTGAGCTATAGATAGTGAAATCAGGGGGAAAATTAAAAAGATTAACATAGACAAATTGCCCAGACCAAATGGTCCCATATCCTGAGAAAATTAAGTAATGTCATAGACAGACCCTTATTTCCGATATTTAAAGGTGTTATCCCATAACTAATGTAAAAAATGAAAATAAGACATCATATAGTACACGGCAACCTCTTTCTAACAAATCTAGAAACAGCCCTGTACCTCACATGGATCCAGAGATCTCCCCATTCATTGCTCTGCTAGATTTATATCAAGCTTGCAGCTCAATGGGAGTGTCTTTTCTGCTGCAGCTCAGGGGGCGTGTTTCATCTTTCCCTATCAGAGCTCAGGATGCAGTTGAAGGAAGAAAATAAGCATGTGCGGCCTTCTTAGTGAGCAGGTCAAAGAAATAAGAAAAAAAACAAAGAGCAGGTGGCGCTATACAGATACATTTTATTGACTCAGTGGCTATGCTAAATTTTTAATTACATGCAAGTACAAAAGAATTCAGATCCAGGTGCTGATTTGAAAACTGTAGAATATTTTTCGTGGGACAACCCCTTTAAGGACTCTATAATGACAGTGAGGGTTCCACAGGATTGGTGCTTAGCAAATGTGGCGCCAATATTCAAAATGGGGTAAAAAATAGAGCCTGAAAACTATAGACCAGTAAGGGTACTTTCACACTTGCATTCGTGTGATCCGGCAGGCAGTTCCGTCGTCAGAGCTGCCTGACGGATCCGCCATTTAGTGTCACAGCTGACAGCATTTGTAGACGGATCCGGATACGGATCCGTCTACAAATGCATTGCAAGAACGGATCCGTCCCTCCGCTTGTCATGCGGATGGACGGATCTGTCCTGCAGTCTTATTCATAGTTTTCCGGGTCTGCGCATGCGCAGACCGGAAAGACGGATCCGTCCTTCAGTTGTTTGGCAATGCCGGATCCGGCACTAATACAAGTCAATGTAAATTAATGGCGGATCCGGCATTCCAGCGACTGATCAGGCATTTTGGACGGACATAATACCGCAGCATGCTGCAGTCTTATGTCCGGCCAAAACGCCTGACAGTGACTGAATGGAAGGCATACTGATGCAAACTGAACGGATTTCTATCTATTCAGATTGCATGGGAATAAGCCTGATCAGTTCTTTTCCGGCATAGAGCCCTTTTGGCGGAACTCTATGCCGGAAAAGAATACCGCAAGTGTGAAAGTACCCTAAGTCTAACATCTGTGGTAAGTAAACTGTTTTAAGATTTTCTAAGAGATGGTATCTTAGAGTAACTCAATGAAAATAAGTATATAAAACAGTATCTCCATGGCTTCATGAGGGATTACCCTGTCAAACAAATTTAATTTCTATGAGGAGTTAAGTTCTAGACTTGACCGGTGTATATCAATAGAGATGTCACGAACAAAAAAATTTCCGTTCGCGAATGGCAAACACGACCTTCCGCAAATATTCGCGAACGGGTGAACTGGGCGAACCGCCACAGACTTCAATAGACAGGCGAATTTTAAAGCCCACAGGGACTCTTTCTGGCCACAATAGTGATGGAAAAGTTGTTTCAAGGGGACTAACACCTGGACTGTGGCATGCGGGAGGGGGATCCATGGCAAAACTCCCATGGAAAATTACGTAGTTGACGCAGAGTCGGGTTTTAATCGATAAAGGGCATAAATCACCTAACATTCCTAATTTAGTATGATGTTGTATCGATCAGGTAGTGTAAGGGTTACGCCCGCTTCACAGTGACAGACCAAACTCCCCGTTTAATGGAACCGCAAACAACTGCAAACAGTCCATTTGCACAACCACAAACTACCCATTTGCACAAGGTTGGATACCAAGCTAGCATGTCCCGTCCCTTGTCCTCACTGACGTGATTGAAGGTCTCTTCCTCCACCCAGCCACGTACAACACCAAGGGTCCCCCTGGGATGCCTGCTGGGGTTGGTCTTCCACCTCCTTAAAGCTACCTTCCTCCTCTGACTCCTCTTTTTCAGACTCCTCTCTCTGCATTGCCGCAGGTCCAGCAATCGACGTCGACAAGGCTGCTTCTGGTGGTGATGGTGACCACAACTCTTCCTCTTCCTGCTCATCTACGGCCTGATCCAGCACTCTTCGCAGGGCATGCTCCAGAAAAAAAGCATATGGGATGAGGTCAATGATGTTGCCTTGGGTTTGACTGACCAGGTTTGTCACCTCTGCAAAAGGATGTATGAGCCTACAGCCATTGTGCATGAGCGTTCAGTAACGCAGCCAAAAAATACCCAGCTCCGCAGAGGCTGTCCTCTTTTTTTTTAATTAAAAAAATATTTTACCAGTTTAATCTCTGTTTTGTCCCCAATCAGGGACCGGTGTATGGAATAGATTTTAGGAACCGTGAGATGGAAAAAGATGGTTGGTCGTTCCTCTTCTTTCCAATTTGTGGCTCTGCGCGTGCGCCATGCAATGTACTGTGCCACCCTATATGAGTGGTGTGTTAAGTAGTACTATTCCTATCAGTTTAATCCCTGTTACGTCCCCTATCAGGGGACCACTACAGTACAATACAATAAGCCACCAATACAAATAGTGTGAACTACTATTCTTACCATTTTAATCTTTGTTAAGTCCCCTATCAGGGGACGTGTATTGAATTGAATCCTTGCATGTGGAGATAGAGAAAAAAGTTTGCTCTGTCCGCTTCCTTCTTATTTTTGGCACTTGCAATAGAATTTTCCACCAATGCAACTAGTGTTAACTAAGTACTATTCCTATCAGTTGAATCTCTGTTTTGTCCCTTATCAGGACCAGGACCAGTGTAGTGAATAGATTTTTGGAACCGGGAGATGGAAAAAGACGCATGCTCGGTACGCATCGTTAGAATTTTAGGTCACTGCGCATGCACCGTGCAATATACTGTGACACCCTATATGAGTGGTGGGCAGTGGACACAGTACAGTCTGTGGGCCTGACACACACTGGCAGGCAACTGCAAATATATTAAAGGGTTAAAAATTGAATGACTTTTTTATCTGCAAGGTACTGCGCCACCGGATATGAGTGGTGGGCACTGGCAGTGGGCACAGTACAGTCTATGTGCCTAACACACACTGGCAGGCAATTGCAATTATATTAAAGGGTAAACATTTAATTACTTTTTTTATCTGCAAGGCACTGTGCCACCCGATATGAGTGGTGGGCAATGGCAGTGGACACAGTACAGTCAGTGGGCCTGACACACACTGGTAGGCAACTGCAATTATATTAAAGGGTAAAATTGAAATGACTTTTTTATCTGCAAGGTACTGTGCCACCCTATATGAGTGGTGGGCAGTGGGCACAGTACAGTCAGTGGGTCTGACACTCACTGGCAGGCAACTGAAATTATATTACAGAGGAAAAATGTAATGACTTTTTTATCTGCAAGGTACTATGCCACCCAATATGAGTGGTGGGCACTGGCAGTGGGCCCAGTACAGTCTGTGGGCCTGACACTCACTGGCAGGCAACTGCAATTATATTAAAGGGTAAAAATTAAATTACTTTTTTATCTACAAGGTACTGTGCCACCTTATATGAGTGGTGGGAACTGGCAGTGGGCACAATACAGTCTGTGAGCCTGACACACACTGGCAGGCAACTGCAGTTATATTAAAGGGTAAAAATTAAGCAACTTTTTTATCTGCAAGGTTCTGTGCCACCCTATATGAGTAGTGTGCACACAGTACAGTGTGTGGGCCTGCAGCCTCTCACACACGGGCAGGCAGCTGCAATATATATATATATATATATATATATATATATATAAAAAGAAAAGGTAGCAGCACTCCAAAAGAAAACCAGCGGGTGCAAATCCTGTTGCCCTTGGATATGAGCCAATAATTGTAGAATGAAGATAAGGCAGCACTCCGTTCAAGTGAAAAAATGGATCCCTTTATTCACCTCTTGCAACGTTTCAATTGCTCATTGCGATCTTTTTCAAGCAGTGATTACAAGTGCACAGGAGGTTTATATACAAGTGAAACTCATAAATCAATCAAGATATCTGATTTACAAACAAACATGTTTGACACTGCGTGTCTTCAAGGCGGATGAGACCCTCTGTTCAGTCATGCGTACTGAATGGAAAAAAACAGAAAAAGGCCCAGTCTTGACCAGAAAGTTCAAGATTATGTTCCCGATGGCGAAACTCTTGGTGGAATCATGGGGTTCCATTCCCAAGGTGGACATGGCCATAGCCAAATTGTTTAGACGCACTCTAGTGTCTGCAGATGATGGGTCGAGTCTGCAAGACCCTCTTGATAGGAGGGCAGAGTGCACCCTGAGAAAAAGCAATTCGGCCGCAGCAGCCTCTGCATCCACGGCCATTGCAGCAACAGAAGTTTCCTCGTTTTTGCGGTCCAAGCTTAACTAAATTCAGACCGATGTGGATCAAAGTGTCTCCCGGGATGATATCCTGACCGCATTCAAGACAGTAAATCTAGCGATGGATTTCCTATGTGATGCTTCACAGATAAATCTGAAGTTGGCAGCCAAGACAATGGCCTTAGTCTCCGCAGCCCGCCAGCCTTTATGGTTGAAGCCCTGGAAGGCAGATAACGCCTCTAAATATAATCTTTTTGAGCTCCCCTTTGAGCCCGACCGTTTATTCGGTTCTGAGCTCGACAAAATAATGGAAGGCCTTTCTGATAAAAAGGGCAAGAGTCTCCCTCAACAGCCCTTTCGAGGGCGCTCCAGGCAGGCACGCGGAGGTAGACAGAGTCAGCAATCGACATCCCGTAGAGACTTGGGTGGGTAGCTAAAATCTTCGCGTCGCCCCGCAGACCCACTAAGGAGGCCAAACCCTCATGACTACGGGCCTCCCAGAGGCTCTTGGTTTCCCCCTGCTGTTCCCGCCGTGACACCTCTGGTTTTTCCCATACCCTCTCCCCAGGTTCCCGTGGGGGGCATCTTTCCCGGTTCAAAGAGGTTTGGGCCCAGGAGATTGCGGATCCCTGGGTCCTAAGCATCGTTTCTTCCGGCTATTTCATAGACCTCACGTCCCCCCCAGAAAGATTTATAGCAAATCAAGGTTTTCAGCCTACCAAACAAAGGATTCTAGAATTCTATATCCAGGAATATATGAATATATTTCCAAGGGAGCTCTGGAGGAGGTTCCGGCAGGGGAGCAGGGCCTAGGGATCTATTCCCCAGTTTTTCTAGTTTCCAAGAAAACAGGAGATCTCCGGATTATAATCGATTTAAGATTTCTCAATCGATTTATAAGAAAGCCAAGGTTTCGGATGTGGCCACACTGGACCTCAAGGATGCCTACCTTCATATCTCGGAAATTCCTCAGGATCGCGGTCCAGATTTTAGGAGCTCGCAGACATCTTCAGGTTGCAGTTCTTCCCTTCGGGATCTCATCTGCCCCCCTTATCTTCACCAAGGTGGTAGTCTCGGTGGTGGCAGCTCTGAGACTTCAGGGACTGACCATCGTTCCTTACCTGGACGATTGGCTTTTTCTGGCTTCTTCAGTGCCGGTACTTACCCACCATCTTTATCTGGCAATTTTCTTTCTGCTCCGCCTAGGGTGGATAATCAACTGGAAGAAGTCCAATGTGAGCCCATCAACTTCAATTCAGTATCTAGGATTCATAGTCGACTCTGTGGAGATGTCCCTCCAGTTGACACCAGAGAGGAAAACCTGTATACAAGACCTGGCAAGGTTTTTAGCAGTAGCACATCGTGTATCCATTCAGACTCTCATGAAGATGCTGGGGCTTATGTCAGCGGCTGCTTTGTGGCACCTCCGTCCTTTACAGACCGAGGTGTTGAACAAGTGGGATGAAAGCCCTATGGCGCTGGATTCCTCATTCTCTATCCTCCCAGACTCGGAATTCCCTAAGATGGTGGTTCCATCTGCCTGCAGGGAAATCTATGACTCAACCTCCGTCGGTCATATTGACAACAGATGCGTCCCGGGTAGGCTGGGGCGGTCATTTGGACGGTTACCCAGTTCAGGGAACTTGGTCCCCCTTGGAGTGGCATCTCTCCTCCAATCTCCGAGAGATGCGAGCTATCCGGCTAGCCCTCCTTCACTTCGCCCCCCAGATCCGGGGCAAAGCAGTAAAGGTCCAGTCAGACAACATGACTGCGGTCCTCTATATAAACAAGCAGGGAGGTACGAGATCCTTACCCCTTCTCTCAGAGATAGGAGTAATTCTTCGGTGGGCAGAGTTGAACCTAACCCATCTGTCTGCTACTCACATTCGGGGTTCCCTCAACATGATTGCAGATCGTCTAAGTCGCGGTCTACCGACGATGGAATGGTCCCTGCATCCGGAGATCTTCAAGCAGATAGTCTTCAGATGGGCTTAGCAGAAGTAGACCTCATGGCAACCAGGTTCAACGCCAAGGTACAGAGGTTCTGTTCCCTATACAGGGAGGACAACCCCCTCGCGATGAATGCTCTGTCGATACCGTGGAAGTTCAGGCTGGCTAACATCTTCCCTCCTTTTTCCATGATACCGAGGGTATTGAGGAAAATCCGTCAGGATCAGGCCTCGGTGATAGCCATCATCCCATTTTGGCCCAAGAGATCCTGGTTTACCCAGCTCATCCAGATGAGTCGCGGACAATAATGGAGACTCCCCCCAGAGCAGACCCTGGTGTCGTGGGACACTCATCTCTGCCCAGATTGAACCTGACAGCCTGGAGGTTGATCAGTCCCTTCCCAGAATAGAAGGGCTTTCCGAGTCGGTCCTGAGAACATTGTCTCACTCAAGGGCGGATTCCACTAAAAGGGGCCTATTCTAGGATAATGAGAACCTTCTTGTCATGGTGTGATTCCAACCAAGTGGCGTCTGCAGATCCGCCCCTTCCTGCTATTTTATAGTTCTTACAGGATGGACTAGACAAAGGCCTTGCTCCGGCCACTTTGAAAGTTGAAGTTTTTGCTATTTCAGCCTGCCTTAACAAGCCATATTCTCGGGACCCGCTCATTAAACGCTTCCTCAAAGGAGCTGAAAGACTGAAGCCTACAATACTGAGACCCATTCCTCAATGGGATCTATCAGTTGTGCTCAACGGGTTAGCATCTACCCCTTTTGAGCCGTTAGAGGAGGTTGGTTTCAAGTTTCTCACCCTAAAAACTGTCTTTTGCTAGCGGTGACTTCTGCTAAGAGGATTTCAGAACCACAAGCTTTTTCGGCTCTGCCTCCTTACACTACTTTTTGCAGGACTGGGTCCTCTTAAGATATTTACCTTACTTCAGACCTAAGGTATTATCTTTTCAGAACATTAATCAGGATAATTTCTTTACCGGTGTTATTTTCCTCCACCTCCTTTGATATTCCTGTCAAGCATCCGCTGGTATATCGAGATGCCTCAGGTCTATGTGGATAGGTCCAAGGAGTTCAGGATAGATGAGAATCTCTTTATCGTGTTTGCCGGTAAGTCTAAAGGCCATAAAGCGTCTAAATTCTCCATTAGTCACTGGATTAAGGAAACCATTAGAGAGTCTTTTGCCTCTTAATCTTTGGGTCCTCCGGAGTTTGTTAGGGCCCATTCGACTAGGGCCGTTTAAACCTCTACTGCGGAAAGGAGTCTTCTTCCCCTGGGGTTGATTTGTAAGGCGGCTTCCTGTAGCTCTGAGTCTACCTTCATTTCGCATTACAGGGTTGATGCTAACGATAATTTGTTTTCCCTTAGTCCTAACAGCAACACACGAATCTCCCACCCTAGTAAAGTATGCTTAATGGGGGGTAGTTCCTCCCTTTTGAGGGAGTAAAATGTTTATTATTGGTTCTTGGGCTCATTAAAAATTCCGCCGGTCCTACCAGTCCACAGGGGGCAGTTAACCCCCCATCTGTGCTGCTGTTAGGACTAAGGGAAAACAAATTATCATTAGAAATTAACGATTACCCAATGCCTGAGCCAGTGTGACAGAAGGAACATTTTTGGTGATGAAACATTTTGGAACACCTGCACTTTTTTTGTTATTATCCTTCACATGCTTTCCTGCTCATAACTTCCATGTGAACTTCATGTGCATATATATTGCAATGAAGTATGTCCCTAGAATATATAATATACAATATAAGAATGGAGGGATATAGGTGCAGTTGTTTCAGGTGTCTTTTGATAATGAGATGTCATGTTTGTGCACATGATATATAACATTATGTGGTCATCACTTGTATTTTCAACAGTTTCCTCTCTGCAGACTTTATCCTAATTGTCAGTTTTCCCTGATTTAGTGGGCTATGTCTTCCATACACTGCAGACGGACAGAGAAGATTTGGTTCCCCTGTCTCACTCTCACACCCTCAGAAACAGCAACAGCATGAATGGCATTATATAGCAGCAATGAATATTGTGTCTGTGAATCCAGGATAAGACAGACAACTTTCTAGAGACAGATGCATTTTCTCTGTGTGCATTACCTGTTGTCTCCCTCCAGTAGCTCACTCTTTATCTTCCCTCTCCATTCTACATGTAACCTGATCTTTCAGCTGGCGGACAATCTCATATCTAAGGATAGATGTTAGCTTTGAATTGAAAGTGAGTGATCAGTTTAGAAAGCAAGGGGGTGGAGAAGTGTCTCAGAAGTATATAAAAGAGGCATTTTAACTTATAAGATATATTCACTTGTACTGTTGATTTAAGGGTATTTAATGTGTTATAGATCAGGGGTATGCAAGTGCTTTTTGTAAATGTCCATATACCTAGAATTTCCTGGTGAAGGTCCGAGTCAAAAAAAATGTAAGAAAGACCAACACCAGCGGCGCATAGCAACTTATGGCAATTTTTTTTTCAATAAGACATGCCTCTAATCTCATCTAATCCCCTCTAGGCCCCTCACAGAGTAATACCACCCCCCCCCCCCCGAGCCTCCGTAGACAGTAAGGAGGCACCCTTAGTGCCCCAGCATAATGTGATTGCCCCTTTCTTTGTTCCACATCACAACAGTGATACCTCTTAATGCCCCTGAGAAAAAATGATGCTCCTTAGGGCCCCTCAGACAGTAACATAGTAACATAGTACATAAGGCCGAAAAAAGACATTTGTCCATCCAGTTCGGCCTGTCATCCTGCAAGTTGATCCAGAGGAAGGTAAAAAAAAAAAAACCTGTGAGGTAGAAGCCAATTTTCCACCCTTAAGGGGAATAAAAAATTCCTTCCCGACTCCAATCAGGCAATCAGAATAACTCTCTGGATTTACGACCAATCTCTAGTAGATATAACCTGTTATATTATTATAATCCAGAAATACATCCAGGCACCTCTTGAATTCCTTTATTGTACTCACCATAACCACCTCCTCAGGCTGAGAGTTCCATAGTCTCACTGCTCTTACCGTAAAGAATCCTCTTCTATGTTTGTGTACAAACCTTCTTTCCTCCAAACACAGAGGATATCTCCTCGTCACAGTCACAGTCCTGGAGATAAATAGATTATGTGATAGATCTCTGTACTGTCCCCTGATATATTTATACATAGTAATTAGATCTCCCCCTAAAGTGAATAACCCGAATTTTGATAATCTTTCAGGGTACTGTAGTTGCCTCATTCCAGTTATTACTTTAGTTGCCCTCCCCTGAACCCTCTCCAGCTCTGCTGTCTGCCTAATTCACAGAAGCCCAGAACTGTACACAGTACTCCATGTGTGGTCTGACTAGCGATTTGTAAAGTGGTAGGACTATGTTCTCATCACAGGCGTCTATGCCCCTTTTGATGCAACCCATTATTTATTGGCCTTGGCAGCTGCCTGACACTATTTTTTGCAGCTTAGTTTGCTGTTTATTAAAATTCCTAGATCCTTTTCCATGTCAGTGTTACTGAGTGTTTTACCATTTAAAACTGATTAAATTAGTTTGGCATGACCGATCCCTCATGAAGCCATGCTGATATGGCGTTATTTGCTTATTTCCGTTGAAATGCTCTAAGATAGCATCTCTCAGAAAACCTTCAAACTGTTTACCGACAACAGATGTTAAACTTTCCGGCCTATAGTTTCCAGGCTCTGTTTTTGGACCCTTTTTAAATATTTGTACCACATTTGCTATGCGCCAATCCTGTGAACATTCCCTGTCAGTATTGAGTCCACAGATATCAGAACTAAGGGTCTGGCTATGACATTACTTACTGTAATTCCCCGGCGATTTGTCTATTTTAATCTTTTTAAGTCACTGTTGTACTTTTTCCTGTGTCAGACAGGACACTTTTAATGGGGAATTTATTTTTACATTCAGCATTTCATCTGACAGTTTATTTTCCTCAGTGAATACATTTGAGGAAAAAAAATATTTAACAGCTTTGCTTTCTCCTCATTGCTCTCTGCACCTTCAGATTTATACTTTTTAACATTTATATAATTGAAGAACATTTTAGAGTTAGTTTTACTCTCTTTGGCAATTAATCTCTTGGTCTCTAGTTTGGCTGCTTTTATTTGCTTTTTACATGTTCTATTTTTTTTCTTATAGTTTTTCAGTTTCTTTTTGTTCCTTAACCTTTTATTCCCATATGGTATGCACCTCTCATAATGAGATTTTAGGATGCGTTTAAAGATATCCAATTTTGTGGCTGTATTTTTTATTTTTTTTTGTGGACTTTGCCCCAGTTAGTTAGGCTTATAGCCTCTCTTAGTTGGCAAAATTTAGCTTTTTTGAAGTTTGGTATTTTTGTTCCTCCCTGTAGAAACGCTCTTTTGAATGATAATTGGAAGGTTATTACTTTATGGTCAATATTTCCCAGGTGTCCCCCAACCTGCACATCTGTTTTTCTGTCAGGTCTATTGTTTAATACTAAGTCCAGTATGGCCGTCCCTCTAGTCGGGTCCTGAACCAGTTCGGAAAGGTAATTGTCTTTGGTTATTGCCAAGAACCTGTTTCCTTTATGCTATGTACAGCTTTCAGTTTCCCAGTCTATATCCGGGTAGTTGAAGTCCCCCATAATAACCACCTCATTATGATTTGTCGCCTCATCTATCTGGTTTAGTAGTAGATTTTCTGTGGACTCTGGTATATTCAGTGGTTTCTCCGGTTTTGACGATCATTTCTAAACAGACTGTATCCTTGTACATTAACTGCGCAGTTATGGCTATCATCCAGCCATGTCTGTTATTCCCACTATGTCATAGTCCTCCTCACACATCACTAATTCCAGTTCCCCAGTTTTGTTAGTCAGACTTCTGGCATTAGTGTACATACAATTAAGAGGTTTATGTATATTTTTAACCCTACACCTTTCCTTCTGAACTCTTCTAGTTCCTCCTTCCATTCCTCCCCCAGTCCCACTACCTTGCCCCCGGTCTCTATCTGCACTATCTTCCCTTCCTATAATGTAATTACTCTTCCCCCCAGTCCCTAGTTAAAAAACTCCTTCAACCTTCTAGCCATCTTTCTCCCCAACACAGCTGTCCCTTCCCGATTGAGATGCAGCCTATCCCCACGATAGAGCCTGTAGCCCACAGAGAAGTCGGCCAAGTTCTCCAGGAACCCAAACCCCTCCTTTCTACACCAGTTCTTGAGCCACTTGTTAATCTACCTAATCTCCCGCTGCCTTTCTTGTGTGGCTCGTGGTACAGGCAGTATTTTGGAAAATGCTACCTTTGAGGTACTTGCCCTAAGCTTTTGACCTAAATCCCTGAAATCATTTTTAAGGACTCTCCACCTACTTCTAACTTTGTCATTGGTTCCAATATGGACCATGAGCACTGGATCTTCTTCAGCCCCTCCCAGTAATCTGTCAACCTGATCCACGATATGTCGAACTCTAGCACCAGGAAGACAGCACACTGTTCGGCGATCACGATCTTTGTGACAGATTACCCTATCTGTTCCCCTAATAATGGAGTCTCCCACTACCAGCATCTGTCTGGTCTACCCGGCAATACTAAACCCTCACACTGATAAAATTGAGGGGTTAGTTCGAGGGACCTTGCCGTGGTGTCCGAGCTTAAGACATGTCCTCCTAGTAGGATATGTCGAACTAACCCCTCAATTTTATCAGTGTGAGGGTTTAGTATTGCCGCAGAGTGCACCTGCCTTTGCTATGGTTATGTTTTTGATTGTTCTCCAAATCCACATTATCGTTATCGTATGTATGTTGGTTATTGTGGTACTTGTAGTCCGTTGCTGGCATCTTCCATTATATGCATTTTTTGCTGTTGATTGCCCCTAGTAACGGACTACAAGTGCAGGGTGTGCTCCCCTATATACATGCACAACTGCATATAGCTTGAGCATATCCTGCTTGTTAAACACCACACCACATTTTCTAATGGTTTGTACTATATCAGGGATGGGCAAACTGCAGCTCTCCAGCTGTTGTTAAACTACAATTCTCACCATGCCCTGCTGTAGGCTGATAGCTGTAAGCAGTCTTTTGATGCTGGGAGTTGTAGTTTTGCAACAGCTGGAGAGCCGCAGTTTGCCCATCCCTGGCCTATATATAATGCTTCATTTCCTCATGACGACAATTAAAAACTGAAAGGTTATCATATAAATTACAGCTTGTCAATCAATATAAACAGTTTATTTATGATAAACCTGTAATAAACTTACCTATCAGGTCTCCAGCGGCACGATCCTCAGCTTCGGCATGCCCTCCCGGGTGAGACATGCTGCTGAGCCAGGCATCCTAGTGATGCAAGCACATCCTTAGCAACAGGATGCAATGCTCTGCTTCTCCCCACAGTGAGCTGAATGACAACCCAGCTGCTGAATTGCAAGTGTTGTTTTGTTCTGACTTATGGAGTGCCAGGCCACTGGACCTATCAGGTTCTGATCCAGGGGCCCAGTGCTCCATTTAAAGCCCCTCCAATCCATTCACCATTGCCAATTATAGTCTTTTGGTTCACTAGTGTGGTTCTTGTTCCAGTTCCTGAGTGATGTTTTAGTTCTTGTGCTTTGACCACATTTCATACTGCATAGCCAGTCTGGTTCTGATCCATTTTGTGTTTGTCTGTATTGTGTATTTTGTTTATCCTGCACTTATTCTAGTGTAGGGACTGTCCTCCAGTTGCGGTTCTGCCATTTAGGGCTTATACTGAAAGTAGATAGGGGAAGCAGGCTGAGTTCTAGTTCAAGGACTCACTGTCCTCATCTGTCCCTACCTATAGTTGTTACAGAACCCTTCTACGAAACAGCCATTGAACACAGTGGAAAACCTCTTTAAGGCAGCACAATTAAGTAAGAAGAACATTTTAAATGGAATCTGTCACCATGAAAATGTGAAGTAGTCTTCAGGCAGCATGTTATAGAGCAGGAGGAGCTGAGCAGTCTCATGTATAGTTTTGTGGGAAAAGATTCATTATAACTTGTATTTCATTCATTTAAATCCCTCCTCATTCTGGGCTTTGACGTCAAGGATGGGGTCCTATCAGTAATTGACAGCTATCTTTGTATACACAGTCATACAGGGCAGGCTGTCAATCACTAATAGGACCGCCTCCTTGACTTCTTAGCCCAGAATGAGCAGGAATTTAATTGCAAATTGCATGACATTCACTAAATAATACTGAAGTCTTTTTGGGGTCTGGGCAGAGGTCTGATTAACATTGGGGGTCTGATTGGGACTCTGAGCTGAGGTCTGATTATCATTAGGGGTTTGATCTGAAGTCTGATGAAATTTTTTTTTTCTTCTTTTTCTCCTCTAAAACCTAGGTGTGAAAAAAAGGTAATTCCATATGTGGTTCTTCATTATTTTCATGTCTTCAAAGTTAATCTACAATGTAGATAAAAAATACAAGAAAATACCATTGAATAAAAAAGTACTGGCACTGTATCTACCAGTTATTAAGCTACACATTTCCTATGCTATACAGCACTTGTAAGAAGTATTTTTGTCTCGCAAATACGAAAAACAAGGTTGAATTAGGCTGAGCTCTAAAAATAAATATGCAGTGATTCATCATGTATGGCATCACCATCCCAGGAGAAGAGTGTAATAAGAGGCCTCAAGATACAACATCCTTCAAATGAAACAGTCATTCTGCTCCAGGGAATATGTTCCTCAAAACTCTGACCTGACCCAGTGATCAGTATAGCATGCTGCGTATTTCTATAAAATTTGATTAATTCATTATCTGCAAGATACATAAGACAGCTTTTTAGAAGAATATATACAAAAATGATTTTCCTGTTTTTAACAGTTTTCAAATAATACTGCCCCAAATAATCCCTATAGCACTTGCTAGTGACCACAAAATAAATATCATGTTGCTTATACTCTATAATGCTGCTGCAGAAGAGTCAAACTGTAGAGATAATCATTTCTGACCTAATTAGAAAAAGGTTCTAAGAAGCCTTGGTGTATTTCATAATGTACAGTTACCAGCTCTGCTACTGCCAAGCATCATAGAGTAAAGTGGTACTGGCATAACCTGTCTCAAGAAATAAGATGTGCAAGAAGGAGGTGGAACTTGTTAGTCTAGTGGTTAGTTCTGCCAGCTGAATGTGTCATTTATTCAGGTATTAATTACTTACATAGCAACTGAAAATTTTTTAAATAAATACATCACATTGGATTCAACATTTCCTAAATGAGAGTAGAATATTAAATATTATTTATGGTCAGAGGCATGGCTACCATGGAAGCAGGGAAAGCGGCTGCTACAATGCCCAAACTCAGGAAGGGGTCCGGGAGGAGAACAAATGGATTTATTTTCAAGGCCCAGGGTACAGTGAGTATAGTGATTCTAGTCCTAACACTGGTATTACTCACCACTCTCTTTTCTTTGTCTCACTAAGTCCTGGCAGCACAGCTTCAGGACAGGTTGTAGAGTGCATAGGAGCGCATGCTGTGCAACATCAGGTCACAGTGTAGTGCATGTTTAGACACAGCACAGCAGAAAGAGCAGAGGCACCCGCAGGAGGAGAAGAGAGGTGAGAATTTTGGGGGGGAGAGGGGAGGGGGCAGCCTGAAGTCTGATGAAAGGGGTTATCCCATGATTATTGTAAAAAATCAAAATAAGACATCATATAGTACATGACAATACCTTTCTAACAAAGATAGAACCAGCCCTGTACCTCATATTGATCCATGTTTAGACACAGCACAGCAGAAAGAGCAGAGGCACCCGCAGGAGGAGAAGAGAGGTGAGAATTTTGGGGGGGAGAGGGGAGGGGGCAGCCTGAAGTCTGATGAAAGGGGTTATCCCATGATTATTGTAAAAAATCAAAATAAGACATCATATAGTACATGACAATACCTTTCTAACAAAGATAGAACCAGCTCTGCACCTCATATTGATCCAGAGATATCCTCATACATTGCTCTGCTATATTTATATCAAGCTAACAGCTCAAGGGAGTGTCTTTTCTACTGCAGCTACAGGGTTATTTCCATACTCTCCCTATCACAGCTCAGGAGACAGTTGAAGGATGAAACTGAGCATGTGCGGCCTTCTCAGTGAGACAAAGAAATAAGAAAAAAGCAAACAGCCAGTGGCGCTATACAGATACATTTTATTGAATAACTCAGTGGCTATACTAAATGTTTTATTTACATGCAATTACAAAATAATTCAGATCCAGGTGCTGTTTGAAAACTGTGGAATATTTTTCATGGGACAACCCCTTAAAGGGGCCTAAAGGGGCGGGAAGTTCAAAAATTTGCTTTGGAGCTCAGTCAGTTCCAGTTACGCTATTATGTCCATCTAGAATTTATGCCCTTATTAACTTTATACAATGCACGGTAACATTCTGATACTCTTGCATTTCTGGACCATTAGAGCTGGATTAACAGAATTTTACTTTAATAATCTTGTTGGTTTGCTATATATTCATTGTACAATGGCCGTCTGGAAGAAAAACTCAGATTTTCTCTCTTCAAAACTGAGAATTCACAATCTCTTTATCTTTGGAAATAGTAAACTGTCACTAGGTTATAAATATTCATGACTAGCAAAACTTCCTCAAATATCAGCCGTACAGTTTTTCATGGGCTTACATTAAACGATTCAACATAGTCTTTATATCTTCAGCATTTTCTAGTACTTTCAGTGTTCGTATCTTTCATTTTTCAACACTGAAAAAGCCATTAAGAAGATTAAACACAGTATTTCAATAGACTTGAAAAAGCAGACTCAGGTATTTTCTAATAGGACAACTCCCTCTTTCTGAATTGAAGACAGCATGAGATTTACTAGACTCAAATTTATTCTTCAAATATGACTTTAAAGGCATCTGCACATTATTGGAACTACCATTATTTTGCATTGCATTTCACCTTATTCTGATCACTTACTGTGTTGAATGTAACAACCCACTCACTCCCTTTTAGCAACACCTCAGGGGACCTTTATTAAGACCAGAGTGTTACATGCCAGTCTTAGGCTGGGTTCACACGAGCGTGTCCGGATTAGGTCCGGATGCGTTGCGGATGCGTTCAGTGAAAACTGTGCGATTTCACAGGCAAAGCCATTCAGTTTTGCCTGCGATTGCGTTCAGTTGTTCAGTTTTTTCCGCGCGGGTGCAATGCGTTTTGATGCGTTTTTCACGCGCGTGATAAAAAACTGAAGGTTTACAAACAACATCTCCTAGCAACCATCAGTGAAAAACGCAACGCACCCGCACTTGCTTGCGGATGCAATGCGTTTTTAACGCAGCCCCATTCACTTCTATGGGGCTAGGACTGCGTGAAAAACGCAGAATATAGAACATGCTGCGATTTTCACGCAACGCACAAGTGATGCCTGAAAAAAAACGCTCATGTACACAGACCCATTGAAATGAATGGGTCAGGATTCAGTGCGGGTGCAATGCGTTCACATCACGCATTGCACCCGCGCGGAAAACTCGCCCGTGTGAAAGGGGCCTTAATCTACCCCCCGACAACCTCAAATTCGCCATAATATTAGTTGGTGCAGGCCTTTTAATAATTGTGATGTATCTTTGCAGATATATTTGCCAGAACTGAATTCAAAGGAACTGTAGATTTAAGATATAATTTACACCAGTTCAATGGTGTAGATTATAAAAAATTTGCAGGCTGGCTATGTCTGACCCCACACCCATAAAGTTTTACACAAGTGCCAAACTTTATAACTTACACCTCTTCTAACTGGACAGTGTCAGCAGTCTTACATAAATATATGTACAGTGGTCCCTCAAGTTACAATATTAATTTATTACAGAATGACCATTGTACGTTGAGTAATTGGTTTAAGAAAAATAAGCAGATAACTAAGAGCGATAAAGCAAGCTTTTAAATATAACAGACAGAAATAGCTGCTACTATTTTACCAGAGAAGTGGTCTTGATGGGTTGCATCTGAGTCTGAGACATTGTATGTAGTGTAGTATACCTACCTACCTCTTGCTTGTGGGCCAATGTGCAAAGGCTGCAATATTGTAGTCTGTAGTGAATTAGAATATTCTTCATTATTTAATTTATTTTCTATTATGCGAAAAATCGGCAATGTAATATTCGCGTAATGCGAATATTCAAAAACACAAATATATAGCATTAAACAATATAGTGCTATATATTTGTTTTTTAGAATATTAGTAATTTTTTCCAATTTAATGTGAACAGTCATTGGCCCAAAAGCAAATTAGGCAGTGAGGAATCATGACTTCAGATGGAAAAAAAAATGACAAATATTCTAAAAAACGAATATATAGCACTATATTAAAAAAACGAACATTCGTCATTTTTTTCCATCTGAAGTCAAGATTCCTCCCTGCCTAAGTTGCTTTTGGGCCAATGACTGTTCACAGTAAATTGGAAAAAATGACGAATATTCTAAAAAACAAATATATAGCACTATGTTCTATGTGCTATATATTCTTGTTTTAGAATATTCGCATTACGCGAATATTACATTGCCGATTTTTCACAATCAACAGAATAATCTCGAATACAAATATTCGAGAATATATGACGAATATTCTGACGAATATTCGCAAAATATTGCAAATTCGAATATTGCCCTTGTCGCTCATCACTAATTGTACGTTGAGTCTAGTTTCAACTTACGATGAGTCAGAAAAGACCATTGTATGTTGAAAATATTGTATCTTTAGGCCATTGTATCTTGAGGGATAACTGTAGCGGCCAGCTGTGTTATTACTGCTAAATAATATGTTGTGCGGATGCATGTGACTTAATGGTGTTGCCTGACATAACTGAAATGTGATTGACAAATAAAAGGATGTGTGAAAAAAAAAAAAAAACACTCGCTCCTCGAAACTCCTTCCATTCCAGTACCTGGAAATTATGAGTTCCCATTCTTGGTCAAGAGACTGCTGCAGCCTACAATATTACTGCTAGAGATGAGCGAATCGAAGCTGACTGAAGCCGAATTTCCTCACGAATCGCATTTTTTCCTAAAAAGGCTGCTACACATGTGAGGACATGGGGCAAGGAACTCTGAGAAGGCGGGATCAGCCATAATGCCTTGCATGCAGCCAATCAGCAGCCAGCCAGGCCTGTGATGTCACAGCCCTATAAATATGGCAGCCATCTTAGATTCTGCCATTCACCAGCATGCTTAGTGCAGGGAAAGACATGTCTGCAGGAGCTAGGGACAGTGATAGGAAAGACTTGATTGTGGTAAAAAAAAAAACGATTTACAAGTGCAGGGAAATATTACTCAAGGTGTAGGGAAAGGATAGGGAGGAATCATTCCACCAGCATTTATGTTGAACAGGGTTCATTCGGGGAGGCGACAGTCTGGGTAATAGGAACAATCTGATTATACCTTGTTGCACTGACTGGGGATCCAAATTGCCATTATACAGCTCTGTAATTCCAGCAAACTGTTCTTATTAGGGTGCAAGTGCTGTTTGATACAAACAATAACAGGGTTTATTACAAGGAAATATGTAAACATTTTATTGACCCTTGTGCGGTGCAGTTATATGTTCTAAAGCATTTTTTGGCTTATATTAGTGGGAAAAAAGGGCTTATTTTATTAGCCGTTGCGTGGTGAAGGGCAAAAATCACAGCCCTTTTTGTCGTGAATTAGTGGCAAGAGTAAAATATCTTTGCCGCTCAGCGGTGCAGTGATATATTTTTGGAAGCCCTGTATGCAGTGTATTAGTGGCGAAATAAAAATATATTCGCTGTCCAGCGTAGCACTTATCTGTTTAAAAACCTGTTGTGTAAAAGTAGAAAAAAATTAGGGCCAAATTACCGTTCTGTGGTGCAGTGATACACTCTGAAGACCAGTTTGCCATGTATTAGTGGCGAAATAAAAATATATTCGCCGCCCAGCGTTGCATATATATGTTAAAAAAGCCTGTTGTGTAAAAGTAGAACAAAATTAAGGCCTAATTGACTTTCTACGGTGCTGTGATATATTCTGAAGCCCTGTTTGTAGTGTATTAGTGGCGAAATAAAAATATATTCACCGTCCAGCGTTGCATATATCTGTTGAAAAGCCTGTTGCGTAAATGTAGAAAAAAATTGGGCCGAATTGATGTTCTGCGGTGCAGTGATATATTCTGAAGCCCTGTTTGCAGTGTATTAGTGGCGAAATAAAAATATATTCGCCGTACAGCATTGCATATATCTGTTGAAAAGCCTGTGGTGTAAAAGTAGAAAAAAATGTGTGCTTAATTGATGTTCTGTGGTGCAGTGATATATTCCGAAGCCCTGTTTTTATTGCACCCACACTGAATTCTCGTCCATGTGAAAGAGGCCTAAGAGCGACTCTGTTATATGCATGTCATACGGACTCACAGTATTATTTCACTAACAAAGCAGACTCCCTATGCATGTTACTGCAAGGCACAGTGTTCTACACCACTATAAAGGCTCTCAGCAGCAAGGAAATAGACATTTTTTTTACGTAATTCGCTGTAAATATATTCGGTCGAACCAAATTTTTCCTGAAAAATTTAACGAACCGGCGAATCAAATTTTTGAAAAATTCGCTTATCTCTAATTACTGCCTGTAGCTAGCTAGAAAATATAGGTGATTGGTACTAGTCATAAGTATATAGACACAAAGCAGAGTTTTGCTTGTATAATAGTCAGGCCTGTGACCAAGACCAAGAAGATTGTGTTGTACTGAACCATGCAAAAAGAATGCTGTGGTGATAACTGGCACAAAAACTGTGGTATCTTCATTGATGCCATTCTGGGGAGACCAGAGCCAGGACATTATAAGCTGTCACCTCTGCAAGCACTACTAGGTATAGCATTACATGTATAATACTTCTGTCTCTTGTTCTAGATTTCTAATTAATATGTTGATACTCCCCTACCCCAATTTCCATATTGTGCCACCACAAACGGCCACGGGAATACACTGAGATGACTTCTGAGCTCATGATTAGAAGGTTCTCTCCATTATAAGTACAAACTCAGAAGTCCTCTCAATGCATTACAGCATCTATTTAGGGGCAGTACAGTCAGGGGAAGCAGTACTATGCATGTAGTACTGGAGTAAACAACAAATGGGGATGGTGTTATAGTTACATCTTGCCACTTAAAAAAGACTATGTAAATAATTAACTTATTGCCACCCTCTAACTCGGCTATGCCATCATTGAGAGGCTGTAACCATTTAACCTGTTGTTGAAAGATTATTGTAAACAATTAACTGTTTCACCATTAGAAACCAGTAAGAAAGGAATTTTTTAAGTTGCAATTGAGTTCTTTCACCGTCATAGATTGGGGAATCAAACATTCCACTCTGGGACGAAAAGATTCTATGTCTGTGAGATTACACTTTTCCTCGCCCTTAGCTAAATGAGCGCACAGACAGTACTCAGAGCAGTCAGAAATGTTGCTTGGCATAGAGAGGTTATTACAAAGAGAAAATAATTCCATGTAAGACGCAGTAGGAAATACAGTATAACAGACTTAGAGAAAGGGGAAATCTAGACTTGGGGAATACAAATATAGTCATTTCAGGATGGGGGTATCTTTTATTCTGTACCTGACCTTAAAAGTTGTGTATTTCAAGCTTGTTTAATCAGAAACTTTTATCTTCAATTACAGAATTACTTTTTAAAATCTGGTTCAATGTCTGAAAATGCAGTGCTAAGCCAAAGATTTCTCTCCAGAAATCAATTTAATAGAGACAGCTATTGCTATTGCCTAAAAGAAGTAAGAATAGCTCAGCATTTTATAAAGCTAGTCTCAGATATGTGGTAAGTTGGGTGATTTGCTTTACTTATTTTGGGACTAAGGGCTGCACTACACTGGCAGATGAGCCTTACGATTGTGAGGAAGGAAATGGTTCCTTTGAGAATAACCTGCTCGTCAGTGAAGGAGACTGCTGCATTAGATCATACGAGTGTACTACTGTACAGCGGCGGTTGCACGGAGTGCATGGCTTCATAGAAACCAATGGCGCCGTGCGCTCATGCACTCAGCAGGATGGAAGGACGGGTTTTCACAGACCGCGGTCCATGAAAATCCACGTATGTGTGAATGTGTGGCCTTACATCATAAAAATTGTAATACCAAGCAATCAAGCAGTCATATGAACCGCAAAATAGTACTAATCAAACTGTCACCTCATGCCGCAAAAAATTAGCCCCTACATTAGATAATCACTCGAAAAAAAATATATATATATGGCTTTCAAAAAATGAAGACACAAAAACATCATTGTTCTTTAAAAGTGCTTTATTATGTAAAACTGAAACAAAATAAAAATAAAAGTAGAAATATTTGGTATTGTCACGTCTGTGACAACAACGTGCTCTATAAAAATAGCACATGATCTAACCTGTCAGATGAACGCCGTAAAAAAATAAAAATAAAAATTGTGCCAGAACAGCCATTCTTTTGTTACCTTGTCAAACAAAAATCGTAATATAGAGTAATCAAAAGTATCCCATAGTATCAATTAAACTGTCGCCTTATCCTGTGGTTTCCAAAATGGGGTGACTTTTTGGGAGTTTCTACTTTGGTTGATCAGGGGGTCTTTTAATGTCACATGGCAACTTAAAGTTATCCCAATGAAATCTGCCCTTCAAAATCCTCTTCTTGATATCTTACAGGAAAAAAATTATTAAAATGGAAAAGTGAAATTTAAAAATGTCATCTCCTTTTTTATTTAATTCTTGTGGCACACTGTAAGGGTTAACAAAGTTAACCTCAGAATGGCTTGGATAAGTAAAAGAACTCCAAAGTTATTATCACATTTCCAAAAAATGGCCTGGTCCTTAAGGTGAAAAAGGGCTTTCCAGGCTACTGATAATGACAACCTATCCTAAAGACTAGGACCAAAGTGGGAAAACCCCAGGCATCTCCTGGTCGGAAGAGGAGAGGGTGTCTGGTTCCCAAAAAAAACAGCCCGCTTTTTCGGATCTGAGTTTTCACAATTGTGAAAACTCAGATCAGATGGTATATTCTAACCCAGAGGTGTTCCCATGGTGATGGGAACGCTTGAAGTTAGAATACACCATTGGATCAGAGAAAACTACGATCCAATGGTATATTCTAACCCCAAGGAGTTCCCATGGTGACGGGGACGCACCTCTGTCATGGTGCTGCCATCCACCGCACCTGAGGGTTTAATTGCGCGGACAGCAGCTCCCTGTCAGTGGTCGGTCAGGTGCCGGGAATGTTTCTACAATGTTTGCATTGGTGGGCAGGCCCCTCCCACCCTCAGTTAGTCAGCAGCATTATACTCACATGCGCTGTGGCGGCCGGGATCTTCTTCTTCTGGTAACTCACAGGTCTGTGCGGCGCATTGCTTATGTTTATAGCAATGTGCCGCACAGACCTGTGAGTTACCATAAGAAGGAGCGCTCGGCGGCCACAGCGCAAGGAAGTATAATGTCGCTAACTAATTGACCATGGTAGCCACGACTTCAGTAGCGTCCTGGCTGCCATGGTAACCGATCGGAGCCCCAGCATTACACTGCTGTGACTCCAATCGGAGCTGCCGCTGACACCAATGATGGAGGGGGGGGGGGCACACTGCCCTCCAATGATTTTAATACTGGGGGGTGCACCACTGCCAAACAATGCAAACATTGTAGAAACATTCCCGGCACCCGATCTCTGACAGGGAGCTGCCGTCCGCACAATTAATCCCTCAGGTTCCGCGGATGGCGGCGCCCTGTCAGGGATGCGTCCCCATCACCATGAGAACGCCTTGGAGTTAGAATATACCATTGTATCAGAGTTTTCCCCGATCCAATGGTATATTCTAACTTCAAGCATCCCCATCACCCCATCGTGAAAACTCAGATCCGAAAAAGCATTTTTTCTGGGGAACCAGACACCCTCTCCTCATCCGAGCAGGAGATGCCTGGGGTTCTCCCATTGACTTAGATTGTGCTCAATGGCACACGAGCACATGCAGTGTTCAGCCAAATACATGGCTGAATACAAGCATGGTGATGCTCGAGTCGAAACACCAGTTCGGCCGAGCATGCTCACTCATCACTACTAAAGTCCCCTTTGCACTGGTTAATTGAACAGACGATTGTTAGGAAGAAAATGTTCCTTCCCGACAATCGGCTGCTCGTCAGTGGAGGAAAAAGGTGCATTTACATGCAGCGATCTCCTCCACAGTATGCAGTTGAGCAATCACTAATGCTATTGCTCGTCCCCATACAGAATTTTTTTTTTTTTTGCAGGCAAATAGAGTGCTGTTTAGACAGCCTAATCTGCTGCCAGAAAACCATGATTAAGGTGTCCACACGAACAATTCTATTACTCGATGAATGAGTGTTTGGCAGTCTAAGGACCGTATTACACTTGCAGATGAAGCAGGTGATTGTTGGGAAGGAAGTGTTCCTTCCCGACAATTGCCTGCTCGCTAGAGGAGGAGACCACTGCTATTACATGCAGAGATCTCCTCCACTCTATGAGGACAGGTGATCGCTATTGTAATCGCTGATCCCCATACTGAAGGACTGTTTGACAGCAGCAGATCGTGATTGTTTGCTGCCGACAAATAAAGATTTCGTCGTTCATCGGGTAATCAGCGTCAGTATTACACTGCCAGATCAGTGCTAAAGAGCGTTCATATGAACACTTGTTATAGAGGATCTGAAAGATTATCTTCAGGTGTAATAGGGCCTTAGAGGAACCTTTAGGATAGATTATCAATATCTGCATCTACATTTTAGAGGCAGTGCAGTGTAATTACAGTTTCCTTTTCCATTCACTTGAATGGAATGAAAAAAAAAAAAAAGAAAAATCACTCTCCTTTCCCAATTTGACAAAAAATAAACAAAAAAAATAAACATCATTAGTATCGCCATGTCTGAAAATGTCTGAACCTTTAAAATACAAAAATATTTTTACTGCATGGTGAATGCTGTAATGAATTTTAAAAATCCCCACCCCCCACAAAAGAACATGAATACAAAGTTGTCAAAAAGTTATATGTATCCCAAAATGGTGCCAATAAAAGCCACAGCTCGCCCTGGAAAAACCAGCTCCATGCATCTTTGTAGACACAAATGAAAAAAGTTATAGGAAAAGCAAACTTTTATTTCTTCAAAGGTCTATATTTTTTAAGAAGTAGTAAAACATAATAAAAACTCACAGAATTAGCTTGTCATGTCATTTTTTAGCACACAATAAATGCTATAAAAACAAAATAAAATAAATACAATTGCAGAATTAACCCTTAAGGAGTTAATCAGTTCTTAAGGGGTTATATGGCTCATGCCATTGACAACAATTTTGATCCCAGCAGGGTGGGGGCAACTACAGAATATAGATACATTATTAGGACCCCAGAACAGACTCATAGGGGAATTTGCATGGTCTGTGTGTCTGTGCTACCAAAAACTAATGCTCCATGACGGGGGGTTTTTGGGGAGGGATCCCCACAGCCTCCACTAATAGGAGGATAATAAGCAACAAAACCTCTTTGCAGGGGCATTCCTTAGACAACCTTCTATACCTTAGGCTACCACATACCTTAATGTGCATACATGTATATTGATGAGGAAAAGAAATGCACAGCAAGCAGTAAAGCAAATATTTGTAAAATCTCAGTCAGCAGCAGTCTCAGTCAGCAGTGAGTAGACTGTCATTACTGATAACTTATCTACTCACTGCTGACTGTGGCTGCTGCTGATTGAGACTTTACAAATATTTGCTTTACTGCTTGCTGTGCATTTCTCGCCATCCGTGAGAGGTTAGGTATACTGGGGGCCTAAAGAATTCCCTCACAAAGAGGTTTCTTGCTCAATTCATTATTCATTTCCTATTAGTGGAGAAACTGGGGGGTGGGGGGGGGGGAGGAAACACTACACCATGCATGATTAGCCCTGCGGCCGCCCCCTCATGTTACACTGGTCAGTGCGGTCACACTGTGACTGAAATCACATACTGACTCATTTCACTTGACTCCCCTCATGTTACTGGAATTTGATGTACAATACATGATGCACAGCACTTTAGAAGACTTAGTTACAGCAGTTGAACAGTTCACCTGAATACAAATAAATCTGATTCCAGCTCCGCTCCAGGACCGTTTGGTTTCTTCTTGAGCTCGGCTTGGCTGGCGGCTGCGTTTTGAATGTTTTGTAGCTGCACCTGCTGATCAGCTCTGCCCCTGTGTCCTCCGAGACGAGTCCTGAGGCATGCTGTCATTCTGTGCGCAGTGCTGCTGCCCAACTGTACTCACGCTGGGGCCACGCACCGCTATGAAGCTAACGTTGCGCCTGGAGATCCTGAGGGTAGCAAGCAGCAGCGCTGCGCACAGTGCGCGGCATCAACAGTATGAAGTTTTTTTAAAGGGACCATGCCGTGGAAACGAGTGGGCCCCCTGACTTATAGTGGGCCCTGGCACTTGGCCATGTATGCCGGGTTCAAACGCCGGTCCTGCTCTTGACATTACGTGTATATTATATACACTAATTACAAAAAGTTAGGGATATTTGGCTTTAGGGTAAAATTTTAGGATGAACCTAAAAATCTCTCTAACCTTTATAGGTGAACTTAATGTGATCTTCTCTAAACTTTTAAATGCATGTGTCCAACTTCTCAATTTCTCTGTACTTTTTGCATAACTTGCTATTCTCTAACAAGGAGTTTAACGACAAAATTCACAGGTGTTTGATCCATGAGTCACCCAATAAATTTCCTTGTTCAATTAGAATTGGTATTTAAACAGTCCTCCTCATCATGCTGTTCACATTTTGACATCATGAGACCAAGACAACACCTAACAATTGATCAACGGCACGTCACTATTGCGAGGCTTCAAGCAGGATGTTCTCAGACAGAATACAGAGATACAGAGAGACTGTAAGAATCACAGAAAGGCATAGGAGTGGACATACTTTGGCCACATCCCACATTAATGACCGCTTCATTGTGAGCAATTCCCTGCAGAACCAGATGAAGAATGCCACACAACCTCAGGCACAATTAAGGGAGTTGAAAGGCACCAAAGTGTCTTGTCAGACCATTCAAAATTGTTTACATCAGTGTGGTCTGCTAAATGACCTGCAAGGATACCTGACCACAGGTGTTGTTGACATCTTGCATGAGCCAGGGAGTATCTACGCTGGACAAGGGACCAGTGGACCTCAGTGCTTTTTACTGATGAAAGTCAATTCATGCTGAGCAGAAATGATGGAGACATCAAGAAGAGCGCTATGCATATACCAATGTTTGCATTTCGTGGTGGTTGTGTTAGAGTGTGGGCAGGTTTGTTTAGTCAATACAGAACTGCCCTACACTTTGTGAATGGTACAGTGACAAGCCCATACTACTTAAATAATATCATTAATCCAGTCATTGTGCCTCTGCATGAACAACATAGGCCTAATTTCTACTTGAGAATGGGGTACCTCAAATGGAGTGGCCTGCACTTTCTCCAGACCTGAATCCTATTGATCAGCTGAGTTGCCATGTAGAGGCTTGTAACTCTGTACAACAGAACCTCAATGACTTGAGGTCTGCCCTTCAAGAAGAGTGGGGTGCCATGCCTCCGCAGACAATAAGTCAACTTGTGAACAGCATGAGATGTCATTGTCAAGTTGTAATTGATGCTCAAGGCCACATGACAAGATTTTGAGACATTGACATTTTTGTGGCGGTATAAATTGAGATGAGGAAATCACCACTGCATGCTTTTCCTTAATCCCCTACTTTCAAGATATAATATCGCTGTACCATGAACTTTTAACATTTTCCATAAATTTACTCAGAAATCCAAATATCCCAAACTTTTTGTGAGTAGTGTATATGGATATATCCTATAATGGGCTTGCATTTATTTAGAATAAAACATTTAAAATATGTCTATGTGTGTGGGTCTCCTCTATGTAATTGCTGCTACATTAGTTGCCTGTAAAGTGCTTTTAGCTGCCTGAGATGATCGCTCATGCTTATGACAATAGTTATCTACATATTGTGCCATGATTAAAATAATGAATGTATTATGTTAACCTACTGAACTGTAGTCACGGTGCAACCACTGCCTGTCATTAAAGATTGTACTCTCACAGAGATTAATTGGTATCATCTTTATTCTCCTTGTCCATCTCATGACTAACGGTCTGTAAAAGCAGCTTTTTTGCTGAAAGAGGATGGCAGGAACTATACAACATACACAACCAAGGATTAGATATCAATATCATAGCAGTATAGCATTCCGACCTGGATTTTTCACTTAAAGGGTTATCCAACCCCAAAAATGCCACCCCAAATGCCGGGGTCCTCACACCAATACTCGATGTTATGCTGCTGGCGATGTGGGGGGGGGGGGGGCAGCCAAAAGCAGGCCGTGACAGGAACGAGCCTCCCTACTTCCAAGCATCGCTGGTGACTCTAGGGAGGCCCGTTCTCATTGCGGCCTGCTATAGGCTGCCCCACGTTGGCATTTTTTTTTATCCATGCGACAGAGAGACGCAGCGACGGCCGTGCAGGGAGCAGAGGCGACTAGGGTGCAGGAAGAAAAGCATATAATGCTAAAATATCACTACAATAATCATACTGTATATATAACCAATACATTCTAGCTGTTCATCATGAACAGGCAGGCATAGCCTATTGATGAAGAGGGCATCAGAAGTAGACAGTGGTTTTCACCAATGGATTGATGATCATGCAGTTGGGGATACATACTGTAGTTAAATAAAATGTTCAACACTCTTCCTATAATTAGAACTACAAAAGGGACTGTCTCTTTAAGACAGCGCCTGTACATACGCCCTATTGAGGCATTTGGGTTGTATAGTAAGATTATCTCACTGCCACTGCCACTGCTACTCTTCTCTGAATCCTTGTTGACAGTGCCGGTGAGAAGATTGTTTCTATAACACCATATACCATGTTTGGTCCCACTCCCAGTACAAGCTTGCCAGTCAGGATCTTCATCTACAGCTCATCTGAATACGCAAACAAAAGTCTTGCGCCTTCCTGTACTATCGTGGGTGATTGCACTGGACAAGTTATGTTGCAATTCTGCTACCCAATGACATTGGTATTGCTATTGGGTCATACGGAAATCAGGATGAAGGATCTACCACTCAAAGCACTCCTCTACATAAGGCAGTTTCTGTTCTGTAGAGTGACTATGTACAAGATTGTAACCCACACATGTGAATGGAAGAAGAAACATGCAGCCGATTGAGAGCAGTTGAGATTTTAGCTACGGGACCTGATGCAATCAGCTGACTGGATTGAAAAAATGGGGAGTTGTACCGGACCTAAATACTTTCTATCCTGTTATGATCCACACCTGATTTTGGCTTCAAAAATTGTATCAAAAAGCCTGAACAAGTGGCATCATAAGCTTCTTTGACCCATGAGCCTGATGTCTTTCTTCGAATTGTGCGACACTGAACCCTGCCACATTTAATCTTTTAATCTGCCATTTGATGGTCACTGTAAAGCCTTCAGTATATGTTGTCACTTGCCCGTGTTTCATATTGCTACATGTGTTACCACATATCTTAGCAGGCAAATAATGTTAGCAACAATGCTTCTATTGCATCAACCTCAGGCATAAATATACCATTTTAATGAAATGCAGCTAATACATTGACCCATTCATGGCTGGGTGTGTTTTTAATGTCCAGCCTAAAGGTTGAGCCTATTTTTATATTTCTTACTCTACTCTGTATTTTTTTCTTTTGTTTTGCAGCACAAATAGGATTTTCCTATTGTTTAAAAGTTTTAGCAGGTATGTTTTTACTTCGTAGGCTTGCTTTATATAGGGAAATTGGGCAGAAACAGGAAGAAAAAGTATTTTTCTATTTTGTTTTTATGTTCTCCTCTAAGGTAGTGTCACGGACGTTCCCGCGACAGGTGGCAGGAGATCGGTGAGACTGGCAACATGTAGTTTGAGCTGACATGTTTTCTGTTTAGATCAAATTACGTCTGTGTTGTTTCTGGTGCCTGAAACACCTTCTTTCCCCAGGTGTGGCTATTAGGGTCTTTTAACCTTCTCTATTTATAGTTGCTTCTGCCACAATGATGTGCGGTTTATAACTCCTGTTTGGACCATTGGATAGATTATGGTTGGATCTTGGCTGAGTTCCTGGTCCTTCCGTTTGGAGGAACAGATAGTCTCGTCCCTGCCATTAGTACCAGGGTCCTATAGGCTTTGATAGGACTCTAGGTATTCCTGCGTATGAACTCATCTACCTTTGGGGCCTGTTCATACTGGTAGTCAGTCAGGATTTTGTTTAGGGTTTTCACTAGGAGTTGTGCATTTTCCTTCCCTAGTTCTCAGGCCTGATTCCCTGCTCCCCCCTTCTCTCCTATGCTTGGTGTGGTGTTTCCCTCCCACACTGAAGTGTGACAGGTAGATTGCTCAATAATACTTAGAAAAACAAATGCTTCTGTGCATAAGAATGCTAAATATATGTACATACTATAATGTGTGACTATAGTGCCTTAACCAAAACTTACTTTCATTTTTACATGTATGTCATTCTCTTAGCTCTTGTCCAGTTTCACACATGCGTGTTTGGTCCAGGGAACTTGCTCGATGTGACGGCAGCCTTTCCTGGACCAAAAGCTTTTCTTCTGACCCAAACTCACAGCATCATAATGGCATAATGCATTGAGTTCCTGCCTGAACACCACTCCACTGTACTGTATTCATGGAATTATGTGAGTGCAGTACAGTAGACCCACAGTCAAGCAGGAACTCACAGCATCTGAAGTAACTTACAATGCTGTGAATTTGGGTCAGAAAGGCGGCCATTACATGGTGCATGTTTACTAGACCAAAACACACTTGTGTGAAACTGGCTTCATATGCAGCACCTACAGATTTCTAATGTGAGTACAAGAGCAGATATAGCTGGGAGAGAACAAGCAGAAAAGTGTGGCCGGTTGTTAGCCTAGCGCTTTGTTTTTGTGCTGCTGGCCCTACATGCGGGCACAAGCGCCAGACTCCCTCATTCCCTCCTGCTCCATGCCCTGTACTGACAAGCGTGGGCAGCAGGTAGCTCAACTCTTGTATCTGTGCTCCGTGCCAGAGCTTAATTCCTGCTTTTGAGTCCTGTACTGTTTATTAGGACGTGCACAGTTGTGTCTCCCATCCTATGGGAGACAGCATGTACATTCCCTCTATCTCCCCAGGTTGCAGGAAGTATTTAAAGGTGCTTCCTGCCCTAGGAAAGCGCCTGAGAAAACTTGGTCACTAGCTAGTCTAGTCCCTTGTGTGACAGTGTTTGAAAGTTTTGTTTTTCTGTGTACTGGACCCTGTTTCTCGATTGGATTTTGCTTGATTGCTGCCTACCTCTGACCTTGGACTTCGATTATGGACTTTGGTTGATTACTGCCTGCCCTGGCTTCTGACTTCCTGACTAAGTCTTTCCCCTCAGTGCCTGCACAGGTATCTCTGACCCCCCTGGTCAGCTGCCACTGACCTAGTGACTGCTCTGGAGTGGTACCTGGTAAGTACCCTAACTGCCCAAGCCTATCCTCACCATCAGAGGCTCTAGTGAAGACCAGGTAGATACTTAGCCGCGCCCTCCAGGGTATAGCCGGTCAGTGGGTCCACACTTGCATGACACCAGTGATCAATTTTGGGACTTTTGATGCATACACTACTTTCCTTTTTCTAGTTTTACTTTGAGGATCTTTGTTTGAATTTTGTCTTATTAATAACATTTATTTACATTTGTATCTAAGCTGCGTTGAATGGGAGCAGAATAGGGTGATAAATATACAAATTAAAAACTTTACCATTGCAAAAGTTTAATTTAAATTCTTCGTAGTTGCATTATGTACTTGGTATATTTGTTTTATATTTAACCCTTGTGAGTTAACTTTCCTGATTTTGCTCTGAAATACTGTATAGCTGAAAAAAACTATTACATTCCCCAAGAATAATCCTCTGGTTACAACACATTACACTTCCAAGTGCTAAGTCCCTGAAAAGCATTTATAGGTTATCAGAGGTTAAATGACCATTGGTTACTAAGGCCATGTCTAGGCTCTTATATATTTTTTCTTCCATTGCAATAACTGATTTAAGAGTATAGCTTACAGACAAACTCAATTTTGTTGGATTGAAACATTGCAACAGAGAGACAGAGTACTGAGAAGAAATCAAATAACCTGTAATACCTTAGGCACTCAACAAACCTGTATATATTGCCTCAAAACAAATGTCAGGTTTGCATTTCCACAGCGACACTGACAAAGGTCATTTTATGATATAGATGTTCATGCATTTAACCAGATAGGAAAACACAACATAATTTCCTAAAAACTATTACATTGCAGAAGATTATGGTCTTTGTTCTGTTATGAACAATCCTTTTGCTTCAGAAATTATGAGCTGTCTTCAATCCTGGGTTGTTATATAAAAGAAATATAGACCTTCAAATACAGAATGTCAATGCATTTTAGATGTACTGTAGCTGTGTGCAGACGGTAAGCAGACCTTGCCACCTTTATTGTATTTGACTTTATTTGCCCTCTGATCTTTTATCTTTAGTTAGTGTTGTGTCCATAATAAATATGGCATATTTGAATTTTATAAAGGGGTTGACCAGGGCTTTTTATGTGATGGCCTATCCTTAGGATAGTAGGATAGGCCATCTCTATTTGATTCACGGGGATCCTACATCCCGCCACCTCCTCCAGTCAGCTAGTCTGTGTAGCTCCATCAGTGGAAGTCAGCGCCAGAGTTGCAGAGCACCAGCAACATTGTAGTGGCTGGATCTCGCTGCTACAGTGGTGTACCTATAGAGGTCAAAGGGAGAAGTGCTGTAGTAGTGAGCTCCTGCTGCTACAAAGTCGATGGTGCAGTGTAGACGCTAACCTCCATTGACACAGCTACATAGACTAGCTGATGAGAGGGGGTGCAGACAGGTTTTTAGGGTTTTGGAGACTATTCCTTGTGGGGTCTGGTGTTGAGTCTGTATTTATTATGAGGGCTAGGTCTAATATTGGGTCTGTATTGATTTACGAAGTCTTGGTTTGGTCTTAGGGTCTGGTCTCGGCTATATCTTTTTTTTTCGGGGGTGTGATACAGTAATCACAGGGAATACATGTGCTTAGGATAGTGGTGTATGAAGTAATGATATACTGTATGTAAATGGACAGCATATGTTAACATTTTAAATGTATCACTTAACACATTATGTGTATGTGGGAATCTATTTCTAAAGATTTGTCAATTATGCTGTGTATATAAATGCTGTGTATGATATGTATATATACAGCCATGTCCATAAATATTGGGACATACACCACCACCATAGATTGGGCCAGAATAATAATCATAAATCAAACTTTTATTTTGTAATACTTGGTTGAAAATCCTTTGCAGACAATTGCAGCCTGAAGTCTGGAACGCATAGACATCACCAGGCGTTGGGTTTCATCCCTGGTGATGCTCTGCCAGGCCTCTACTGCAACTATCTTCAGTTCCTGCTTGTTCTTGGGGCATTTTCCCTTCAGTTTTGTCTTCAGCAAGTGAAATGCATGCTCAAACTGATTCAGGTCAGGTGATTGATTTGGCTATTGCATAACATTTCACTCATTTTTCTTAAAAAAAAAACACTTTGGTTGCTTTTGCAGTATGCTTTGGGTCATTGTCCATCTGCACTGTGAAGCGCCGTCCAATAATTTCTGAAGCATTTGGCTGAATATGATCAGATAATATTACCGAAACACTTCAGAATCAATCCTGCTACTTTTGCAAGCAGTCACATCATCAATAAATACAAGAGAACCAGTTCCATTGACAGCCATACATGCCCACGCCATAACACTACGACCATCATTCTTCACTGATCAGGTGGTATGTTTAGGATCATGAGCAGTTCCTTTCCTTCTTCATACTCTTCTCTTCCCATCACTCTGGTACAAGTTGATCTTGGTCTCATCTGTCCATGGGATGTTGTTCCAGAACTGTGAAGGCTATTTTAGATGTCGTTTGGCAAACTCTAATCCGGCCTTCCTGTTTTTGAGGCTCACCAATGGTTTACATCTTGTGGTGAACCCTCTGTAATCACTCTGGTGAAGTCTTCTCTTGATTGTTGACTCTGACACACATACACCTACTGTACCTCCTGGAGAGTGTTCTTGATCTGGCAAACTGTTGTGAAGAGTGTTTTCTTCACCAGGGAAAGAATTCTTCGGTCATCCACCACAGTTGTTTTCCGTGGTCATTTGGGTCTTTTGGTGTTGCTGAGCTCACCGTTGCGTTCCTTCTTTTTAAAAATGTTCCAAACAGTTGTTTTGGCCAATTTTGTTGTTTTGGCGTTGATCTCCTGGTGGGTGAGTGGACTAAAGAGTTGAATTTTCACATCAATTTTTGGATGTGTGTAGTGCCACTAAAACTGTTTCTGAATATGTGTCGGATGGTTGTTTTGGCCATGCCTAATGTTTTTGCTATGTCTCTGATGGGTTTGTTTTGTTTTTTTCAGCCTAATTATGGCTTGCTTCACTGATAGTAACAGCACGGTTTAAATATATGCAGTGTATGATGTGCATATGCTGTGCATGGTGTGTTTATGGTGTCCATCACACAGAGACTACTCCAGGAGATAGCAGCCTGGTGGTTCCCCTTCAGCGAAGTCCATATCCCTGTACAGGGAGTAAAGGATGAAAACCAAGGAAATGGCAGTATAATGCCCTTAGGTGTGGCCCAATGCCAAATCCGTTGGTTGACATAGTAGTTCCACACCCTTTGTTGTTCGGCCGAACTTCACAAAAATGTTCGGGTTCGGGATCTGAACTTGGCCCGAACTTGACCCCGAAACCCATTGAAGTCAATAGAGACCCGAACTTTTGGGCACTAAAATGGCAGTAAAATAGGCCTGGAAAGGGCAAGAGGGCTGCAAAAGGCATCAAAATGTAGGAAAATCCCCTGCAAACAAATGTGGATAGGGAAATGACTTAATATAAAATAAAATAAATAAAAATTAACCAATATCAATTGGCAACTTGGAGGAGGAGGTGGAATAGGAGGTTGGGGTGGCGTCAGGTGGGAATGCTATGGGAGTTGAAGTTCTCATCACAGCCAAAAAAAGATTCATGTCTGCCAGCAGTGTCACAGTCCTCACTCACAGACTCAAGCCAATGGAAACCATACATGGGAGTTGAAGTTGTCATCACAGCCAAGAAGGAATCATGTCTGCCTGCAGGGCCACAAACCTCATTCAAACATTCAGGCCCACGGGACCCACAAAGAGGAGAGTGAAAATCACGTTAAGACAGTATTGATTTCACCCAGCAATGCCACAGGCCTCATTCACAGATTCAGACCCATGGCACCCACAGAGAGGAGAGTTACAATCATGCCAAAACAGTATTGATTTCACCCAGTAGGTCCACAGGCCTCATTCACTAATTCAGGACCATGGCACTCACAAAGAGGAGAGCAGTCCTGTAACAGCAAAACAGGCCTCAGGTCAACCTGCAATGGAACAGGCCATTATCATTTATGCAGTCCCCTGACACCCAGACAGAGCAGAGGTAATTTGACAGTATAAAGAGTTTAATGTCTCCTACCAATGCAGCAAGCGATTAAACGAAATATAGGCCCCTGACAACCAGACAATGGGTCGGTCATTTAACAGTAAAAAATAGTTTAATATCTCCCAGCAAAGCAGCAAGTGATTAAAGAAATATAGGCCCTTGACAACCAGACAATGTAGAGGTCATTTGGCAGTATAAAGAGTTTAATTTCTCCCACCAATGCAGCAAGCAATTAAATGAAATATAGGCCTCTGTCAACCAGACAATGAGGCGGTCATTTAACAGTAAAAAGAGTTTAATGTCTTCCACCAAGGCGGCAAGCGATTAAAGCGTTGAAATATAGGCCCCTGACAACTAAACAATGTAGAGGTCATTTGACAGTATAAAAAGTTTAATGTCTCCTACCAATACAGCAGGCGATGAAACAAAATATAGGCCCCTGACAACCAGACAATGTTGAGGTCATTTGAAAGTATAAAGAGGATAATGTCACCCACCAAAGCAACAGGTGATTATCTGAAATGAAGGCCCCTGGCACCCAGACAGAGGAGAGAGGTCATATAGCAGAAAATCAGGCTTCATGTCAGCCAGCAATAGAAAAGGTCACTTTCAGTTATTTAGGCCCCAGCAGCCAGACAGAGGAGAGAGGTCCCATAGCAGAAAATCAGGCTTGACATCACCTGCCAAAGCAGCAGGCGATTAGCTGAAATGTAGACCCCTGGCACCCAGACAGAGGAGAAGTTCATTCAACTTGGGGTTGCCCCCAAAATAATAGTACAATTAAAAAAATAGGATTCCATAAAGAAGTGCCCTGGAGTACAAGAATGTATGGTTGAATGTAAGAACGTGAGCTTGTCCACATTGGCTGTGGACAGGCGGCTGCGTTTGTCTGTAATTACGCCCCCTGCTGTGCTAAATTCACGTTCAGACAATACACTGGCCGCAGGGCAGGCCAGCACCTCCAAGGCATAAAGAGCAAGCTCTGGCCATGTGGACAATTTGGAGACCCAGAAGGTGAATGGGGCAGAACCATCAGTCAGTACGTGGAGGCGTGTGCACACGTACTGTTCCAGCATGTTGTCGAAATGCTGCTTCCTGCTAACACGTTCCCTATCAGTTGGTGGTGCAGTTGTGCAGTTTGCTGTGGCACGGTGACAAAACTTTTCCACATCTCGGCCATTCTAACCCTGCTGTCTGAGGAGCTGGACGTGACACAGCTGCGTTGGCGACCTCTTCCTCCTCCTCCTCCCCCGCCTCTGCCTTCACCTTGTGCTTCCACTTGTCCCTCCGTGTCAGTTGGGAATTCCCTCAGGTGTCACGCATCTTCCTATCACACTCCAGTGAGGGAATTAAGGTGGGCACGTTGTCCTTGTACCGGGGATCCAGCAGGGTGGCAACCCAGTAGTCAGCACAATTGTGGGCAACTCTGGTGTCGTTGCGCAGGCACTACAGCATGTAGTCGCTCATGTGTGCCAGGCTTCCCAGAGGTAACGATAAACTGTCCTCTGTAGGTGGTGTATTGTCTGTGTCCTCCGTATCCCCCCAGCCAAGCTCCTGTGGTGGCCCTGAGCTGCTTAGGGTGCAACCCTGAAGTGAAACTGGTTTCTCCTCCTCCTCTTCCTCTTCCTCCTCTTCCTCATCCTCCAGAAGTGGGCCATGGCTGTCCACATGTGTAACTGGCCTCTGCTGGTGCAGGAACCCACCCTCTGTGCCACTTCTGTATGACCTGCCTGAAACCCTGTGAAATGCCACCTCTTTCTCCTCTTCCTGTGCCGCATCCTCTTCCATCATCGCCGTAATATTTTTTTCAAGGAGACAATGGCGTCATCAGCACTGGCCATGTTGGTTGAGTACTCCAAAGACTGCAACAATGTACACAGGTCTCACATGCAGGCCCAGTCACTGGTGGTGAAGTGGTGCTGATCTGCAGAGCGACTGACCCGTGCATACTGCATCTGAAACTCCACTATCGCCTGCTGCTCCTCGCACAGTCTCTCCAGCATATGCAAGGTGGAGTTCCACCTGGTGGACCTGTCGCATATAAGGCGGTGAGCAGGAAGGCTGAAGTTACGCTGCAGCGCATACAGGCGAGCAGCAGCAGGGTGAGAACGATGAAAGCGCACACATATGTACCGCACTTTCAAAAGCAGCTCTGACATGTCTGGGTAGTTTTTAAGAAACTTCTGCACCACCAGATTCAGCACATGTGCCAGGCAAGGGATGTGCATCAAACCGGCTAGTCCCAGAGCTGCAACGAGATTTTGCCCATTATCGCACACCACAATGCCGGGCTTGAGGCTCACCGGCAACAACCACTCATCAGTCTGCTGTTCTATGCCCCTCCAAAGCTCATGTGCAGTGTGGGGTTTGTCATCCAAACACATGAGTTTTAATATCGCCTGCTGACGTTTACCCCGGGCTGTGCTGAAGTTGGGGGTGAGCTTCTTTCGATGACCGGATGTGGGGGTGGTAGAAGAGGAGGAGGAGGAGGATGATGCAGAGTAGGAGGAGGAAGCAACAGGATGCAACGAATAATGCCCTGCGATCCTCGGTGGTGGAAGGACATGCGCCAAACCGCCTCGGGCCCAGCCGCCACTACGTTTACCCAGTGTGCAGTTAGGGAGATATAGTGACCCTGGCCGTGCTTACTAGTCGATGTATCAGTGGTTATGTGGACCTTACCACAGATGGCTTTGCGCAGCGCACACTTGATTTTATCCTCCACTTGGTTGTGCAGGTAAGGGACGGCTTCCCTGGAAAAGTAGTGGTGGCTGGGAAAAATGTACTGGGGGACAGCCACCGCCGTCAGCTTTTTGAAACAGTCAGTCTCCACCATACGGAATGACAGCATTTCAAAGGCCAGTAATTTTGAAATGCTGGCATTCAGGGCCAGGGCTCGAGGTTTAGTAGGTGGGTATTTCCTCCTTCTCTCCAATGTTTGGGAGATGGACAGCTGAATGCTGTCGTGTGACATGGGGGAGATGCTTGGTGATGGTGTCGTATGTGATGGTGTTGGTGGAACATCCTCTGTTTGCTGGTCGCCAGGTGCCATGGTGACGCCAGAGGTGGAGGGAGAGGCCGAGACAGCAGCAGAAGAGGGAGCAGGAGGAGCATGAGAGAGTTCCTTGTTTTTAAGGTGTTTACTCCACTGCAGTTCATGCTTTGCATGTAGATGCCTGGCCATGCAGGTTGTGCTCAGGTTAAGAAAGTTTATGCCTTGCTTCTGGCTCTGATGGCACAACATGCAAACCACTCGTGTCTTGTCGTCAGGACATTGTGTGAAGAACTGCCACGCCAATGAACTCCTTGGAGCAGGCCTTGGTGTGCTCGGTGCCTGGGTGCGGTGGACAGTAGCAGGCGTATTGTCTCTGGAATGACCGCTGCGCTTTTGCACCCTGCTCCCTCTTTTGCTGTGTTGTTGCCTCTGTGCGACCACTGCCTCTTCCTCAGAACTGCATGCCTCACTAGCACGACCTTCAGTCCAGTCTGGGTCTAGGACTTCATCATCCTCCACATCATCTTCCACCCATTCATGACCCCTGCCCTCCTCATCGGTCTGCATATTGCAGAAAGCCACAGCAGTTGGCACCTGTGTTTCGTCATCATCAGAGATGTTTTGTGGTGGTATTCCCATGTCCTCATCCTGCAACAAAAGTGGTTGAGCATCAGTGCATTCAAGGTCTTCCTCTTCTGGGGCAGGGCTAGGTGGATGGGCCGGGGAAACCCTGCCAACAGAGTCATCAAAAACCATGAGACTTTCCTGTATGATTTGGGGCTCTGACTGCTTGGCTAATTTGCAAGGAGGTGAGGTGGAAGACTGATGGGCATAGGCTGCAGGTGCCAACTCTGAGCTTTCTGCAGAGGACTGGGTGTTAGATACTGTGAAGGAACTTGAGGCACTGTCAGCCACCCAATCTACTATCGCCTGTACATGTTCTGGCTTCACCATCCGTAGAGTGGCATTTGGGCCTATCAAATAACGCTGCAGATTCTGTCGCCTACTCGCACCAGAGGAAGGTGTTTGACTTGGAGCGGTAGTTGGCGCTGAACGGCCACGTCCTCTCCCAGCAACAGGAGCTCCACCAACACCATCATGACCATGCCCACGTAAATTATTTGATGTTCTCCTCACTATTTGCATTCACCCACCAAGCTGAAGGATTTGTCTCTCTGGTGTCAATTTACCTGCCACTAGTCGACAATTACGTTCGCTAAGGCAGTGCCCGTGTCATAAAAATGCTCTGTGGACCCAGAATAATGTTTTTTGTGTCCAAAATACACTGATTCTCAATTTCTATGCGGAAATGTAAAAAAAAATTTGGGTACGCTGTATCTACAAGTGGTTTGTGGAACAAGAACATGTATTTTTGTAATAAAATACAGAAAATTAGTATTTCACTGCTGTATATTCAAATAAATTATTTATATGCCAGATGCACAACTATTTTTAGGGGTGGCGCCATCCTGGTCCTTTGGTTTTACTGTCACATTGGGTAAGATCTGCTAAGATTCAAAGTCATTGGTTGCATTTATGTTGGTATTGGTGGATGCCAGAGTACAGAGGGAGTGATCCATATCAGTATCACGTTCTCTCTGCATGTCAAGTTTACAATGGTTGTTACTATTTACACATAACACTATGTTCAATACTATGCGTCAATTTGTAGATTTTTCCTCTTATGTTACTAGCCAATGTGTGGTCTGGGATGGTGCTATAAACTTTGCACCTTCCTGCTGTATATTTTAATATTTATTTACTAATAAAGTACATTTATATATATATTTTTGCATTTGGCTCCATTCTCTGTGTGATATTGTTTTTGAACTATTTTTTCGGCCTAAAACACGGCTTTTTTCATTAAAACCCCCAAATGCAGTTTTTAACTGCTGTAGATTAAAAGTAGATATTTATACTATGTATGGACACCAGATTTGGGGACCCAGAACACAGATTTGGTCACCAAAATTCACAAATGCAGTATTGAACTGATATATATTGGAACTAATTATTTAAACGACGGATACACAACTGTTTTTTCAGTCTAAAACACATCTTTTTTCAATAAAACCCCAAAATGCTGTTTTTACTGCTGTAAATTTAAATTAGATATTTATACCGTGTATGTACAACTGCTTTGTGAAGCAAGAATATCGCTTTTTTCCCACAAAAAAGAATAATGCACTATTTCTCAGCTGTAATGTGAAATCGGTATTTAAGCGGTGTATTTCAAGATGCTCTGTGGATCAGGATTACCACTTTTTTGTCAAAAAACATACACTTATGCTGTATTTCACAGTAGCAATGTAAAATTGGTGGTTGGAATGGGTATTTCAGACTGTTTGGTGGACCATGAACAAAGTTTTCTTTTCTATAAAAAACAAAGAAGCACTATTTCCATGCAGAAATATAAAATATGTCAGTGGACGGTGTATGCAGAACTGTTTTGTGGACAAGGAATACGTTTTTTCCCCCAAAATTACACCGATTCTCTAGTTCAACGGAGAAATGTCAAATATATATTTTGGCGGTGTAAAATAAGCTTGATTGATCAGGATGACCACTTTTTTCTAACTAAAATACACTGATGCACTATTTGATAGCTGAAATGGAATATGTGGTTCAGTGCATTGTATACACAAGTGCTCTGTGGCACCACAGATCCCAGGCTAGACAAATGGACTATGTCAGCCCTTAAACATACAAAAAGCAATATAGGGGACTTGAGCAGCTAGAAAAAAAAGTTTTTTTCCTTCACTGAGCTACAAAATAGGATTAGGCTGATGTCCCTGGCTGGCTGGCACACATGCAGTACACTGCAATGGCTAATATGGCCGCAAAGCACCACCTCAGTAACAGATAGATTGCAAAAAAAGATTTCCCTTGCAGTGGCTGGGTACAGAAATGTTGGATTGCTGAAGCTCCCTCCCTCTCTATTTGCTGTATCTTGTGGATTAAAGTAGCACAGGTTCTTCTGATTTCTGCCTTATTCTGTCCCTGATCGCAGCACCTTCTCATCTTCTCATCTTCAACATCTTCTCCCTAAGCTCAAATCAGCAGAGTGATGTGCAGCAGTACATGACTCCAGCTTATAAAGAGGCTAGGTCACATGCTGCAATCAGCCAATCACAGCCATGCCAAACAAATGGTTTGCTGTGGTGCCCAATCATTTCTAGCTACGCCACTGAGTCTGCCCCATTCAACTTCTGGGTCATCAAATTGGCCACATGTCCTGAGGTTGCCTTTTACACCTTGGAGGTGCTGGCCTACCCTACAGCCACTGTATTGTCTGAACGTGTGTTTAGCATGGCTGGTGGCATTATCACAGACAAGCGCAGCCGCCTGTCCATCAATGTGGGCAAGCTTTAATTTATTAAAAAGAACCAGGCATGGATCCCACAGGACTTGTTTGTACCTTATGCAGAATAGACATGTATAAAGGGCCTCACCCAATGACGGTTATACTACCATGCAATTACACTTTGTTTTATTTTTTATATTTTCCCAATGTTTTGGGGTCTACACTAAATTATTTTAAAAAATTCAAAATAAAAATACTGTTATTGGCGACTACCTTTGGCTTCACAGCCCAAAAAGGCTTTGTTTCATGCAAGAATGTAACCGCCAATTGTAAGTTCCCTGTCAGTTATTGCCAAAATAGCAATCCCCTAAATCTGGTGTCCCAGCAGTGGCTGGCCAAGTTTAATAGTGTCCGGTAAAGGATAGATTTTGTTTTGGGGTGAAATTCAATTGCCAAAATAGCAATCCCCTAAATCTGGTGTCCCAGCAGTAGCTGGCCAATTTTAATAGTGTCCTGCAAAGGATAGATATTTTTCTGGGGTGAAATTCAATTGCCAAAATAGCAATACCGTAAAATAGTGGTTTCGGCTGTGGCTGGCCAAGTTTAATAGTGTCCGGCAAAGGATAGATTTTGTTTTGGGGTAATATTCAATTGCCAAAATAGCAATCCCCTAAATATGGTGTCCCAGCAGTAGCTGCCCAAGTTTAATAGTGTCCTGCAAAAGATAGATATTTTTCTGGGGTGAAATTCAATTGCCAAAATAACAATACCGTAAATCCGTGGCTTCAGTTGTGGCTGGCCAAGGTTAATAGTGTCCGGCAAAGGATAGATTTTGTTCTAGGGTGAAATTCTATTGTCAAAATAGCAATCCCCTAAATCTGGTGTCCCAGCAGTGGCTGGTCAAGTTTAGGGGTTTGTACCTGGCAAAAATGGTAATATTTCACCCAACCATTTAAAATCTATCCTTTGCCGGACAGTATTAAACTTGGTCAGCCACAGCTGGAACCACTGATTAACAGTGTTGCTATTTTGGCAATTGAATTTCAGCCCAGAAAAAAATCTATCCTTTGCCGGAAACTATTAAACTTGGCCAGCCACTGCTTGGACACCAGATTTACAGTTTAGCTATTTTGGCAATTGAATTTCACCCCGGAAAAATATCTATCCTTTGCTGGACACTATTAAACTTGGCCAGCCAATGCTGGGACACCAGATTTAGGGTATTGCTATTTTGGCAATAGAATTTAACCCAAAACAAAATCTATCCTTTGCCGGACACTATTAAACTTGGCCAGCAACAGCTGAAACCACTGATTTACGATATTGCTATTTTGGCAATTGAATTTCTCCCCAGAAAAATATCTATCCTTTGCCAGACACTATTAAACTTGGCCAGCCACACCTGAAACCACTGATTTACGGTATCACTATTTTGGCAATTGAATTTCACTCCAAAAAATATCTATCCTTTGTTGGACACTATTAAACTTGGCCTGCCACTGCTGGGACACCAGATTTAGGGGCTTGCTATTTTGGCAATTGAATTTCACCCCAGATCAAAATATATCCTTTGCCGGACACTATTAAACTTGGCCAGCTACAGCTGAAACCAATGATTTACGGTATTGCTATTTTGGCAATTGAATTTAAACCAGAAAAAATATATCCTTTGCCGGACATTATTAAACTTGGCCAGCCACTGCTGAAACCACTGATTTACAGTATTGCTATTTTGGCAATTGAATTTCACCCCACAAAAATATCTATCCTTTGCAGGACACTGTTAAACTTGGCCAGCCACTGCTGGAACATCAGATTTAGGGGATGGCTATTTTGTCAATTGAATTTCACCCAAGAAAATTATCTATCCTTTGCCGGACACTAGTAAACTTGGACAGCCACAGCTGAAACCACTGATTTAGGGGATTGCTATTTTATCAATTGAATTTCACCCCAGAAAATTATCTATCCTTTGCAGGACACTATTAAACTTGGCCAGCCACTGCTGGGACACCAGATTTAGGGGATTGCTATTTTGACAATAGAATTTCACCCTAGAACAAAATCTATCCTTTGCCGGACACTATTAACCTTGGCCAGCCACAACTGAAGCCACGGATTTACGGTATTGCTATTTTGGCAATTGAATTTCACCCCAGAAAAATATCTATCCTTTGCAGGACACTATTAAACTTGGCCGGCTACTGCTGGGACACCAGATTTAGGGGATTGCTATTTTGGCAATTGAATATTACCCCAAAACAAAATCTATCCTTTGCCGGACACTATTAAACTTGGCCAGCCACAGCCGAAACCACTATTTTACAGTATTGCTATTTTGGCAATTGAATTTCACCCCAGAAAAATATCTATCCTTTGCAGGACACTATTAAAATTGGCCAGCTACTGCTGGGACACCAGATTTAGGGGATTGCTATTTTGGCAATTGAATTTCACCCCAAAACAAAATATATCCTTTGCCGGACACTATTAAACTTGGCCAGCCACTGCTGGGACACCAGATTTAGGGGATTGCTATTTTGGCAATTGAATTTCACCCCTGAAAAAAATCTATCCTTTGCCAGACAGCAGACAGTATTACACTTGGCTAGCCACAGCTGGAACACCAGATTTAGGGGATTGCTATTTTGGCAATTGAATTTCACCCCTCAATAAAATATAGAAATTTCTATCCTGAGTTTCTAGGGGTGACAATAAGCACAGCCAAGCCCCTTATGTAGGATATAGCAAAAAAAAAAACAACCTAGTATTGATGGATTGATGGGCTTGGTGGAAGCTTGTGCTGGGGCACCACAAGACACAAAATGGTCGCCGATCACCCCACAAAAAAGTGACAGAAAAACGCTCTGTGCAGCCTAAAAACAAGTGAGCAATTAACTAGCAGAAGTTGAATGATTCACAGCTGTAGATTGATCACTTCATTAGGTGTTTTTGCTGAGTTTTCCCTGCCCAATCTCGCCCTCACAGCAGCTGCATCCTATCCCTACACTAATCAGAGCAGAGTGACTTGCGGCACTACGTGACTCCAGCTTATATAGAGGCTGGGTCACATGCTGCACTTGGCCAATCACAGCCTTGCCATTAGTAGGCATGGCTGTGATGGCTTCTTAGGGCAAGAAGTAAAATGCTAGCTGATTGGCTGCTGTGCCGGAACACACTCCTTGAGCTGCTGGTGCAGAACGGCGTCCCCCAATATAAGCTGATATGTGACGATGTTTCCACCCGTTGGAATTCCACCCTCCATATGTTGGACCCACTATACAAACAGAGATATCTTGATGATCGAAGAGGACAGAGGTACTACCCTGTGTATCTTCAATGTTAGCCAGTGGCAGCTCATGCATCACACCTGCCATTTGATCGTATCCTTTGAGGAGGCCACTTTATTTGTTAGTCGCCAGGACTACGGGATGAACAACGGCATTCCACTGATTCATATCCTGGAAAAGATGCTGGTAAATCTGGCTGGTCAGGGGATTGGTGATGTAGCCTGAACATCTCCCGGCCTCATGAGCCCTGTGGGGGCTGAACTGGAGGAGGAAGAGGACTTTGGAGAACAAGCAATTTGCAGCGAAATGGGTGGTTCTTCTACAAAGGTGACAGGAGTGGAGGTGCAGAAGCAGCCGGAGGAGCAAGAGAAAGATGAGGCAGATGACCCAGGCACACCGTGGCAGTATGCAGTGGAGATGGAATGGAGTCCCTCCGAGTCACTTGCACAAATGGCCTGCTCCATGCTCACTTGCTTGGGTAGTGAGAACCCAATTGCCACCATTCGGCCGAGGGATAACTTCTGGCTCTCCATCTTGTTAGAACCTTCATACCGGTCCAAAATGGGGGCCTTTTTTACATCCGCTGAGAGGGAGGACAAACTGAACTACTATAGAGAAATCCTATGTAATCAGTTGGCCGCTGCTTATCTGCGCCATCGTCCACCCTAGTGAAGAAGCTACTCACCAGCAACAGCAGCAAGACTTGGAGCAGAACCTGAACTAGCAGGTGGTGGCATACTTGGACAGCACCCTGCCACCCCACATTGAAGATCCGCTGAACTACTGGGCAGCCAAACTGATTTTGTGGCCATAACTGGCCAAGTTTGCCCTGGAAGAGATGTCCTGCCCAGCCAGTAGTGTGGCATCAGAACGGGTGTTTAGTGTGACGGGGGCCATAGTAACCCCAAAGAGAACTCGCCTGTACACCCAAAATGTGGAGAGACTGACCTTTGTCAAGATGAATCAGGCATGGATTAGCCAGGATTTCTACCCACCAATGCCTGATGCATCAGACTAGATCATCCATGCTGCCTCACCCAAACGTTGACAAAAGAGTCCGGTTTCTTCTGGCTACCTGCCTCAGCTACTATTCTGATGCTGCCACCTGCCTGATGCCACACATTTCATGCCGAGTGCTCCTTCTTACATCCATCATCATCAGCGGGTACTGTTATTGCCACCCACCTCCCCACTCTGTCACCGGGTCACTCTGTGGTCTCTTGAAGCTGCTGCCAGCTCACCACTCAGGTCTCCTCATGCTGCTGCTGCTACTGTACCTCCAAACTCCGTAATTATGCCACTCTGTGGCCTCCTCATTCTGCTGCTAACTCATCACTATGTCACTGGGCCACTTTGTGGTCTCCTCATGCTGCTGTTACCTCAATACTATGTCATTAGGCCACTCTGGGGACTTCCCAAGCTGTTCTCCCACCCTCCCCACTCCATGATTGGGCCAGTATTTTTCCTTTTTGTCCTGGTTGACATAATTTATTTGACCCTTCTTCTGTCAGAAGGAAGGAAAATGAGAGGCACAACGGATCCTGTCTGTGTAGAAGCTGTAAGTCCTGTATGGTCCCATCAGAATTGGCTTATGATTTGGTAGCCAAAAGCCGGAGTGGGACATGCAAATATTCCATTCATGTGACATCTCTGTTGAATTCACTTGAATTATTTGTTCAGTTTTGGCCCCGTAACTGCCCAAATAAGTGAAGTGTGCAGTGATTCTAAGAGCAAGGCCTGTCATCTGCATGTCATACTGACTCACAGTATTGTTTCACTACCACAACAGACTCCCTATGCGTGTTACTGCAAGGCACAGTGTTCTACACTAGTGATGAGCGGCAGGGGCAATATTCGAAACTGAAAGTAAAGACCTCATCACAGGGGCGGAGAAACAGAGCAGAGAGAACTCCTCCAAGCTCTAGTAGTGACATCATCACAGGGGTGGAGAAACAGAGCTGTGAGAACGTCTCAAAGCTCTGGTAGTGACACCTACAGGCCCTCACATATAATGCTTTACAGGGTCAGCTCATCTGCAGGCCCTCACATAAAATGTTTTAGAGGGTCAGCTGACCAGAAGGCACTTCCATATAATGTTTTTAAAGGGTTAGCACACCTGGAGGCCCTCAGCTACATTCTTTTACTCAGTTTCATCACACCCAGGGCCACGGCCTCTGCGTGCAGCATCAGCATCAGGGCCATTTCCACCGTCCTTACTGGCCGCCTTCTTAATATTAAATTGTTATATATGCTTATATATGCTTAAAGGTATTTCACACCTACAGTAGCGTAGGATTTGTAAGTGTATGTGCAAAACAACTGAAAGGTGACATGACGCAGGATGTGCTCAACCCAAAAATGCAGTTGTGCATATATATACAGGGGAGCAGATCCTGCACTTGTGGCTCGTTGCTAATGGCGATCCCAAGCAAAAATGCATACGGTGGAGGATGCCAGCAACAGACCACAAGTACCCCAATAGACATCCTACACAAGATGGCAATTGTGTGGATGTGATAAATAATATAACAATATAGCAATAACAAATGACAAAACAGGTGCACACTGCGGTCTTACTAAGCTCTCAAACTGGCCAATACCAGGAGCCAGTGGGCATTACAGGAATGTGAGCCCCACCCAAGACTGGCTGATATGGCCCAGGCCTCCTATGTAAATGTAGCCTGTTTTCCATCCCCATGCTACATTTAGGTGCATCTGTGAGGCCTGGGCCATATTAGCCAGTCTTGGGTGGGGCTCACAGCCCTCTCCCTCCTCCCATTGCAGGCATGGTTTCATGCTGGCGGTAACTGAGGAGTTTGCTGTGAGCCGGCCTATGCATTCCTGTAATGCCCACTGGCTCCTGGTATTGCCCATATGGCACAGGTAGGTGAGTGTTAGGTCCCGAGCTACTTGAGAAACCTTGGCGTGGTGCTCGGGCTTAAGACATGTCCTCCACTTCAGGACATGTTGACTAATCTCTCAATTTTAACATCTGTTTCAGGGCTTAGTAAGACAGCAGTGTGCACCTGTTTTGTCATTTGTTATTGCTATATTGTAAGTGTATGCGCCAATAAATTAAAAAAGGTATTTGGGATGCGCACACATTACACAGGAGATGTAGCCCTGATAATGTCACAGACTAGCATACACCGTCTACGGATAAAGTACAGTATATGTCAGTGATATGTATTAAATGCACACACAGTAGATGTGACACAAATTATTTTAATTTGCGCTACAGACACTGTTTTCAGATGTAGTACGGTATATGTCACAAAAAGCCACATACTATGGACACTAGATAAGGCCCAGATGATTTCAATTTGCGCTACAGACACTGTTTTCAGATGTAGTACAGTATTTGTCACAGAAAGCCACACACTATGGACACTAGATTAGGCCCAGATTATTTAAATTTGCACTACAGACACTGTTTTCAGATGTAGTACAGTATTTGTCACAGAAAGCTACACACTATGGACACTATATCTGAAGTTAGATTATCTTCTTTCCACCACAGAGATTTTTCATGAAGTAACAAACAATAGATAAAAACTCCTGACTTTAGAAGCTAATAGAAGCCACAGACTTCAGAGGATTCACTCATAAGAGGCTTCTCCCAGCTGCAGGGAGGAGCGATGTTGGTTGCAGTGTTAGAAGACTTCCTCCGCTGTTCTCTAATCCCCCCCTCCTTATTCTTTCAGTTTCAGGCTGTCCAAAGGCTAGACAGCTGATTATTAACCATTTGGAGCCCATGCGTTATAAGAAATAGCCAAGCCCATCATATTATCAGTTAAACGAAGGCCTTTTGCAGCACTACTAGCTGTACTGTTCTTACAGCACTTTTTGTAAATTTCAAACTTTTATTGTCACACCTTTAAAAACATCAAATGTTCAGTAAGGATGCTCACATTTCAAACAAAAAAATCCATGTTCTTAATCATAGCATTTAATCCAAGAACATGGATTTTATTGTTCGAAGCACATGAACGTCCTTACAAAAATTTTTGTTTTTTAAGGTGTGACAATAGAAGTTTGAATTTTGTACAGTGCTGGAAGAAACTTTTTCTGGATATATGTGCTTTCCTTTTCTGTCCCAGAATTTCCTACCATGTACTATGTTATGGAGTGATAAGCTGACTTTTTTTGTATTGTTAACCCTAGCACTGTGCGGTGTATCATTCTTAAGGGTGAGAGGGGCTCAGAGACCCACCGGAGAATTGACCGACTCCCTGGTGGGCCAGTTCAAGCCTGTGATCAATAGGACAAAAAATAACACATAATAAAAAAATAGAGCTGCCAAAGTTAATAAAGCTGTAAAATGAGAACAAATTAACTGGCATTTATCCAGGTTTTGTGTTCTCTATAGCTTTACACAAGCCTTTATATTAAAGCATTTGAATCAGATAAAATTATTTGAATTAATACTTAGTGCCAGTAACCTCACAAATCAAATACACTTCTTTTTTATTAGCACTTTGTCCCTCACTGAACATCTTTTGTCTGCTTAACACCAGAAGTAAATTGCATAACCTAGTTGATTGCTCTAAAAGTTCTGTATTAGGAGAACATTACGTTCCACTAGAACTGGCAGTTATCACAATCTAATAAAATTAGCGTAACAAATAAATGAAGGCTGGTAATCAGAGTCAAGTAAATTGTTCCTTCATACCTCTGTGGCCACATATTCATCCAAAACTGCAGGTTTTGGACAGATAAGTAAAGAGCCATTTCAACCCACATGCAGACATCTGCTTTTAGTCCTCTTTTGAGTAAGAAATGTCACCCATGGCTTCTGTGGTAAAATAAATAAATAAAACAAACAAATAAATAAATAAAGGACCATCTGTCAACATATTCTTTATTTTAAGACATGTATGAGAATGCCTCTGAAAAATGTATCAGTTGAACCTCATGAATGTTCCTCCACTTAGTTGTTCCATTGAGGATGCCAAAATATTAATCTATATGCTACTGTGGGCTGCTTAAGTCCTCTGTACCTCAACTGCAAGAATAGGGCTGAGCGAACCCGAACTGTAAAGAGTCGGGTTCGTACCGAACTTTCGGGTTTTTGGTACCGGGACCCAAACCCGGACATTTTCGCAAAAGTTCGAGTTCCAGTTCGGTGTTCAGTGATTTCTTGGGGCTTTTGGAAAGGCTGCAGGGCAGCCAATCAACAAGCGTTTCACTAGTCTGCCCTTAGAAGCCATTACAGCCATGCCTACTAATGGCATGGCTGTGATTGGCCAAGAGCAGCATGTGACCCAGCCTCTATATATGCTGGAGTCATGTAGCGCCGCACATCACTCTGCTCTTCTCAGTGTAGGGATAGGATGCTGCTGCTGCTGTGAAGAAGAGATTAGGGAAGAATTCTGTTGAACTTGGTGGGGTTCAATCTTCAAACTACAGAGATTATTGACGGTGCTATGCCCAGCCCTGAGCCCAGTGAAACTGAAAAATCAGTTTTAATCAATCTGCTAGTTTGGTGGGAGTTGGCGGCCATTTTTGCAAGTGCAGTGCCCTTGCAATTGCAAGTGAACTGCATGTGTGCCAGGGACATTACTTTAATTATTTTCTGGTAGCTCAGTGCAGGACAAATTCCCTTTTTCGGATATTCAAGTACTCCTGCGGCCTGAAGTGCATAACTTGCAGTGAAAATTATTCAATTACATTAGTCTGTCACCTATTTTTGTGACCTAAAGCGATTTTTTTATCTGTCTGCAACAGGCACTGCATATCTGACAGTCGAATAAAACCTCTAAGTACTGCAATTACCTTGCTGATTTGAAAAAGCACACTTTTTTTGCAAGATTGATCAAACCAAATTGCGAATGCAATTGAGGGGTAACATGGTGTCATGACACCTCTTAATGGCATGCGCTATATTCACATATTTGAAATGTTCTTACCTGGTAACAGATGCCCTCGGTGCAGTCTGGTGAGAACCTCGAGATGAATTCTGCTCTTTTGATTGGAGAAGAGGATCCTTTGTGGCATGTGAGTAAACCTAGAAAGGAAGTGAGATGTCAGTTAACTGGCAGTTGGTGACCAGCTATCAAGAAACCAGGACCTGCAACAGCAACAACATGGAAGACCTGCTGAAACAACTTATTTCAAGAGCGGAGGCATCAGGGGGAGAAGCATGGCTGAGAAAATGTCTTGAAGAGCCACAGAGCATACTTGCGGATCGGCAGTCTACTAATCCGGTCTGCGCTGCCTCTATATCCAGGAGCACAGAGCCGGAACACAGAGCGGACGTCACTGAAAGACGCCGACAGAGAGAAGCTCCTCCTTCTTCCCCTCCAACCGGAAACAAGAGGATTAGAAAAGAAAGAAGGGCCTACTCTCAACCACTAATGTCCCAAAAGCGCAAGATAAATGCTGCTGCGCAACAAAAATCTAGGAGCCGCAAGCGCAGGCAGCACAGGACCCACTTGCAGGATTCAACCGCCGCAACGGTCAGGAGCGATCTAGCTGCATCAGCACAAGAGCCTACAATGAAAAACACAGCGGAAGGTGAGACTTCTTTTGCACCATCCATCATTAGTGACTATACCCCATAGGGCACTTTCCCCACTATTAATCCCACAAACATCCTTGAAAACATGGACCCTGCGAAATTACAATTATTCAATGACTATTACTTACATGCTGTCCAAAGAAAACTCTAATAGACCAGTCTCTGTTTGGTCCTCACCAGATAGAGAATCTGCAGATTTTCCAATGCACATGATCTCTGATGAACAGCCAAAATCATTAAAACCATTTCCACATAATGATACACCTATTCTACCATCCCTAGAATCTGGCAGTGGCATCAGGAAAACTTCTTTCAAAGAATCCTTACCATGCCAGATTTCTCTTTTGGGTTTTCACCTCACACAAGAGGTAAAAGAACGGATATGGAAAAACTGAATATGTGGATCTGTTCTCTCTCCTTCCATCCTCTAAGGATCCTGTAAAAGTGTATAAAAAAAGAGGATGAGGATAAGAGAAAGAACCAACAAAAAACATTTCTTAACTGGCTTCAAGGTTTCTGCATATTTGCGGCGGTTTTAGGAGAAAGGCAGCCGCATCTATGCAGTGGTCTTTTTCACCATCTAGATGCAATCCTGGAGGCTTATAGAAATTTTGGAGGCACTGCATGGGTTCATTATGATGAATCTTTCAGACAAAAATTAGCGGTTTATCCCAATTTAAATTGGGGATCAAAAGACGTTGGCTTTTGGCTAAATTTGATGCTTCCACGCACAAGAGTCTTTTTAGTTCCCAAATTTTCAAGCGCGGGATATGTTTCGCCTTCAATGAATCCACTTGCCGTTGGCAAGCAAACTGTAAATGTAGACATGATTGCAGCATCTGCACTGGGAATCACTCAACAATTAAATGCTACAAAAAACTTGGATTTAACCCCAAGGAACCTAATAGACCAAGTGACTCCCTTGAAGCTACGACAGCTATTAATGCATTTAAGAACTTACCAAGACAGGGAGAAAGCCCAGCTGTTAATTGAAGGATTCACTGTAGGATTTTATGTCCCTACAAAATGCAAAATCTGTTATACTGAATAAAACGATTGTACAAGAAAAAATTGATAAAGAAAAAAGAGTCGCTGGTCCATTTTTAACTCCCTTGTTCAAGAATTTCCGCATTTCTCCATTAGGTTTAGTGCCAAAACATCAACAAAATAGCTACCAACTTATCCATTACCTGTCTTTTCCCAAAAATATTTATTTAAATGATATGATAAACAAAAACGCTACAACAGTTCACTACGCCTCTTTCGACTCAGCCTTAACACTACTTCGTAAAGCAGGTAGGAACGCCTTATTGGCTAAAGCTGACATAAAATCAGCATTCAGATTACTCCCGATGAATCCCCAAGGTTACAACTCCTTAGGCTTCAAGTTTGATGGTAAATATTACTATGACAAGGCTCTCTCCGTGGTGTTTTCCTTGTCATGTTATTACTTCGAGATCTTTTCATAATTTTTACAATGGATGGTAGAACTAAACTATAGTCAAGGCTACATCCTGCATTACTTAGATGACTCCTTATTCATCGGCTCTGTAAAAAACGATGATTGCGGTAATCTACTAAATACTTTTTTTTCATATAGTGGAATACTTTAACATTCCGTTAGCCATGGAAAAAACTATTTACCCAACAAATTATCTAAAATACCTAGGTATATTTATCGATTCTAAAACCATGGAATTTAGAATTCCAGATGATAAAATTCACTCGGTAAAAATTAAATTGAACAACTTAATAAAATCTAAAAAAGTTACGTTAAAAAAATTCCAGTCATTGTTAGGTTCTCTCAACTTTATAACAGGAGTCATCCTGATGGGAAATTTTTTTTTTCAAAAAGAATGTATGCGGCTACTTCAGGTAAGAAACTCCCACAGCACATCAGAATAAACAATGAAATATGGGAGGATATCCGTATTTGGTTGTTATTTCTGGATAACTTTAATGGGAAAACTATTTGGCAGGAAAGGTTTGTCGATTCTGATTCCCTACAGTTATTCACAGATGCTGCGGCTTCTATTGGATATTGTGTTATTTAAAAAAATTCTTGGTCGCCCGAAGAATGGGCAAAGGAATGGTTCAAAAAACCAATTATAAAAAATATCATCTTTCTAGAACTCTTTCCGGTATTAGTAGACCTTACTATTTGGAAAGAACAATTTAGGGATAGACGCATCCTGTTATTTTCTGATAATAAAGGGGTGGTCTTTTCCCTAAATTATCTGTCGGCTAAATCCAGCGAAGTGATTACAATCCTTAGAAAGATTGTCCTATTATGCTTAGAAAACAACATATGGCTAAGAGGTAAATATGTTGAAGGTGAGACTAATTTGATAGCAGACTCTTTATCCCGGCAAAACTTTAATACGTTCAGACAACTAGCGCCAAACGCAGAGCCACAAGGAATTCCTTGCTCTACCAACCTTTGGAAATTGATCAATTTCAAAAAATATTTAACGTCCCCCCGTTTTCTTCGTCATTTGTAATCAAACAAATGATCAAGGGATCAAAAAGGATAAATGACTCCAGTGAACTACCAAAAAACAAAACATTGTCTATTGATATGATAACCTAAAAATTTTTTTAGAACACTTACCATCGGTCTGTTCATCTCCATATGAGGTCTCCCTCTTTTGATCCAACTTCTTAATTTCCTTTTTCGGAGCATTAAGGATAAGATAATTAACAGCTGCAAATAGATTGGCAGATGCACCACTATTAGGCCTCATGCACACGACCGTTGTTTCTTTCCGCGTCCGTTGCTCCGTTTTTCGTGATTTTCAGCGGACCCATTGGATTTCAATGGGTCCGCGGAAAAATCGGAAAAAGCACCGTTAGTTCTCCGCGTCCGTGTTCCGTGATTGCTTTCCGTCAAAAAAATATAACCTGTCCTATTCTTGTCCGCGAAAAATGGTTCACGGACCCATTCAAGTCAATGGGACCGTGAAAAAAAGCGGTGGCACATCCGATTGTCATCCGCGTCCGCGTCCATGTCCGTTTTATTTCTATCTTTTGTTATGGCAAAACTGTCTGCCAGAACTTGTGCCAATAAAATTAGAAAAAAAATTATAGACAGGAAGTTTAAGGTCACAGGTTATGCTAATTGCTAGCCACCTGTGGGGAAAATCTGTAGTGTGGTGTGGCAGTCTGTGCCTTGTGTTTTTTGGTGAAAATGCCTAGATGGAATGTGGAAAAGCTTATTAATTTGGTGCAGGAGAGGCCAGAACTGTGGGACAGCCGGTCCAAGTCCTATCAGGACCATGTTAGAAAGGATGCGGCCTGGGAGCAAGTGGCCTGTAGCATGAGGCGGTCCGAATGGGCCAAAGCAGATGGCCGAGGCCGGGCAGAATTAGGTAAGTGCAAGCAATGTCGTTGTACTGTCCTTGCCCTGTCTATCCCTAAATGATGTCGCTATTAATTCCTTGAGGTCACAATACACTAGATTTTGTGGGCCCACATCCTTTGGCATAAGGCATGCTCATGTTTTTAAATGAGTCGTGCACTAAATCCCATACCCCATCATTTGTAACTTTAAATGGCTGTCCCTCCCTTTGCTCCAGCATACAGTAGTCATGTCTACTAACCAGTATGTGCACTTTTTATTTGGTGACACATGTATCCCTGTTGTGGTTGCAAATGCCTTGCACGACTAATCTCCTCCTTCCTGAACTTCTACATTAGTATCCACACACCTGCAGTACTGTACCATGTACTGTATAATCTGTCCAATGCCGACATTTATGAGATTTGGCTGCTTGATCATGTTTTACAATTTCTTGTGGATATTTGTCCCTATGTTATATAATCCGTTGGTCAAACTAAAAATTAAAGTCATTTGTATATGTCATTCCTTTACAGTGAAACAGACCAAAACGCGGTGGAACAGCTGCCGGGATCAGTTCCGCCGGGATATTTCCCAAAAAGGCCGGAGTGGGGAAGGATCTTCCAAAAACGCCCCTATTTGTACACTGCCCAGTTGCAGTTTTTGAGACCAGTGATGGATTTGAGGCCGTAAGTATTTGTGTTTATTTTCAACAATAAAAGCTGGTTAGTCTAAGTTCCTAATCTTGGTAAGCAATAGTGGTAAAGAATGTATGGGGTTGTGTTGTGTTGTACTATAGATGACCTATCCTTTGTGTAGGTGATCTCCATCATTTTTGTGGGGAGTCACACCAGGCACCACCGCTGATGAGCTATATGATGAGACGACACGCGCAGAGCGCACATGGCGCCTCCCCTCTCTATTTAGTTCCTGTGTGACACTATTGTCAAGGTGAAGTTACCTAGATGTCTGCAATCAGAGCAGGAATAGAGAAGGGAAATGGCACTTGCGCAATGCATGTCTTGTCTCCTCATACAGTTTATCATCGTGGTTTCCGGCTGTTGTTCCCCCACCAATATGATCTGGGGGACCTCTCCTATGGATCGGTCCGTAATATTAATAGGTTGGACAAACCCGGCTGCCTTTTTTTTGGCCCTGATTAGTGTAGCCATTTGCGTACTTAAAGTTTTTGCCAGATTTTGCAAACCATACCTGCTAACTTGCATTTGGCGGTTTTCGGATTTGGTGCCTCTTCTGTACTGTTATTGTCATTTACATCGTTTAAATCTTGCCTTAGCAACCACCACATTGATTACTTTAAGTTTAACTTGAAATTGAAAATTACATTATCGAAATCTAATAGAGAAGAATGATGCTCAAAATACTTCCTTCCAGCTGATTTAAAACAACTACTCCCACCGTGGCCTTGTGGTGCCTGGTCCATGTTTTTATGGGGGAACTCATTTTTTGGGTGGGTTGTCATTACATAAGGATGATTTGATGGTAGAAGCAGGCCAGATAGTGTAATCCAGAATATCAGCACTGTTTTGGGTCCTTGAATGGCTAAACCTCGTTTTGTGCTGGTCAGCTCACAACGCCAAACAATGTTTTGCAGCTAGTTTCACATTTGGCGTTTCGACCAAAGATCCCAATATGACCACACAATGAGTATGGGTTGTTATAGTTTGAAAGCTTCACAGTGATGGTGATCTTTCAAATTTATGTAAAAATATGTGATGTATCCAGGCTCAAAGTATCTCTAGTAAACACACAGCTGTATTTACTTTGTAAACATTATGTACTTTGGCAATGAAGTAGTCCAATGATGTAATTTTGGGTTTCATGTTTTTATCAAATACAGTACGGTGGACAGTCTGGATGACCCGGAGGACTCTGCGACGGGCGAAAGTGATACTCCGGCATTAGTTTCACCGGCAACTAGTCCTGGCCCAACGCCGGCGGAGGAGCCTGTCGAGCCATCACTTGCCCAGCCCACCCTATCATTGTCGACTCCAGAAAGAGTCCAGCAGCCGCAGCCCAGGCGCCGCCGCAATGTCCCTCACTCTTCCTCTGGGCAAGCGACTCGTGAGATGATTGATGCACGAGTAATCGAATTCCTTGCCCAGAGGAGGAGTGATGGCATGGAGGAGTCAATGTTGAGGGGCCTTGCTCCTTTATTGAAGCAGGTCAGTTGTGACCGACACCATGAGTGCTTGGCTTCTCTGGCCCTGGTTATCAAGATGTATGCCTCCCCTTACCAGGGAGACATACACTCCCAAATTAACGAATTGAGGCGACATATCTTAAATATACCGACTCAGCAGCATGGAGGCAGCTACCCCCAGCCTCCACACCCACCTCAAGGGCCATCTTTCCCCCCAACCACCATACCACCGTTCCCAAGACCCTACACAACCTGGGGGTCATCCCACTTACCAGCACAGTTTTGCATCTGGGGCCACCGATCCTGGCCAAGTACGGCCACGCACCTCATATGGCACGGGTTCGTTTACACAAGACCTTTTTGAATTGTGATTTTATTTTGTATTTTTCCTTTATGCAATTGTCTGTGTATTTTACTTGTGCTCCACATTTGTTATGTAAAGATTATTTTTGAAAATTCAATTGGCTTGGGTTCATTATTTAAAGACTCAAAACATTTAGAGCTCAACTCATAGTCAAAACACATAGACACGCACAATAGATTACAAATAAACACTTTATTTTGATGTGCAAAATCTGTTTTTAGCTAATGTGATCATGAGGTATTAGAAGATTTTTTGGACCATAAACGGAAAATACTAACGATGTTAATGTCTAGTAACATTTTGATTAAAACATCCTTAGTATTGCTATTGACTTTAATATATGTGATGGCCAAAAAACCCCAGCCCGCAAGCCCACGTCAAGGGTCCTCATTCTCTTGCGAGTCCCTACACTCAACTACCACAATAAATTATGATTATCTATCTGAAAATAAAAAATAAACTAACAAGTCCAGAAGATATCAAAAACTGCCCCGAATAGCGTCCCTCTGCCATGGCAAGGACCCCTCTGGGCTGAAAAAGTAGTCTGCATAGAGTTCTTGAACTGCAATGCCTGCAGTCCCAGGTCGTCTAAACCCAAATCTGATGATGATGGAAATTCTTCCATGTCAACAGAAGAGGAAGCCTCGTGAATCCTGGTGAAGTTGTGTAGAACAACACAAGCTTGAATCACCAGGGTAGCATTCTCCGGATCCATCTGTATGGATGACAAAAACACCCTCCACTTGCTAGAGAGTATCCCGAAAACGCACTCAACATACCGACGGGCACGAGTCAACCGGTAGTTGAAAATACGCCTCCTGACATCCAAACCACGCTTTGGGAAGGGCCGCATAACATGGGTAGTCAATGCAAACCCTTCATCCGCCACGATGACAAATGGAGCCGGGGACCTGCATATCCGGGCAGTCTTCTGGACTCGGGAGGGCAAGCTGGTTGGCACGAAGCCGCTCACCCATTCTAGAAGCACTAAAGATGCGAGCATCAGCAGTGCTACCATAGGACCCAATATCAACCATTATAAACCGGTAGTTACTATCAGCAACAGCCATAAGCACTACCGAAAAATACTGTTTATAATTGAAGAATCGGGACCCTGAGTGAGGCGGCTTCTTCACACGGATGTGCTTGCCATCCATTGCCCCGATGCAGTTGGGAAACTGCGCCAAATTATTGAACCCCTCAGCGATCCGAACCCAATCGTCCGCCTTGGGCTGTGGCATCACCGTGTCTCGGAGTTGCTGCCAGATGACATGGCAAGTGTGACGCACAATCCGACAAATCGTTGAGGTTCCTAAAAGAAACTCAAAATGCAGGGATGCAAAAGAGTTCCCAGTTGCAAGGAATCTGTCGAAAAAAGGAAAGAAAAAAATTTCAGTATAAGCAGCAAATATAAAAAGAGAACATCAAAAACATGACTCGCCTATATAATGTAGGATACAAGACATGGTTTTCAACAAACGATGTACATTGATGACTAAAACCACACCTAAAAATAAGGGATTTTGTGTGTATGAACAAAACACTAACAGCAATTGGGGTGTAGGCAGTACTAACACAAGTACAAAAAACTGGGTTGAGGCCTGTAACATGCAGAAGGTTAGGGGCGACTTAAGATTGATAAGAACACTCTACATGAAGATGACGTTAGCTGAAAACAAATTTGACAAATGTTTACCAAAAAAAAGACCATTAATCTTGCCATGTTAAGTGTCAGGGATGCAAGTTAAAAATAAACAAGGAGATTACAATGTTCAACAAACATTATGGCCAAAGAAAGGTTACATCAGCAAACACTAGCACATATCTACCAGCAGCCATTTCCAGGAACATGTTCGTACGAACTGAAGCAGTGCACAGTACTGTTTTAAGCCTAAAAGTCAAATATTGCTTACCTCAACGTGACGATGAGCCTTTCCGCAGGAGAAATGCTGCGCCTCATATTGGTGTCCATGAAGGTAAGGACAGTACGTAGAGACGACAGCAAACAATCAAATGTAGACACTGACATCCGACAGAAGGAAAAAAACTTCTCTGGATGCTGGCGTAGATCTTGGTAGAGGGTATGAAAGTATCCTTTCCGGTAGCGTTGGGAAACAATCGGATGGACCCAAAATCGACGCCTTCTACTAGGTTCCTCATCCAACAAAGGGGTGCGTTGTCCCCATCGCCGAGAAACAAGCCAATGCAGTACGACCTCTTCCTCGGAGTCATCCGCCATGGTCAAACAGCAAATACAAGCAACCAAAAGAACCTCTGTACCCTACAGAAAATGGCCACCAAACAAAACACAGGTGACCTGCATATATACCAGTATCCTGGGTGGAGATATTAAAATTGCACTTTTTTTCCCCCTTCCTTGTTTTCTGACGGTCCGTCAAAAAAAACGGAAGACACACGGAAACACAACGGAACCAAAAACGGACACGGATCACGGAACAACGGAACCCCTTTTGGCGGACAGCATAAAAAAACGGTCGTGTGCATGAGGCCTTAATGGAAGATTTGAAGATTTATAGAAACAGTTTTAGCTTACTCATAAAAAAGTCTAAGATGGATCAGCTAGGTGGGGGAATATGGGTAGTAGTCACCAGCACTCACTCAATTGCACACTGCCCGGGAGAGGAGCAAACTCCAAAACTTTAGGTAAAGAAGAAAATCCCAGCAGTCGTGTCTTCATGCGGATAAATGGTTTTATTGGGGCCCTACAATCAGGACGCGTTTCGGCGACATGCCTTTCTCAACAGCTTCAGTAGGTACATCCAAGCACATAGAGATACAAAGTATATATACACTAGGATCCTCCCACTGGGATGTGGCTCACACCCCAGGAAGAGGAGGGGTAGACAGTAAACAAAATTGACAGGTAAACAAAAATAAAATAAAATAATAATATCATGTGGAAATCACATATTATATAAGATGGGAAAAAAATGGCTATCTTACGCCTTGTAGATTAGTCTCGTGATAATACATGAGTGGAAGTCTGAAAAAAACCAAATATGTAATTAGTCAAAATACTAATAGTCATATTATAGATGCATAATTTCATAATCTCTGTTGAGGCCCTTTGGTTGTAGCGTATCCAGGGTATGAATCCAAAAGGCCTCCCGTCGCAGAAGTAACTTCTTGATGTCGCCCCCTGCGGGGTCTTCTGATTTGCTCCAGGACTTGGAATTTTAGTTGTGCTATGGTATGTCTGCATCTGTCAAAGTGGTAGGGTATAGGGAGCAGGAGGTTTCCTGTCCTGATGTTAGATTTGTGTTTGTTGATTCTGTCCCTCACTGCCTGCATTGTCTCACCAATGTACAACAGACCACAGGGACATTTGATCAGGTATATAACATTAGAAGATTCGCATGTAAAAAACCTTTTACTTCAAATGAACGTCCGGAATGGGGATGGTAAAATAATGAGCCCCTGATGATGTGTGAACACTGGAGACAATGCAGGCAGGGAACGTACCTTTGCGTGGTGTGGAGAGTGTAATCTGACGTGGTACCTTTTGGAGAGGGCCTATGTCAGCCTTGACTAATATATCTCTATAATTTGGAGTTTTTTATTGCAGATCAAGGGTGGGTTTCTGAACTCAGGGACTGATGGATAGGCTTTTCCCAGAAGGTGCCAATGTTTCCTGACAATGTCATCAATCTTTTTATTGAAGGGGTGAAATTTGTGCACCAAGGCTACCCTAGGTGTGTCCCTATTGGAATAAGCTGTAGTTCCTGTTCCCTCCACTCTACAATTTGTTAAAATATGTTGTGGATAACCTCTCTCCTGAAATCTCGATGTCATTTCATCTAGTCGTGATCTGTTGTGTGGATGGATCAGATACAATCCTCCTGACACGTTGGTACTGTGACTTGGGTATAGAGTTTTTGAGGGCTGAAGGGTGTGCACTGGCATAGTGTAGAAGGCTGTTCCTATCAGTTTCTTTCCTGAAAAGGTCAGTATGTAAATGTCCTTCATGATCCTTTTCAACTAATACATCTAGAAAGCTAACCTTATCCCTATCACATGACATGGTGAATTGTAGACCGTCACACTTGCTATTCAAATGATCCAGGAACTGGGATAGGGTCTCACGTGGCCCCGCCCATATGCAAAACACATCATCTATAAATCTCTTCCAGATCAAAGCATTCTCCTGAAATAACGTATTCGTGATATATGAGTTTCTTCAAATGATGCCATGAATAAATTTGCATAGGGCGGGGCCACGTTCGACCCCATCGCAGTCCCCCGCCTCTGGAGGTAATATTTGTCACCAAACATAAAGTAGTTCTCAACTAGAACAATCTCTAGGAGCTGCATCAAGAAGTCACAGACAGGTAATTCAAAATCACTCTCAATGAGTGCCAAAGAGACCGCCTGCATGCCATCCTGGTGACCTATTGACGTGTATAAACTTACCACGTCAATGGTCACCAGGAGGCTGTCCGTGGGAACACAATCAAAATCACGAATAATACTCAAAAAGTGTGGAGTATCCAGCAAGAATGATCTAGTTATCTTAACTAAGGGAGTCAAGGCCTTTTCTAAGACAATGGCCAATGGACTTAGGATGGAATTAACTGAGGACACTATGGGCCTGCCAGGGGATCTGTAAGGGTCTTGTGAACTTTGGGCAGTACGTATAACACAGGAGTAATAGGTGAATAGTTTATCAAAAATTTTCCCAAGTTCTGATCAATCACTGTTAAAGATTCAAAGTGATGGACCAACGATATAATCCTCTCTTTGATCTTAAAGACCGGATCCCTATCAAGGAGTTGATATGTCTGTGTATCAGACAACTGTCTCATTACTTCTGCCACATATTTAGTTTTGTCCATCACAACAATGGAGCCGCCTTTATCTGCAGGCTTGATAATTAATGATTTGTCCCTCATCAAGGCTTGGATGGCACTTCTATCCTCCTTAGTCACATTGGATGTCATATGTAGTTCACCACTTTTAATCTTGTTGAACTGCTCTCTCACTTCTTTGTTGACAAGTTGAATATATGTTTCCACTGGATGCTGCGTTTTGGGTGGCATAAATGTGGACTTGATCCTCAGGTCCAAGTCTTTAAGACATAAGCATGTCTTAGTAATGTTCTCTTCTGATTGTGGAGAGGCTGCTGTAGAACCAGCAAAGTGTGCTTTAAGCCTTACTTTGCGAAAAAATTGTTGTAAGTCAATGTCATTTTGAAAGCTATCATACTGGGAGGAAGGACTAAATGATAGGCCCTTCTGTAGGGCTTTCATCTGCTGGCTGCTCAGACACTGGGAAGAAAGGTTTATCACAAGCGGTAAGGTCTTACCTGTGAACGAGTCTGTACTTGGAGTTGTCCCGTCTCTGATACTGCGCCGGCGGTGTTTCCGGCCCAGCTCGCCTCTGCCTCCTCCACGTGGACGCCGGCCTCCTCTCTGAAAATGGCGCAGCTCCCGCGCGCTCACTGATTCGTTGCCGGAACTGGAGCTGTGCGATCCTGATCTCGCGGGCCTTCTGTAAGCCGGTCGTGAGCGGAACGATGTATCTTGCCATCTGTATACTTTGTTTAGATGGAAATCTTCACAGTCTCGTAGGTATTTCGACCTCTTCTTTTCTTCCGTGTCTTTCTTGTATGCAGCAATTTGTGTATCGATGTCCTCCTTCAATTTAGTGAAATCTTCACTACTCAGGGAGTCCTGTAATTGTTGTTCAGTTGCCAACACTTGCTCTTTGATTTCAACAACAGCCCTCTGGATGCGGTTAATAGTGAGTAGCATTAAGTCATATGCACATTTATTAATAATGCGTTCAAAGTCCTTACAATAATCGGTGTCTTCAGAAAAAAAGGTTGGGCGTAAGTGAACTCTTAAGCCCCTTGGTATTTTGCCCACCTTATAGTATTCGGCTAGTGTAGCCGCATGTAGCTCATATGATGTTAGTCTGCGTAATTCTCTCTCCCAATGACGCTTCTTAAAATCACTTGTAGGAATGTTCAGAAATTCCGTTGTGGTCGTCACCTGTGAGAGGATCCTTTCAGCTTCTGTGGCATCAAAGCTCAGCATTGAAGATGCAGTATTCATCTGGATGAGAGTGGTGCAGCGGTTCAAAAAGCAAGGTAATAGGTAGTAGTCACCAGCACTCACTCAATTGCACACTGCCCGGGAGAGGAGCAAACTCCAAAACTTTAGGTAAAGAAGAAAATCCCAGCAGTCGTGTCTTCATGCGGATAAATGGTTTTATTGGGGTCCTACAATCAGGACGCGTTTCGCGACATGCCTTTCTCAACAGCTTCAGTAGGTACATCCAAGCACATAGAGATACAAAGTATATATACACTAGGATCCTCCCACTGGGATGTGGCTCACACCCCAGGAAGAGGAGGGGTAGACAGTAAACAAAATTGACAGGTAAACAAAAATAAAATAAAATAATAATATCATGTGGAAATCACATATTATATAAGATGGGAAAAAATGGCTATCTTACGCCTTGTAGATTAGTCTCGTGATAATACATGAGTGGAAGTCTGAAAAAAACCAAATATGTAATTAGTCAAAATACTAATAGTCATATTATAGATGCATAATTTCATAATCTCTGTTGAGGCCCTTTGGTTGTAGCGTATCCAGGGTATGAATCCAAAAGGCCTCCCGTCGCAGAAGTAACTTCTTGATGTCGCCTCCCTGCGGGGTCTTCTGATTTGCTCCAGGACTTGGAATTTTAGTTGTGCTATGGTATGTCTGCATCTGTCAAAGTGGTAGGGTATAGGGAGCAGTAGGTTTCCTGTCCTGATGTTAGATTTGTGTTTGTTGATTCTGTCCCTCACTGCCTGCATTGTCTCACCAATGTACAACAGACCACAGGGACATTTGATCAGGTATATAACATTAGAAGATTCGCATGTAAAAAAACCTTTTACTTCAAATGAACGTCCGGAATGGGGATGGTAAAATAATGAGCCCCTGATGATGTGTGAACACTGGAGACAATGCAGGCAGGGGAACGTACCTTTGCGTGGTGTGGAGAGTGTAATCTGATGTGGTACCTTTTGGAGAGGGCCTATGTCAGCCTTGACTAATATATCTCTATAATTTGGAGTTTTTTTATTGCAGATCAAGGGTGGGTTTCTGAACTCAGGGACTGATGGATAGGCTTTTCCCAGAAGGTGCCAATGTTTCCTGACAATGTCATCAGTCTTTTTATTGAAGGGGTGAAATTTGTGCACCAAGGCTACCCTAGGTGTGTCCCTATTGGAATAAGCTGTAGTTCCTGTTCCCTCCACTCTATGGCTTAATCTGCATAAATCTTCATAAATCACACTATTTCTATTCTTATCTCTCCGGCCGCTCCTTTAGTGTATAATTCACTGGCTCTTCTTCTTCCCCTCTTCCTCTTGATTTTGGCATTCCTCAAGGCTCAGTACTAGGTCCTCTACTCTTTTCCCTCTATACAGCCCCCATCGGACAGACTATCATTAGATTTGGTTTTCGATACCATCTCTATGCTGACGACACCCAACTATACACTTCATCCCCTGACATCACCCCTGCTTTACTCCAAAACACCAGTAATTGTCTGGCAGCTGTCTCTAACATCACGTCCTCTCTGTATCTAAAACTGAACCACTCAAAAACTGAACTTCTTGTCTTTCCCCCATCTACTAACCCACCAAAACTTGATATTTCAATTTCGGTCTGCAGCACTATCATAACTCCTGTGCAACATGCCCGCTGTCTTGGGGTCACATTTGACTCTGATTTTTCCTTTGTTCCCCATATTCAATCACTTACATGCTCTTGTCATCTGCACCTCAAGAATATTTCTAGAATCCGCCTGTTTCTTACTGTGGAAACGGCAAAAACTCTTGTTGTTGCCCTGATTCATTCTCGTCTTGACTACTGCAACGTATTACTAATCGGTCTACCCTCTTACTAAACTCTCCCCCTTCAGTCTGTCCTAAATGCTGCAGCCAGGCTCATCTATTCATCCAACCGCTACACTGATGCTGCTAGCCTTTGCCAATCACAACGCTGTTTGCCTATCCACCACAAAATACAGTTCAAACTTCTCACCCTCACCCACAAAGCTCTCCACAGTGCTGTACCTCTATATATCTCCTTCCTCATCTCCATCTACCTTCCTACTCGTGCTCTCCGTTCTGTTAGTGACCTAAGAATAATAACCTCCATAATTCGGACTTCTCACTCCCATCTTCAAGACTTTTCTCGAGCTGCACAGAGTCTCTGGAATACTCTGCCCCGGAATATTAGGTCCATTCACAACTTCTCAACCTTCAAACGTGCCTTAAAAACTTTTTTTTCAGGCAGACTTATCAACATTCCTAAAATTACTTTCCAGGACTAAACCTATCCCCCACCAACTCCTCTGCCTAAACTCGATCCTCTAGTAATCTCAAACCAGAAGCAGATCACCCAGCCCACTCCTGTGAGTTCTATATGGCTCAAATCCTACTTATCACAATCAGCTACCTTATGTGTCACCCCCCATTCCTCATAGATTGTAAGCTCTTGTGAGCAGGGTCCTGACTCCTAGTGTTTCAGTCGCCAGTTACTTTTGTTTTGTACATGAACCCTATGAATTTGTAAAGCGCTGCGGAATATGGTGGCGCTATAATAAATAAATGTTATTATTATTATTATAATCAATTTTTTTGCCCAGTACGAGCAATAAAAGATTGGGTAAAATTAAGATCAGTAGGCCCAGGCCCCCTATTCTTACACAAAGATCTTTTCCCACTAACCAAATTTCAATTTACCTTCATACTCAATAAATGCAAGGAATTTTACAACTTAAAAAATGAAGAGTTATCTGCCCACTCATTCAATATAGGCGAAGCAACTTATGCACATTTCAGCGGTGCAAAAAATAAAATAATAATGAAACTAGGACGTTGGAAATCTAACAGATACCGTTTATACTTAACTTTTAATTTGATCTCTTTCAGAGCTAAAGATTATATGGATCATAGGAAATCAGCAGATAATAGAGGCTCACGATAGATTTACCATCAGATCATATTCAGATAATCTAGGTTTTGGTGATGACATTATAATCTTTTGGAAAGGCATAAAAAACTTACAATAATGGACGTAATTCACAATATCCCAAATTTTTCAAAAATATGGCCGATACCAAAATTACTGATACTCCACATCGTTGCTGAAGATTTAGGAAAGATGAGTACACACATATTCTTGAAAGAGGTGAAAGAGACCATAGTGGACATTCAAATACTTCTACCATTATCCAAGTATCATTTTCCAAAATAATTCCAAAATGGGAATGGAAAGCTACTCAATTCTCTTTCATGGAAAAAATCCGAATTCGATAAAAATATAGAAAAGTTAATGTGGAACAATAACAAACTGTCTTGCAGACACTTTGAACTATAAGGTTTTTTATCTGGTTTATACGACAAGTCGAAGCAGAAACTTTCAGAAATCGGCCTAGACATACTAAACGTCGACTTTGAGAACATAATTGAAAAAGGCTGCGGTGTTAAGGTTATTTGTGCCATATATGCTTCTATATGGCGGTAGGGTTATAGTCTCTACGAGCTGACTAATGTGTATTTATTATTCCTTGTTTTTGGTTGGTTAGTCTAGAGACTTTACTTGACAACATTGAGTAAGATATTACACCGTGGCCTAATATTTCCCACAAAAGTTTTAATTGATCAATAAAGAGATTATTATGTATTTCTGACAGTTCAATTAAAACGTTACATACTGCAGTTACATTGATGCAATAAAAAAGCTAATTTTTTTGTGTTAGATAACAAATTTGTGTGCGATGCTGCATTTCTGACAGTCCAATACAACCGTAACATACTGTATTTACATTGGTGCTATAAAAAAACCACACATTTTGTGCTAGATAGGTGACAGGGACGTTAATTTGTAAAAATCGTCTGTTCCATTGGTGGTTGACATTTTACCAGTTTTGCCGTATACAAGCCCCTGCTCTACATAGGTGACAGGAAGGTACATTTCTAAAAAACATCTTTTACATTGGTGGGTGACGTTTTGCCGTATACAAACCCCTGCTCTGCATAGGTGCCAGGGAGGTAAATTTCTAAAAATCATCTGTTACATTGGTGGGTGAATTTTCCCATTTGTCAGTGTTAAACCTTATCTGCCACTTATCTGCCCAAGCCTCCAATCTATCCAGATCCCTCTGTAGCAGTATATTGTCTTTCTTAGTGTTAATTACTTCACACAGTTTAGTGTCGTCTGCAAAAATGGATATTCCCAAAATGATCCATACATGAAGAAGACATATGTAACTTAAGAACTATTTTTGGAGGTATTACTATGTATTAAAAAAGTAGAGAAATTGAAACTTGGAAATTTGCTAAATTTTGGGTAAATTTGGTATTTTTTATAAATAAAAATGAACTTTATAACTAAATTTTACCACTCTCATTAAGTACAATATGTGACGAAAAAACTGTCTCAGAATGGCCTGGATAAGTAAAAGTGTTTTAAAGTTATCACCACATAAAGTGACACTGGTCAGATTTGCAAAAAATGGCATGGTCCTTAGGGTGAAATATCATCTACAGGCTACATTCAGGTGCACCTGTTTAGGCCCTGGGCCATATCAGCCAGTCTCGGGTGGGGCTCACAGGCACTTCCCACCTCCCATTGCAAGCCTGTCTGTGAGTCAGGCCTTATGTTCCCATAATCCGCCCACTGGCCCCTGGTATTGCCCAAACGGCACAGGTAGGTGAGTGATAGGGCCTCGGGCTACTTGAGAGACCTTGGCGTGGTGCCCGAGCTTAAGACATGTTCTCCTAGTAGGATATGTCGAACTAACCTCTTAATTTTACATCAGTGTGAGGGTTTAGTATTATCGCAAAGTGCACCTGTCTTTGCTTTTGTTTAGTCTTTGATTGTTCTTCACATCCACATAATTGTTACCTTATGTAGGATGGTTATTGTGGTACTTGTAGTCCGTTGCTGGCATCTTCAATTGTATGCATTTTTTTGCTGTTGATTTCCATCAGAAACGGACTACATATATATGCACAACCGCATGTGGGTTTATGCATATCCTGCCTGTTTAACATCACACCACGTTTTAAATAATTTACAAAACTGCTGGAACTGAACATGGCAATATATTTTGTAGTAAATTTTATATGTTGATAACATTAGATAGAAAAAGATGAATTCATAAATTTCTAGACTAAAGAATCAAAACCTCAACATTAAAAATGCACAATGGACAACTGATACCACGGGCTGGCACTATAGACAAATTATATAGCTACAATGCTCTTTAGTAGTATCTATGTGATTTATTTTAAGTCTCATGTATAACCAAGGCCTCATGCACACGAATGTATTTTGGGTCCGCGTCCGAGCCGCATATTTTTCGGCTCGGGCGTGGACCCATTCACTTCAGTGGGGCCGCAAAAGATGCGGACAGCACTCCGTGTGCTGTCCACGTCCTTTTCTCCGTTCCGTGGCCCCGCAAAAAAAATATAGCATGTCCTATTCTTGTCCGTTTTGCGCCGCGTTCTGTTCCGCAAATTGCAGAACGGAACACGGAACAGCTTTCCTGTTTTGCGGATCCACCGATTGCGGACCGCAAAACACCTACAGTCGTGTGCATGAGGCCTAATACAGTATATTTGCTGCAACAACCACTACTAGTGATGACTACATTAGAGTATATTGATACATACAGAATACTCTGTGCCAAAACCTTGAACTACTACTAAATTCAGTCCAGTGTGGTAATGATAGGGAGATTTTACTCTAAATGTCATATAAATCACATGGCCCCATTGCAAAAATCAGAAAGGGCCCCCTTTTTTCCCACAAAAAAAATTCTTTGCACGCTGCTAAATGATATTGACAAAATAGTAATGTATAGTGGGGAAATTTACCAAACTGGTGCAAAACTTGCTTAGTTGCCCCTAACAACCAATCAGATTGATCCTTCCATTTTGCAAAAGCTTAAATCTTATTGATTGCGAGGGGCAACTAAACCAGTTTTCCTTTGCACCAGTTTGAATAAATCTTTCCTTAAAATAATGTCCAGAGTGCAAAACACAGTGGACCACATTTACTAATGTAAGTACAGTGATTACACCTAAATTTTAGTTTAAATTATGCCAAAATGTAGCACAATTTGTCTAATCTAAGTTTAATGGAATTATCAGCCCTAGCGCAAAAAGGGAGCAAAGTTTACCCGGAAAATGTAAGTAGACTGAGGTGTGACTCTTCGCACCACAAGTTTGGTGCAAAATTCTGTCTCAAAGTGAGTCAAAAGTATCTATTCCTGCACCACACTTATCATCAGCCTGAGCAAGCCTGTTATATATTTCGTGCAGATCTAGACAGTCTGTTTAAAAGTGTATGCCATCTATAGGGATAATAAATCTGTCCCATGGAATTTCTAATCTACAGCGTTGCCCATAAGCCAACCTTTTTCTCACTGTGTAAGAGAATTTATAAAATATAATCCACTCTGATGGAATGTACTTTAGCATGTTTTTCAAGCTTTCTTTTCTTACTTTTTTACCCCATGACACACCAAGCTTAAAGTATACTAAAACCCCACAAACACCACCTCCACCACAAAACTGATCTATAATCCCTCTCTCCCAAACCAAACTTTAAGTGCTCCTATACCTTCCATCCAAATATAAACCCCAATTCACAATGTTACACAAAGCCTCGAGAAACCCCCTTCCCCTTCACAGGTAGGTGAGTGTTAGGCCCCGAGCTACTTGAGAAACCTTGCCGTGGTGCTTGGGCTTAAGACATGTCCGCCACTGCAGGACATGTCGACTAATCGCTCAATTTTAACAACAGTTTGAGGGCTTAGTAAGACCGCAGAGTGCACCTGTCTTGTCATTTGTTATTGCTATATTAGCACAAGTTTTAACCAATGGTTCCAGATCTGTGACACATAAAGGAAAACCAATGGGCTCCATTTTCTCATCCAGCCTATATAGAATCAGCAGTTTTTTTTTTATATCTTACATCTGTTTTGCCTATGTCTGAACCCAGTTAGTAAGAATTGTAATACGAACTTAGCCTTTGGTGGTACATGCTGCTGTTTCTACTTACACATAGCCACACATTTTGGGTTTGGTCATTTGAGACTTCTTCTTTTTTAAGTGGTATATACATGACAATTTTTTTTAAAGTAACTATAAAAGCATGAAGGTGTTGGATAGTTTTTTGCCCATGTTTATTTAACGTGTGTTATTTTACTCTGGAAAAAAGTATTCTAGGATCAGACTCCTTATTGTCCTTACACTTAAAATGATTCATGCGTGACCATAACTAGTAGCAATTATACATTTAAATTGTTAGTTCCATTTTAAGGTGCATTTTATTGTTCAGTAGAGATGAGTGAAGCGACTCATATCATAAAGCAGAGTTATGCACCTGTGACAGGGTGTACTTAAAGCTGAGGATGCAACCCCCCTTTCCCCCCCCCCCCACCACCACTTGATTGATAGGGTTGGATATCTCAACTAGCCATAACAATCTTGCACCCACGCTGCTTTCGCCAAGTAGTGCCGCAAGCACAGATGCTCTACTTACGCCTCCAGAGCAGTGACTATTCATGCTTTGAAACCAGTAATCCTCCTTCTTCATTTTTCCTGACTTCTTATCTGAAAAACGACTGATGCCATTTTGAGAAATTCTCCAGAATTGAATCATTAAAAATTTAGATTCTGTATTGATTCAGATTTTTGAAAAATTGGCGTTGAATCTCTAATTATTAGGAGTTTTTACAATATTTTTCGGCTTGAAAAACCTTTAATGATTCAATGATCTACAAAACTCTGTGTCAAGTCGGAAAAAATCTTGTAGCCTATTGTAAATATTGGACAACTAACATAGAAGATTCACTATAAAAAGATTCTCATTTTGGTAACTAATGTCATGATTATCTTTCTGTGGGAGACAAGAATGTGAACACTTGTGTATTAAAGGACTAATATAATTTAAGGCATGGAACGCTAGAAGTGCACTGAAGAGTCTAATATGTAAATTGTACTTAATAGATTCAATATGGGTAGATAAAACATTCAAGAGATATAACGTCTATGTAAATATTCATATGCATCTTTAAAAAAAATGGTAAGAAAAATGGTTTTGTTGAAAACTTGCTAGGTGGTTTTCAGCTTTCGCAGTGATTGTAATTCTATTTTATAAACTTATTTTGTGTTCACAGGAATATAATTTTTTAAAGTGATAGGAAAAAATTAAAGAGTTTGGGGGGCGTGGCTAGCCACGAGTGAGTGAGGATGTGCTCTGCTTGAGCTCCTGTACATCCCCACCATAATTTCCCACTAACCAACTACGTCTGATGGGCAAGACCTTGAAAACGGGAAGAGCCCGACCATTGGCTCCCCTGGCTTCCTCCCAAGGCGACCTTCCACGCTTTTTCGCCCGGCAAGCCCGACACCACAATCAAGCAGGCAACGCTCTGCTTTAGTGATCTCTCTACCTGCCTTCATTGAGCAGCAGGCCCAGCCCCACAGCCCGGAGCAAGTACCTCTGGCTGCATATGAACTGCACTCTTCACAAGGGTGCAAAGGCTCTATTTCCCTTCTTTTGCCTCAGGTCAGTACAGGAGGCTCTTTACTCTCCTCACAAGTTGCAGCATTAGTGGCTCCCAACCATGCCACCCCAGGAGGCTCTGTATTGAGGCCAGAAGCTGACCCTTTCTGGCCCAGTAGTCATGCTCCCAAGCCCCCCACAGTGCTGGAAGCCCCATACACTTATCAAGAGCCCTTTTGTGACTGGGCACTGCCACACACTGGCGCTCATCTCCAGGGCCAGCCTTTGGATCAACATCAGAGGTCCCCTAGCCGACCAGCACTTCATGTCCCATACCCTCTTGCTGTGCATGAACCCTTCCATCCCCCTGCTCACTCCCCAGGTCCTTCTTTGGCAGCATCTTCATATTGGTCCACAGGCTCCTCATGGCATGATCCCCATATGCAGTTATCAGAAGCAACCTCACTGGATAGTAAGGTCACTTCACACCCTACAGACCGGGTCCTCCAGGGATCCCCCTTACATCCCTCTCTGAGACCGCCAAGCTCTGCTTTATTATTTAATGAGCACTCTAGACCACTAACTATGGTGGATTTACGTACCCTTATCTGCTCTCTACCATCTAAGGCAGATTTGTCTAGCTTCGTTATCGACATCCTACAAGAACGTAAAAGGGAATTTGCTCAAGTCCGTTTAGAAATAGCCACGCTTAATGCCAGAGAATTCTGTCACACACCATGCAACTCTGTCAGCAAATGTTAAAGCGCTACAAGACAAAGTCCAAACCCATGACACGCAATTTCAAGTCCTACAAAAATACCTTGATGATATAGAAAACTGCAGTCACCTCAAAAGTTTATGGATTAGAGGCCTTCCAGAGTCAATAGCAACTTCAGACCTGCTGCCCACGATTGCAAGAATATACAATGGTATTCGTGGATCCCCGCCAAACTCTCACATTGAGGCTTCTTTCACACGACCATATGGCTTTTTCAGTGTTTTGCGGGCCGTTTTTATCGGATCCGTTTTTCCGTATATGTTTCCGTTTTGGTTTCGTTTACAGTATACAGTAATTACATAGAAAAATTTGGGCTGGGCTTAAAATTTCCAATAGATGGTTCCACAAAAAACGGAACGGATACGGAAGACATACGGATGCATTTCCGTATGCGTTATGTTTTTTTTGCGGACCCATTGACTTGAATGGAGCCACAGATCGTGATTTGCAGGCAATAATAGGACATGTTCTATCTTTGCACAGAACGGAAACACTTCAATTTTTTTGCGGAACCTTTGAAATTAATTGCCCCGTATACGGAACGCAAAAAAATGGTCCGTACACTCGCGAAAAAAAATTTTGTGTGAAAGAAATGAAAAGAAGGTTTCTGGACTCCACTGCTTTGCTTTCTTATATCTTTATTTCACAGCTCAAATTCGAAATTCGGTGTAGATAAAGTATGGGGCTCAATCGCTCGCTGGGCTAAGCTGTATGGGATCGGTGCCGATGTTCCCTTAGCTGTTTGTGTGAAAGAGGCCTGATATTCTTATAAAAAAGTCTCCATCACGCTGCTACAAGACCTTTCACGCCACACTCTGTCACAGCGAGCTGCTCTATGTTGAGTCCTAGACCTCCTCAAAGATCGAGGCATTCCCTATTGCTGGGGCTACCCCTTTGCCCTATTTGCATTTCCTAGAGTAGATGTTGCTGCTCTCCATAATCCTTCGGACTTACCGAAATTTTCTCCAACAACTAGACCCGCCATTAGTTGACTTGGGCCCCTGACCATCCATCCTTCCACCTGCCTCCATATCACAGAGATACTCTCATCCTTCACATGCCGTCAACACCGAAACACCTGGACCGAACATGCAAACCCCCCGCAGACGGCGGCAGCGATGATCTGCTAATCCTCAACATGGATCTCCATCTAATCTCATTACCGGAGGGACTACCTGCTGTTCCTGATTGGGACCATTAACCAGTACCCATAATGGCTTCTCTCTTCTGTTTGCCTTGCACTTATGTGTTCTTCTTGCTCTCTCTCTATGGTTGGTGGTATTGATTTACCAGTTCAGTTTGATAGGGATTGTAGCAGGCCTGCTCTTCTCTGGCTGTTACTTCCCCCTAATAGTTAGAGACACTCCCCCATGACAGTTTGCTCCCTGGTGACTGCCTCATTAGACCTCTAGGTCACACTCTTTCGCCTTTGTCATGTTTTCCTTCCTTTTAACCTTTCTTATTTTCTTTCATTTATTTCTTACTGGTCTCCCCCTGATATGACGACACTCAAGATTGGGTCTTTCAATGCAAAGGGCTTCAACACTTCTGAAAACAGAGCCCAAGTACTTCACCGTTTTCATCACCAGAAGGTGCACTTTGTCTGTTTTCAAGAGACACACTTCAAAAAGGGTGGTGCTCCTAGCATACGACATCGGCACTACACAGTCTAGCACTTTGCAAACAATCCAGTGAACAAGACAAAGGGAGTCACCATAGCAATCCATAAATCTTTGCCTCACAAAGTGCTAGGCTGTACTGTTGATTCTGGGGCCAGGTACCTGATTCTTTCATTAATGATTGGTGGACGTGAATTCACCTAATCAAGATCAGACCTACTTTATTCTAGACTTAATTGATACGGCCCTTCCCCTGGTTCGCGGAACAGTCATACTTTGTGGTGACCTTAATCTTACCCTCGACCCTACGCTAGATAATTTAACTGGATGCGCTTCCCTTCCCTATTCCACCATCAAAAAAGTCAAAAGAGCACTACTTCAACTACAACTATATGACTTCTGGCATCTCCAGCACCCAGCTGAACTCCACACAAATAGGTAATATCCTGTGGTCAGACTATGCCCCAGTGTTTTGCTCCTTAAATCTTCCTTTTCTCTCAAAATGCGAGTGGACTTGGCATTTAAATTAATCTCTTCTTCTTGACCCAGTGTGCGCTGCTGATCTAACCAGCACTGTAACAAACTTTCTGTCTGACCATAGTACAGATACTACTCCACTCCCAATGCAATGGGAATCATTGAAATGTGTCCTGCATGGACTCCTTACTAAGCACGGCTCCCGTCTCAAGAAGGAGAAAGCACACTCCCTTAAGCTTGCACTGCAGAAGGTTGCCTCTCTGGAACAAGCGAGCCCTCTCCATATCGACTCTACGTGACCTCCAAAATGCATGTATGGACGCTAAACGACTTTTGGAAGCGTCTTATAAACAAATGATACAAATATGCCATAGCAAATTCTACGAATATGGAAACAAGAGTGTTTGCTTGCAAGGGCTCTTAGGGGAAAATTGGCTGTCTCCCACGTCCCTGCTCAAAATATTCGCCAAACTGCTGGCTAACAGACTAAACGCCTTTCTACTCTCGATTATTCATACTCATCAGGTGGGGTTTGTGCTGGGGCGGGAGGCTCAGGATAACACCCTTAAAACAATAGATGTCATCCACTATGCTAAGTCCAACAATGTTCCCCTTATGATCTTTTCCCTGGACGCTGAGGAAGCCTTTGACTGTATCTCCTGGCACTCTATCCACACCATCTTTTCACACCCGGGTATAGGTCCAGGATTTCTGTCGAAGATTCTAAGTTTATACCAACAACCTTCCGCACGAGTTAAAATAAATGGCCCTCTCTCTCCCCCTTTTTCTATTCCTAATGGGACACAACAGGGTTGCCCCCTGTCCCCTCTACTATATGTCCTGGTTATGGAGCATCTGTTGTCCTCCATACATGCCAACCCAGACATCTCGGGAGTAATGATCGGAGACCAAGAATACAAGTGTGCAGCTTTTGCAGTTGATCTCCTGCTCTATATAACTAATGCCCGCATTTCTCTATCGTCTTCGCTCCATGAGATCTCACAATTTGGCGAATGGACCAATTTCAAAATCAATTTGACTAAGTCTGAGGTCTTGAATGTTTCCCTATCCAGTACATTGATATCTGCTCTTAAAACATCTTTCCCCTTTACCTGGCCACCAAACGGGATAACATACTTAGACGTAAAAATCAATGCCGACATGTCGCGGCTTTTTAAATTGAACTTCATCACCCTTCTTCAGCAATTCCAGAGGGACTTAGTGGCCTGTCGCCGACGGGATTTCTCCTGGTTTGGCAGGATTAGCATTTTGAAGATGACTTTGCGCCAAAAACTCCTCTATCTCCGGCAGACCATCCCCCTTCGTATTCCGTCCACAGTTTGGTCCCAAATACACCGATGTTTCACGCAATTTGTGTGGTCACCTGGTAAACCGCGGATCAAGTGAGAAATATTGACCCGCTCTATAGAGATGGGGGGGGATTGGTCTGCCATACTGTAGACTCTATTATCACTCTACTGCCTATGCTCGGCTCTTAGACATGATGCGCATTGATACCTCCAAGTCTTGGGTACATATTGCATCCATAAGTCGCCATACCTCTCTAATTGATCCTAAAGGTCTCTGGTCCCAATCACTGATCATCCTCTCTTCTCACCGAGGCGCTCTTCACACCCTTTCCATCAGGGCACAAAGATTAATTCACTCAGATTTGACCAAGTCCTTTCGGGACCCTCTCTGAAGTCTCTACCTCAACTGATCGGAACCCCTTCCCCATCACCACGTAATTCCTTTGAATACATACAGCTCCAGCATTTTCACTCCTATATGAGTAAGGCCCACACAATGACCCAAAACCTTACAACATTCAAACAGATGTGTATAACCTCCTCAGTGTTTTTTAGAAACATCTAAACTGTATACAAAGTACTCATACATCACTGCTCCTTGCACTCTCTCCCCTTCTGTCGGGCCTGGGAACAGGACTTAGGTATACAGCTCACCCCAACCCAATGGAAGAGGACTTTTCTCCTGACCCATAAAGCATTGATCTCAACTAAGGCCCAAGAAACAAGCTATAAAATCTTAAACAGCTGGTACAGAGTGCCCGCGTTGCTTCACAAGTGGTTTCCAACAGTGTCTGATCGCTGCTGGAAATGTCATACAGAGGAGGCCTCAATGATCCATATTTGGGGGCAGGGCACTGTCCTGCGCCCTTTTTGGAAATTTGTACATAAGGTAATCAAAGAAGTAACCGGCATACCTGTACAGAAAACCCCTGAAGCCCTTCTACTTTTTGTACTTGACCTGAATATCCCTGCCTACAAGAATTAGCTTTTGAAATATATGATCCAGGCAGCTAAGGCAGTCATACCACGACACTGGAAATCCTCCTCTCCCCGCTCACCAGAGGAATGGTTTGAAGAGATTGCCCTATATGAGAGAATGGAGGACCTTATTAGTGTGACACCCTCAGATTCCTCATGGTTTTTGAATACCTAGGGGTTATGGGATACGTTTCGCTCCTCAGAGTACAAAAAAAAGTACAAATGTAAATACTACATAGCTAGTCTTTACCCCTTCTTACCCTTCCCCCTCTTCCCCTTCCCCTCCCACTGTCTTTTGATTTTCATTTATTGTCTTTTGTCAATAGTTATATTTTGTATTTTGTTGTAGTTTACATCCACGTTATCATGTGGTTTATTCTGTTTGAGTGCTAGATGTTCTATGTGCTCTCTCTTCATCTATGACTATTATACGCTTGTACCAATTGTTACGGTAAAGATAATCTTATACTGAAAACCTCAATAAAAACTTGAATGAGAAAAAAATGAAGAGATCCAAGGTGTTCTCAAGAGAAAAGGGATTCAATAGATGGATTCCAGAGGTTATAAAGAGGTCTCCAAAGGAGAAATAAACAAACAGAAGACAAGAATTTTAGATCAACTGTCCAATTATTTGTCCCACTCCCAAGAATTTGGTCATAAATATTCTAGGTGTCAATTAAAGAAACACTACTCTGATCACAAAGGAAGATAAGGACGTACATTGGCTGCTGTTCATAAAAGCTTTGCTGAAAATAACTTTTAAAAAGTACTCTGTAGCTATGTAATAAAAATTGATGAAATATTTTCCTTTTTTTTTTAATTTCCATATAACAAACAACAGCACAAAGAGGATCCGCTGCAGATTCTCTGCAGTAAAATATAGTGCACTGTGGAAAATTTCAGCAATGCAAGCCACACATAACTTGCCCTGTGGAGCAGATTTTAAGGGTACAGCCAAGTGTTGAGTGACTTGAAGTATCCTAAATTTCAATCAGAATTTTAGGGAAAATTTGATTCTCAGCGAAGCCGAATTTCCTTGTGCATCTTGATAATGAATCAATTTACTCTGAAATGGAGAAAAAAAAAACATACTCTCCTCATTCGTTTGAGCATGAAGAGGCCGCCGCAGCCATCTTGATTGAAGATCCCTCACGAAATTTTGTGCGCAGTGACATATGACGTGTGATACCGTGGTGACGTCTTCACGCTCACTGCAGGTGGCGGGTTTTCTTCAATCAAGATGGAGCGGACGGCTTCACAGCGATCAAGTATATGAGGTGAGTATAATTTTCTTCTTTTCAGCCACTAGTGATGAGCAGCAAAGGCAATATTCGTTTTCGCGATATTTTGCAAATTTTTGTCCTAATATTCGCCATAAATTTGCAAATTCTAGAATTCGTTATCTCCAGTCTCCTAGCACCCTGCACTGGAACCAATTAGCTGCACTATATCACTATCTAACCTACACTGACTATTTCCTACTAACTATCTTTAATATATGTATATACATATATCTTTAATATATGTATTAGCTAACTAACCATCTAATGTAATTGAATAAGGATCCAGATGACCCAGCAAAGCACAGAGCACAGCAATGACACTGTTGTCTCTCAGAACTGCAAAAAACAGCAGAAAATGGCTGCTGGGGAGTTTCCTATATAGCAAGGGGTATGCAACTTTCTGATTGGTTGCTAGGGATGTTGCTAAGCTCAGACAAAGAAATTGCAGCCTTCTAATTGTCCCACAAGCAAGAAGCAGTGAGGTTACTGATGAAAAAAAATCTAGAATATTTGCGATTACGAAGATACAGCACTATATTCTAGATCTTCGCGAATTCTTCTTCGCGAAGTGCCGTTATTTGCAATAAAAATTTGCGATTAGAATTTTTTATATTGATGACCTATCCTCAGGTTTGGTCATCAATATCAGATCTGATATTGATGACCTATCCTGGTCATCAATATTAAAATCCTGGACAACTTTCTTAACCCTTTAATTTGTTAATTGGTTTACATCTGAGAACTCTACAGGTTGACTTTGAGAAATGCCCCTATTCTGGCTATGCAGAATGGACTACTTCATTTAATAATCTGATTAAAATTGTTTCTCTGCATGTTTCTCTGCATAAACCCCTATAAATGATTCAGCGCTATAGGTGCATCATATAAATCTTTATTAAGTATTCAACAAGAAATAACATCATATAAAATCATTAAAACACATGATGACAAGATTCCCCCTCCCAATATGGTTGTACACAATTAATTCGACAAAAGGGATCCCAGTAACAAAAATGCAATAGGATGTGTCCATGCAAACCAAATAAAACGTCCACAAAGTCGGAAGAAGCCCTCAGAAGAAGCAGTGGCGAAACGGTCGTCAGGGCTCTCTCCCTCCATAGGGATTTATGTACAATACTTTGTCTCATGTCTTAATGGGTAATATAGGTATGTCTCCAGCTAGTGGACACCAGTTATCATTCCCTTAATGACTTTGTGGACGTTTTATTTGGTTTGCATGGACACATCCTATTGCATTTTTGTTACTGGGATCCCTTTTGTCGAATTAATTGTGTACAGCCATATTGGAAGGGGGAATCTTGTCATCATTTGTCTGTGCTCCAGTGGTTTAATGATTTTATATGATGTTATTTCTTGTTGAATACTTAATAAAGATTTATATGATGCACCTATAGCGCTGAATCATTTATAGGGGTTTATGACATTGTAGGCGTGGTGAATTATTGTTTTGTATAGATTGGTTTGACTATGTTTCTCTGCATGTTATCTTCACTCTATGTCTCTATTCTATCGAAGGTCAAAGAAGATAAATGAAATATATTTTTCCTAATTCCTAAAACATGACATGAGATCTTTTGTTAACAATATTCTCATTTTATTATGCTCTATCTTGGCGATCTTAAATACATCTTTGTCACCTTCCATAGTTTTCTCCTTCAGACTGTTCATTATAATTCATTGTAATTCTCTACAGGAAATTATGCATTATTTAGAGCTGTGTCAGATTTAAGTATATACTAAACTTTATATGACACCAACTACAGGGGCTACTTAGGGTCAAATAGTGTCAAAATAAGCGTGCTTTTGTGCTTGAAGCAGCATCGTATCAAATGCATTTCGGTCCCAAGCTTGTCATATAAAATCTTGCAATGCCATATATCATTTATATAAAGTCATAGACAGAGGGGAATACATGGTTGACATGGTTTTACTACTAACTATACATATATATATATATATATATATATATATATATATATATATATTTAAACACACACCTGTTTTAGGTGGGATTATATCTAATGTCATTTTTCCACTTTTAGGAAACCCTAATATAGACTATGTTGTTCTTGGACACAACCAAAAACAGTTAGAGAGCATACATAGATTACTGGATTATTATTGATGGAGACACTATAGCGGTATTATTACAACTGGTGCACTATGTAGGCATTATTATTAAAGTAAGAATTTTAGGGGACATTACTACTACTATGGCACTATTCTTTCAGCAGTATAGCATATGGGAGCTTTGGGGAGCACAGTAGGCACAGTACTGGGGTGGCTGCAGGATGACATTGTTGGTGAGTTTGTTTTTAGAAGGTTCGGAGGATGATGGAAAGTGAGAAATCTAAGATGTTTGTGTGGCAAGCTCTGCAGAGACAAGATGTCGGTAAAAGAATGTGTCATGGCATTCTGGGCCAATTGGCAATAATAAGAAATGAGAATGTCTGTATACGAGGAAACATCATTGGATGTAAAAGGTATGTACTGTTGTATTCTCCTGCATGTTTGGTAGTGTTGGCAGGCAGTCTCTTTCATATCTTAATTAGAGACAAACGCTGGCCCTGTCAATCAAGGACGGCAGGGCGTGACTTGAGGTGGGCGATCTGAGCCTGTAGGAGCAGAAGCAACATCCCCCCCTCCCCCCCACTTTTAGAGGCTAATTAACATATTATAAAAGTTAAAAGTGTGCAGTAACAGGGGCATCCAGAAGCATAAGATTAGGAGATTTAGGTTCTGCTGACATTAGCACATTGCTAATGTCAGCCAGTTTAATAGGGTTAAATCTGGTGACAGAAACCCTTTATGCTATTGTATTAATTAAACTTGCAGGGACATGGAGAATTGAACATTTAAAACTTGGAGGGTCGCCAAACTTTTCCTATTTTCTCTATTAGAAACTGAACTTGTACTCTAATTTGTCCTTTAGTGAATAAATCTGCAGCTGTGCAAATGCAAAATCTGACTTGAATCTTGATAATATTTGGAAGTCCGAATTATAGATTGGCAAGCATTGAACAGATCTAGGCTACACTGTAATGTAGTTGTCATTTTGCAAAGAGTTTTTGTATTTTACTCTTTTTGGGCTGAAGATAATTTTTTTCAATTAGACTTTATTGCAAATTTTCAACAGTTTTTTCCACAGGGTTAAGATTTAGCCTATCTGCAGAGTATCTTCCTTTTAATTTCAAATTGCTGATTGCTCTTATCTCTAAACTTATGAATAGCTCAACCATTCATTTAAGCGATAAATGTATCAGTTTGGTAAGAATTAATAAGTGTTTATGAGCTGCCAGGAGTTTAGAGATAAGGGATATACAGCTGTAGAGCAGTGAAAAACTGAAAATAAGATATTCTGCAGATAAGCTGAAACATAACCCTGTAGGACAAAACTCTTTTTAAACTTTTTTAAGACTAATTGATTTTTTTAGCCCAAAATGAGTAAATGCAATAATAAAAAAAATGCCCTGAAGGTTTTCATAGCCTTTAAACAAATCAGTGTCAAAATATGATAATTGTGTAAAAAATGAAATAAGGTACAGTAGCAGGAACCATCTCAAAATCCACAGGCAACATTTACAGATTTTGCTGCAGATATGCTGCATTGTAAACAGTGAAATTCTTGGCTAGATCAAATGTATCACATTTAAAGCCCATAGTTTCTAACAAATCCCAGAACATTTATGTTTCACCCCAGAAAATCCCAGGCATGGCCTCATGACTACCCCACAATACCGAGAAAACGCCCATACATTACCCATTTGGGAGGAAATTTGAACAAACACGCTCCTTTCATTGCTCCCTTTGTAGCTATCCCTTTAAATTTTCTGGTATTGTTGGCACTTGGCAATTATGAAATTCAGGATATGTTCCTTTTAGATTATCTTCTGACTCCTCCAACTACACATGATGCACTACATTCCTTTCATCAATTCCAAGTAATAAACATTAGACATTTTGTCTTAGAGTTCATCAGGGACCAGTAAATAAAGCAAAGCAAGGCCTACTCACATAACAACTACCTTTAACACATCATCCAGCAGAATAACAGTGACTAGTGATGGTTATTATTATATTTAGTTTACATGTAATTGCCATTGATTTTTTTATAGCAGTACTTTTCCACTGTGGTTATATATTACATGAGCAGTTCTAGAAATAAGTCTCCTAGTCTCTGTAATGGCATGTCAACTCCAGTGTTGTATGTCCGTTGATTACTACAAGCTGATGCCCTTTGTCAGCAGTTTTGTCGCATAGAAATGAATTTGATCTGCCGATTCATGTGTCATGTTCATGAAAAAACCCACACTGATGTGGATGTACCCTTAGAAAAAGTGTGGGGTGAAAATCTAATACTTAAAGGGGTTATTCAACCCCTATAATGACCCCCCTAATGACCGGCACCTCATTTTGGTTATACTTATCCCGCTGCCCAGCACCCACATCACTCCTGCTCACCGAACGGCCACCACTGTATCTCCCCGTTGCATGGATCAAATCATCTGGCGTTGAAGACGGGCAGCCAATAGCAGGCCGCAATATGGGCAAGCCTCCCTAGCATCACGAGTGATGCTAGGGAGGCTCATCTCCATCGTGGCCTGCTATTGGCTGCTTCCCCTGTCTTTGGATGTTTTGATCTGCGCGGGTGCCAGGGAGCTTGGTAAGTATGTGAAGTATATAAGGTGCCCGGGCATTAGGGGGGTCATTATTGGGGCTGGACCCGCTGCTCAAGATACTCCCACTTGATTGACAGGACCAAACATCTCACGTCTGTGCCATTTCTCAAAGGATTTTGCAGAGAATCTACTGATGCTACCTGAGCAACAGAGATGCTGACTGTGCATGCACCACTCATGTCTGGGTACATCCAGAAGTGAAGCAGCGCATGCACAGTTGGCATATACGCTGCTCAGGCAGCAGCAGCAGATCCTTGGTGCTCCCTCTGCTACTCAGGGCACAGGTGTGAAATTGATAGGGCCATATATCTCACCTGGCCCTGTCAATTACATTGCTGCAAAGAGGGGGATCTTTTGAGCAGTGGGGCAAGCCCCTTATTGCTCAAGGAGGCTGATTTTTTAATCAATTTCATTTGTACGAATCAATTCACTCATTACTAATCAGAATTTTTGGGATTCATCCTGCGTGAATCTCACAATATAATGGCCACTATTTTACAGTCCAGAAGAGAGAGAAGAAGGCACCTGCCCCAAAGAGGGATAATTTTTGGATCACTTTTTTAATTTAGAAAAAAAATGACAGTGCAGTGTGTTTTTAAACAGACTGTTTGTTACCACCAGCTTCCATCCATTTACCCATAGCCACATACTGTATGTCACTGTCACTTTGCCATTACTAATACTGTCTTATTAAAGAGCTTGAAAGGAGTTGAACACAGTTATAGGAGACCTCAGGGTGTCATACACAACTTGTCAGGGCAATAGGGGCACACCTTCATTTGGAATGAATCAAATCTGATGTCTGTTTGACTAAATTGAACCCAAAACAAATTCAGGGAAATTTGCTCATCTCTATGATCCACCTATATTAAAGGGACTCTTCTTTTCCTATCTGAGGGTGAAATAGAATATAGAAGACAGCTGTAGTTTTATATAATTTGATTCAGTATTTTAAAGTTAAAATCTGTATAATGCTGCCAGGATTCTTAGAAAAGGTAAGCCCTGCTCTACCCACCCAAACAATTGACAACTTTTCCTGCCTTACCCCTGAGTCTGTACTGCGCTCAGATAAGGGTATCATAAGAGATCTGCATGATTCACACTGTAACTCTATGACTATATAACCATGGAAGTTTGATGCTTTTAGAGACTTTAGTACTAGAAATACACTTTGCCACATTAACCACTTCAGCCCCCCTACCTTAAACACCCTTAAAGACCAGGCCACTTTTTACAATTCCACGCTACGCTACTTTCACCGTTTATTGCTCCGACATGCAACTTACCACCCAAATGAATTTTACCTCCTTTTCTTCTCACTAATAGAGCTTTCATTTGGTGCTATTTCTTTCTTGCTGACATTTTTACTTTTTTTTTGATGAAATTTTTGCAAAAAAATGATATTTTTCACTTTATGTTGGAAAATTTGTCAAATAAAACTACATTTCTCTAAAAAATTTTCTCTAAATTTATTGTTCTACATGTCTTTGATAAAAAAAAAATGCAATAAGTGTATATTTATTGGTTTGGGTAAAAGTTATAGCGTTTACAAACTATGGTGCAAAAAAGTGAATTTCCGCACTTTGACTTTCTGAGCACCTGTCCTGTTTCCTGACGTACTACAATGCCCAGACAGTAGAAATACCCCATAAATGACCCCATTTCCGAAAGTAGACACCCTAAGGTATTCACTGAGGGGCATAGTGAGTTCATGGAAGTTTTTATTTTTGTCACAAGTTAGCGGAAATGGATTTTTTTTTTTTTTTACAAAGTCTCATATTCTACTAACTTTTGCCAAAAATACAATTTTACATGAACTCACCATACCCCTCACAGAATACCTTGGGGTGTCTTCTTTCCGAAATGGGGTCACTTGTGAGGTATTTATACTGCCCTGGCATTTTAGGGGCCCCTAAAGCGTGAGAATCCAAATGCGTAAAAATGCCCTGTAAAATCCTAAAGGTACTCATTGGATTTAGGGCCCATTTGCGCATCTTGGATGCAAAAAAGTGGCACACATGGGGTATCGCCAGTACTCAGGAGAAGTAGGGCAATGTGTTTTGGGGTGTATTTTTACATATACCATGCAGGGTGTGAGAAATATCTCTGTAAATGACAACTTTTTAAAAAATTTATACAAAGTTGTCATTTACAGAGATATTTTCACACCCAGTAGGGTATATGTAAAATACACCCCAAAACATATTGCCCTACTTCTCCTGAGTACGGCGATACCCCATATGTGCTACTTTTTGCATCCAAGATGCGCAAATGGGCCCTAAATCCAATGAGTACCTTTAGGATTTTACAGGACATTTTACGCATTTGGATTCCAAACTGCTTTTGACGTTTAGGGGCCCCTAAAATGCCAGGGCAGTAAAAATACCACACAAGTGACCCCATTTCGGAAAGTAGACACCCCAAGGTATTCGCTGATGGGCATAGTGAGTTCATGGAAGTTTTATTTTTGGCACAAGTTTGCGGAAATTGATTTTTTTTTTTTTTTTTTTACAAAGTCTCATATTCCACTAACTTGTGCCAAAAATACAATTTTACATGAACTCACCATACCCCTCACGGAATACCTTGGGGTGTCTTCTTTCCGAAATGGGGTCACTTGTGGGGTATTTATACTGCCCTGGCATTTGAGGGGCCCCTAAACGTCAGAAGCAGTTTGGAATCCAAATGCGTAAAAATGTCCCATGAGATCCTAAAGGTACTCATTGGATTTAGGGCCTCTAGCTATCTTGGCTGCAAAAGTGGCACACATGGGGTATCGTCGTACTCGGGAGAAGTAGGGCAATGAGTTTTGGGGTGTCTTTACATATACCCCTACTGGGTGTGAAAATATCTCTGTAAATGACAACTTTGTATAAAAATTTTAAAAGTTGTCATTTACAGAGATATTTCTCTCATCCAGCATGGGTATATGTAAAAATACACCCCAAAACACATTGCCCTACTTCTCCTGAGTACGGCGATACCCCATGTGTGCCACTTTTTTGCAGCCAAGATGCGCAAATGGGCCCTAAATCCAATGAGTACCTTTAGGATTTTACAGGACATTTTTACGCATTTGGATTCCAAACTGCTTTTGACGTTTAGGGGCCCCTAAAATGCCAGGGCAGTAAAAATACCACACAAGTGACCCCATTTCGGAAAGTAGACACCCCAAGTTATTCGCTGATGGGCATAGTGAGTTCATGGAAGTTTTTATTTTTTGGCACAAGTTTGCGGAAATTGATTTTATTTTTTTTTTTTTTTTTTTTACAAAGTCTCATATTCCACTAACTTGTGCCAAAAAATACAATTTTACATGAACTCACCATACCCCTCACGGAATACCTTGGGGTGTCTTCTTTCCGAAATGGGGTCACTTGTGGGGTATTTATACTGCCCTGGCATTTGAGGGGCCCCTAAACGTCAGAAGCAGTTTGGAATCCAAATGCGTAAAAATGTCCTGTGAAATCTTATAAGGTACTCATTGGATTTAGGGTCCCTTTGCGCATCTTGGCTGCAAAAGTGGCACACATGGGGTATCGACGTACTGGAGAAGTAGGGCAATGTGTTTGGGGCGTATTTTACCTATACCTCTACTGGGTGTGAAAATATCTCTGTAAATGACAACTTTGTATAATTTTTTTAAAAAGTTGTCATTTACAGAGATATTTTTCACACCCAGTATGGGTATATGTAAAAGTACACCCCAAAACACATTGCCCTACTTCTCCTGAGTACAGAGATACCACATGTGTGCCACTTTTTGCAGCCAAGTTGCGCAATTCGGCCCTAAATCCAATGAGTACCTTTAGGACGGTATTTTTACGCATTTTTCTTCTCACGCTTCAGGGCCCCTAAAATGCCAGGGCAGTATAAATACCCCACATGTGACCCCATTTTGGAAAGAAGACACCCCAAGGTATTCTGTGAGGGGTATGGTGAGTTCATAGAAGATTTTTTTTTTTGCCCAAGTTAGCGGAATTTGATTTTTTTGTTTTTTTTCACAAAGTCTCCCTTTCCGCTAACTTGTGACAAAAAGTTCAATCTTTCATGGACTCAATATGCCCTCAGCGAATACCTTGGGGCGTCTTCTTTCCGAAATGGGGTCACATGTGAGGTTTTTGTACTGCCCTGGCATTTGAGGGTCACCGCAATCATTACACGTATGGCCAGCATTAGGAGTTTCTGCTATTCTCCTTATATGGAGCATACGGGTAATGAGATTTTTTCCGTTCAGCCTCTGGGCTGAAAGAAAAATGAACGGCACAGATTTCCTCATTCGCATCGATCGATGTGGATGAAAAATCTCTGCCAAAAAATATGCAAGAAAAAGAGGGGCCTGGCGATTGCCAGGACATAGGGGCTCCGCCCAAACATCCATACCCACTCAGCTCCTATGTCCTGGCAAACGTGATTTCTCCATTCACATCGATCAATCCATCGGTGTGGAGGAAGACATCTTTGCCAGATTTTTTGATACAAAGTGTTTGCCAAAGCATATGAACTCCAACACCTCTCCTCAGCTCACATGCCAGGGCAAACGTACCTGTCCTGCAGAGGAGAAATCTCGTCTTGCAGCGCCGCATACACTGACTTCACGTGTCTTCTGATAGCAGCAATGCTTCTCTCAGAATTCACATCAGTGCTGCGGCGTTTCGTCGGTTGGTCCGTTGGTCTGTTGGTATACCTGGAAAATAAAGGGTGGTTATGGGGAAAAAAAAAAAAAGAAGAAAAACAGGCAGCAGGCACATGACTTGAACGTTGCAAACTTTATAAAACCAGAACATTTTAAAACTTTTATAAAACATGAACATAAAAACCTGAACTAACTCAAGATTTTTTTTTCTTGCTACCTGTTTAATTTTTTATTTTTTTTACCATTTCACTCTTTATTTTCCTAGCAGAAACCTCTCCTTTCCCATGGGACAATGTGTAAAGTGTAAATCACACAGAGATGGTGCGAAGTACATTATACGCGTTATCCCAAGTGAAAGGAGAGGTTTCTACCGTTTCACACTTCTGCTGTAGCACACCAGCACCGTCCCTATGTGTTAGGGTCTCTCAAAACCTAGTGTCCTGAGAGACCCTAGAGCCTCAGTGGAAAAAAACTACCTGTGTAGTGCTGTCCCTAGGTCCCTAAGTGTACCTGAGTGTGGTACTTCCGGAAACACTCTCCAAGGCATAGGGCAGGGTGGTCAGGACAGTCAGGACAGAAATAACGGGTGTCACGCCTTATTCCACTCCTGCTACAGACACGACATTTTTTCGGGGTGGCGGTTGGTTTGAGGTACCCGGCACAACGCTAGGGAAGTGCCGCTCGTGTAGACGGCTAACTACACTGGTGGATGGGGCCACGGAACCTCCTGGGTACAGGAGGTTCTCGACGATCTCTTCCTGGAATTTTAGGAAAGATCCAGTTCTCCCAGCCTTACTGTAGAGAACGTAACTATTATATAGAGCCAATTGAATCAGATAAACAGACACTTTTTTATACCAGCGTCTGGTCTTTCGGGAAACCAAATAAGGGGCCAACATCTGGTCGTTGAAGTCCACCCTCCCATGTGGAGGTTATAGTCGTGGACTGAGAGGGGCTTTTCAACGACACTGGTTGCCCGTTGAATTTGTACTGTCGTGTCTGCGTGAATGGAGGAGAGCATGTAAACGTCACGCTTGTCTCTCCATTTCACCGCGAGCAGTTCGTCGTTACACAGTGCAGCCCTCTGCCCCCTTGCAAGTCGGGTGGTAAGAAGCCGTTGGGGTAGCCCCGGCGACTAGGTCGCGCGGTGCCGCAGCAGCCAATCTGTTCTAGGAACAAATGCTTGAAGAGGGCCACACTTGTGTAAAAGTTGTCCACGTAAAGATGGTACCCCTTGCCGAATAAGGGTGACACCAAGTCCCAGACTATCTTCCCACTGCTCCCCAGGTAGTCAGGGCAACCGACCGGCTCCAGGGTCTGATCTTTTCCCTCATAGATCCGAAATTTGTGCGTATAGCCTGTGGCCCTTTCACAGAGCTTATACAATTTGACCCCATACCGGGCGCGCTTGCTTGGGATGTACTGCTTGAAGCCAAGGCGCCCGGTGAAATGTACAAGGGACTCGTCTACGCAGATGTTTTGAGCAGGGGTGTACAAATCTGCAAATTTCTGGTTGAAATGGTCTATGAGGGGCCGAATTTTATGGAGCCGGTCAAAAGCTGGGTGGCCTCTGGGACGGGAGGTGGTGTTGTCACTAAAGTGCAGGAAACGCAGGATGGTCTCAAAACGTGTCCTGGACATGGCAGCAGAGTACATGGGCATGTGATGAATTGGGTTCGTGGACCAATATGACCGCAATTCATGTTTTTTGGTTATGCCCATGCTGAGGAGAAGGCCCAGAAAAGTTCTAAGTTCGGAAACTTGGACTGGTTTCCACCGGAAAGGCTGGGCATAAGAGCTTCCCGGGTTGTCGGCGATAAATTGAGTGGCATATCTGTTTGTTTCTGCCACGACTAAGTCAAAGAGCTCCGCAGTGAAAAACAGCTCAAAAACCCCAGCGCCGATCCTATCTGAGCTGTTTCCACCCGAACTCCTGACTGGGCGGTGAAAGGGGGAACTACTGGTGCGGCTGAAGATGGGGGCTGCCAATCAGGATTTGCCAGCACCTCAGGGACTCTAGGGGCTCTACGGGCCTGTCTGCGCGGTGGCTGCGACGGGAAACTACTGCACGTGCCACCGTACCAGCTTCTACTGCCCTTCTGGTGCTCGCCACTTCACCATGTTCTACGGCAGTGCTGGTAGAAGGTCCAGGACGGGCTGCGCTGCTGGTGTATGCCTCACCACGTAATCCGGCAGCGCCAGCCCCACTCTGCTGCCCTTGAAGCGGATCCTGCGCAACCTGCGGTCTAGCAACACGGGGCCGGGTACGCCTGCTTCTATCAGGGACCTCCACCTCCTCGTCAGAACTTTGGGTCAGAGAGCCACTGCTTTCTACAGGTTGGTATTCTGACCCGCTGGATTCGTCAGATGAGGGTTCCCACTCCTCATCCGACTGGGTCAGAATCCTGTAGGCCTCTTCAGAGGAATACCCCTTGTTTGACATTTGGGCGTCTAAATTTAGGGGTATTCCCTGAGACTACCCAAGAAAAAAAGCAAGCCTGTCTTACAATTGAGAGGGTAGCGAAGTACAGAAGCCGCTGCGATTGATAAAAAGATCAAAACTGATTTTTTTATTGCCGCAGCGCTGTGAAGGGATTGTGCAGTGATTACAAAAAAAAAATTTTTTGTCACTGCGGCGGGGTGGCGTGGGTGAACGCACGTGTGGGCGACCGATCAGGCCTGATCGGGCAAACACTGCGTTTGGGGTGGAGGGCGAACTAAAGTGACACTAGTACTATTATATATCTGACCGTGATCAGTTCTGATCACTTACAGATACTATAAAGTACAAACGCTGATTAGCTCTACGCTAATCAGCGAACCAGTGACTGTGGTGCGGTGGGCTTGGCGCTAACGCTAACTACCTACCAAAGGGGACTAAACTAAGCTAAACCTAACAGTCAATCTTAGTGAAAAAAAAAAGTGACAGTTTACACTGATCACTTTTTTCCCTTTCACTGGATGATTGACAGGTGCTGAAAGGGGTGATCAAGGGGTTAATTTGGGTGATGGGGGCTGATCAGGGGCTATGTGTGGTGCTTGGTGTACTCACTGTAGAGGTGTGCTCTCTCCTGGGTCCAACCGACGAAAAGGACCCAGGAGAGAGCACAGAAGCCATTTAATCCATCATATTTACTAATATGATGGGTTAAATGGCTCCTGATTCGTTTTTTTAAATGTCATCAGCCCGCCAGCGCTGCCGATTGGCTGGCAGGCTGATGACCAAGTTCTTCTGAATTCACCCCTATGCGCGATCTGCGCATGCGCGGGCGCTTGTGCCCGAAATCTCGCGCATCGCGAGAGGACGCCCCGATGCGTCCAAACAGAAGATCCCGGCCGCCCGCAGGACGCAATCCTGCGTACGGCGGTCGGGGACTGGTTAAACACTCTGTCATTTTGTGAATTTATGTAATAGCCCTAGATTATCTATATCCATTTTTCTATTAGTAATCTGAAGATTACACTACCTTAGTACCTGTCTCAATGTGCTGATCACAGTGTGAAGCCATTATTTTATTGCAAGCTCAGTAGGAATACTGAATGAAGCCAATGTATCCCACAGAGTCATTAAGATTTGTTAATGACTTCTTCACTTGTATCACTTCAGAGAAATTAAAACTGGACTTTTATCAAGTTCTATTTTGTATGGGACTTAGGAAAATCTAAGTTATTATGTATAGACTTTGTAAAAGGGTTGGATCATCTCCATGAGGGGACAGGAATGTCAATACATTGTAATAGAAGGAAGGCTTACCGCCAATAAAATAAATTTGCCCTTTATACAAACAATACTATTCTAATAGGTTTTCCCATGAAAAGTGTTACTATTACTATGAAATGACTAGGGCATTTATTTCAAATGAAGCATATATACATGGAATAAAACTATTGTTAGGTTCTGTTTATGTATGTTACATTTTCCTATCTGGTAGTCCTGCTGTTTCTCAAGTGACCAAAATTCTTGTTCACCTTCTCCTGCATTCAGTGGAGAATAGAGATGAGTGAATTTCCCAAAAATTTGATTTGGTCGGTTCGCTGAATTTTCCGAAAAGATTTGATTCGATTCAAATTCATTTGTGGTGAATCACGTTGAAAAATAGCTATTTTCTGGCTGCAGAGAGCCGGTATAGTGGTGTAGAACACTGTGCCTTGCAGCAACATAGTGAGTCTGCTGTGGTAGTGAAACATGCAGATGACAGGCGTCACTCTTAGAATCACTCCACACTTCACTTCTTTGGGCAGTTACAGGGCTAAAAGTGACCAAATAAGGGTGCATTCACATCACCGTTTAGCTTTCCGTTCTTCTGATCCATCAGAAGAAAAGAGGGAGAAGAAAAAAACAGGATCCATTAAAAAAATGGATCCTGTTGCATCAGTTGACATCCATTTGAGCCATTTTTCGTTTGAGATCTGTTTTTTAAGATGTAAACAAAAGTACTGCATGCATTTTTGTCCTCTGTAAAAAACGGATCTCAGACAGAAATGGCTCAAACGGATGACAACTGATGCAACAGGATCAGTTTTTTTACTGTATCATGTTTTTTTTCACTCACTCTCTTCTTTTGATGGATCAGAAGAACGGAAAGCTAAACGGTGATGTGAATGCACCCTAACTCAAGTGTGAACTCTGCCTTACAGGTTGATGTTAGCGTCAGGTATAAAGAACCATGCAGAGGCCCAAGATCCTACAATAGCGTAAAAGAGCGCACTTCTTTTACACTGTCCTCAGCTGATTCCACATAGATGTCCACAGAACCTGTTCTATTAAACGCTTATACAAGTAGAGCCCACTTGACAGAGTGGAGAGGGTGTCAGCGGTACGTTTGTGCCACTGGCATCAGATGTGAGTGGCAGCATCAGAATAGTAGCTGAGGCAGGGAGCCAGAAGAAACCGGTCTCTTTTGTCTAGGTTTGGGTGAGGCAGCATGGATGATCTAATCTGATGCATCAGGCATTGGTGGGTGGAAATCTTGGCTCATCCATGCCTGATTTATCTTTGCAAAGGTCAGTCTCTCCACATTTTGGGTGGACAGGCGATTTCTCCTTGGGGTAACTATGGCCTCCACCGCACTAAACAGCCGCTCTGATGCCACACTACTGGCCTGGCAGGGCAGCTTTTCCAGGGAAAACTCAGCCAGTTGCGGCCACAAATCCAGTTTGGCTGCCCGGTAGTCCAGTGGATCTTCAATGACGGCTGGCAGGGTGGAATTCAAGTATGCCACTACCTGCTGGATCAGGTTCTGCTCAATGTCTAGTTGACAGTAACTAGTTTCTTCACTGTGAGGGTGAAGAAAGCTGCTCATGAGCGGCTCTAGACTCTGTCTGCTGCTGATGGAGCTAGTACTGCTCCTGCCACCCACCCCCAGCAGCCATGGCAGTTGAACGTGGGCACAGAGGGCCCCCCCAGTCACCCCCCCGAGAGGATGGAAGATGGCGCAGATAGGCAACGGCCAACTGAATACATAGGATGTCTCTATAGTAGTTCAGTTTGTCCTCCCTCTCAGCAGGTGTAAAAAAGGCCCCCATTTTGGACTGGTAGCAAAGATCTAACATGGTGGAGAGCCAGTAGTCACCCCTCTGCCGAATGGTGACAATTCGGCAGTCACTACGCAAGTAAGTGAGCATGCATCAGGCCATTTGCTCAAGTGACTCGGAGGGACTCCCTGCCTCCATCTCCACTGCATGCTGCCAAGGTGTGTCTGGGTCATCTGACTTGTCTCCTCATCTCCCTTCTGATCCTTCAGCTGCTCCTGCTCCTCCTCTCCTGCCACCAGTGTAGAAACCCCTCCATTTCACTACACATTGCTTGTGCTCTAATGTCCTCCTTCTCCAGTACAGCCCCCACAGGGCTAGTGCCCGTGAGATGTAGATGCCACATCTCCAGTTCCCTGACCAGAAAGACTTACCAGTATCTTTTCCAGTATATGAATCAGTGGAATGACATTGTTCATCCCGTAGTCCTGGCGACTGACAAATAAAGTGGCCTCATTAAAGGGAACGAGCAAAAGGCAGGTGTCAAGCATGAGCTGCCACTGGCTAACATCGAAGTTACACAGCAAAGTACCTCTGTCCGCCTTTATCGTCAATAATTCTTTATGGCCTTTCTCTGTTTGTACAGTCGGTCCAACATATGGAGGGTGGAATTCCAATGGATAGAAACATCACATATCAGACTATGTTGGGTGACGCCGTTCTGCCACTGTAGGAAACGCTAGACAACCAGATTGAACATGTGAGCCATGCAAGGGCGCATACAGTAGCTCTGCTGTCCTTGACGCAGCACCGACACAATGTTCTTCCCGTTGTCAGTCACCATGGTTCCGATTTTGAGTTGTCGCGGAGAAAGCCAGGATTTGATTTCTTAATGAAGGACTCGGAGCAGTTCCTCCCCCGTGTGACTCCGCTTGCCCAGCCAAATTAGGTGCAGAACAGTGTGACACCGCCGTGCCCTGCACATATATGCTGGTGGGGTACTGTGAATTGTCCCTACAGTAGAGACTGAGGACACGGTGGAGGATGAGGAAGCAGAGGCGGACATTGTCGCAGGACCAACAGCGTGAGAATGCGGAAGCGTCGTCACCTGGTCAAGTTGCTGGTTTGGCTAGGGAGGAACCACATTTACCCAGTGGGCCATAAAGGACATATGTTGTCCCTGACAGTAGTTACAGCTCCACATGTTGGCGCTGCCATGCTCTTTGGCAGACACTGACAGGCTCAAGGACTGGCCCACCTTCTGTTCTACATATGTGTGCAAGGCTGGTACTTCCTTTTTAGCATATAAATGCTCCACCTCGGCTCGGCACAAGCCATCAGTTCTCTCAAAGGTGAAGAGTGAACCAAAAGGAGGGACTGCAGTACCAGCAACTTGGCTAGTAGCACTTCAGCTTCTGTGCCATTGGATGAGTGCACTCATACTGTTGTATCTTAGCAATCACTTCGGCAATCGATTGCTGACGGAATGACTGACTAGGAGGAGGAGGAGCAGAAGCATCAGAACTAGCAGATGATGGGAAGGACAGACAGCTTCCTTCTCCTGAGGTGGTGAAGCCTTGACTGCCTGAAATAGGCTGCGTGCCACTGGGTGATGCAGCGGTTGCTGCGGCAGGCTGGACCACCACATTGAAGCCATGGTTCTCCCAGGCCACTTTATGGTGATGCTGCATATGTTGACGCAGGGCTGTGGTGCCGAAATTGGCACCCTGGCCATGCTTCATCTTCTGCCCATAGATTAGACAAATGGCCATGTTTACCTCCGCCGGAGGGTTAACAAAAAACTGTCACACCGCCAAGTAGGTGATTTAACCCCCAACACTCCGCACTGGCTGACTGCTACCACCACAGCCTGCGTGAACCCTTATACCACAACTTTCCGAGCCGTTAGAGTCCTGCGAAGTGGATGGTCTACCCCAGGCACGTTTGGGGCCCGACCTCCCACTTCAGCCAAGCTGCTGACTCCTGGCCACGCTACCGACTTGCTCTCTCCACTCCTGCCTCATGTGCAAGCTGCCACCCTCTTCTCACAATGATAATGAAGCCCCTTCATCACTCGGCTACCAATTGCAATCGGCTACATCATCATCGAGTATGATGTCTTCCTCAACGATCTCTGAGCCAGGAGCCTGACTGTTTGCAACACAAGCTCCCACGCCACTCTCCTCATCACTCCTTGCCTGCCTACCAGAGAAAGTGGTGGATGTCTCCTCCAGATCTTGGCTGGGCAGTAGCCGTGGACTGTCCTCTAGTAGCTTGTCCTGGCTGTATAGTGGAACTGAGCCCACAGCAAATAGTTCTTCTCTGGCTGAGGGAACAGAAAAGGACAGAGGCAGGTTGAGGACAGGTAAGGGCACAGGGCCTGCTCCCGGGCCATGCCAACTAAGGGTTGTCTCTGACGAACCCACCGACTCTCTGTTGGGGGTGTCTGATGTGTCTTAGGACGAAGTGGATGACCGAGTCAACCATTCAAGATTCGCTGGGTTGTTGGTCAAGACACGATCACTAGCTGACACTGGGAGCTCAAGCCTCTCGAAGTGACCCCTGCTGCCAAGCCACCTTACTCTGCTGCGACCTGTGCCTACACCAGAAACATTTAGGCCTGTGCCCCTCCACTGTGTATGGCCTGTCACTTCTCTGTCTGACATACTGTTTGATCAAATAAGTAAATAAATAGGAAATTAATACATTCCAAAAAGGGCTATAATTTTCTCACTTCACCCCACAACAACTAATAAGCCCATTTTTTCCCCCCACTAACACATGTCAAAAAGGGCTTTCATTTTCTCACTTCACCACACAACAGCTAATAAGCCCCCTTTTTTTCCCACTAATACACGCCGAAAAAAAAGCTTTAGAACATATAACTGCAGCCGTGAAATGTGATTCGTTACCACAAAGTGTAAGGAAATTCGTATTCAGTGCAAATTCAATTTTTCCGGAAATTCGGACCGAATTCCACTTAGTCAACTTCGATTCGCTCATCTCTAATCAAAACATTCATAAACAGACAACTTCAGATGGCACACCAACATTCTTGGGGTTTAACATATGTGTCTTTGTTTAATTCAACTTTATAAAGTGCATTCATCTAACAGCAACGTTTTGGGCCTTTAATGTACAAGGCCCTTTTTCAATCTGATTGAAATTGTAATACAGAAAAAATATATTAAAATATGTCACATATTTCATATCACACGAGAAAAACAAATATGAGAATTGGCAAAATGATTATTGTCTCAAAATCTTATAACGTTCATGATTATCGGCACAGGATGATACAATGTTCATGATTATTGGTAGAGATGTGCGAATCGAAGCTGACAAAGTGGAATTCAATCCGAATTTCAGGAATTATTAGAATCGTACTTAATTGCCTCATGCTTTGGGGTAATGAATTGCATTTTTTCCTAAAATGGCTGCTTCACATGTTAGGACATGGAGCAAGGAACTCCGAGAACGAGAAATCACCCACAATGCCATGCATGCAGCCAATCAGCAGCCAGCCAGCCCTGTGAAGTCACAGCCCTCTAACTAGCCTCAGCCATCTTGGATTCAGCCATTTTCCAGTGTACTTAGTGCAGGGAGAGACATTAGCAGGCGCTAGGGACAGTGCTAGGAAAGACTTGAAAATATATATTTTGCTCAATAGAAGTTCAGGGAAAGAGCATGAGAAGTGTAGGGAATGGATAGGGAGGAATGATTCCACAGTATTGAAGCAGAACAGGGTTCAATACGGGTGTTTACAGCCTGGGTAATAGAAGCAATCATATTACACCTTGCTGCACTGACTGCAGATCCAAATTGCCACTATACTGCTGCTCATTTCAGGTTTACAATACCTCTGTAATTCCAGCAAACTGTTCTTGTTATTGGGGTCTTATTAGCCCTTGTGAGGTGCAGTTATATATATGTTCTAAAGCCTTTTTTTGGCTTGTATTAGCGGGGAAAAAGAAAAAGGGCTCATTAGCCATTGTGTGGTGAAGGGAGAAAATTAAAGCCATTTTTGGCGTGTATTAGTGGCAAAAAAAATATTATTTGCCGTTCACGGCCGCAGTTATATGCTCTAAAGCCTTTTTTTGGCGTGTATTAGTGGGGGAAAAGGGCTTATTAGCCATTGTGTGGTTAAATAGAGAAAATTAAATCCTTTTTTGGCGTGTATTTATCTCCTTTTTATTTAATTATGTCATCTAACAGTATGTCAGACAGAGAAGTGACAGGCCGAGCACAGGAAGGGGCACACGCCTAAATGTTTCTGGCGCAGGCACAGGTCGCAGCAGAGTAAGGGGGCGTTACAGCAATGGTCACTTCGAGAGGCAATTGGGAGACAGGTAACAAATGGGCTTCATAATTAGGAGTACAGGGTGGCAGCTTGCGCGTGAGGAGCCAGCAAGTCAGTAGTGTGGACAGAAGTCAGCAGGATGGAAGCAGTGGGAGGTCGGGAGCCAAAAGCCCTGGGGTAGCCCACACGCTTCGCAGTCTACCGGCCCGGAAAGTAGTGGTGCAGGGGTTCACAGAGGAAGTAGCGCTAGCAGTCAGTCAGTGTGGAGTGTTGGGGATAAAATCACCTACTCTGTGGTGTAGCAGTTTTATGTTAAGCCGCCGGGGGAGGTGAACGTGGCCATTTGTCCAATCTGTGGGCAGAAAGTGAAGCGTGGCCAGGGTGCCAATATTGGCATCACGGCCCTGCGTCACCATATTCAGCATCAACATAAAGTGCCCTGGGAGAACTGTGGCTCCAATGTGGTGGTCCAGCCTGCCGCAGCAACTGCTGCATCACCCAGTGGCACGCACCAAATTTCAGGCAATCAAGGCTTTACCACCTCAGCCGAAGGAAGATGTCTGTCCTTCCCATCATCTGCTAGTCCTGATGCTACGTTCCTCCTGCTCCTAGTCAGATATTCCGTCAGCAATCGATCACCGAAGCGATTGCCAAGATACAACAGTATGAGTGCACTCATCCAATGGCGCAGAAGCTGAAGTGCTACTGGCCAAGTTGCTGGTACTGCAATCCCTCCCTTTCCAAGGGGTGGACTCTGCACCTTTCAGAGAACCGATGGCTTGTGCCGAGCTGAGGTGGAGAGTCCCAAGCTGTCATTTCTTTGCCAAAAAGGCAGTACCAGCCTTGCACACATATGTAGAACAGAAGGTGGGCCAATCCTTTAGCCTGTAAGTATCTGCCAAAGTGCACGGCAGCGCCAACATGTGGAGCTGTAACTACAGTCAAGGACAATATACAGTATTTCCCTTACGGCCCACTGGGTAAATGTGGTTCTTGCCCTTCCAAACCAGCAACTTGGCCAGGTGACTCCGCTTCTGCCTTCACGTTCTCACACCATTGGTCCTGCGACAATGTCCACCTCTGCCTCCTCATCCTCCACCGTGTCCTCAGCCTCCACTGCAGGGACAATTCAGAGTGCCCCGCCAGCATACATGTGCAGGGCAAAGCGGTGTCACGCTGTTCTGCACCTAGTTTGCCTGGGCAAGCAGAGTCACACAGGGGAGGAACATGGTTTTGGCGCTGCATCAAGGAGGGCTGCGCTATGCATCCTTGCATGGTGCATGTGTTCAATCTGGTTGTCAAGAGTTTCCTGAAGTCTTCCACCTAAGTGCAGAGAAAAATACCCAGGAAACTTTGCATGCTCTGCAGCCACTTGTACACCACCAAGCACACCCTCCTTGAGCTACAGTGGCAGACCAGTTTCCCCCAACATAGTATGATATGCAACATTTTACCCATTGGAATTCCACCCTCCATATGTTAGACCGACTATAAAAACAGAGAAAGGCCATAAACGATTTCTTGATGATAAAGGTGGACAGAGGTACTCCCCTGTGTAACTTCGTTATTAACCAGTGCATGACACCTGCCGTTTGCTCGTTCCCTTTTAGGAGGCCACTTTATTTGGCAGTCACCAGGACTACGGGATGAACAACGTCATTCTACTGATTCATATCCTGGAAAAGATGCTGGAAAATCTGTCTGGTTAGGGGACTGGAGACGTGGCGCCTACATCTCACAGCCACTAGCCCTGTGGGGGCTGAACTGGAGGAGGAGGACATTGGAGTACAAGCAATGTGTAGCAAAATGGGGGGGGGGGGGTTTACACAGGTGACAGAAGAGGAGGAGCATGAGCAGCCAGAGGAGCAAGATGGAGATGAGAAAAATGAGGCAGATGACCCAGGCACACCGTGGCAGCATGCAGTGGAGATGGAGGCAGGGATTCCCTCTGAGTCACTTGCGCAAATGGCCGATGCATGCTCACTTGCTTGCATAGCGACTGCCGAATTGTCACCATTCGGCAGAGGGATGACTACTGGCTCTCCACCATGTTAGACCTTTGCTACCAATCCAAAATGGGGGCCTTTTTTACACCCGCTGAGAGGGAGGACAAACTGAACTACTATAGAGACATCCTATGTAGTCAGTTGACTGCTGCCTATTTGCACCATCGTCCATCCTCTCGCAAGTATGACCGGGGGGCCCTCTGCACTCACGTTCAACTGCCATGGCTGCTGAGGGGGGTGGGGTGGCTGTAGCAGTACTAGTCCCATCGGCAAGAGCCAAAGTCTAGAGTCGCTTATGAGCAGCTTTCTTCACCTGCACAGTGAAGAAACTACTCACTAGCAGTTAGAACCTGAACCAGCAGGTGGTGGCATACTTGGAGGGCACCCTGCCAGCCGTCAGATTGGAACTAATTCTATTAAAATTGTGAAGAAAAGATGCCCTGGAAGGTAGCTGTTTTTGAGGTTCTGCAGCAGCTGCAGCTGTGCTATAAGGCTGTAATTGCAGCTAGAAGGCACTGTCAGGCACACCTAGCCTCAACTTCTCACTTCTCACTCCCTGGCTAAAAGCTTTTCATGCCTCTTATTATTTATTTTTATTAATTCTTCTTCTTTCTAGATTGGAATTAGCAGCAGTATTGGGATTGGAATTAGCAGTAGTACAGTTTAGAACCTGGCAGTCTGTGTATTTGGACACAGTCTCTGCATTAATACATGCCTGTGATGATGGAATATACCCTATTATACATTATTCGACTGCAGAAGCTCCAGAAAAGGTTTTTGGGGAAAAAAAGGGCAACTGTACAATCTCTGCATCCAAAATATTCCCAACCGCTGAGGCTGGAAGATGCTAATCATATGTTTATTTAACATACAATGCTAATTGTATGTTTATTAAGTGTAAAATTGCATAATCGCACAACCTGTAAGATAAATAATATAAGTTGCTGGTTATGCTGGAAAATATACTTAATGTACACTTAAAGGATTAATGGCATAAGTTTTGTAAGAGGGTTTTAGAAAAGATTGCAATTGCTGTGTGCAGTGCAACTATGATGCTTATGATTAGAGTTGAGCGAACACCTGGATGTTTGGGTTCGAGAAATTCGGCCGAACTTCCCGAAAATGTTCGGGTTCGGGATCCGAACTCGACCCGAACTTCATCCCGAACCCGAACCCCATTGAAGTCAATGGGAACCCGAACTTTTGGGCACTAAAAAGGCTGTAAAATAGTCCAGGAAAGGGCTAGAGGGCTGCAAAAGGCAGCAAAATGTAGGTAAATGCCATGCAAACAAATGTGGATAGGGAAATTAATTAAAATAAAATAAAATAAATAAAAATTAACCAATATCAATTGGAGAGAGGTCCAAAAGCAGAGAATCAGGCTTCAAGTCACCCACCAATGGAGAAGGTCACTTTCTGTTATTTCGGCCCGAGCACCCAGACAGAGGAGAGAGGTCCCACAGCAAGGAATAAGGCGTCATATCACCCACCACCGGAGAAGGCCATTTTCAGTTATTTAGGTCCCAGCACTATTTTGGCAATAAAATTTCACCCCAGAAAAAAATATACCCTGTTACAGACAGATTTAAACTAGGCCTGCAACAGCTGTAACACCAGATTCAGGGTATTGCTATTCTGGCAATTGAATTTCACACCAGAAAGAAATATACCCTTTAATGGACAGATTTAAACTAGGCCTGCAACAGCTGGAACACCAGATTCAGGGTATTGCTATTTATGCAATTGAATTTCACACCAGAAAAAAATATACCCTTTTATGGACAGATTTAAACTAGGCCTGCAACATCTGGAACACGAGATTGAAGGTATTGCTATTTTGACAATAAAATTTAACCCCAGAAACTAATTTACCCTTTTACGGACAGATTTAAACTAAACTTGCAACAGCTGGAACATCATATTCAGGGTATTGCTATTTTGGCAATTAAATTTCACCCCAGAAAAAAATAAATCCTTTGCAGGACACTATTAAACTTGGCCAGCCACAGCTGAAACCACTGATTTACGGTATTGCTATTTTGGCTATTGAATTTTACTCCAGAACAAAATATATCCTTTGCCGGACACTATTAAACTTGGCCAGCCACAGCTGATACCACTGATTTATGGTATTGCTATTTTGACAATTGAATTTCACCCCAGAACTAAATTTACCCTTTTACGGACAGATTTAAACGAAGCCTGCAACAGCTGGAACAACAGTTTTACTGTATTTCTATTTTTGCAACTGAATTTCACCACAGAAAATAATATATCCTATGACAGACACTATAAAACTTGGCCAGCCACTGCTGGGACAGCAGATTTACGGTATTGCTATTTTGGCAATTGAATTTCACCCCAAAAAAAATAAATCCTTTGCAGGACACTATTAAACTTGGCCAGCCACAGCTGAAACCACTGATTTACGGTATTGCTATTTTGGCTATTGAATTTTACTCCAGAACAAAATATATCCTTTGCCGGACACTATTAAACTTGGCCAGCCACAGCTGAAACCACTGATTTATGGTATTGCTATTTTGGCAATTGAATTTCACCCCAGAACAAAATATATCCTTTGCAGGACACTATTAAATTTGGCCAGCCACAGCCGAAACCACTGATTTATGGTATTGCTATTTTGGCAATTGAATTTCACCCCAGAACAAAATATATCCTTTGCAGGACACTATTCAACTTGGCCAGCCACAGCTGAAACCACTGATTTATGGTATTGCTATTTTGGCTATTGAATTTCACCCCAGAACAAAATATATCCTTTGCCGGACACTATTAAACTTGGGCAGCCACTGCTGAAACCACTGATTTTTGGTATTACTATTTTGGCAATTGAATTTCACCCCAGAATAAAATATGTCCTTTGCAGTACACTATTAAACTTGGCCATCCACAGCTGAAACCACTGATTTGCGGTATTGCTATTTTGGCTATTGAATTTCACCCCAGAACAAAATATATCCTTTGCCGGACACTATTATACTTTGCCAGCCACTGCTGGGACACCAGATTTAGGGGATTGCTATTTTGGCAATTGAATTTAACCACAGAAAAAATATACCCTGTTACGGACAGATTTAAACTAGGCCTGCAACAACTGGAACACCAGATTCAGGGTATTGCTATTTTGGCAATTGATTTTCACCACAGAAAAGTATCTATCCTTTGCCAGACAACAGACAGTATTACACTTGTCTAGCCACAGCTGGGACACTAGATTTAGGGGATTGCTATTTTGGCAATTGAATTTAACCCCTTAAAAAAATATAAAAATTTCTATCCTGATTTTCTAGGGGTTACAATAAGCACAGCCAAGCCCCTGATGTAGGATAGAGCAAAAAAAAAAATATAAAGTATTGATGGATTGATGGACTTGGTGGCAGCTTGTTCTGGTGCACCACAAGTCACAAAATGGCCGCCGATCACCCCAGAAAAAAGTGACAGAAAAACGCTCTGTGCACCCTAAAAAACAATGAGCAATTAACTAGCATGAAGTTGAATCATTCACAGCTGTAGATCGATCACTTCATTAGGTGCTTTTGCTGACTTTTCCCTGCCTACTCTCGTCCTCACAGAAGCTGCGTCCTCTCCCTACACTAATCAGAGCAGTGTGACGTGCAGCGCTACGTGACTCCAGCTTAAATAGAGGCTGGGTCACATGCTGCACTTGGCCAATCACAGCCATGCCATTAGTAGGCATGGCTGTGATGGCTTCTTAGGGCAAGAAGTAAAACTCTAGCTGATTGGCTGCTGTGCAGCTCTTCAGAAAGCAGGAAGAAATCGCTGAACAACGGACCCGAACACCCCAAAATTCGGTACAAACCCGAACTGTGCTCAAACTTTTCGCTCAACACTACTTATGATATCATCAGCCATTGATATATGTGTTTTTGTAACTTTAATTTTCATTAACAGTATTCCAATCATTTACAAATAAATAAATGAACGAACAATAAAGGAATATCATAAGAAAAACAAACAGAAAAAAAACAGTAGTAGTATGTAGTTACATACTACACAGTAGTGTAGAGAATATCATACATTGGTACAAATAAAGTTGCTTCCCGAAAGAATATATGCATTAGTACTAGCATCAGTATATTTCTGGGCTAAAATATCTGCCAAATCCAGTTATGCAGAGATCGTATTGTATTTGTATGATAGCCAAACATCCCATCTGTTCTTAAAGGACGCATTAGTATTCAAAGAAGAAGCAATCATGGATTCATGCCAGCAATATTGTTTACCCCTTGCGATACCTTAGCCACTAATGGCATTTTTGGAGATCTCCAATTATGAGCAATTTGTTCTCTTACAACTGTGAGAACATGAAGTATGAAAGCTTATGCTCAGAGTTTATGTTGAATATTGCTAATGGGGCATCAAATATTATTGGGAAACCACAAATAAAAGAAAGTATTTTCTCAATTCTTCTCCAGAACCCTAGGATGCCAGGGCATTCCCACCCTATATGAAGAAAGGAACCAATCTCTTGACATCTCCAACAGGTATTGGGAATATCACAAAAAAGAGATAGTTTCACAGGTAACATGAACTATTGGTATAGTAATTTCCTAGATAACCCAATGTGATTTGAACATCTGGTAATTTTGAGTATGGCAAGGAATGCCTCCTGTCACTGGTTCTCAGAGAAGCTAGTTTTAATATCTCTTTCCCATTTTGATTTGTATTGCAAAAGAGAGTCAAATCCTGAGTTTATCAGAAGATATCTCCTTCTTAGTGGTGGAAAGAGAAGCCATCCACACAGAGGGGAATTCAGTTTATCTATCGGTCATGCTAGTTTGGCAAAAGCATGTCTAACCTGTAGGTATGTTAATGTGTCTGAAGGTTGTAGTAGGTATTTTTTTTAAAAGCTAGACTTCAAAGCTAGGTATTTGGTTACTTGATAATAAATCTGACATTTTACAGATACCTTTTGATCTCCAGTTAGACAGATTAATATTCGGGATAATGGATTCAAGCAGTTCATCTAAGTAGTTAATAGAGAACAATATTTGTTTAGTAACTGTTGTACCCCAAGAATCCAAGATCCTATGGTTGGGTGAGAGCTAGAAAGCAGTTTACAAAGTAAAATTGTGGGCCTTGTGGCCATTAATCTCACAGATACATTACATCTGCTTAGGTTATGAGTCTCTATTTCAACCCAATGTTTAGAAGGGTCTCGAAGCCGTAGAGGATTTAATTGATCTAAAATGGTAGCTCTTTAGTAGGAAATAACAGAAGGGCATCTCATAGTCCCCTCCTTTAGTTCCCTATACAGTATATTTGATTTAACCCTCTGTGTTTTGTTATTCCAAATGAAGATCTCATTAATATGGATTGAATTCTTGAGAGGAATGAGTTAGAGAGGCCGATCGGGACATTCCTAAACATGTACAGAATTTGGGGGATTATTAGCATCTTAATGGCTGCAATTTTGCCAAACCAAGAGACTCCTCTTGTTCTGAAGCTGTCATTTCCTTTTTGATCCCTCTAAGAAAGGAAAAGTAAATTGATCTCAAATAGTTTAGAAGCAGGGAAGGTGAGCCTTACACCCACATATGAAAGTGAGGAAGGTTCCTAATTAGGGCTTGTTCACATCATCGTTATGTATTCCGTTATGGCTTTCCATTGTAACCATGGGCAAGCATAACGGATCCGTCTGGTTTCCGTTATGCTGGATGGAAAACAAGGTTCTGTTGACAGAACTTTGTTTTCCGTCCAGCATAACGGAATCCAGACGGATCCGTTATGCTTGCCCATATAATTATATTATGACGGATCAAAACAGAATGCCTATAAAGGTTTCTGTTTTGATTTCAGTCTCATGGATTCCGTTATTTTCGTTTTACCTTGTTATAATGGAAAGCCATAACAAAATACATAACGGTGATGTGAATAAGCCCTTAAAGGAATACATAGATTTCAGTTGGGATATCATTTTGGATGGTAAACCCGTATTTAGGATAGATGATTTTGATTGATTCACTTTGATACATGACTTAAATTATGATGACATAATACAGCCTGAAGAAAAAACTGATGTGGATGGGCAAGAGTAGAGTGCCATAGTGGCCAAGAAAAAAAGGAACACTCATTTCAAATTTAAGTAATACCTCCTTTAGATAGCCACAATGGAGCCTTCTCTGCGTCCAGGGAACAGAGCAGAGAACATGTTCCAGTCTGTTACACATTCAGTGAATGTGCTTGTCTGTGTTTTATAAAGCCCACTTGTTAGTTCTTTATCAACCTTGGGAGGATGACAAGTAGCTTGTTAGTCAAAATCTTATCTGGTATTTTCCCTGGTTGAGGAAGGCTAACTATTAAGCCATGAAGCATTTCCTGGGGTATGCTGCCTGTATCCATTATTTTGCTGAACACTAACAGTAAGTGTGGGATAAGGAGTAGAGTTGAGCGAACACCTGGATGTTCGGGTTCGACGAGTTCGGCCGAACTTTCGAAAAATGTTCGGGTTCGTGATCCGAACTCGACCCGAACTTCATCCCGAACCCGAACCCCATAGAAGTCAATGGGGACCCGAACTTTTGGGCACTAAAAAGGCTGTAAAACACACCCGGAAAGGGCTAGAGGGCTGCAAAAGGCAGCAAAATGTAGTTAAATCCCCTGCAAACAAATGTAGATAGGGAAATGATGAGTTAACATAAAATAAATAAAAATTAAACAATATTAATTGGAGTGAGGTCCCATAGCACAGAATCAGGCTTCAAGTCACCCACCAATGGAGAAGGTCACTTACTATTATTTTGACCACAGCACCCAGACAAAGGAGAGAGGTCCCACAGCAGAGAACCAGGCATCATATCACCCACCACAGGAGTAGGCCACCATTTAGTTACTTTGACTCCTACACCCAGACGGAGGAGAGAGGTTACACAGCAGAGAATCAGGCATCATATCAACCACCACAGGAGAAGCCACCATTTAGTTACTTTGACCCCTGCACCCAGGAAGAGGAGAGAGGCCCCACAGCACATATTCTGGCATCATATCAGCCACCACAGGAGAAGCCACCATTGAGTTACTTTGACCCCTGCACCCAGGAAGAGGAGAGAGGCCCCACAGCACATATTCTGGCATCATATCAGCCACCACAGGAGAAGCCTCCATTGAGTTACTTTGACCCCTGCACCCAGGAAGAGGAGAGAGGCCCCACAGCACATATTCTGGCATCATATCAGCCACCACAGGAGAAGCCACCATTGAGTTGCTGACCCCGCACCCAGGAAGAGGAGAGAGGCACCACAGCACATATTCTGGCATCATATCACACACCACAGGAGAAGGCCTCTTTCAGTGATTTAGGCCTTTGGACCCAGACAGAGGAGAGAGGCACCACAGCACATATTCTGGCATCATATCAGCCACCACAGGAGAAGCCACCATTGAGTTACTTTGACCCCTGCACCCAGGAAGAGGAGAGAGGCCCCACAGCACATATTCTGGCATCATATCAGCCACCACAGGAGAAGCCACCATTGAGTTACTTTGACCCCTGCACCCAGGCAGAGGAGAGAGGTTCCACAGCAGATATTCTGGCATCATATCAACCACCACAGGAGTAGGCCACAATTTAGTTTACTTTGACCCCTGCACCCAGGAAGAGGAGAGAGGCCCACAGCACATATTCTGGCATCATATCAGCACACCACAGGAGAAGGCCTCTTTCAGTGATTTAGGCCTTTGGACCCAGACAGAGGAGAGAGGTCCCACAGCAGAGATCCAGGCATCATATCACCCACCACAGGAGTAGGCCACCATTTAGTTACTTTGACCCCTACACCCAGACGGAGGAGAGAGGTTACACAGCAGAGAATCAGGCATTTAGATCACCCACCACAGGAGTAGGCCCCAATTTAATGGGACCCCGGCAGCCATGTCAGATGGCACAACCATCAGCTTCATATCAATCAGCACAGGAGAAGGCGACTTTGAAAGACTTTGACCCCTACACCCAGATGGAGGAGAGAGGTTTCACAGCAGAGAATCAGGCATCATATCAACCACCACAGGAGAAGCCACCATTTAGTTACTTTGACCCCTGCACCCAGGAAGAGGAAGAGGCACCACAGCACATATTCTGGCATCATATCAGCCACCACAGGAGAAGCCACCATTGAGTTACTTTGACCCCTGCACCCAGGAAGAGGAGAGAGGCCCCACAGCACATATTCTGGCATCATATCAGCCACCACAGGAGAAGCCACCATTTAGTTACTTTGACCCCTTCACCCAAACAGAGGAGAGAGGTTCCACATCAGAGAATCAGGCATCATATCAACCACCACAGGAGTAGGCCACAATTTAGTTTATTTGACCCCTGCACCCAGGAAGAGAGAGAGGCCCCACAGCACATATTCTGGCATCATATCACACACCACAGGAGAAGGCCTCTTTCAGTGATTTAGGCCTTTGGACCCAGACAGAGGAGAGAGGTCAGAGATTAGCTTCATATCCCCCAGCACAGCAGAAGACCGCTTTATTTGACTTAGGCCTCAGCACCCAGACAGAAGACAGAGGTAGCATGGCAGAGGTTATGGCTTCATGTCACCCGTTAGTTTAACCGGCCACTTTCATCTGGTTAGGCCCGGCGCCAAGACAGAGAAGAGTTTCATTCAACTGTGGGTTTCATAAAATTTGTATCAAATAAAGAAGTGGCCCGTAGCACAACAAGACATGTTTTAGGCAGTTAATAAGGACTACTCTGCACAAGGGAGGGACAGGTCCTGTGGGATCCATGCCTGGTTCATCTTTATGAAGGTCAGCTTGTCCACGTTGGCTGTGGACAGGCGGCTGCGCTTGTCAGTAATGACGCCCCTGCCGTGCTGAATACGCGTTCAGATAAAGCGCTGGCCGCCGGGCAGGAAAGCACCTCCAAGGCATAACATGCTAACTCTGGCCACGTGGACAATTTCGAAACCCAGTAGTTGAATGGGGCCGAACCATCCGTCAGGATGTGGAGGAGTGTGCAGACATACTGTTCAACCATGTTAGTGAAATGCTGCCTCCTGCTAACACGTTCCGTATCAGGTGTCGGTGCAGATAGCTGTGGCGTGGAGACAAAACTTTTCCACATTTCTGCCATGCTAACCCTGCCCTCAGATGAGCTGGCCGTGACACAGCTGCGTTGGCGACCTCTTGCCACTCCTCTGCCTTCACCTTCCACCTGTTCCCCTGTGACATGTGGGAATGCTCTCAAGAGCGCCTCTATCAGCGTGCGCTTGTACTCGCGCATCTTACGGTCGCGCTCCAGTTCAGGAATTAAAGTGGGCACATTGTCTTTATACCGGGGATCCAGCAGGGTGGCCACCCAGTAGTCTGCACACGTTAAAGCGTGGGCAACTCTGCTGTCGTTGCGCAGGCATTGGAGCATATATTCGCTCATGTGGGCCAGGCTACCCATGGGTAAGGACAAGCTGTCCTCTGTGGGAGGCGTATCGTCATCGTCCACCGTATCCCCCAGCCACGCACCAGTGATGGGCCTGGGCTGCCACCCCGCTGTGAACTTGCGTCATCCTCGTCCCCCTCCACCTCCTCCTCCTCATCCTCCTCGTCCTCCAGTACAGTGCCTTGGCTGGCGACTTGTGAACCTGTCCTCTGCTGCTTAAACAAACCTCCCTCTGAGCCAATTCGAACAGACTGGCCCGAAAGTGTTAGAAGCGAGCCCTCATCCTCCTCCTCCTCCTCCACCTGGGCCACCTCCTCTAACATCATTGCCTAAGTGTTTTCTCAAGGAGACATAGAAGTGGTATTGTAACGCTGATAACAGTGTCATCGCCACTGGCCATGTTGGTGGAGTACTCGAAACAGCGCAGCAGGGCACACAGGTCTCGCATGGAGGCCCAATCATTGGTGGTGAAGTGGTGCTGTTCGGCGAGTACGACTGACGCGGCGTGCTGCAGCTGAAACTCCACTATGGCCTGCTGCTGCTCGCACAGTCTCTCCAGCATGTGCAAGGTGGAGTTCCACCGGGTGGGCACGTCGCATATGAGGCGGTGGCGGGAAGGCCGAAGTTCCGCTGTAGCGCAGACAGGCGAGCAGCGGCAGGATGTGAGCGGCGGAGCGCGCACAGGCGGCCCGCACTTTATGCAGCAGCTCTGACATGTTGGGGTAGTGGTGAATGAACCTCTGCACCACCAAGTTCAGCACATGCGCCAGGCAAGGGATGTGCGTCAAACCGGCTAGTCCCAGAGCTGCCACGAGATTTCGCCCATTATCGCATACCACCAGGCCTGGCTTGAGGCCCACCGGCAGAAACCACTCGTCGGTCTGTTGTTCAATACCCCGCCACAACTCCTGCGCGGTGTGGGGCCTGTCCCCCAAACATATGAGTTTCAGAATGGCCTGCTGGCGTTTACCCGGGCTGTGCTGAAGTTGGTGGTGAAGGTGTGTGGCTGACCGGATGAGCTGGTGGAAGCAGTGGAGGAGGAAGCCGAGTAGGAGGAGGAGGCTACAGGAGGCAGAGAATGATGCCCTGCGATCCTAGGGGCGGAAGGGCGTGCGCCAAGGAACTGTCCGCCGGGGGCCCAGCCGCCACTACATTCATCCAGTGTGCAGTTAGTGAGATATAGCGTCCCTGGCCGTGCTTACTGGTCCACGTATCTGTGGTTAGGTGGACCTTGCCACAAATGGCGTTGCGCAGTGCACACTTGATTTTATCGGACACTTGCATGTGCAGGGAAGGCACGGCTGTCTTGGAGAAGTAGTGGCGGCTGGGAACCACATACTGCGGGACAGCCATGGCCATCAGCTGTTTGAAGCTGTCTGTGTCCACCAGCCGGAATGACAGCATTTCAAAGGCCAGCAGTTTAGAAATGCTGGCGTTCAGGCCAAGGGCTCGAGGGTGACTCGGGGAATTTGCGCTTCCTCTCTAAGGTTTGAGATATTGAGAGCTGAGCGCTGCTGTGTGATATAGTGGAGGCGCTAGTTGACGGTGGCGGTGGTGGTGGTGTCGGTGGCACATCCTCTGTTTGCTGCTCGGCAGGTGGCAACATTCCTCTCGAGGCGGAAGCCGAGGCAGCAGCGGTAGAGGAGCAGGGGAGCCTCAGCGAGTGCCTGGTTTTTAAGGTGTGTACCCCACTGCAGTTCATGCTTTGCATGTAGATGCCTGGTCATGCAGGTTGTGCTGAGGTTCAGAACGTTAATGCCTCGCCTCAGGCTCTGATGGCAGGCGTGCAAGTCACTCGGGTCTTGTCGGTAGGACATTGTTTAAAGAAGTGCCATGCCAGGGAACTCTTTGAAGCTGCCTTTGTGGGGCTGGGTCCCTGTTGGCGATGTCCAGTAGCAGGCGAACTCTGGGGCGCGGCTCGTCTGCTGGCCCCCTGCTCCCTCTTTGGCTTCGCTGTTGTCTCGGTCTCACCACTACCTCTTCCTCTGAACTGTGAAAGTCATCGCCACGACCTTCAGTCCATGTGGGGTCTAAGACCTCATCGTCCTCTGCATCGTCTTCCACCCAGTCTCCCTCCCTGACCTCCTCCTGTTCAGTCTGCACACTGCAAAAGACGCGGCAGTGGGCACCTGTGTTTCGTCATCATCAGAGACGTGCGGACTCCGATGAGGTGGTATTCCCATGTCCTCTTCATCTGGAGACATAAGTGGTTGTGCGTCAGTGCATGGTATGTCTTCCTCCACTGGGGAAGGGCTAGGTGGACGCCCTGGGAAACCCTGGAAGCAGAGTCTTCAAACAGAAGAAGAGACTGCTGCATAACTTGTGGCTCAGACCGTTTCCCTGATATGCTTGGGGGTGATGTGACAGACTGATGGGCTTGGTTTTCAGGTGCCACCTGTGCGCTTTCCGCAGAAGACTGGGTGGAAGACCATGTGGTGAGCGTGCTGGAAGCACTGTCGGCCACCCAATCGATTAATGCCTGTACCTGCTCAGGCCTTACCATCCTAAGAGCGGCATTGGGCCCCACGAGATATTGCGGTACATTCTGCCGGCTAGTTGAGGAGTTCGTTCCCTACTGTGTGCGCCTGGGGCCGAGCGGCCACGTCCTCTACCAGCAACAGAGGCTCCACGGACACCACCACGACCGCGTCCTCGTCCCTTAATAGTATTTTTCTTCATTGTTGCGATTCAACTCGCACCACAATGAAATATATTATTTTTATAAGCAAAATCCCCTCACTGGAATACTTTCAGTCTTTTGACTGTATGGATTACAGATGGAATGACTGTTATATGTGAGTACCGCTTTCTTTGACAGATTCTAGTATGGGTACATATATGTTTTCCCAACCCCAGCACATTAGTTTGCTAATTCCAGATGTATGAAAGCATGAGCCTAACTGTATCTAGTATATTGAGCGCCAGATAAACTAACTTGGCCTTTTTAAATAAAAAAAATTCCCTCACTGGAATACTTTCAGTCTTTTGACTGTATGGATTACAGATGGAATGACTGTTATATGTGAGTACCGCTTTCTTTGACAGATTCTAGTATGGGTACATATATGTTTTCCCAACCCCAGCACATTAGTTTGCTAATTCCAGATGTATGAAACGCATGAGCCTAACTGTATCTAGTATATTGAGCGCCAGATAAACTAACTTGGCCTTTTTAAATAAAAAAATTCCCTCACTGGAATACTTTCAGTCTTTTGACTGTATGGATTACAGATGGAATGACTGTTATATGTGAGTACCGCTTTCTTTGACAGATTCTAGTATGGGTACATATATGTTTTCCCAACCCCAGCACATTAGTTTGCTAATTCCAGATGTATGAAAGCATGAGGCCTAACTGTATCTAGTATATTGAGCGCCAGATAAACTAACTTGGCCTTTTTAAATAAAAAAATTCCCTCACTGGAATACTTTCAGTCTTTTGACTGTATGGATTACAGATGGAATGACTGTTATATGTGAGTACCGCTTTCTTTGACAGATTCTAGTATGGGTACATATATGTTTTCCCAACCCCAGCACATTAGTTTGCTAATTCCAGATGTATGAAAGCATGAGCCTAACTGTATCTAGTATATTGAACGCCAGATAAACTAACTTGGCCTTTTTAAATAAAAAAATTCCCTCACTGGAATACTTTCAGTCTTTTGACTGTATGGATTACAGATGGAATGACTGTTATATGTGAGTACCGCTTTCTTTGACAGATTCTAGTATGGGTACATATATGTTTTCCCAACCCCAGCACATTAGTTTGCTAATTCCAGATGTATGAAACGCAGGCCTAACTGTATCTAGTATATTGAACGCCAGATAAACTAACTTGGCCTTTTTAAATAAAAAAATTCCCTCACTGGAATACTTTCAGTCTTTTGACTGTATGGATTACAGATGGAATGACTGTTATATGTGAGTACCGCTTTCTTTGACAGATTCTAGTATGGGTACATATATGTTTTCCCAACCCCAGCACATTAGTTTGCTAATTCCAGATGTATGAAAGCATAGGCCTAACTGTATCTAGTATATTGAGCGCCAGATAAACTAACTTGGCCTTTTTAAATAAAAAAATTCCCTCACTGGAATACTTTCAGTCTTTTGACTGTATGGATTACAGATGGAATGACTGTTACATGTGAGTACCGCTTTCTTTGACAGATTCTAGTATGGGTACATATATATTTTCCCAACCTGGGAGATTAGTTTGCTAATTCCAGATGTATGAAAGCATGAGCCCAACTGTATATAGTATATTGAAAGCCAGATAAACTAACTTGGCCTTTTTAAATAAAAAAAATTCCCTCACTGGAATACTTTCAGTCTTTTGACTGTATGGATTACAGATGGAATGACTGTTACATGTGAGTACCGCTTTCTTTGACAGATTCTAGTATGGGTACATATATGTTTTCCCAACCCCAGCACATTAGTTTGCTAATTCCAGATGTATGAAACGCAGGCCTAACTGTATCTAGTATATTGAGCGCCAGATAAACTAACTTGGCCTTTTTAAATAAAAAAAAATCCCTCACTGGAATACTTTCAGTCTTTTGACTGTATGGATTACAGATGGAATGACTTGTTATATGTGAGTACCGCTTTCTTTGACAGATTCTAGTATGGGTACATATATGTTTTCCCAACCCCAGCACATTAATTTGCTAATTCCAGATGTATGAAACGCAGGCCTAACTGTATCTAGTATATTGAGCGCCAGATAAACTAACTTGGCCTTTTTAAATAAAAAAAAATTCCCTCACTGGAATACTTTCAGTCTTTTGACTGTATGGATTACAGGTGGACTGGTATTAGTAGGGGTGACACAAGCACACCCAAGTCCCTGATGTAGGATTTCTATGGCACAGACCACTATTACAAGTGATTAATGGGCGTTGGGAGAGATTGTGCTGCAGCACTAGTCCCAAGATGGCCGCCGCCTATCAGCCCAGTAACATGTGCCACAAAATGGTCTGCACAACCTTTAAAAAAATAGCCTTGGACTGTGCTGCTAAATCGCTATTGGTCTGAATCCCAGGTGTAGATGTCTGACTTGTTTGGAGCTTTGGAATGCACACTGTGGCAGCTTCTGCTGCAGCACTACAAGTCGCAAAATGGCGGCCGGCGGTCAGCCTAGGTACATGTGGATGGAAAAATCACTCTGGCCACTCTAAAAATAGCCAATCCCTATCAAAAAAGCAGCTCAGCTGCAGTTGTTCAGATGAATCACAGGTGGAGGAGAGAAATTTGCTTCCAGTTATTCAATTATCCCTGCCTATTCTCGCCCTAGCATCAGCTGCGTCTATCCCTGTTCTATTCACATCGGGAGTGAGCACGTCCCGACGTGCGCACAAGCTTATAAAGAGGCTGAGTCACATGCTGCACTCGGCCAATCACAGCCTTGCCAATAGTAGGCATGGCTGCGATGGCATCTTAGGGCAAGTAGTATGATGCATGTTGATTGGCTGCTTTGCAGCCTTTCAAAATGCGCCTAAATACATGCCGAACGACGAACCCGAACCCGAACTTTTTTGAAAATGTCCGGGTTCGGGTCCGGGTCCCGGACACCCCAAAATTCGGTACGAACCCGAACGATGCTCGAACTGTTCGCTCAACACTAATAAGGAGGTGATTCAACTTTTTATAGAATTTGTAAGTCCATCTGGGCCAGCAGATTTGTTTATTTAGAATTTCTGGATTACTGATCTAATTTCTGGTAGCGAAATAGGAGTATTAAGGTGTATTTTATCTTCTGCTGAGAGAGATGCGAGCCTTAAGGTGCATAAAAAATCCTGTATGGATTTTCCATGTGTTTATGGAACCTGTGTGTCATTCTTAAGGTTATAAACATCTGAATAGTATTCCACAAAGGCATTAGTTATGCTCTGAGGATTAAGTAATTAAATATCTTTTTATCATAGATGTATTAAATTTGCTGTCCAACAGGTGACCCGCCTTTTTCCCCTGTGTCCATAAAATAACCCTCTATTAATCCTGTACAAATATTCATAACGGGTGTGATATAGTCTATATAGCTGATTTCAGAGATCTTTGAGTTCACCTATCATTTGGGTAGATATTTGAGTTTTATTGTAGGATTCTAATGTTTTAATTCTATTCAAGAGTTCCTCTATTTTATACTATATATCCCTTGTTTTTTCTAATGGCTGCCAATTTAATACACCCCGAATGACCGCTTTGTAAGTGCATCAGATATTAAGAAAAGATGTGTCTTCATAACGATTAAAAGTAAAAAAAATTCAGATGTCTCCTTTTCTATCCCTTCACATGTCTAATTATTATTTAATAGAGAGTTATTTATTCTCCAAGGGGACGGTTTTGGTTCTGTTATCGATGCATGGTCAGACCATGTGATACTACCAATAGAGGATTTACTTACTCTCTGCAGTAATCTCTTGTCTACAATCACCATGTCTATCCTAGAGTAAACCCTATGGTGGTGGGAGAAAGAAGAATAATCTCCTCCATATATCATATAGGTCTTCTTTATGAAACATCTAATATATAAAGCTGTGTGTATGTACTGTATGTGTTTGTATGCATGTATGTATGTCCGCTAAAGGAATTCGCACCGTCGCATTTACAATCATGAAATTTGGCACACAGGTACATCAGGTGTCCGGGAAGGTTTTAGGCCGGGTCTCAGCTCTCTAGCATGTACTGTTCCTGAGATATTGCCAAAAAATGCAAATGTGGCACATCACATGACCAACATTAACCAATAGAAACCTGCAGGTCTTTCTCTTCATATCCCAACTCCATATCCCAACTGCCATACACACGGTCACATGTCCCTTATCAGCCAATAGAAGCTCGCAGGTCCTTAGTCTCCACATACACACAGTTTTACACCAGGTTTCCATAACAACCCAGATGTTTTTCTTCACTGGTGCAGGTCAGCTTTAAAGGGGCAGGGCGCTGTGGATGACACTGTTAAGGGAGCGAAGTGCTGTGGAGGTCACAGTTCATGGGGCAGGTAGGGAGGCCATTCAGTCCACCCATAAAAAACGGACTTTAAAACCTCGCCCCCAGGTCCCACCAAGCCACACACCCTTCCACTCCACAACCGAAGGGGATAGAAAAAAATGAAGGTAAAAATCAACTTCTGTCAGCTGCAGGGATGGGAGGGAGGGTGACTTTCTTCCTGCAGCTCACACTCAGACAGCACAGTGCTGATGTCTGAGAGTGAGCTGTTCAAAAGGACATCCCTGTGTCCATCCAGGCCCTGTGCCAGACGGAGGACAGAGAGTCTTAAAACCGGACTGTCTGGTCTAAAATCGGACCTCTAGCCACCCAAGAGGCAGGCTGGTATGGAGGTCACAGTTAGGGGATGGTCCGCTATGGAGGTCAGTGTTAAGGGCAGATTGCTGTAGAGGTCACTGTTAGGGGGATGGGGTGTTGTGGAAATCGCTGTTAAGGAGATGGGGTGTTGTGGAGGTCACATTTTAAGGGAACATAGCTCTGTAGAGGTCCCTGTTAAGGGGGCAGGTTATTGTGGAAATCACTGTTGACGGGGTACTGTGGAGGTCACTAATAAATGGGCGGCCGCTGTGGTGGTCACTGTTAAAGGGACAGGGTGCTGTAGATGTCACTGTTATAGTGGATACTGTCGATATCTTTTAACGACACACACAAACATTAAATGAAATAGATGAAATATACCCGTGCAAAGCCGGGTCCTTCTGCTAGTGTTAAATAAATCTGTGTTATTTTTCTTGTGGTTTAGATGGGAATTTATCCAAGCTAGGAATTAGTACTTTATTAAAATCTCCTATAAGGCTCCTTTACTTTCTCTCTTGGTGGTGGTCAGAAGACATCTGAAAAACTTACCCTGTTTTTGTTTGGTGTATACAGTGAGACAATACAATATGGCATATAATTAATGATGCAATTCAAAATAATGTATCGTCCATTCTTGTCAGAATGTACATTAAGAGTAGAGAATACCAAGGAATCTATGATAGCTTTTAGTACACCTCTTTTTTTACAGTTAATAGATGTAGTGAATAGAGATGTCGCAAATATAAAATTTTCCGTTCGCAAACAGGCGAACCGCCATAGACTTCCATAGCCAAGCGAATTTTAAAACCCACAGGGACTCTTTCTGGTCACAAGAATATAGAATGACTGTGCTGCAGTATTAAAGAATAATATATTGCAGCATGCATCTTGTAGAATTGTTGATGCAATTCCTGTTAATCTTTTAGTTGATATATAGTGATGTCGCGAACATAAAATTTTCCGTTCGCGAACAGCGAACGCGAACGTCCGCAAGTGTTCGAGAACGGGCGAACCGGGCGAACCGCCATAGACTTCAATTGGCAGGCGAATTTTAAAACCCACAGGGACTCTTTCTGGCCACAATAGTGATGGAAAAGTTGTTTCAAGGGGAATAACACCTGGACTGTGGCATGTCGGAGGGGGATCCATGGCAAAACTCCCATGGAAAATTACATAGTTGATACAGAGTCGGGTTTTAATCCATAAGGGCATAAATCACCTAACATTCCTAAATTGTTTGGAATAACATGCTTTAAAACATCCAGTGTGTATACGATCAGGTATGATGTATCGATCAGGTAGTGTAAGGGTTACGCCCGCTTCACAGTGACAGACAAAACTCTGACAGACCAAACTCCCCGTTTTATGCACCGCAAAACAACCGCAAATAGTCCATTTGCACAACAGCAAACTCCCCAAGGTTGGATACCAAGCTAGCCATGAACTGCCAGAGGATGCATCTGCTTTATGACAAGGCATGTGCCTCATCATAGGGATGAGGCGGGATATCAAGACCAGCATAGAAAATGCCAGTTTTGATAAATGACTTCTTACAGTATATCTCTCATTCAATGATGACTAAGGAGAGACTTCACACCACCAAGTTCAACAGATTTCTTTCCTAATCTCTCCAAGAGAGCACCGGCAGCAACCTATCCCTACACTAAGATCAGCAGAGTGACGCGCGGCACTACATGACTCTAGCTTATATAGAGGCTGGGTCACATGCTGCACTCAGCCAATCACAGCCATGCCATCAGTAGGCATGGCTGTCATGGCTTCTCAGGGCAAAGTAGTGAAATGCTTGCTGATTGGCTGCCCTGCAGCCTTTCAATAAGCGGGAAGAAATCGCCGAACAAAAAACCCAAACCCAAACTTTTACGGAAATGTTCGACTTCGGGTGCGAAAAATCGGGTTCGGGTTCGCTCAACCATAGTAGTGAATATATATGGGTGAAGTTTTTATGTTTAAGCCTGTGAGATTCTTTCTGATGCAAATAGGTTTCTTGCACATAGAGCACATCATACTTCATTGATTTAACCTCTTTCCATAAGAAGGACTGTCAGGGCCCTTAACATTGAATAATGATATTGTGAATACCAGGCATGCTCAACCTGCGGCCCTCCAGCTGTTGTAAAACTACAACTCCCATCATTCCCTGACTACATTTATACATTTATACTACAGAAGGGCATTGTGGGAGTTGTAGTTTTACAACAGCTGGAGGGCCGCAGGTTGAGCATCCCTGGTGAATACCATACTTAATGTTTACAGAAATTAATGGATAATAATGTTAAAGGGGTTTTCGAACACTTTTTAACTGATGACCTATAATTTGAAATAGGTCATCAGTATTAGAGTGGTGGGGTCCAACACCCGAGACCCCTGCTGATCAGCTGTTTTAGAAGGTATCAGCGCAATGATGGCGTACATTATATTGCAGCTCTGCTTGATTTCGCAACTCTATTCACTTGAACGGGTCTGAGTGTAATGCCGCTATGGGTTCTCTCTTGCTCCTGCGGCGGCTTCCTTGCGTTCCACTGTGGAACGCGGAAGTCGTTGCTCTTGTCGCGGCGCCTGCGTTCCACGCTGGAACGCAGAAGTCGTTTCTGAGGAGCCGCGGCTCCTCCCCACAACCAGGCGCTATTTAAGCGTGTCGGGGAGGCAACATGGCATACCAAAATCGTGGGTTGAACGCCTGAACCTCCCGGATCTGTACCCCGCTGGATGCCACACTACCTCCTCAGATCTGTGACCGTCGCTCGCTGCCCAGGAGAGCCTCCGTTGAGCGAGTCCTCTTGGATCACCTACCGCAAGTACTGCTGCGGTTGTAGCTTGCTCCTTATGCTGCAGCTCCCTGTTGGAGCTTGGACTGTTCAGTGTAACGCTGCTAACCAGATCTAACATTCAGTAGCAACTAACCACTACTAATCGTATTAGTTCACTTGTATGCGGGTTATGAGGGAATAACCATTGTGTACTCATCCATGTTACTTTGGCTGTGATGTATGGGGTCTCAAACTCGCCGTTCAGATTGTGAGTGACGCCTGAGCCCCAATCTGAGTAGCCTATCACCAAATACATCTCCGCAGTTGCGATCCAGTTACCATAGGTCCACATAGGCGTTACACTGAGCTGCACCAAGGGCAAGTGACCGATGAACGTGATGTCACTGGTCTAGGGATAGGGAATCTCAGAAAACCCCTAAAACCTGTGTGAGACAAGTTATATGACAAAATAGACTATACAGTGTGCAACAAGCACAAAATAAAAAGACTCCATAAAAATATAAAATGAGAATTAAAGTTTGCCTGAATAAATATTCAAGAATGAAGCAAAAGGCTGAAACATTCTTGGCCCATCAAGGTAGAAGGTTAGTTAATAAATTAGGGAAGATTTATAGACATAACAGGTCTTTCAATTATCAACCAATAAAGAAAGAAAATAAGGACAGTGACAGATTTCAATAAATACTTCATTTGTTATTCTACAGTTTGTTGCTTTTTTAAATTGCTCAATGAAAAGAAATCAATTATAAGACAATCAGTAATATGCCCCTAAAATGCAAAAAGATTACTTCATGCTGTGGTCCGGCCATGGGATCCACATACAGATTACCATTAATTGCTGAAAATGGCAATCAGCAGTACATGCAGATCCCACCGCCAGTCGCTTAGGCTAGTTTCACACTAGCAGCACCGACATGTTGTAGTTTTATCCCGGTGGCCTCTCGGCATGTGCTGCCGTGCCTCCGCCGGAACTCCGCACTGCCCCCAGGATAAGTCATCATTATCTTATCCAGGATAACCCCTTTATCCCCTTTGAAGGATTATTTTTAGCTTTTAATACGTTTTAAATTCTACCCCCTCCCTGCCGGACATGTGAAGTCAAGCACACTTACCTGCTCCCTGTAGCTGGGTACAAGCTTCATCGGTCCACTGCTCTTTTTGCCGAATTCCAGACTCTGCATGTAAACTTTTGGCATGGATGGGGTCATATGATCTACTGCAATGAGTTGCAGTAATGGTGATATGACCATCAAGCAGCACTTGACCCAGTGGAGTGCTACTTAATCATATTTGCATACAGCAGTGGCTCCTCAGACTATTATTATGCCTCATTCACATGCCAGTGTTCAGTCAGTGATTTCCATCAGTGATTGTGAGCTCTAAACATGGAACAGGTGCAGATATTTCCCTTATACCTTATGTCTGTGGAGGCTTCACTCCTGGTTTTGGCTCATAATCACTGATGGAAATCACTGACTGATATTACTGATGGCATTAGGCCCCTTGCAGACGAGCGTGAACGGATTAGGTCTGGATGCGTTGCGGATTGTGTTCAGTGGTTCATTTTTTATCGCATGTGTGCAATGTGATTTACTGCGTTTTGCACGTGCGTGATAAAAAACTGAATGTTTACAAACAACATGTCTTAGCAACCATCCGTGAAAAACACATCCGCACTCGGTGTGAAGGTGATGCGATTTTCACTTCTTACCATTCACTTCTATGGGGCCAGCGTTGCGTGAAAATTGCAGAATTTAGAACATGCTGCGTTTTTCACGCAAAGCACAAGTGATGTGTGAAAACCACCGCTCATGTACACAGACCCGTTGAAATTAATTGGTCCATATTCCGCCGTGTGGGTGCAATGCATTCGCATCACGCATTGCACCCACGTGGAATACTTGCTCGTATGAAAGGGGTCTTAGAATGCACGCACAGCATACTGTATATCAGTGCTTATAAAACAGTGAGGCAAGTCCAATTGTTGTTGAGAAACATATGGGAAGGTAGTTTTGGATAAAAATGTAATATTTAAAAATAAATTTACAAATTCTGTGTGGACTATGGCCAGGCGCATACACATGCATCACCTTGATCTAGCTAGTGAGGTCCCAGTAGAAAACTATTCTGAAGCTATGATCTATTTACAGAGCCCAGGCTTTTTGTGCATTAGCCCCAGTTCATGTTTTATTTTTTATTAAAATACTGGGATAAAACTGCTACAAGCTGATTTGGTAGTGGACTTCAATGCACAATTTACTGTGGATTCCATTCAATGTAGAGAAATAGATGCAATGAGAAAATGCAATAGATATTAAATGCTATAGATTTGTCTGGAGTGTCTGTTTCCCGGATTGTGATAAACCTTATTCCCAGGCAATGTACTTCTGGAATGAAGTTTCTCCTTGTGGAGAATGCCAAGATGGTGGAGTCTTATAGGCCAGGCAATTTTCCCTGGCAAAATCTAAATGTAAATAAGCCTGTGTCCAGGAAGACAAAGGCTGGCCTTCTAGTACCACTTATTGGATGGCTACCCTATAAGTCGCTTTCTGGCCTTTTAAAACAGACTCTAGAGACCTCTCACCGAGCCAAACCAATGACTTGCTCTGCAGAGACGAGGAGAAAAAGCTATCTTTGATAATATTCTGGTTTAGGCTTATATCCCATCATTCTTCCAAAGTTTGTTTTGAAAGAAATACAATAAACAGAAAACAGATGCAGTAGCTCCCAGCCTCCTCTGATGCCATCATCAAGCGGTGCTTACAAGAGAAATCAGGAATCCGTGTCAGCTCAGTCCTTGCTTGTTAAACTTGTATCCAACTGAACCTCTGGCACACAGAGAATTTTCCAAAGGTACTGTTTATGATTGGCAGAGGAAAAAGTCTACGCCTAGATCTATCCAAAAGAAAAAAATAGAGGGAAAGGAAAACCTAAAGAATGCTCAAGGATGAATTTTTACACATCTGATTTGGATATTACCAGGAGTGTTACCAATGCATCAGATTCAGATGGTTATGTGCTTCATCCACAATCAATTACCTACATAGAAAAAAATTAAACAAAGATCAAATAAACATAATGTGACAAAAAAAAAGGAGGGGCAGGACCCAATCAAAATAAAAGGAGATGTTAAACACGAGGGAACAAACATAACAAAAACAGTAAACTGTAGATACGAAAATAACATCTAAAGATATTACTGTGTTGAATTAATCAGCTTGCTGTTTATCACATGAACAAACCAAAGTGTTGTCGAAAGGTTTAAACTTTCTGCTCTCAACGGGATTTGACATTTTTTGCACCCTGTTAAACATCAATAGGTTTGTGCATTTATTAAAGATTAAAAACATTTTATGAATAACGATGAGCTGGGATTAAATTCAACATACTGGCAGGCAAAAACAGTAATGGCTCACTAGGTGTTACTAATAAATATATGGGTTTGAATGTGTTTGAAGACTCATGAATCATCTAGTTCCATGGACTGACATAGAACTAGATGGGCGGCATCATAGCCATACAGTACGTTTCAGTATACCATTTATGTAGTCCACCCACCTTGGTGTTCCCCAGACTGATTGTACACCTAATTACTACCAACTTCTGATGTAGGGATGCAGGAAACGTGTAGGATCTATGCAATACACTGTCTATTAGTGAAAAGTATCATTTAGCAGCTATAGACAGGGATTTCCCTTAACGCCACCCAGGATAACCAACTGGGATCGGGGGCAAGGGCCTTCCCAGCTTGGTCCATGCTGCTGACCTATTAAGTTTTGTGAGACTTCAGCAGTGGTCAGAGTTTGTTTGTGACTGAAGTGTCACACCTGACATCCACCTGACTGGGAGTACCAATCTCCATGGTCAATTGTAACTGCTGGAGGTAACCTTCTCACTTGGATCTGAAACTTTTAAGTGTGGAATTAACAACTGAAGCAGCTTGGAGACAGGTCTAAGACCCACTGACCTATCAAACTTCAGTAGTACTGATCTGCAGGAGAGACAAAAGTATAACAAAAAGGTTTCAATTGACAACTTCATTATTGTTGACTGTTGCCCTGGGCATCTTGCTGGGAATGTTGTGAGCTAGGTTGCTATCTTAATATCTTATCCTGCCCATCTGACAAAATAAAGTCTCATTATTATTATTTCTGTGGTCAGGATCTGATGTAGTGAGCAATATACTATATATTGTATACTTTATTGTCTCCTTTTTCTCCATACAACTATATAATGTACTATGGTCTTAGTGCCCTAACTCATTGTAACCAGTAGTGTTGAGTGAATCAAGCTTCGGATAATCATTCCGAAGTCAATTCGGTCAAACACTTCGTTTTTAATGCTGTCTCCGTACATCAATAAATGTATTGGCTCAGTGTAGCCAAATTGTGTTTCACCCAAAGTCGTGCAAGACTTCAGTGAATTATTTTGGTATTCATTTTTGCATCTTTAAAAACATTTAAAATTAAAATCCAAAGTCGGGTTTGGTACTGGTTGGCACCTTGGTACTGAATGCTGGATGGATGGATGCTGAAAGGAATACCAAATTAATTCAACAAACTCTCGCACGACTTTAAGTGAAATTAATTTTCCCCACACGGAGGCAATACATTTTAATACTGTACAGAGACTCGTCTCAGACAGCATTAAAATTGAAGTGTTTGAATGAATTTACTTTCGAATCTTGTTATATATACACCCAACTATACCAGTGCGAGCAGGTGGCATTCATAAATGTTCTACTACCCTGTATTGAGGTAGGTTTTTTTTATAATTTTCTTTGTGTCGCACCAATTTTTTATGTATATCAATAAAGGATTATATTTTTGAAACCCATCTTTTAATCTACAGGTATTTCAGTGGTATGAATCATTTCATTCTGCACCATCTAAATGTGGTGCAAGAGGGGGAGGGGTTTATCCCAAATCCTTCTTTCTATCCCATACACACACAATCTACTGTTATGGATGATTTTCAATTGTTGGTTGAGCAAGATCTAAAAATAATATAGTTATCGGAAATCTCACAAGAATTTTAATTATGAAAAGTGGCAGGCTATCGGGACATTAAGAGATGATCATTACATCCCAATTAGACCCTCTGACAAGGGGTATCTATTGTGGTCCTCAATAATGGTTTATATGAGAGGAAAATTATTAGAAAGCTATTGGATACTAACATCTACAGGAGATTAAATCACAATACGACTTAAGTTTTCTGTGGTCCACTTGTGGATATTATTCACGGTGTGGCTTTGGGATTGTTTTCTGAGTAACAAGCTGAATATTCTACTAATCCTAAAGCAATCCCTCAATTTTTCCCCCTCCAATGAGACCCTTAATATCAGGTATAGGATCTTTAACTGAACGTCTCTGCCAGTGGTTGGCTACACAATTACAACCATTAGTGACTAGTGTTGGGAGCAAATATTCGAAACGGCAATTCGAGAATTTGAGAATTTTTAGAATATAGTGCTATATATTTGTATTTTCAGATATTAGTCATTAGTTAGTTAGTATATATATATATATATATATATATATATATATATATATATATATATATATCCATGAAAAATCAACGCAGCATTCTTCTTGTGAAAAAAACCGCAGTGTCTTTATTCACACATGTGACACAAAATAAGCAGCGTTTCAATCCCCTTCCGGGATTCTTCTTAAGCCAAGTGCACTTGGGGATTGAAACGTTGCTTATTTTGTGTCACATGTGTGAATAAAGACAGTTTTTTTCACAAGAAGAGTGCTGCGTTGATTTTTCATGGATAAACATACCTGATGTCAAGGGTGAGACGCGTGCACCTGATAAACCATAAAAGCGAGTGCTGCCGGAATTATTATATTATATTTTATATATATATATATATATATATATATATATATATATATACTGTATATAACAGATAGTTAGTGGGAGTCAGTGTAGGTTAGATAGTGATATAGTGCAGCAGATAGGTTCCAGTGCAGGGTGTTAGGTAGTGTGATAGGTTCTGCTGTCCATACATGCTACATACATAATGCTGTGATGTCACAAGTTCATAACAATACTTAGTGCACCAATCAGTAATATGTAGTCAGACCTGCTAATTGCCCCTGACGCTCATCACTAGACATGAATGTGAGGTATTTTGAGGGACTAAAACGTAGTGTTGAGGTTGATGGATGGGCTGTCATGGAGAGTGGACTGTGGGTGGAATGTGATGTTTTCATCCATTCCTAACAATAAGGCCATGGCCCTTGTGAAACAATTATACAAATACACAACTTATTTATATGAACTTAAGGAATTTATTTTGATTGTGACAAAGTTTTTATTAACCCATAATTATTTTTATTACTCAATTATAAAAATATGAGCATTTTTTTCCCATCTGTTTTAAATATATACTTTATGATAGCTATTAGGAAGAACATACAATTTTCAGTACAAATAGTCAGTTTCAGTAGGACATTTTTTCGTTTGGAAGATACATCCATGACATACTCCTTATTTGAAGATGGGTTCAGGTTTAATTATTATTTGAATGATAATGATGCCAATCTTAAATTTACATATACTGTGGATCATACCTTCTTTTTCCTGAATTTGAGTAAGAATGAGACTAGCCTATATAGAAAACCGATTACTGGCAAATCCCTGTTGCATGCTACTAGTTGCCATCCAGTGCATGTAATGAGGAATTCGCCGTTGCGGGGAATTTGTTCATGCAAGACGTTGCTGTAGTAATGAAAAAGTGTATGATCAGGAAACTACAATAATTAGATAGATTACCTAGAAGATGATAACCAATACACTTTACAAATAGGGCCAAACAAAAGGTAGCAACTAGCAAAGTGGTGGCACCCAGTCTTTTTTGTTTCAGATTAAAAATGGAAGCAATATGTGCTTAAATATAACCGGATCATACAATTGTGGAGGAAATGCAAGATTCGGTCTAGTACCACAAAACATATTTATCCTATTGAATATTTTAATTAGTTGTGCATCAGATCTGGGACTTGAATAGCAGATATCCAGCTGGTTTAGCCTCCAGCCCTGCACTTCTGCGCAGCTCTGCACACATCTGTGAGTTTGGAGATTATTGTACATCACGGAATTGTACAATGATCCCCTAGGCATAGATGTGTGCAGGAGATGATAAAGGACCTTTGGAATAATGTGAGGGTAAATGACCCTGTGGGATTCACAATATGTACATACTGTATCACATGATCAGTTATCTCAAAAGTCCTTACATTATCCCAAAGGTCCTTAAAAGGTTATTTCCATCTTGGACATTGGGGGCATATCACTAGGATATGGCCCCCAATGTCCGGTAGGTGTGAGTCCCATCCCTGGGACCCATACCTATATTTAGACTAGAACCCACAAAGCGCCAGATGGAGTACTGCGCATGCGCAGCCACCTTACATTAATATTTATGGGACTTCCAAAAATAGCCGAATGCTGGCTGTAAGCCCCCATAGAAGTGAATGGAGCGGTGGCTGCGCTTACACGGTGTACAGACCTTCCATTTCAATGGTACTTCTGAAAATAGTCGACCACGCTACTCTGGTATTTTTGCCAGTCCCATAGAAATTGATGGAGGGTGGCTGCGCATGCGCGGTGTGTACCCAAAAGTGGAACCTGCACCTTTCAGACATTGGGGGCATGCTGCAGTTTTTATTCAGAAGCCTCTCTCCTCTCTGCATGTTTGCCGTGCTGCGGCTGGACTTCCGGCCTTTCCCCATTATAGTTAATGGGGCCGGAGTGGACCTCCGGCAGCACACATGGGCTAGCGTTAGTACTGATCCGGCAGGTTGTTCCCCTGCTGGAACAGCCTGCCAGACCCTGCTAGCGCAAGTGTGAAAGTTGCCTAAGCTCCCAAAAGACTCTGGAGGAGAAGTAGGGCCTGCAACGTATAAGTAAATGTGTCTGTGACAACATCTGGGCATGTGTAGTAGTGCTCAATTCAGTGCTTCTATTCTGTGTGTGTGTGTATATTTTATGTAATGTGTATCTATCTATCTATCTCTCTATCTATCTATCTATCTATCTATCTATCTATCTACCCATCTATCTACCTATCTTTCTACCCAGTATGACAGTATAAAGGTTAAAGGTTAAGAGAAGAGTTGTATGAGTATGTAGATATTTAATTTATTTATTTTATGCACTTATATAGCTCTACTATATTCTGTAGCGCTTTACAGACATTATCATCACACTGTCCGCAGTGGAGCTCATAGTCTTCGTTGACTTTCAAAAACTATTTGGAGCGTGGAAGGAAACTGGAGAACCCAGAGGAAACCTATCCAAGAATGAGAAGAACATACAAACTCCATACAGATGTTGCCCTTAGTCAGATTCAAACCTAGTACTGAGCCACCATATTCAGAATTACACAGAGTATAAAGGACATGAATAGCAGTGCTGTGTAGTGCCTATATATATGTATTCACCCCCCTTGACTTTTTGGGTGTTTTGTTACATTACAGCCTTAAGTTTAATGTTTTGTTAATCGGAATTCTATGTGATGAATCAGAACACAATAGTCTAAGTTGGTGAAGTGAAATGAGAAAAATATATAAATAAGACTATTGTTTAGAAATAGAAAACAGAAAATTGGCATGTGCGTATGTATTTACCCCCTTTGTTAAGAAGCCCATAAAAAGCTCTGGTGCAATCAATTCAGGAAAGTCTTTAATGCAGGGAAAAAGTGACCCCGCTGGGCTGGCCACTGCCCACAAATTCAATGACATGTAAAATATCTTGCCTCCAGTCCGCAGGCTCCGTGTCCTGATCCTATTCTTCAGTATACGAGCTGAGCCGCGGTCTCCTTCCTGAACCGCAGAGCAGTGCCCACTTACAGCCCTGAGCCCAGCTGCCCAGGGCACTGATCCTGAGCCTTCTGGAGTCTTATAAGCTATATATATATATATATATATATAGGAAAATTATAGCAGCACCCATATCAACAAGCACAGGTGGGTGCAAGCTCAAAAATCAGGGTTCAAGCTTACCCAAATAATATAATCCAAAAATATAGTGAATGATAGTGGACGTTTATTTACCCATAGGTGTTGCAACGTTTCAGTCCCAAATCTAGGACCTGTCTCAAGCTTGAGAAAGGTCCTAGATTTGGGACTGAAACGTTGCAACACCTCTGGGTGAATAAACGTCCACTATCATTTACTATATTTTTGGAGTGCTGCTCTATTTTTGGATTATATATATATAATTTTTTTTATTAAAAATTTATTTTGTGCCATACATTTTTTACAATTAATAAAAAAAATATAAATCTAATTTAACCTCTATTTCTGAAAAAGCTTGAGCCCAGAACTTGAACCACTACACTATATAGCTGCATAGCCAGTAACTCAGAATAAAATAAAATAAGAGACTTCTACCATATAGGAATAATAGTAGTAAGTATTGCTTGTGGGCCAATGAGAAGGCTGCAATGGCTTTGTCTGAGCTTAGCAACATCCCTAGCAACCAATAGGAATGTGGCCTACCCCTTTAGTATATAGGAACCTCCCCAGCAGACATTGTATGTAGTATTTTGCAGATCTGAGAGAGACAGCAGAGTTATTGCTGTGCTCTCTGCTTTCCTGTGTCATTAAATTAGATAGGTAGTTAGTATATATATATATATATATATATATATATATATATATATATATATACAGATAGTTAGTGGGAGATAGTCAGTGTAGGTTAGATACTGATATAGTTCTGCTGTCCATACATACATGCTACATACATAGTGCTGTGATGTCACAAGTTCACAACAATACTTAGTGCACCAATCACTAATATGTATTCAGACCAGTTAAAATGTGAAATTGCCCATATTGCGGCAAAATATTTGCATCATTACTGCCAATTGCGCAATCGCGAATATATTGGAGCACTCTATCTACATATAAAGCTATTGTAATGTTCTGCCATGCCAACCATTTTCTCCAGTCTCAGGAAACTTCTAGCAGCTTGAAAAATGTAGCGCGCATATTACATTGCCAATTTTCGCAAACAAGACCATATTCGCGAATTCTAGAATTAGCAAATATATAATGAATATTCTACCAAATATTTGCTAAATATTGCCCTTGCCGCTCATCACTAGCAGACAGCACTGGAGCCTGAGAAGGTGAGTAACCTCCAGACATCAGGTACTGGATATACCCTGGGGAGAGTTTATATAGACAGAGATTGAATGAATGCTGGATGTCTGCTGTGCTGGATATAATAGGAACTTTATAATACCATAGGTTGGGGCTACTGTTTTTTGGCCCCACCAGCCTGCAGACTACTATAAGGAATCTAAACAATGTTACTGAATGTAGCAAACGTGGTGCTACTGTGGATTCTTGAAATAGCAACATCATATGTATAAAACATTGGAATCCTACTCAAAACACACTCCTGACATCCAGCCAGTTTCCAAACCCTGATCCTGTTTGTGCTTGTATTATTGATGGCCTCATAGAACCAAACTATCTATCAATACCAGTCAGCTGATAGTGTAGTTTTAACATAGTGTTGAGCGAGCATGCTCGGCCGAGTACCGGTTCGGCTCGAGCATCGATATGCTCGGCAGATCCGAGAACTCGGCCGAGTACCACATGTGCTCGAGAGCCATGCTCGAGTCTCCTTCCCGCACGTTTGGCGCTTGCTAAGCAACCAATAAACGTGCAGGTAAGTATTGCCATCACTGTAATGCCATTAGACATGTTTTCTACTAGTATTACAGTGATTGGCTGGACGGAACACGTCATTGGGTGCTATATAGCACCCGGTCACGTGGTTTCGGCTCATTGCGAGTCAGGGAGAGCTGCTGTTAGGAAGGGACTATTGTTGGTGGCAGGCAGCCAAAATTGTTTTGGGGGAATTTTTTTAATTTTTTTTGTCAGGGCGACCGTTAGTGACATTTTCTGTATTCCACAAACTCTGCTTGCTGTGAGCAGTGAGATGCAAATCTACACTTATATCTAGACTGTGTGCAGCCTATAGTTAATAAAAAAAAACTGTAACAGACAGTCATTATCTGTATTCCACAAACTCTGCTTGCTGTGAGCAGTGAGACGCAAATCTACACTTATATCTAGACTGTGTGCGGCCTATATTTAATTCAAAAATACCAGTAACAGACAGTCATTTTCTGTATTCCACAAACTCTGCTTGCTGTGAGCAGTGAGACGCAAATCTACACATATATCTAGACTGTGTGCGGCCTATATTTAATTCAAATAACAGTGACAGACAGAAATTTTCTGTATTCCACAAACTCTGCTTGCTGTGAGCAGTGAGGCACAAATCTACACTTATTTCTAGACCGTGTCAGCGTCATCAGTGCCTTACAACTACTGGGTGTCCAAGCTGGACACCTGGCACGAACTGGCGCTCTACTCCTTGGAGGTGCTGGCCTGCCCTGCTGCCAGCGTTTAGTATGAGTGGGTATTTAGTGCTGCTGGTGGCATTATAACAGATAAGTGTATCCAGCTAAAAATGCTGACAGGTTGACTCAGATAAAAATGAACAAGGCTTGGATGGCCCCTGACTTCTCCACTCCACCAGAGGAAAGCCACGACTGAACATCAAGGTACTTTAAATGTGTTGTTTAGAAGGTACTGAATACCCTGTATTCCCATGCACCCCTTCCACCACAAAAAAGGGTATATGGTTGAATCTTCCTTTTCTCATCCTCCTCCTCCTCGTCCATCATATCTACATGCTTAATTGTCGCATATAATGCCATCACTTATATGCCTTCTCACATAATTTTTCGGTGGTCAGCTCACCCCCAGGCCCTCGCATAAATAATGTTTTCAATGGTCAGCTCACCCGCAGGCCTCGCATAAATAATGTTTTCAAAGGTCAGCTCACCCGCAGGACCTCGCATAAATAATGTTTTCGATAGTCAGCTCATCCATAGGCCCTCGCATATAAATTTTCGGATGGTCAGCTCACCCGCAGGCCCTCACCCATAATGTTTTATATGGTCAGCTCAGCTGAAGACCTTCACCCCTAATGTTCTAGTGGGTCACCAGCAGGCCATCAATCATACTTTACCTCTCCTCCTGTTTAACGTTTCCTCATCCTAAATACCCATGACATTCCCTGTAATTTTTTTGTACTCAATCCAATGACAGGCTCTCTTAAGAGTCCTGTATTGTTATTTATCGTCACTACCTCACTGAGGCTGTACTGGGAAATTGGTGAGCGCCCGCCTGCCTTTCTTGGAAGTGGTAGCCGTGGCCATCCCTCAGGCTCCCTCTCCGGAAGCGAACCCTGATTCTCCATTAGTCATGGTCACCATGGTACGTGCATAAAAGAACATCGAAAGTTGAAAGAGCAGACATCGATAGATCGTCAACATCATGGGGACGTGCGATCAGCTTAGAAGTTATCTAGAGTTAACAAAGCGGCAGCAGACCCTCACCTACAATTTTTAACACGGTCAGCTCAACGTCCGTTCCTCTTACAAGTTCATTATCATCAGATGATAGTCCGGTCAACACAATCAAAGCCACCGGCCGTTCTTATCTTAGTCATGGCCCCAGTTCCGAAAATCATGAAAATTTTTGTCTAAACTTGCTATTTATATAAAAGTAAATATACAGGAAAGAATGTTTCCTAACAATTTTTCATCTAAAATCACTTTTATCTTTGGTTTTGTGAGTTTTATGGTCAGTCTGTAAAAGTGACATACAACTCGGGTAACATCGTTCTCAGCAGCGACATTTTAGTCCAAGATGCATCCAGACATCCTCCCCATGCTGTCGCCGACCCATTTTGGTGGTGTTTCCATCAATTTCTGACCTTTTCCTATGAACCAGGCACCCTCCCCTCTTCAGAGCAGGGGGTGTCTGGATTAATGCTAGGGTTCTCCCATTGACTTCTATAGGGCTCGATGCTCCGTTGAGCACCTGAGCATCCTGATGTGCTCTGGCAGAGCACCCGAGCATTGGGGTGTTCGATCATCACTATTTTAATGTTTCCTTTCCCCTTTATTGGTTATTATTCATAAGCACTCACTTATATTTTTTGAAATAAAAGTTAAGTTTTAACTTATATTACAGAGAATCCCTAGTGGGATTCTTTGTGATCAATTTGATCACTGTGTATACTATAATTATAGATCCCTAGGATTCCTCTCAAGGGGCTGAAAATAGATGTTGTCAAAAATAAAAGGTGCTAGAAATTAACACAAAATAAAGAGCGTGATAAACTATGTAGCTTTTATTGTACGATTCTCATATGCCTGTCCTTAGTAGCAATTAACAGATTACTGGAGAGAAATATTCTGTATCCATGGTAATTTACATGTTAAATACATTTTCCAAGAGAAGAGAGCAAACTTGATGTATAATAAATTCATTTGAAGCTAGAGGATTAATTATATTTATTATTAAAGGCATGATTTTGGCAAAGGAAAATCTGATAAATAGGTTACACAATTTACACGAATACATTGCAATAATGTATTAACCCTTTTAGGGTATGACCACACAGTGCAGTCATGCTGCTGAGATGCTGCAGTTAGGTAATACCTGCGGTAGACTGCATGCTGCATGTATAATCAATAGAGATGGCCCGAACTATTTGCCGGCGAACAGTTTCCGGCGAAAATAGCTTGTTCGCTTTCGCCGCCGCGGGCGAACATATGCGATGTTCGGTCCGCCCCCTATACATCATCATTGAGCAAACTTTGACCCTGTACCACACAGTTAGCAGACACATTCCAGCCAATCAGCAGCATACCCTCCCTCCCAGACCCTCCCATCTCCTGCACAGCATCCATTTTAGATTCATTCGGAAGCTGCAGTCTTAGTGAGAGGAGGGAGAGTGTAGTTGTTGCTGATTTAATAGGGAAATCGATAGCTAGGCTAGTGTATTCAGTGACCACTCCAGTCCTGAAAGACTCATCTGATCTCTGCTGTAAAGACAGCGTCGTGATAGCACCCCAAAAAGCCCTTTTTAGGGCTGCTACATTAGTCTGCTTTTTTTTTTTCTCCATATATATATATTGCAGTTGCCTGGCCTGCCCGTGTGTGAGGAGCTGCAGGCCCACAGACTGTAGTGTACCCACTGTCAGTGCCCACCACTCATACCACTCATACCGTGTGGCACAGGACTTTGCATTAAAAAAGGCATTTAATTTTTAAACTTTAATCTAAGGTTAGTTGCCTGCCAGTGTGTGTCAGGCTGACTTCCACTGACTGTAGTGTGCCCACTGCCAGTGCCCACCACTCATACCAGGTGGCACAGGACTTTGCATAAAAAAAGGCATTTGATTTTTACACTTTAATCTAATTTCAGTTGCCTGCCTGTTGCCAGTGTGTGTCAGGTCCACTTCCACTGACTGTAGTGTGCCCACTGCCAGTGCCCCCCACTCATACCGGGTGGCACAGTAGCTTGCCGATAAATAAGGCATTTCATTTTTTCACTTTAGTCTAATTTCAGTTGCTTTCCTGCTGCCAGTGTGTCAGGCCGACTTCTACAGAATGTAGTGTGCCCACTGCCAGTGCCCACCACTCATACCGGGTGGCACAGTAGCTTGCTGATAAATAAGGCATTTAATTTTTACACTTAGTGTAATTTCAGTTGCTTGCCTGCTGCCAGTGTGTGTCAGGCCGACTTCCACTGACTGTAGTGTGCCCACTGCCAGTGCCCACCACTCATACCAGGTGGCACAGGTCTTTGCATAAAAAAAGGCATTTGCTTTTTGCACTTTAATCTAATTTCAGTTGCTAGCCTGCTGCCAGTGTGTGTCAGGCCGACTTCTACAGACTGTAGTGTGCCCACTGCCAGTGCCCACTACTCATACCGGGTGGCACAGTAGCTTGCCGATAAATAATGCATTTCATTTTTACACTTTAGTCTAATTTCAGTTGCTTGCCTGCTGCAAGTGTGTGTCAGGCCGAATTCTACAGACTGTAGTATGCCCACTTCCAGTGCTCACCACTCATACCGGGTGGCACAGTAGCTTGCCGATAAATAAGGCATTTCATTTTTACACTTTAGTCTAATTTCAGTTGCTTTCCTGCTGCCAGTGTGTGTCAGGCCGACTTCTACAGACTGTAGTGTGCCCACTGCCAGTGCCCATCAATCATACCATGTGGCCCTGGATTTTGCCTTAAATGAAGGCACTTTATCTGTACACTTTAATCTAATTTAAGTTGCCTGCCTGCCAGTGTGTGTGTGTCAGGCCCACAGACTGTAGTGTGCCCTCTGCTAGTGCTCAACAACACTCATACCGGGTGGCACAGTACCTAGCACGCGTAGTAACACTTATTTAAAAAAAAAATGACAGGCAGAGGCAGGCCACCACGCAGGGGCCATCGTGGTCGTAGTGATGTGATTTCCATTGGCCCTGGAATAATGCCCAGTGTTCAGAGGCCACGTACCCTGAACCCGAAAAATTCTGAGGACATAGTTGACTGGCTTAGACAGGACACACAATCTTCAACAGCTTCCGCTAAGAACCTTGACGCCCAATCCTCCTCCAGCTCAGCTTCGGTCATCTGCTCTCAAGTTACCATGCTCCCGCCCGCCGCCACCACCACCACTACCACCACAGCCACCACAGCCGCTTCACTTGATCCGTCAGAGGAGTTATTTACACATCAGTTGGATGCAATTAGTGATGTGCAACCATTATTGCCAGATGATGTAGATTACAGGGATATGTCTCAGTCTGGCAGGATTACACACATGGACGTACAGTGTGATTATGATGATGATGATGTACCCGCTGCTGCTTCCTTTGCTGAGGTGTCAGATACAAGTGAAGCGGTTGATGATGACGATGTGTCCACGGTTGTCACGTGGGTGCCTGCTCGAAGAGAAGAAGATGGGGAAAGTTCAGAAGGGAAGACAGAGAGAAGGAGGAGACGAGTTGGAAGCAGGGGGAGGTCATCGCAAGGAGTTAGTGGCACAGTCAGACAGCATGTATCGGCACCCGGGGTCAGCCAGACAGCACGCTAGTCAACACATGCTGTTGCCACCACCAGATTGCCGTCATTGCAAAGCTCAGCAGTGTGGCATTTTTTTTTTGTGTGTCTGCCTCTGATAACAACAATGCCAATTGCAACCTGTGCCAAAAGAAACGGAGTCGTGGGACGCCCAACACCCACCTCGGTACAACTGCTTTGCGAAGGCACATGATTTCACATCACAAACGCCAATGGGATCAACACATGCGTACAAGCAGCACACAAACTCAAAGCCACCATCCTCCTCCTGGTCCAGCATCTTCAGCCACGTCAACTACTGCTGTCCTCCTTGCCCCCTCTCAACCACCCGCCAATCCGCCTCTCACCTTCAGCAGTTCCATCTCATCTGCCCACAGTCAGGTGTCTGTTAAGGAAATGTTTGAGTCTAAGAAGCCAATGTCACAGAGTCATCCCCTTGCCCGGCGACTGACAGCTGGCTTGACGGAACTCTTAGCTCGCCAGCTTTTACCATACCAGCTGGTGGAGTCTGAGGTCTTCAAAAAATTTGTTGCTATTGGGACACCACAGTGGAAGGTACCCGGACGAATTTTTTTTTCAAAAAAGGCAATCCCAAACCTCTACTATGTTATTGAAAAGGAAGTCATGGCATCTCTGGCATACAGTGTTGGGGCAAGGGTCCATCTGACCACTGATACCTGGTCTGCAAAGCACGGTCAGGGCAGGTATATCATGTACACTGCGCATTGGGTAAACCTGCTGACGGCCGACAAGCATGAAATGCGTGGCTCCGCAGCGGAGTTGGTGACACTGCCACAACTTGCAGGCAGGCCTACTGCCACCTCTTCTACTCCTACTCCATCCTCTTCGATATCCTCCTCGACTGAGTCCTCTTCTGCTGTGGCGTCTGGCTGCACATCAACTGAATCCCCAAAGCTCCCCAGGGGCTATTCCACATCCCGGATACGACAGTGTCACGCTGTCTTGGGGTTGACTTGTCTAAAAGCAGAGAGCCACACAGGACCAGCACTGCTGTCCGCCCTGAACGCACAGGTGGATCAGTGGCTGACCCCGCACCAACTGGAGATCGGCAAAGTGGTGTGTGACAATGGAACAAATTTGTTGTCGGCATTGAATTTGGGCAAGTTGTCACATGTGCCGTGCATGGCACATGTGTTGAGTCTCATCGTACAACGCTTTGTATCTAAGTACCCAGGCTTACAGGACGTCCTCAAGCAGGCCAGGAAGGTGTGGCCATTTCAGGCGTTCCTACACGGCCATGGCGCACTTTTCCGAAATTCAGCGGCGAAACAACATGCCAGTGAGGCGCTTGATTTGCGACAGCCTGACACATTGGAATTCAACACTTCTAATGTTCGACCGCCTGCTCCAACACTCCAACAAGAAAAAGCCGTCAACGAGTATTTGTATGACCGGGGTGCTAGGACAGCCTCTGCGGAGCTGGGAATTTTTTGACACGTTACTGGACGCTCATACGCAATGCCTGTAGGCTCATGCGTTCTTTTGAGGAGGTGACAAACCTAGTCAGTCGCACCGAAGACACCATCAGCGACCTCATCCCATTTGTTTTCTTCCTGGAGCGTGCCCTGCGAAGAGTGCTGTATCAGGCTGTAGATGAGCGTGAAGAGGAAGAGTTGTGGTCACCATCACCACCAGAAACAGCCTTGTCATCATCGCTTGCCGGACCTGGAAGAGGAGTATGAGGAAGAGGAGTCAGAGGAGGAATGTGGCTTTGAGGAGTAGGAAGACCAACCACAGCAGGCACCCCAGGGTGCTCATTGTCACCTATCTGGGACCCATGGTGTTGTACGTGGCTGGGGGAAAGAACAGACCGTCAATGAAATCAGTGAGGACAAGGAACTGGAAATGAGTAGCTCTGCATCCAACCTTGTGCAAATGGGGTCTTTCATGCTGTCATGTCTGTTGAGGGACCTGCATATAAAAAGGATGAAGGAGAACGACCTGTAATGGGTGGCCACGCTACTCGACCCCTGGTATAAGCAGAAAGTGGCAGAAATGTTACCAAATTACCGAAAGTCGGAAAGGATGCAGCAGTTCAAAACCAAACAAAAAAATATACTTTACACAGCTTATAAGGGGGATGTCACAGCACAACGGGAATCTAACTGGGGAAGAGGTGAATGTAATCCTCCTCCTACCACGGCGGCAAGGACTGGATGATTTACAGATGTGTTGTTGATGAAGGACATGCGGAGCTTTTTCAGTCCTACACATCGGCACAGCCCTTCGGGATCCATCCTTAGAGAACGACTCGACCGACAGGTAGCAGACTACCTCGCCTTAACAGCAGATATCGACACTCTGAGGAGCGATGAACCCCTTCACTACTGGGTGTGCAGGCTTTACCTGTGGCCTGAGCTATCCCAGTTTGCGATAGAACTTCTGGCCTGGCCTGCTTCAAGTGTCCTGTCAGAAAGGACCTTCAGAGCAGCAGGAGGCATTGTCACTGACAAGAGAAGTCACCTCGGCCAAAAAAATGTTAATTACCTCACCTTCATAAAGATGAATGAGGCATGGATCCCGAAGGGACTGACAGTGGGGGATACGTTTGACTAACAAAAGGCCTGATTACATGCCTTGGCCTCAAAATTGTCCCCACGCTGCTGTATTTAATGTCTGTATACTGGATGACTTTCGTGAATTCTCTGCCACCAACTAGGGTTCAAGCCGCAATGTTTTAGTCACTTTTCTGCCTGGAAAACATCAATTTTTCCAGCCGCTGCTACAGCAGCGGCTGCAACTATGCCGTTATTTTTGAGGCATGTGTACATGCCTAATTTTTCTGTCCTATGGTGCAGCACTGTGGCTGCAAGAACAAAACAAACAAAAAAAGGCACATACAAGTGTCAATTCCCTTCGTGATCGTTACCTTGTTGTGGTGAAGGGGCTTGCGTATCACAATGAAGCAATCATCACCTCTATGAGTGTGTTGGCAATGTTGCCACACCCCAGATGATAAGGCCGTTGCTTCATTATGGTCAGACCAAAAGCAATCGGCTGGATAATATTTCATAGAAAAAACACTAATTTACTTTTTTTTTTTTTTTCTTAAGATGTATGGGTTGTTAATACATAAAATAAAAAATCATAATAAAGTCTCTTAATAGTTTATTAGAAATAATGCAGACAATTAAAAAAATCCCCATCAATTCCAATACAAAGCAAGTACAGAGCTCAGAACTAAATTATTTCATGATGTCGTAATGGTTCGTTAATTCGACAATGGTTAATCAATTCGACACATGTCCCCGGATAGGGTACGTAACATGGATTAAACTGATAGGAATAGTACTAGTTAAGACACCACTCATATAGGGTGTCTCAGCACATTGCTCTGTGCACGCGCAGTGCCCCAATTTGGGAGTAAGAGGACTGACCAAGCTGCTTTTTCCATCTCCCAGTTCCAAAAATCAATTCAGTTTGGTGTATGAGAGTTTGGTCTGTCACTGTGAAGGCAGTCGAAGGTACCCGGCCTACATTTTTTTTCTCAAAAGGCAATCCCTGATATGGGACGTAACAGGGATTAAACTGATAGGAATAGTACTAGTTAAGACACCATTCATATCGGGTGTCACAGCACATTGCTCTGTGCACGCGCAGTGCCCCAATTTTGGAGTAAGAGGACCGACCAAGCTGCTTTTTCCATCTCCCGGTTCCTAAAATCAATTCAGTTTGGTGTATGAGAGTTTGGTCTGTCACTGTGAAGGCAGTCGAAGGTACCCGGCCTAAATTTTTTTTCACAGAAGGCAATCCCTGATATGGGACGTAAGAGGGATTAAACTGATACAAATAGTACTTGTTAAGACACCACTCATATCAGGTGTGAGAGTAAATAGCACGGCGCAGACGCAGTGACCGTGGATTAAAACAAAGGGGAGGGAGCCAGCATTTTTTAACCATCTCCCCGTTTGAAAAATCAATTCAATAAATGGACCCCAGATTGGGGACGTAACAGGGATTAAACTGATGAGAAGAGAACTACAGAAAATAACACTCATATCGGGTGTGAGAGTAAATTGCACGGCGCAGACGCAGTGACCGTGGATTAAAACAAAGGGGAGGGAGCCAGCGTTTTTTTAACCATCTCCCCGTTTTAAAAATCAATTCAATAAATGGACCCCAGATTGGGGACGTAACAGGGATTAAACTGATGAGAAGAGAACTACAGAAAATAACACTCATATCGGGTGTGAGAGTAAATTGCACGGTGCAGACGCAGTGACCGTGGATTAAAACAATGGGGAGGGAGCCAGCGTTTTTTTTAACCATCTCCCCGTTCGAAAAATCGATTCAATTCACCTTTCGGGGACCCTTGGTGTTGTACGTGGCTGGGTGGAGGAAGAAACCTTCAATGACATCACTGGGACATGGCTAGCTTGGTATCCAACCTTGTGCAAATGTGGAGTTTTCGGTTGTGCAAATGGACTGTTTGCGGTTATTTGCGGTGCATTAAAAGGGGAGTTTGGTCTGTCAATGTCTGTGAAGCGGGCGTAACCCTTACACTACCTGATTGATACAACATCATACCTGATCGTATACACACACTGGATGTTTTAAAGCATGTTATTCCAAACAATTTAGGAATGTTAGTTGATTTATGCCCTTTATGGATTAAAACCCGACTCTGCGTCCACTGCGTCCATGGGAGTTTTGCCATTGATTCCCCTACGGCATGCCACAGTCCAGGTGTTAGACCCCTTGAAACAACTTTTCCATCACTATTATGGCCAGAAAGAGTCCCTGTGGGTTTTAAAATCTGCCTGCCTATTGACTTCTATGGCAATTCGCCCGGTTCGCCCGTTCGCAAACATTTGCGGAAGTTCGCGTTCACCGTTCGCGAACGGAAAATTTTATGTTCGCGACATCACTAATAATCATGCTTTTAGGGTGCGTTCCATAGACTGTTGTTTGAATTGTTGTGAATTTTTGTGGTTTGCCTTAGAATTCTGATTACTTTCAAACAGTGATTCGTGTGGTAAAATATGTCCAACATATACTACAAGTGGCGGATCAACTGTGCAGTCACCAGCAGCAGGACATATTTTACGTATAATCGACCACACGTACAAACGGTGCAGTCATTACATCTTGGAAAGTGCTCAGAAACCTATTTTCACATTGAATTCTATTCAGAAATTAGATGCTGCAGCTCTTGACCACAGTATAACTACATCATGACTGTGCCACGTGGTCGGTACCCTTACTGGCATTGCTAGTGTATCATGACAGGACTTAATACATTTATGCTGTCTGCAGAAAATCCACTACATTTCTGGCTGAAATCTGCAGTGTTAAAATTTGTCCCAAATTTCACTGCAGATTTCAGTGCACAAATGCTGTGGATTTCCCAATTGCAGCTTAGAGGAAGTTCACATCACTGTTATTTTTCCATTCTTCTGATCTGTCAGAATAGAAAAATAAAGAAAAAAGAAACGGATCCTGTAAAAAAACAGATCCTGCACATCTGTTACGCACATTTGGCATCCGTTTAAGCCATTTCCATCTGAGATTGTTTTCGCAGTCAAAAAAAAAGTAATGCATGCAGGACTTTTTTTCCTGTCAAAAAAGGGTCTCAAATGGATTCCAAATGTGCATAACTGATGTACTGGATCCATTTTTTTTTCTATTCTGATGGATCAGAAGAATGGAAAAATAATGGTGATGTGAACTTTCCCTTAAACTGATATGCTGCAGATTTAAAATCCACACGACATGTTAAGTACAGATTATTTTGTGTAAACTCTCCGTAATGTGTAGCCTATAAAAAAAAGTGATATTTACTAAGCAACTGCACTTGAATTGCAGCAAATTGAGCCAAAACAGTGATGTTCATAATTTATGCCATATGTATTTTGGATTTTTGGATCCTTTTTTATACTTACTTTGATAGCTTTATTATTTCAGGAAGGAAGTTATTGGATATATTTTGTGGAGTCATGTGTAGGCAAGAACTGATATGAGAAGTTTTTGCTATATGAATGAGAGGTCTAAAAGACAAAATTACATTGAATCCTCTCCTAAGCTTTTGAGATGTGTGATAGTGTGCAAAGCAGCTCACTGTTGTTGGTGTAAGTGTCATAGAGGCTGACTACATAACAGCAGTAGGACCCATGTTGAGAGTGAGTTCAATACTGAGCAGTTTACTGCATAGGGATTTTTAAAAGGTTATACAGGATTAGAAAAATAAGTGCACTTTCCTGAAGAGTTCTCTATTCTATAGTTTGAGAGGGAGGGTTAGGTGACAACCAGTGGTGGAATGACCCTACAGGGAAATGCCCAGGTGGGCGGACAAGCCCTTATCATGGCCATCAGCTGTGTATATAAAGATCTGATTCTCTCAGTATTAATTAATGCTAGGAGCCCGGATGCCACAGGTGCCCTCCTGAATTCAACTGTATCACCATTCTCAGGACAGTGGTGGAGCTGAATGCTGCGATACAGGCTGCAGTATTTTATGCGGTACTGTGGTAATTGGCTCTGCTGGAGCAGTATTTTGCACTGAAAAAATTTAGCTGTGCCTGCTCCTACTCTCATTGCTTGCTGGATGCACACAGAGGTGACTAGGAGCAACACACTATATGTGCAGTTGTCTGCTCTCCTGAATATAGATGCACAACTGAATAGGTAGGTTTAGAGTAGGACCTGCCTAACCTGAGACCACCTTGGCGCGAGTAGGTGAGTACAGATGCGTTTTAATCAAAATATATTGGTTAAGATTCTCAAATTGTATGATAATAGAGTGAGGGCTTAGTCCATGTATAATGTTTGCATCTATTGTGTTGTATTGTGCATTGTTTTCCGTGAGTATTTTGTACTGCTGGTCCTCACCTACTCCTGTTGTCCCTGCGCGCTTGTGCTGCACTTCCTTCTGTCAATCTGTATCCACCTACAACATAAGGCCATTTTACGTTCCCAGTCTGTCCCTGGCTACAAAACATATTGTGTTGGTACATTTTGAACTTATAAGTGCACAGTTTCTCACTTTGTTATTAGCCTATTATAGTTGATAGATTAATTATATCGCATGTTGCTGCCTTCTTTATTTGTATCTCGAGAGGGTATGCGGCAGTGTGTGGTTATTTTGCATGTGACAGTGGTGCCAGCCTATTGGTTTATGTACTCAGTTTTACTAGTAATTTCAGTGTACAAGTTATATGCTATGTCAACCAACAGACTTTGGTGTATGTAGAAGTACTGATACAGCATCCCTGCCTTAGCTCTGGGACTGCACTAGAATAAGTTCATGACATAGTCTGATAACTTTATTTGCTTGTTTCTATAAGCACCAATAAGTTAAATTAACATTGAAATCTTTTAAAATGTGATAAATGTAAACCTTTAGCTACCGTAACTATAAGTCTTGAGCGAATGGAGCTTAGGATCATAGAATGCTGTCCTGAAACCTGCTCCATACAGCATTAAAATTTGTTTTCTCCGTGTAGGCAAAATTTGTTTTACTTGAAGTCGGCAAGGTGAATGAATTCGGTATTCATTTCTACTTCTTTAAAAATATTTAAAATCCAAAGTTCAGTTTGATAAAGAGGTACCAGCTGGTACCAAACCCGACTTACGATTCTGAAATGAATACCGATTTCATTGACTGAAGTCTTGTATGACTTCAGGTGAAATGAATGTTGCCTCCACAAAGGCAATACATTTTAATGTAGTACGGAGACAGGTCTCCGGACAGCATTAAAACAAACTGTTAGAACGAATCGACTTCGTATCTCTGATCCAAAGCTCGACTCGGTCAAGCCTAGTAACTATAGTTTTGCATTAACATTTTTTATTTTTGTAAATCAAAATCTTTCAGGATAGCATATATGCATTACAATGATAATATGATAAAAAGAATAATATATAAAAGCATATACAAACATGTTAAATAAAAACAAAATGTGAATTGCACACATTGGTGCTATGAGAAGGCATCAATCAATAACCTATATTAAAAATAGTATAAGAACTGAATTCTTAATTATCACTGCTCAGAACTATAGAGGAAAAGAGATAGGTCAAAGAGACGGTTGTAGACCCCTAACTAATTCAAATGTAGTATGTGTATGTATGAAGGGCGATATTATTGCTCATATGCTCCTAAATGCTAAATAAATGTCATTATTAGGAAAAGGATACAGTAACTGTAACTATAGTTTTGCAAGCGTTCAATGACAATTATTTTGTCTTTTATTACTAAGTTCATTTCAGCTATTTCTGCATTCGGAAGCGTTTATTAACAAAAGTGGAAGGTTAAACAGAAGGTCGATAGTATAAGAATGTAGAAATCTAATCCAATGAGGAGAGATGCACAGGAGAACCTAATATGAACTGAACAGTCCAGAGTCTAATCCACAGGTAATTTCTTTTAAACCTGAATAAGACACAGTTGAGCTGTTTATTATGTTTCATTTTAATTGATGAACTCAAAAGCTATCAGAACAGACAAATGGAAAGATATTAGTAGGTCTGCAAGATGAAAACTCAGACAATTACCTCAATTGCTATTACACATTTGTGAGCAGAACAAAATGCTCTTAATAATCAAACCGATTCACGAGGAACTAGTCACATACGGTAAATGAGACGAATGCTTGTGTGATCAGGAGTAGAGTTGAGCGAACACCTGGATGTTCGGGTTCGAGAAATTCGGACGAACTTCACGAAAATGTTCGGGTTCGGGATCCAAACTTGACCCAAACTTGAACCCCATTGAAGTCATGGAACCCCATTGAAGTCATGGAACTTTTGGGCACTAAAAATGCTGTAAAATAGCCCAGGAAAGGGCTAGAGGGCTGCAAAAGGCAGCAAAATGTAGGTAAATAGGAGGGAATGGGAGGGGGAAATAGGTGGGGGAATAGGAGGTTGTGGTGGCATCAGGTGGGAATGCTATAGGAGTTGAAGTTCTCATCACAGCCAAAAAGGATTCATGTCTGCCTGCAGTGCCACAGGCCTCATTCACAGACTCAGGGCCATGGCACCGCTGCCCGGACTATGATTTTATACATGCGAATATTTTAAGCTCGTTTGTGAGTATAATAAAACCACAAGTTGTTTAAATGTATCTCCAGTACTTCACTATTGTGTGATATTTTGGTGCTCTGCAGAGGAACCCAAGGGACGTGATTTGGAACCCAGAGCTGGGAAGCACTGTTATCCTGTATCAGTCTGGTGGGCCTGCAGCACGGTTGGAAGTACTCCTCGACTGAGCAGCACGGTTCTTCATTTTAACGCATTGACAATTGGTGTGAACTGACCCACAACACTACAAGGACCTGCAGCGCAAATATCTGATAATATTCAAGAGAACTACGTAACTGAATTACTTTTACTAGACGAGAGGAGAGAGGTCCCATAGCAAAGAATCAGGCTTCATGTCACCCACCAATGGAGAGGGCCACTTTTAGTTATTTAGGCCCCAGCACCCAGACAGAGGAGAGAGGTCCCATAGCAGAGAATCAGGCTTCATGGCACCCCAGAACAAAATCTATCCTTTGCCGGACACTAGTAAACTTGGCCAGCCACAACTGGAACACCAGATTTAGGGGATTGCTATTTTGGCAATTGAATTTCACCCCAGAATAAAAATCTACCCTCTGCCAGACAGCAGACAGTACTACACTTGGCTAGCCACAGCTGGAATACCAGATTTAGGGGATTGCTATTTTGGCAATTGAATTTCACCCCTCAATAAAATTTCTATCCTGAGTTTCTAGGGGTGACAATAAAGACAGCCAAGCCCCTGATGTAGGATATAGCAAAAAAAAAAAAACTACTATTGATCGATTGATGGACTTGGTGGCAGTTTGAGCTGTTGCACCCCAAGGCACAAAATGGCCGCCGATCACCCCTGAAAAAAGTGACAGAAAAATGCTCTGGACAGCCTAAAAACCAGTGAACAATTAACTAGCAGAAGTTGAATGATTCACAGCGGTAGATCGATTACTTCATTAGGTGTTTTTCACGAGTTTTCCCTGCCTAATCTCGCCCTCACAGCAGCTGCATCCTATCCCTACACTAATCAGAGCAGATTGACGTGCGGCGCTATGTGACTCCAGATTAAATAGAGGCTGGGTCACATGCTGCACTTAGCCAATCACAGCCATGCCAATAGTAGGCATGGCTGTGATGGCCTCTTGGGGCAAGTAGTATGACACTTGTTGATTGGCTGCTTTGCAGGCTTTCAAAATGCGCCATAGAAATCTACAAACATCGAACCCGAACTTTTACGTAAATGTTCGGGTCCGTGTCCCGAACACCCCAAAATTCAGTACGAACCCGAACTATACAGTTCGGGTACGCTCAACCGTAATCAGGAGGTATTCATGAAAGCAGCACAAGTGAGTAATATTTCATATATAATATTGAGAAGTGATACGTTACAATGAATAGTAACCAGTGAATAGTTCCCTTTATCCAAGGGGTAAATTTTATTGAAAAAGGCCCCAGAGTGGGATAAAAATAAATAAAAGAAGTCATACTCACCGATATAGAGCAGTAAAACAGTTATTACTTTCTAAAACGCAATTAACCATTTTCAATACAAATTTCTGGCAGGAGAAAGTTCAAGGCACACAAGACACATGTATCCCCAACTGGGGTACCACATTTCTTCCTTTTTGTGTGGGTAACCTTAGAATTAAAATGTCATGTTCGTGTGTGGGAGGGAAACACCACACTGAACATAGGAGGGAAAGGGGTGCGGGATTAAGGCCTGGAAACTAGCGAAAGGAGATGGACACCTCCTAGTAAAACCCTAATCAAAGTCCTGACTAACTACCAGTATGAACAGATCCCAGGAGTAAGTGAGTACATACACAAGAATATCTAGTGTCCTAACTCACCCTATAGGCCCCTGGTACTAATTTCAGGACTGAGACAACCTGTTCTTCCAAAAGGAAGCTCTGTGCTCTGTCAGCCGCCGCCCAGGAGTAGCAGGCACGCGCAGGCAGGAAGCTGGCTGGGGTCCAGATGTACGACAGGCGGAGGCGGAGCCTGAAGGCAGCATGCATGCCCTGTGATCATCAGCATCATCCCTGCCTGGCTGCCCTGTGTGTGTCTGTGAGTTACTTGTGCCGCCGTACCTGCCCCCCTGCGCTGCCCACCCTGCAGCCTCCACCACCTCTCTGTGTGCCACACTACCCGCGCCGCTATTGCAGGCAGTGGCACGCCTGGGCCATTCTCTGGCAGGTTAGGAGGACAGACACTCTGGGGGGTTTGAACCCCCCTATCCCCCCCTTATCTACGCCCCTGCAGCTATCCACAACTCCAACAGAAGCTATAAACCGCATAGCATAGTGGGAGAAACAACAATAAATAGAGAAGGTTAAATGAGCATAATAGCCACACTTTGGGAAAGAAGGTGTGGCAAGCACCAGAAACAACACAGACATAATTTGATCTAAACGGAAAACATGTCAGCTCACACTACGTGTTGCCAGTCTCACCGATCTCCTGCCACCTGTCGCAGCATGCACAACATAATTAACAATAGCAGTTTGGTGTTTCTCCAAAGTACTTTAAAGCGTACCTCCAGTTCCAAACATATTTTTATAAATTAATAGTACGTGTGAATATATGAAACTTTGTAATATATCTTTTTTAAAGAAAAATGCTTCTCTCTGCTTTTAGCAGTATGCTTTGCTGTTTCCTATTTTTAACATCCAAACAAAACAATAGCTGATCTCAGGGAGACCAGCAACAGAAAACACTGCGGAGACTCCTTTAAGAGTCTCAACACAGCAATCCAAACTGCAAAGCTCCCTGGGAAACAGTAATATGCGAAATAAATGTGGAGCCCTAGTATTGGGTCTACAACACAATGAAAGACAGATATCCCTCAAAGGAAGGAAAACCGAGCAAAGGGGGTCCCCATTGCATATTACTGTTTCCGAGGGAGCTTCACACTTTGGATTGCTGTGTTGAGACTCTTAAATGAGGCTCCACTGTGTTTTCTGTAGCTGGTCTCGAGGAGATCAGCTATTGTCTTGTTTGAGTAGTCTCCAAGGCATTGCTCCCAGTTAGCCAGAATCCTACTCCACACTGATGAGGGGCAACACCCTGAAACAGCTGTCTGTGGATGGATAGCTGGCTTAGGTCTTCCCCGTCACATCCTTAAAGCTTGTAAAAAAGTGGGATCTTGACATAGGGGCCACTTATTATGGTGTATTTGGTGATCTCTGTAATGGGGACACCCCTTTGCTCGGTTTTCCTTCCTTTGAGGGATATCTGGCTGTTACTGAGATGTTAATGACTGCGCTATATCTCCACTAGTCACAATGCCTGCCGGTCAGTGACACCATATAAAATGTTTACATACCCACTGGAAATTGCACTGTATCAGTTTCTGCAGAAAGTATGGTGAATGGACTGCTGAGGACTGGGGCAAAGTCATATTCTCCGATGAAGCCTCTTTCCGATTGTTTGGGGCATCTGTAAAAAGGCTTGTCCAGAGAAGAAAAGGTGAGCGCTACCATCAGTCCTCTGTCATGCCAACAGTAAAGCATCCAGAGACCATTCATGCGTGGGGTTGCTTCTCATCCAAGGGAGTGGGCTCACTCACAATTTTGCCCAAAAACACAGCCATGAATAAAGAATGGTACCAAAACACCCTCCAACAGCAACTTCTTCCAACAATCCAACAACAGTTTGGTCAAAAACAATGCATTTTCCAGCACGATGGAGCACCGTGCCATAAGGCAAAAATGATAACTAAGTGGCTCGGGGACCAAAACGTTTACATTTTGGGTCCATGGCCTGGAAACTCCCCAGAACTTAATCCCATTGAGAACTTATGGTCAATCCTCAAGAGGCGGGTGGACAAACAAAACCCACTAATTCTGACAAACTCCAAGAAGTGATTATGAAAGAATGGGTTGCTATCAGTCAGAAATTGGCCCAGAAGTTGATTGAGAGCATGCCCAGTCGAATTGCAGAGGTCCTGAAAAAGAAAGACCAACACTGCAAATACTGACTCTTTGCATAAATGTCATGTAATTGTCGATAAAAGCCTTTGAAATGTATGAAGTGCGTGTAATTATATTTTACTACATCACAAAAACAACTTAAACAAAGATCTAAAAGCAGTTTAGCAGCAAACTTTGTGAAAACTAATATTTGTGTCATTCTCAAAACTTTTGGCCACGACTGTACACTGAGGGGTCACTTATGGGTCATTATACTGTGTGAGGGCACTAATATTGCATTCTTACTATGAGCGGGCACTAATAGGGCATAACTACTGTAAAAAGACAGGCACATGCAGCAGTAGCAACATTCTGCGTAAGTATGGTCTCTCCTAGATGGGCTTTAATCTACACAAAGTTGAAGGTGGCGCAAAGTTTTTGTGCCGCTTACATCACAAAAAAGTGCCACAAAAAGTGCCTTACTCCCATACAGCACAGTCATATCAGTGGTGTATGACAGTGTATGAGAGCACGAAAAATAAAAGTTGGTTAATAAAAAAAAATGTAAAAGATTTATCCCTAACACTTTTAGTAGGTCGTGTATACATTTCTTTATTGACAAATGGGGGTGTGACAGCGGAGAAGCCAGGACAGGAAGTGGGTTGGGCCAGGCATGGGTAGTGGGCGGGATTAGGGGCCCAATTCGGATTCTTGCTATGGGGCCCAGTGACTTCTATGTATGCCCCTGAATGGGGCTGTGATGATGAGCGGTGATTTTCACGCATCACTTGTGCGTGTCGTGAAAATCGCAGCATGTTCTATATTCTGTGTTTTTCATGCAACGCAGTCCCCATAGAAATTTTCACCCATGGTTGCTAAGGAGATGATGTAAGTAAATTGATGAAAGTCAATTTACTATATTATTTTCCCTTATAACATTATATAAAGGAAAATATAGCTTCTTAATACAAAATGTGGCTTAAGGGGTTAAAAAATTAAAAAAAATTAACTCACCTCATCCAATTGATCGCGCAGCCGGGCATCATCTTCTATCTTCTTCTTTCAGGACCTGCTAAAGGACCTTTGAGGACGTAAAGATCCTTCTATCTTCATTTAACGTGGTGAGCGCAATTACGTCATCAAAAGGTCCTTTAGCAGGTCCTGAAAGAAGAAGAAAGAAGACGAGGCCAGCTGCGCGATCAAGTGGAGGAGGTGAGTTAATTTTTTATTTTTTTTAACCCCTCAATCAACATTTTAGTAAGCTTTCTGTATTAAGGATGCTATTATTTTCCTTTATAACCATGTTATAAGGGAAGATAATAAAATCTACACAACACCTAATCAAAACCCGAACTTCATTGAAGAAGTTCGGGTCTGGGTACCACATTGCACTCGCCCGAAAAAAAACTGAACAACGCAATGCAATCGCAGTCAAAACTGACTGAAATAGCGTGTGCACTTGCGCAGGTTTCCCGCAATTCACCCGGGATGCATCCGGAGCAAATCTGGAATGCCCATGTCAAAGAGGCCTAAGTAGTGATGAGCGAATCAAAGCATCCGAAGTCGAATTCAATCTGAAGTTTAGGAAAAATTCTATTTACCACAAAGTTGAATTTCCTCATGCTTCATGGTAATGAATCAGATTATTTTTAAAATCGGTGCTGCACATGTTACAAAGTGAAAGTAAGAAGTCCGGGAACGCAATATGACCCATAATGTCATGCAGCTAGCCAATCAGCAGCTAGCCAGCCCCTCTGATGTTACAGCCCTATAAAAAGTCTAATCCCACGTGGTTTCCACCATTTCACTGTGGTGATCTGCGAATAGGGAGAGACATGTCAAGCACTTATGCGCTAGGGACAGTGTTGCAGAAAGCTTTCAATTGTAGAATATTGGATAGGGAGACTGCAGGGACAGTGCAGGTGGAGTGTAATCACCATGTGCATCTTATTCCTCTGCTGCCACAATCACAGTAAATTTTTTAATTTATACATAAAATTGCTGTGCCTCAGTATTAACTCCTTAAGGACGAAGGGCGTACATGTACGCCCTTGCGTCCTGGTACTTAAGGACCAAGGGCGTATATGTACACCCTGCGAATATCCGATCACTGCTGCGCACGTGGCGGTGATCGGAACAAGATGCCTGCTGAAATCAATCAGCAGGCACCTTGGCACAATGCCCAGGGGGGTCCTGTGACCCCCCCCCATGTCAGCGATCGCAGCAAACCGCAGGTCAATTCAGACCTGCGGTTTGCTGCGCTATCTGTAGTCTCTGATCCCCGCGGTCTGTGACAGCGGGGATCAGAGACTAAAATATGCCCCAAACGTATAAATTTTACCCCCCCCCCTGCACCCCACCATATTAGTGTACCCTACGGACCGCGGTATAGAAGGTGTTAACATGGAGGGAGCTCCCTCCCTCTCCCATCGGGGGGCTGCTGTACCTTTGCAGCACCCCGACAGGATAGGATAGCAGAGGGAGGGAGCTCCCCTCCCTTCCCATCACCCGCTGCTCTGTTATGGCAGTGGGTGATGGTTACCATGGCAGCAGGACGCTTTCAGAAGCGTCCTGCTCTCCATGGCACTGAAACTCTGAATAGGCTTTTGCTAAAGGCAAAAGCCTATTCAGACTTTGTAAAGTAAAAAATACAGTAAGTACACTATATAGTGTACTTACTGTATTATATAGACACCAGATCCACTGGATCTACAAGAACCAAGTGGGTCTGGGTCAAAAAAAATGTCAAAAAAGTAAAAAAAAAAAGGTAAAAATAAGAAAAATACATATCACTGAATAAAAAAATAAAATAAAAAATACACTACACATATCAGGTATCACAGCGTCTGTAAAAATCTCCTCTATAAAAATATCACATGACCTAACCCCTCACGCAAATACCGTAAAAAAAACACAAAAAAATGGAGTAAAAAAGCCATTTTTTGTCACCTTGCATCACAAAAAGTGTAATACCAAGTGATCAAAAAGGCGTATGCCTCCCAAAATAGTACCAATAAAACCGCCATCTCATCCCGCAAAAAATAAGTCCTTATATAGGACAATCGCCCAAAAAAATAGAAAAAAATATGGCTCTCAGACTATGGAGACACTAAAACATAATTTTTTTTTCTAAAATGCTATTATTGTGCTAAAGTAAAATAAATAAATAAAAAGTATACATATTATGTATCGCCGCGTCCGTAAAAACCTGCTGTATAAAAATATTACATTTATCTAACCCCTCAAGTAAATACTGTTAAAAAAATAAAATAAAAACAATGAAAAAAAAAAATAATGTTGTCACCTCACATCTCAAAAACTGTAATAGCAAGTGATCAAAAAGTTATATGCACCCAAAAATAGTGCCAATCAAACCGTCATCTCATCCTGCAAAAAATGATACCCCACATAGGACAATCACCCCCAAAAAATAAAAAAAATATGGCTCTCAGACTATGGAGACACTAAAACATGATTTGTTTTGTTTTAAAAAATGATAATATTGTGTAAAACTTAAATAAATAAAAAGTATACATATTTGGTATAGGCGCGTCCGTCGCAACCTGCTCTATAAAAAAAACACATGACCAAACCCCTCAGGTGAACACAACAAAAAATAAAAATAAATACGGTCTCAAAAGCCATTTTTGTCACCTTACATCACAAAAAGTGTAATGGCAAGCGACCAAAATGTCATATGCACCCCAAGATAGTTCCAATCAAACCGACATCTCATCCCGCAAAAAATGAGCCCCTACATAAGACAGTCGCCCAAAAAATAAAAAAAATATATGGCTTTCAGAATGTGAAGACACTAAAAAATCATTTTTTTTTAAAATGCTGTATTATGTAAAACTGAAACAAAACCCCCCAAAAAGTAGCCATATTTGGTATTGCCGCGTCCGTAGCAACCTGCTCTATAGAAATAGCACATAATCTAACCTGTCAGTTCAACGATGTAAATAACAAAAAATTAAAATGGTCCGAAAATAGCTATTTTTTTGCAAATTTTCCATTTTAATCAATTTTTCCAGTAACAAAGCAAGGGTTACCAGCCAAACAAAACTCAATATATATTGTCCCGATTCTCTAGTTTCCAGAAACACCCCATATGTGGTCTTAAACTGCTGTATGGCCAAACGGCAGGGCGTAGAAGGAAGGGAACGCCACATATGGGGTGTTTCTGTAAACTACAGAATTGGGGCAATAAATATTGAGTTTTGTTTGGCTGTTAACCCTTGCTTTGTTACTGGAAAAAATGTATTCAAACGGAAATTTTCCAAAAAATCGAAATTCTGAAATTTTATCTCCATTTGCCATTAACTCTTGTGGAAAACCTAAAGGGTTAATGATGTTTGTAAAATCAGTTTTGAATATCTTGAGGGGTGTAGTTTCTAGAATGGGGTCATTTTTGACCATTTTGGTTTCTATTATGTAAGCCTCACAAAGTAACTTCAGACCTGAACTGGTCCCTAAAAAGTGGGTTTTTGAAAATTTCTGAAAAATTTTCAAGATTTGCTTATAAACTTCTAAGCCTTGTAACGTCCCCAAAAAATAAAATGGCATTCCCAAAATGATCGATACATGTAGTAGACATATGGGGAATGTAAATCAATAATTTTTTTGGGCGGTATTACTATGTATTATAGAAGTAGAGAAATTGAAACATGGAAAATTGCAAATTTTTCCAAATTTTTGGTAAATTTGATATTTTTTTATAAATAAAAATGAAATTTTTTGACTTAATTTTACCAGTGTCATGAAGTAAAATATGTGACAATAAAACAGTCTCAGAATGGCCTGGATAAGAAAAAGCATTTTAAAGTTATCACCACATAAAGTGACACTGGTCAGATTTGCAAAAAATGGCCTGGTCCTAAGGTGAAAATGAGCCCGGTCCTTAAGGGTTTAAAGTGCAGTGTAATATATCGCCATCTGCACCTTGTTTGACCGCTGGTACATTCACAGTTAATCTCTTACTTTATATATAGAATGACTGTGCTGCAGTATTAAAGTATAATATATTGCAGCATGCATCTTGTAGAATTGTTGATGCAATTCCTGTTAATCTTTTAGTTGATATATAGAATTATTATGCCTCACTATTAAAGGGCAGTCTAATATATTGCCATCTGCATCCTGTTGAACAGCTGACACATTCTCATTTAATCTGTCACCAATTTACCTATCCAAGCTCCAGCGCCACTGTCTATGTCTTGGGTATGGCAGCACTGTGTCAGCCATGCTGCCAGTCTGCACCCCCGTGATGTGCCACCTAGGCCACACCCCTGGTGATGTGTCACTTACACCAGGCCCTTTGTGCTGTCCTGCTTAAGCCATGTCCCCTGGTCATGCGAGCACACATGCTTGTAGGGGGAGATTAGTGAGTTATTTGTACCCCCTGTGTATGTTTGTGAATCAGGCTAGGTGACTGCTTGGACTGCTTGTATTCTGTTCCAATGGGGCGCTGAGTCTCTGGACATGTTCTGATCCAGGGAGTCAGTGGTCTATGTAAAGCACCTGGTGGCAATACACCCTTGCCAGTTATAGGTTTTTTCCTTGCTGTGCTCCTGTTGCTATCTTGTGTTATTGGATTGCTACTGTTTGGATTTGACTTTGGCTTGACTTGGACCTCTCTCTCTGCTTAGTGATTTCGTACCCTGTTTCCCATCTGGTTTTACCTTTGGTTTGGATATTGTTGACCACTCTCTGTCCTGTGATTTGGTACTGTATTGACATCTCGGCTTTTGACCCTTTTCTATACGACCATTCTCTGTGTGTTGGTTTCCAGTAGAATGATCAGGTCCCTGCAGTTTTTGCGGCGGGTGATTTGTTTGGTTCCATGCACTTATCAGTATAGGGATGGTCAACTAGTTGTGGACTAGCTGTTTAGGGCTTGCTCTGCAAGTAGGCAGGGATAGTGGGTTGGGTGCAAGTTAAGTTAGGGCTCACCATGTGAATGTGTTTCCTGCTTACAGTCATGACATAATCTCTTATTATATATATATAATTACCGTGTTGCAGTTATAAACGGTCAGCAACCACCATTACAATAGGGCTGGGTGTCAGTTCTTTAAAACAGCAGACATCCAGTGGCCATGGCACCCACTGCACGTGCCAATGGGCGCAATTTTCAAATGATCGGCCGCCGATGTAAATATACTGTCGGCAGTAGGGAAAGGGTTAACTTCCAAGCCTTCACACTTAGAGGCCTGGGTATACATGATTTAAAGCGATTTGTGATTAATTAATTTGGAACAAATCACATTTTTTGGTGAAGTTTGGCGAATTGGCCGAATCAAATTTGTCATAACTTCACTTATCTCTACTCCTAAGTATAGAAAAAGCTGGGATTTTAATGTATAAATTACCAGTTTTTCTGACTCATTTCCCATAAAACTATACACCAGTCTGCTCAGCATCTCCTGCTCTGTAACCTGGGTGTCTGTTCTTTAAAACAGCAGACATCCAGTGGCTATGGCACCCGCTGCACATACTGATGGGCGCAATTTTTAAATGCCTGGCCTCCAATGTAAATATACTGTCGGCAGTAGGGAAAGGGTCAACTCCCAAGCCTTCACACTGAGAGGCCTGGGTATACATGATTTATAGCGATTTGTGATTAATTAATTCGGAACAAATCAACTTTTTGGGTGAAGTTTGGCGAATTGGCCGAATCAAATTATTCATAACTTCGCTCATCTCTACTCCTAACTCCTAAGTATAGAAAAGCTGAGATTTTGATGTATAAATTACCAGTTTTTCTGAATCATTTCCCATAAAACTATTCATAAGTCTGCTCAGCTCCTCCTGCTCTATAACCTGCTGCCTGCAGATTGCACTGCATTTTGTGGTGACAAGTTCCCTTTAAATAATTGTATTACAAGAACTTCATTCCCTCCTTCTCTGTATTATTTTTAAATATTTGTAAGCAAACTGACAATGTTTTCCTATAGATGATGGGTCACAACATATGGTAATAGTGTAACAGATGTCGCTACTAGTGATGAATAAAATCTCATTAAACAGTGTTAACATAATTGAGTACTTGTTTGAAAAGTCATTTTAAACAATTTGGCATTTGCATACTGTAGGCAAGTGCCTCATGTAAATTTATGTACAATTAGACAGATTATATGTGTCTGTCTTGTATTATACTGTAACGCTCTTCCGATCAGTAGAAGAGAAAGCAGTTATTAGGCAGCTGTGTTGATGCTCACACTTCTGTGCTGATTATAATAAACGCTTTAACTTTAGGAGATTGGATTTGCTAACTTACTAGTAAAGATCCATTTACTCCATTCACAAAATTTAAATGATACATTAACAATGCATCTCATATCTCTCAACACATCTCATAGCTGTGAAGAGAAGCTCACTAGAGACTGGAAGTACAGTGCGGTATATTCCCCTACGTTCTTCCGAATATTGTTCATACAGGCTGCACTGGCTCCAGATAACGTATGTAGACACTGAGCATGTGACAACATGGTTCCCATTTTTTTTGGTGTGTTCCACGTTCCATTAGATGCCTTACTACAAAGATGTTCTCTCCTATAAATAGAATTTGTTACTATGTAGATGGACCATATGACAGTACAAAGAACATCTTCTATTCCATAGTACTTACTATAGCCCATTGATTTCTGGAAGCACCATGTACTACATCCTCTTTAATGTGCTGGCACCACAGAGGAACTGAAGGCTTGCGGGTTCTCACAAACAGTGATTGCTGAGAATTACAGCACTGGAGCAATCTGTCATTATTTTATCTTTGGATGAATTTATTAACTCCTTAATGACAGGGATTTTCAATTTTTTCCATTTTGTTTTTTTTACTCCCAGCCTTACCAAAGTCTCAAATGTTTTATTTTAGCTTTCACTTAGCTGATGTACTTTCTAATGGCACCATTTACGGTTGCATACAATGTAGTGGGAAGCATGAAAAAAATTCAAAACGGGGTGGAACTAGAGTTGAGCGAACCCGAACTGTTAAGTTCGGGTTCGTACCGATCTTTATGGTTTTCCGTACCCAGACCCGAACCCAAACATTTCCATAAAAGTTTGGGTTTGGGTTCTTTGTTCGGCAATTTCTTCGCGCTTTTTGAAAGGCTGCAGGGCAGCCAATCAACAAACGTTTCACTACTTTGCCCAAAGAAGCCATCACAGCCATGCCTGCTATTAGCATGGCTGTGATTGGCTAAGTGCAGCATGTGACCCAGCCTCTATATAAGCTGGAGTCACGTAGCGCCGCACGTCACTCTGCTGGTCTTAGTGTAGGGACAGGTTGCTGCTGGTGCTTTCAGGGAGAGATTAGGGAAGAAATCTGTTGAACTTGGTGGTGTTAAATCTTTAAACTAAAGCAATTATTGAGAGTGCTATGCTACATATTTGTACCCAGCCCTGAGCCCAGTGATACTGCAAAATTATTTTTAATCTATCTGTTACTGAGGTGGAGGTCGCCGGCCATTTTAGCAACTGCAGTGTCCTTGCAACTGCATGTGACCTGCATGTGTGCCAGTCTGCCAGGGACATCAGTCTAATTATTTTTTGGTAGCTCAGTGGAGGAAAAATTCATTTTTTCTGGCAGGTCAAGTCCCCCTACATTACCTATTTTATCATTTTGGAGTGACATAGTGCATTTCTGTAGTTTGTTGCAATAAACACTGGTTTTGTGCTACATAGCAGATCTGAGCCCTACCCAGTATTTCAGTCACTTTAAGTAACCTGTTTACATAGTTGGTTGCAAAAACACCGGTTTTGTGGTAGATAGCACATTTGCGGTGTACACTTCATTTCTGACAATCAAATTGAACCATTAACCTCTGCTGTTACATTGTTGGTTTGAAAAATCAAATTTTTGGTGATGGTGAAGTAATTGTATTGAATTGCTCCGTTACACTGTTGTGTGACCCAAAGAAATGTATTCTGTTAATGAAACGGGCACTGACTTACTGTTAGTGAACTTAATTGTTGACTTTTGACAGTTAAATTGACACCTGAGATAAACCATTTTGTTAGTTTGGTAGGTGAAGGCAAATAATGAGAACATCAAATAAGGGACATGGACATGGTAGTGGTGGTGTTGGTGGACCTCCTTTTGCTGGGAGCGGATGTGGCCGTTCTGCGCCAGCTACAGGTCCAAATAAAACACCTTCCTCAGGTGCGAGTAGGCGACAGAACCTGCAGGGTTATTTGGTAGGCCCGAATGACGCTCTACGGATGGTGAGGCCAGAACAAGTACAGGCGATAGTAGATTGGGTGGCTGACAGTGGCGCCAGTTCCTTCACAGTATCTCCCACTCAGTCCTCTGCATTAATCTCAGAGTTGGCACCTGCAGGCCATGGCCATCATTCTTTCACAATAAACAAACAGATGCCTAAACTAGGCTGTGCAACCTATCTTGACCCAGGTATGAAATGAAATAAAACTTCACTTTTATTGTAACAAATATAAAATATTTCATGCGTGTCTTATTTAGAACTAAACAAAAAGGGGTGATTAAAAATACAGTCACCACTCCGCCAGTTATTGCCAATGTCTGCAGTGATAGGTGAAGGAGATGTGCACACTCTCCTGCCTATTCACTTTTATCTTATGGCTCAATTGTGGCAGCTTTTGTATAAGCCGTGGGGCTAACTTTTGATCTATAGCCAACTACAGCATGTGCTGTTTACTAGAGCTGTAGCCAGGGAGGCGCTATTATTAGTGCGCTCTCCCAGACTACCACTTGTGTGAGGAGTAGTCCTTTTATTGATGCTGGGGTATGGCAGTGACTAAGTCCTGCATGCCACTTCGAACGCCAGCACCTCTGAGCTCTGACGATAATGAGATCGCTATCTAATTTGAGCTATTATATGAGGAATTGATGGAGTGGCGTTCTGATCTAAAATCTAAATCTGCCCCCCAACATGTTTCACCAACATTATGGCTTCTTCAGGGGGATGGGCAGCATTGAGTGTCACCGCTACATTGGAGGTATAAATGATGAGCGTTAGATTGACAGGTACAATATCCTGTCTCTTCCTCGCTAAGTGTCATGACAGCCTATCAGATAGATTACCCAAAATGCTGTATGCTTCTCTAGTATCCAATCCTGAGTGCTTGGCAGCGTCATCATGACGCTCTGCGCAGTGAGAGGATGCGCGTACTCATAGGCAAATTCACAGATAAGTTTGTCCGCGCATGCGCTGCGCACTGAGAAGGTGCGCGTGGTGTTTGTCTTCTGGGGTTTATCTGCTGTGAGTAGGAGGAAAGGGGAGAAGCAGCAGATAAACCCCAGAATACAAACACCACGCGCACCTTCTCAGTGCGCAGCGCATGCGCGGACGAACTTATCTGTGAATTTGCCTATGAGTACGCGCATCCTCTCACTGCGCAGAGCGTCATGATGACGCACTGCCAAGCACTCAGGATTGGATACTAGAGAAGCATACAGCATTTTGGGTAATCTATCTGATAGGCTGTCATGACACTTAGCGAGGAAGAGACAGGATATTGTACCTGTCAATCTAACGCTCATCATTTATACCTCCAATGTAGCGGTGACACTCAATGCTGCCCATCCCCCTGAAGAAGCCATAATGTTGGTGAAACATGTTGGGGGGCAGATTTAGATTTTAGATCAGAACGCCAGTCCGTCAATTCCCCATATAATAGCTCAAATTAGGTAGCGATCTCATTATCGTCAGAGCTCAGAGGTGCTGGCGTTCGAAGTGGCATGCAGGACTTAGTCACTGCCATACCCCAGCATCAATAAAAGGACTACTCCTCACACAAGTGGTAGTCTGGGAGAGCGCACTAATAATAGAACCTCCCTGGCTACAGCTCTAGTAAACAGCACATGCTGTAGTTGGCTATAGATCAAAAGTTAGCCCCACGGCTTATACAAAAGCTGCCACAATTGAGCCATAAGATAAAAGTGAATAGGCAGGAGAGTGTGCACATCTCCTTCACCTATCACTGCAGACATTGGCAATAACTGGCGGAGTGGTGACTGTATTTTTAATCACCCCTTTTTGTTGGGTTCTAAATAAGACACGCATGAAATATTTTATATTTGTTACGATAAAAGTGAAGTTTTATTTCATTTCATACCTGGGTCAAGATAGGTTGTACAGCCTAGTTTAGGCATCTGTTTGTTTATTAAGTATTCACAACCTTACCCAGGTTAGGTCTTTAGGAAATTAGGTCATCATTCTTTCACCTCACCCCCTTGCAAAGCAGCCAAACAGTCTGAGTTCCAAGTCATGCAGCAGACTCTTATGCTTTTTGAAGACTCTGCTGGCAGGGTTTCCCCGAGCCATCCACATAGCACTGCCCCAGAAGTGGAAGCACTGATGCCAAACCACTTATGTTGCAGGATGAGGACATGGTAATACCACCGCAGCACGTCTCTGATTATGACGAAACACAGGTGCCAACTGCTGCGGCTTTCTGCATTGTGCAGACCGACGAGGAGGGAAAGGGTCAAGAATGGGTGGAAGATGATGTGGAGAACGATGTGGTCCTAGACCCCGACTGAACTCAAGTTCATGCTAGTGACCTGTGCAGTTCTGAGGAAGAGGCGGTGGTCGCACAGAGTGAACAGCACAGCAAAAGAGGGAACAGGCTGCAACAGAGGAGCAGCTGTCTCCGAGACAGTACGCCTGCTACTGCCCACCACACCCATTGGCCTGGCAATTCTTCAGACAATGTCCTGACGACAAGAAACGAGTGGTTTGCACATAGTGCCATCAAAGCCTGAAGCGAGGCATAAACGTTCTAAACCTGAGCACAATCTGCATGACCAGGCATCTACATGAAAAGCACGAACTGCAGTGGAGTAAACACCTTAAAAACCAAGAAAGGTCTCAGGCTCCTCCTGCTTCCTCTTCTGCTGCTGTCTCTGCCTCTTCCTCCACCTCTGGAGTCACAGTGGCACCTGCCACCCAGAAAACAGAGTATGTGACACCAACACCACCACCTCTGTCATCATCACCAAGCATCTCCACCAGGTCATGAACCTGTGTGCCTTGTTGCAGTGTTTCAAGTACTCAACCAACATGGCTAGTGCCGATGACGCCATTCTTAGCGTTACAATACCACTTCTATGTCTCCTTGAAAAAACACTTAGGGCGATGATGGAAGAGGATGTGGCACAGGAGGAAGAGGAGGAGGAAGAGAGGCATTTCACAGGGTATCAGGCTAGTCATTGAGAAGTGGCTCAGAGGGTGGGTTCCTGCACCAGCAGAGGCCAGGTACACATGTGGCCAACCAGGGCACAGTTCTGGAGGATGAGGAGGATGAGGTAGAGGAGGAGGAACCGGGTTCATAGCAGGGTGGCACCCAACTCAGCTCATGGTGATCACTGGAGCGTGGCTGGGGGGGATACGAAGGACACAGACGATACAACACCTACAGAGGACAGCTTATCCTTACCTCTGGGCAGCCTGGCACACATGAGCGACTACATGCTGCAGTGCCCACATTTTATCTTGTGCTAACTACTGAGTTGCCACCCTGCTGGATCCCAATTACAAAGACAACGTGCCATCCTTAATTCCCTCACTGGAGCGTCATAGGAAGATGCGCGACTACAAGCGCACGCTGGTAGACGCACTCCTGAGGGCATTCCCAACTGACACCGGGGGAGAAGTGGAAGCACAAGGCGAAGGCAGAGGCGGAGGAGGAGGAGGAAGAGGTCGCCAACGCAGCTGGGTCACGGCCAGCTCCTCAGAAGGCAAGGTTAGCATGGCCGACATGTGGATAAGCTTTGTCGCCACAGCAATCGGCACCACCAGCTGATATGGAACGTCTTAGCAGGAGGCAGCATTTGAACATGGTGGAACAGTATGTGTGCACACACCTACACATACTGACTATTGGTTCTGCCCCATTCAACTTCTGTGTCTCCAAATTGTCCACAAGGCCTAAGCTTGACCTTTATGCCTTGGAGGTGCTGGCCTGCCATGCAGCCAGTGTATTGTCTGAACGTGTATTTAGCAGGGCAGGGGGCGTCATTACAGACAAACGCAGCCGCCTGTCCACAGCTAACGTGGACAAGCTCACATTCATTAAAATAAAACAGGTTTGGATCCCACAAGACTTGTCTGTACCTTGTGCAGAATAGACATTTATACCCGCCTCAACCATACATTCTTGTACTTGTGCACTTATTCTTTGGTTTCTTTTTTTTTTATTTGTCTCATTATTTTGGATGCTACCCCAATTAAAAAAATAATAATAAACACTATTAGCTGGCTACCTCCTCCTCCATCGGCCCTTACAACTACAACACCACATTCCCCGCCTCCTCAACTTCCGACTCCACATCCGCCTCCTCCTCCGAGTTGCAGGTTAATAATTTTTAATTTTTATTTATTTTATTTTAAGTTATTTCCCTATCCACATTTGTTTGCAGAGCACTTGCCATGCTCTTAAGCACATTTTGTTTCCTTTTGAAGCCCTCTAGCCCTTTCCATTACATTTTTAGGGCCATTTTAGTGCCCAAAAATTCGGGTCCTCATTGAATTTAACAGGGTTCAGGTTCGGGGGAAAGTTCGGTTTTTTCTTTGCATCACCATATTCTTACCCCCATAACTTTTTTTATTTTTATGTGTGCAGAGTAGAGATGTCCCGAACTATTCACCGGCGAACAGTTCCCGGCAAACATCGCATGTTCGTGTTCGTCGCGGCGGGCGAACATATGCGATGTTTGGTATGCCCCCTATACGTCATCATTGAGCAAACTTTGACCCTGTACTTCACAGTCAGCAGACACATTCCAGCCAATCAGCATACCCTCCCTCCCAGACCCTCCCACCTCCTATCAAAAAGCAAGTACAGCATCCATCTTAGATTCATTCTGAAGCTGCAGTGTTAGGCCCCATTCACACGTCCGCAATTCTGTTCCGCAATTCCCATTCATTCCTATGGGGACACACTATGTCCCGCCCGGATTCGGAATTTTAAATCCGCACTTCCAGATCCGCACTTTCATTCCGCAAAAAAATAGAAAAAAGGGCTGGTACATCAGTCTGCTTTTATTTTATTTTTATATATATATATATATATATATATATTGCAGTTGCCTGCCAGTGTGTGAGAGGCCGCAGGCTCACAGACTGTACTGTGTGCACACCACTCATATAGGGTGGCACAGTACCTTGCAGATAAAAAAGTCATTACATTTTTACCCTTTAATATAATTGCAGTTGCCTGCCAGTGTGTGTCAGGCCCACAGACTGTACTGTGCCCACTGCCCACCACTTATATCGGGTGTCACAGTACATTAGACTGCGCACGCGCAGTGACCTAAAATTCAAACAAAGCGGACCGAGCATGGGTCTTTTCCCATCTCCCGGTTCCAAAAATCTGTTCACTACACCGGCCCTGGCCCTGATAAGGGACAAAACAGGGATTAAACTGATAGGAATAGTACTTAGTTAACACTAGTTGCATTGGTGGCAAATTCCATTGCAAGTGCCCAAAATTAGAAGGAAGCGGACAGAGCAAGCTTTTTTCTCTATCTCCCCATGCAAGGATTCAATTCAATACACGTCCCCTGATAGGGGACTTAACAAAGATTAAAATAGTAAGAATAGTAGTTCACACTATTTGTATTGGTGGCTCAGTACATTGTGCAGTGCCCCAAATTGGAAGTAAAAGGACCGACCAATCATCTTTTTCCATCTCCTGGTTCCTAAAATCTATTCGATACACGTCCCCTGATAGGGGACGTAACAGGGATTAAACTAATAGGAATAGTATTACTTAACACACCACTCATATAGGGTGGCACAGTACATTGCACGGCGCACGCGCAGTGCCCCAAATTGGAAGGAAAAGGACCGACCAACCATCTTTTCCATCTCCCGGTTCCTAAAATCTATTCCATACACCAGCCCCTGATAGTGGTCAAAACAGAGTTTAAACTGGTAAGAACAGATTTTTTTTAATTTAAAAAAAAAGAGGACAGCCTCTGCAGAGCTGCGTATTTTTGTCGCCGCGTTACTGAACGCTCATGCACAATGGCTTAGGCTCATGCGTCCTTTTGCGGAGGTGACAAACCTGATCAGTCAAACCCAAGGCAACATCATCAACCTCATCCCATATGTGTTTTTTCTGGAGCATGCCCTGCGAAGAGTGCTGGATTAGGCCGTAGATGAGCGTGAAGAGGAAGAGTTGTGGTCACCATTACCACCAGAAGCAGCCTTGTCGTTGTCGATTGCTGGAGGAAGAGACCTTCAATGACGTCAGTGAGGACAAGGAACGGGACATGGCTAGCTTGGTATTCAACCTTGTGCAAATGGGGAGTTTGCAGTTGTGCAAATGGACTGTTTGGGTTTGTTTGCGGTGCATTAAACGGGGAGTTTGGTCTGTCACTGTGAAGCATGCGTAACCCTTACACTACCTGATCGATACAACATCATACCTGATCGTATACACACACTGGATGTTTTAAATCACGTTATTCCAAACACATTAGGAATGTTAGGTGATTTCTGCCCTTTATGGATTAAAACCCGCGTATAATATAACCTGTATTAATTACATTGCGATTACAACTTACCACACTCTGCGTCAACTAAGTAATTTTCCATAGGAGTTTTGCCATGGATCCCCCTCCGGCATGGCGCAGTCCAGGAGTTAGTCCCCTTGAAACAACTTTTCCATCACTATTTTGGCCAGAAAGAGTCCCCGTGGGTTTTAAAATTCGCCTGCCTATTGAAGTCTATGGCAGTTCGTCTGGTTCGTTCGCATATATTTGCGCAAATTCGCGTTCACCATTCGCGAACGGAAAATTTTATGTTCGCGACATTTCTAGTGCAGAGCTGCATGACAGCTCATTTTTTTGCAGGTTGATCTGTAACTGTACAGTGTCTACCCAGTAAATATCAAATATGAAAGCATTACACAGATTTACCTATTGGTATGTGCATCCAGAGATTACGTCACCCCTGGCATCATCTCTAGTAATGAGCGGCATAGGCAATATTCGAATTTGCGATATTTTGTGAATTTTTTGCCGAATATTCGCCATAAATTAGCAAGTTCAAGAATTTGTGATCTCCAGTCATTATTTACTTGATTGCGAAAATTGGCAATGTGATATAAAAATTTGCGAATATTCGCGATCAACACTAAGGGGTGGGTAACTTTCCTATTGGTTGCTAGGGATGTTGCTAAGTGCCGATATTCGTGATCAACACTATTCACGAATATGAATATATAGCACTATATTCTAATCATTCGCAAATTCTCAAAGTGACTATATTCACAATTAAAATTGGCGATTCGAATATTTGCGCTCAACACTAATCATCTCTGGTCATATATACCAATGGTTAAGCCTGTGTTATGCTTTAATATTTATACTTACACTAATTAAAATCAGCCTATGGGGCAGACAGGCTGGTCTGGGGTGCAAGACTAAATGGAGTCAGCCACACCGCTGAGAAAAAAAGGGGTCAGTCAGCACATCCCGATGCGCAGGTGCACGCTGCCATGGCTAGAAACACAAAGAAAAAAAAAAATATTACAATACAACATCACTCTTCAAACCAAATAAAGTACAATAATGCCATAGTGATACAAAATTTTCTGGTGCTAATGCTACACTTATTTTGTAAATTTGAGATTCTTGGCAAATACATTTTGTACAAAAATTTTTGGGCCCGTCTGCCACATGTCAAGGCAATCTCTGTAACCCGGGAACCTAGCACTCAATACTACCTGTTATGTGCAATCACAGCCACCATAAAATTCTGGGAGTGCAGGTTCCACATGCATGCTTGGTCCACTCTGCTTTGTATCATTTTTGGTGCCAAAAAGGCCTCCATTAATATCAGAGAATGCAGGTACCAACTTGCATGCTGAGCCCACTGTATACCTCGCCTGGTGCCAGACGGCTTCCAATAAATGCAATAAGAGTCCACTCAATATTTCTCCTGGAGCCAAAAGGCTTCCAGTGAGTGCAGGGAGAGCAGGCTACAGCTTTGTATTTATACTAATTAAAATCAGCCTATGGGACAGACAGGCTGGTCAGGGGTGCAAGACAAAATGGATTCAGCCACACCTCCAGTACAAACTGCTAAGAAAAAAGGGGGTCAGTCAGCACATCCCAATGTGCAGGTGCACGCTGCCATGGCTAGAAACACAAAGAAAAAAAATTACAATGCTACAGCACTCTGCAAACCAAATAAAGTACAATAATGCAAAGACATCAAAGGAAAATATTGGGCCCTTAAAACTTTACATTTGATAAAGGTATAATTAAAATCGCCCTATATATAGCAAGGCGGATGAGATTAAATATTAATGGGCGGAGATGTAGCCCAACTACTACTGAGCATGTGACATATACTAGATAATCCAAATGATGAAATGTATAAATAGCTTAGATGAGGGCAAAAGCTAGGGCAATAAATAAAGTGCAATAATGCCATAGTAATAGAAAATTTTCCGGTGCTAATGCTATGCTTATTTTGTAATTTGGGGATTCTTGGCCAATACATTTTGTACAAAATTATTTGGGCCCGTCTGCCACACGTCAAGGCGATCTCTGTAAGATAGGAACTTAGCACTAAATACTACCTGTTATGTGCCATGACAGCCACCATAAAATTCAGGGAGTGCAGGTAAACATGCATGCTGGGTCCACTCTGCTTTTTATCATTTTTGGTGCCAAAAAAGCCTCTATTAAATTCAAAGACTGCAGGTACCAACATGCATGCTGAGCCCACTCTATACCTCTCCTGGTGCTAAAAGGCTCCTAGTGAGTGCAGGGAAAGCAGGCTACAGCTTTGTATTTATACTAATTAAAATCAGCCTATGGGGCAGACAGGCTGGTCAGGGGTGCAAGACTAAATGGAGTCAGCCACACCTCTAATATAAACAACTAAGAAAAAAGGGGGTCAGTACCAACATGCCTGATGAGCCCACTCTATACCTCACCTGTTGCCAGACAGATTCCAATGAATACAATGAGAGCTCACCTCTATACCTCAAGGTGTTCTAATCCAAAATCCTGACCTACTGCACCTTTCACCACACTTCTAAAAGTGGTGAGGCTCACAAAATGTAACAAAAATATGCAACAAATATCACAAGAATATGCACCAAATGTTGCAAATAGGCATTACTTGTGACATTTTTATACCAAAGAACTAGCGTAGCAGGTTTGAAAATTCTCCAAGTGCCTATAATATCTCCGGGAGTCTTCTGTAGCTTTCATAGATTACCTTAAATTCTTCACTAATTAACTGTTCTAATCACTGCCATTAAAATAACGCCATGTTCTAGTTGTCAGTGCTACGGCCGAGTCTAGACTTCAGTTATTTGATCAGTTATTTCCATTAGTTATTGAGCAAAAATCTGAAGTGAAGTTTGCTCAGAGATAAGGTGTAATGGAAAGATTTCCATGCACCCGGTTTTAGCTCACAATTAGGCCCCATTTACATGTCCATGTGTGTTTTGCGGATCCACGGATCCGCAAAACACGGACATCGGCGATGTACGTTCCGCAATTTGCGGCCCGCACATCGCCAGCACCCTAATAGAAAATACCTTTTCTTGTCCGCAATTGTGGACAAGAATAGGACATGTTCTATTTTTTTGCTGAACGGAAGTGCGGACCCGGAAGTGCGGATCCGCAATTCCGGATCCGCGCAGGACATAGCGTGTCCCCATAGGAATGAATGGGTCCGCAATTCCGTTACGCAAAATGCGGAACAGAATTGAGGATGTGTGAATGGGGCCTAACTGATGGAAATAACTGACCAAATAACTGAAGACTGAACTTGGCCTAAGGCCTCATGCACACGACAGTATTTTTTTGCAGTCCAAAAAACAGGGTTCCGTTGTTCCGTGATCCTATTTTGCTTCCGTGTGCCTTCGTTTTTTTTTAGCGGACATGACCCAAAAGATATTACCAAAAGACAGGCTGCCAATTTTTGCCAAATGCCTGTCAAGGGATCCGCAAAAAAATGCGGACGCGGAACACGGATGACACACGGATGGCCATCCTCATTTTTTTACAGTCCCATTGACTTGAATGGGTCCGCAAGCCGTTTTTCGCGGACAAGAATAGGACAGGTTATATTTTTTATGACGGACTGGAATCACGGACCACGGAGGCGGAGGTCAAACGGTGCATTTGCCGAGTTTTCCACGGACCCATTAAAAACCAATGGGTCTGCAGAAAATCACGAAAAATGGCGCAACGGAAACGGAATTAAACAACAGTCGTGTGCATGAGGCCTAACAGTTAATAATAAATTATGTACTGAATTGACTGTTATCTTGATAAAACAGCAAAAAAATAAAACTCTGTGAAAGTAGACTTTATAATAGCTTTCTATAGACTGTAACACCTGGCTTCAGCGAATATTTAAAAAATGCAATGAAGAACACTTTAAAGCTCCGTTCACACAGAATTTTTTGCTGGCAGAACTGGGCACGGATTATGCCTAAAAAGGCTCCAGCAGCCATGTTAAATCTGCCTCCCGTTGTTTTGAAAAACATTGGCACAAACCAAAAGGGTTTCTGCCTCGGAATACGCGGCTGCAATTTCCACCATGTGAACAGGGTGTGAAATTGATTGTCAAGCCTCAATCATCCATTTCCATGAATTTCATTTCCACATGATTAACTTTTTTTTATTTTAGGGGGTTCAATTTAAGTAACCAACATATATACATGATTACTGCAGCAAAACACGTTATAGCACCAATATACCTGTGAGTGTTAATGTGAATGTCACGGATGAGGTATAGGAGGAAAGACAACGCTGACAACCAGGAGGGAAAGGGAAAGCCACTAGGCCTTTACACTAGGGAAAGGAAAAGGTCACAACCTAGAAAACATTACTCCTGGCCCTGACTCCTAACCGTATGGGCACCCCTTGAAGGTAGGAATTCCCATACCCATGAACCTGGGACCCTGGAGACCCTAAAGAACCCTATGGATATTGGCAGGGCTGAGACAACCCGTTCCTTCCAGATGAAGAAACAAGCATCTCCCTGAGGCCTAGTAACAACCAACAAGGAAGAGAAAACAAAACACAAAAAAATGCGACACTTAACTTCTGTAGAGATGGACGAGCAGAAAAACCAGAGAGGAAAACACACCAGCTCTTCCAAAATCAAATGAAGCTATCTTACTGCACAGTCAGAAGGTTGGGGTAAGATTAAATAGGGTAGAAGTAATGACTTCTAAGCTACACCTGAAACAAGGGATCTGGTCATTAACCAAAAAACTGAATCAAAAGTAATCAAAGAGGCTGTTAGATTCCTCCAGGCTCCGCCAGTCTCCTTGATCTCCTGACATCTGACACCGGAGGGACCGTGACTAGAGTTGAGCGAACACCTGGATGTTCGGGTTCGAGAAGGTTGGCCGAACTTCCCGAAAATGTTCGGGTTCGGGATCCGAACTTGACCCGAACTTAATCCCGAACCCCATTGAAGTCAATAGGGACCCGAACTTTTGGGCACTAAAAAGGCTGTAAAATAGACCAGGAAAGGGCTACAGGGCTGCAAAAGGCAGCAAAATGTAGTGCTAGTGACCCCTCTAAGAATGACCCCTCTTTCTCCTCCTCCTCCTCCTGGGCCACCTCCTCTTCCATCATCGCCCTAAGTGTTTTCTCAAGGAGACATAGAGGTATTGTAACGCTGATAATGGCGTCATCGCCACTGGCCATGTTGGTAGAGTACTCGAAACAGCGCAACAGGGCACACAGGTCTCGCATGGAGGCCCAGTCATTGGTGGTGAAGTGGTGCTGTTCTGCAGTGCGACTGACCCATGCGTGCTGCAGCTGAAACTCCTCTATGACCTGCTGCTGCTCGCACAGTCTTTCCAGCATTTGCAAGGTGGAGTTCCACCTGGTGGGCACGTTGCATATGAGGCGGTGAGCGGGAAGGCCGAAGTTACGCTGTAGCGCAGACAGGCGAGCAGCGGCAGGATGTGAACGCCGGAAGCACGCACAGACGGCCCGCACTTTATGCAGCAGCTCTGACATGTCGAGGTAGTTGTGAATGAACTTCACCACCACCAAATTCAGCACATGTGCCAGGCAAGGGATTTACGTCAAACCGGCTAGTCCCAGAGCTGCGACAAGATTTTGCCCATTATCGCACACCACCAGGCACACCGTCAGTCTGTTGTTCAATACCCCACCACAACTCCTGCGCAGTGTGGGGCCTGTCCCCCAAAAATATTTTCAGAATGGCCTGCTGATGTTTACCCCGGGCTGTGCTTAAGTTGGTGGTAAAGGTGTGTGGCTGACTGGATGAGCAGGTGGAAGAAGAGGAGGAGGAAGCCGAGTAGGAGGAGGAGGCTACAGGAGGCAAAGAATGATGTGCCTGTGATCCTTGGTGGCGGAAGGACGTGCGCCAAAGAACTCTCCGCCTGGGGCCCAGCCGCCACTACATTTACGCAGTGTGCAGTTAGGTTGATATAGCGTCCCTGGGCATGCTTACTGGTCCACGTATCTGTGGTTAGGTGGACCTTGCCACAGATGGCGTTGCACAGTGCACACTTGATTTTATCGGATACTTGGTTGTGCAGGGAAGGCATGGCTCTCTTGGAGAAGTAGTGGCGGCTGGGAGCAACATACTGTGGGACAGCCATCGCCATCAGCTGTTTGAAGCTGTCTGTGTCCACCACCCTGAATGACAGCATTTCATTCAGTTTAGAAATGCTGGCATTCAGGCCCAGGGCTCGAGGGTGGGTAGGTGGGAATTTACGCTTTCTCTCCAAGGTTTGTGAGATGGAGAGCTGAATGCTGCCGTGTGACATGGTGGAGATGCTTGGTGACAGAGGTGTTGGTGGCACATCCTCTGTTTGGTGGGCGGCAGGTGCCAATATTTCTCCCGAGGCGGAGGAAGAGGCCGAGGCAGCAGCAGAAGAGGGAGCAGGGGGAGCCTGAGTGAGTTTCTTGTTTTTAAGGTGTTTACTCCACTCCAGTTCATGCTTTGCATGTAGATGCCTGGTCATGCAGGTTGTGCTAAGGTTCAGCATTAATGCCTCGCTTCAGGCTCTGATGGCACAGCATGCAAACCAATCGGGTCTTGTCGTCAGCACATTGTTTAAAGAAGTGCCATGCCAGCGAACTCCTTGAAGCTGCCTTTGGAGTGCTCGGTCCCTGGTGGCGGTGGCCAGTAGCAGACGAACTCTCTTGGCGGCGGCTGTTCTTCTTTTGCTCCCTGCTCCCTCTTTTGCTACGCTGTTGGCTCGGTCTCACCACTGCCTCTTTCTCTGAACTATGGAAGTCAGTGGCACAACCTTCATTCCATGTGGGGTCTAGGACCTCATTGTCCCCTGCATCGTCTTCCACACAGTCTTCCTCCCTGACCTACTGTTCGGTCTGCCCACTGCAAAAAGACGCAGCAGTTGGCACCTGTGTTTCGTCATCATCAGAGAAGTGCGGATTCTGATGAGGTGGTTTTCCCATGTCATCATCATCAGGAAACATAAGTGGTTGTGCGTCAGTGCAGTGAGTCTTCAAACAGCATAAGATACTGCTGCATAACTTGAGGCTCAGACAGTTTCCCTGATATGCATGGGGGATGTGACAGACTGATGGGCTTGGTTTTCAGGCGCCACCTGTGCGCTTTCTGCAGAAGACTGGGTGGGAGATAATGTTGTGAACGTGCTGGATCCACTGTCGGCCACCCAATTGACTAGCGCCTGTATTTGCTCAGGCATTACCATCCTTAGAACGGCATTGGGCCCCACCAAATATCGCTGTAAATTCTGGCGGGTACTGGAACCCGAGGTTGTTGCTTCACTAGGATGTGTGGCTGTGGCAGAACGGCCACGTCCTCTCCCAGCACTAGAGGGTCCATTAACAACACCATGACCATGTCCGCGTCCGCATCCCTTACTAGATGTTTTACTCTTTCTTACCGTTCACCACAATAAGAAAAAAATTATTTGGCCAACTGTTTTGAATTCAAATTCAGGCATTTTTTTACAGACACCTAACACTATCTGGCTATCTATTTATGTACCATATTAATCGAATCCAGGCACAGCAGTAACCCACAGATTTAGGGGAATATCAATTGTAGGCCTAGTATTTAGGACCTGGATGAAAGGATTCCTTTTACGGACAGATTTACACTTTGAGATGCATAGTAGCGTGTGAAAAAATATATAGGATTATGCTTTCAGCACTTGTATGTTAACACTTTGTGTAATATACCCTTCAACGGAAAGAAATACACTTAGAGATGAAAAACAGTTTGTGCAAATGTAGAGGATTATGCTGTATTTTAACACTTACTGTAATATACCCTTTAACGGAAAGAAATACACTTGGAGATGCACGCTGACTGTAATATACCCTTTTACGGACAGATTTACACTTGGCCTGCAACAGCTGGAACACCAGATTTTGGGAATTGCTATTTTTGCAATTGAATTTCACCCCAGAAAATAATATATCCTTTGCCGGACACTATTAAACTTGGTCATCCACAGCTGGAACACCAGATTTACGGTATTTCTATTTTTGAAACTGAATTTCACCCCACAAAATAATATATCCTTTGACGGACACTATGAAACTTGGCCAGCCACTGCTGGGACACCAGATTTAGGGTATTGCTAATTTGGCAATTTAATTTCACGCCAGAAAAAAATATATCCTTTGCCGGACACTATGAAACTTGGCCAGCCACTGCTGGGACACCAGATTTAGGGGATTGCTATTTTGGCAATTGAATTTCACCCCAGAACAAAATATATCCTTTGCCAGACACAATTAAACTTGGCCATCCACAGCTGGAACACCAGATTTACGGTATTTTTATTTTTGCAACCGATTTTCTCCCCAGAAAAAAATATATCCTTTGCCGGACACTATTAAACTTGGACAGCCACAGCTGAAACCACTGATTTATGGTATTGCTATTTTGGCAATAGAATTTCACCCCACAAAAAAATATATCCTTTGCCGGACACTATTAAACTTGGCCAACCACTGCTGGGACACCAGATTTAGAGGATTGCTATTTTGGCAATTGAATTTCACCCCAGAACAAAATATATCCTTTACCGGACACTATTAAACTTGGCCAGCCACAGTTGAAACCACTGATTTACGGTATTGCTATTTTGCCAATTGAATATCACCCCAGAATATTATCTATCCTTTTACGGACACTATTAAACTTAGCCAGCCGCTGCTGTGACACCAGATTTAGGGGATTGCTATTTTGGCAATTGAATTTCACCCCAGAACAAAATATATCCTTTGCCGGACACTATTAAACTTGGCCAGCCACTGCTGGGACACCAGATTTAGGGTATTGCTATTTTGGCAATTGAATTTCATCCCAGAACAAAATATATCCTTTGCCGGACACTATTAAACTTGGCCAGCCACAGCTGGAACACCAGATTTACAGTATTTCTATTTTTGCAACTGAATTTCACCCCACAAAATAATATATCTTTTGACGGACACTATGAAACTTGTCAAGTCATAGCTGGAACACCAGATTTACGGTATTTCTATTTTTGCAACTGAATTTCACCCAAGAAAAAAAATATATCCTTTGCCGGACACTAATAAACTTGGCTAGCCATAGCTGAAACCACTGATTTACGGCATTGCTATTTTGGCAATTGAATTTCACCCCAGAACAAAATATATCCTTTGCCGGACACTATTAAACTTGGCCAGCCACTACTGGGACACCAGATTAAGGGTATTGCTAATTTGGCAATTGAATTTCACCCCAGAAAAAAAAATATCCTTTGCCGGACACTATGTAACTTAGCCAGCCACTGCTGGGACACCAGATTTAGGGGATTGCTATTTTGGCAATTGAATTTCATCTCAGAACAAAATATATCCTTTGCCGGACACGATTAAATTTGGCTAGCCACAGCTGGAACACCAGATTTACGGTATTTCTATTTTTGCAACTGATTTTCTCCCCAGAAAAAAATATATCCTTTGCCGGACACTATTAAACTTGGACAGCCACAGCTGAAACCACTGATTTATGGTATTGCTATTTTGGCAATAGAATTTCACCCCAGAAAAAATATATCCTTTGCCGGACACTATTAAACTTGTCTAGCCTCTGCTGGGACACCAGATTTAGGGGATTGCTATTTTGGCAATTGTATTTCACCCCAGAAAAAATATATCCTTTACCGGACACTATTAAACTTGGCCAGCCACAGTTGAAACCACTGATTTATGGTATTGCTCTTTTGCCAATTGAATTTCCCCCCAGAATATTATCTATCCTTTTCCGGACACTATTAAACTTAGCCAGCCACTGCTGGGACACCAGATTTACGGTATTGCTATTTTGGCAATTAAATTTAACCCCTCAATAAAATATAGCAATTTCTATCCTTAGTTTCTAGGGGTGACAATAAGTACAGCCAAGCCCCTGATGTAGGATATAGCAAAAAAAAAATAGTATTGATGGATTGATGGAGTTGGTGGCAGCTTGTGCTGGTGCACCACAAGACACAAAATGGCCGCCGATCACCCCAGAAAAAAGTGACAGAAAAACGCTCTGTGCAGCCTAAAAACCAGTGAGCAATTAACTAGCAGAAGTTGAATGATTCACAGCTCTAGATCGATCACTTTATTAGGTGTTTTTGATGAGTTTTCCCTGCCTAATCTCGCCCTCACAGCAGCTGCGACCTATCCCTACACTAATCAGAGCAGAGTGACGTGCAGCACCACGTGACTCCAGCTTAAATAGAGGCTGGGTCACATGCTGCACTTGGCCAATCACAGCCATGCCATTAGTAGGTATGGCTGTGATGGCTTCTTAGGGCAAGAAGTAAAACGCTAGCTGAAAGCGGGAAGAAATCGCCGAACAACGAACCCGAACTTTTTTGAAAATGTTTGGGTCTGGGTCCATGTCCCGAACACCCCAAAATTCGGTACGAACCCGAACTATACAGTTAGAGTTCGCTCATCCCTAACCGTGACATTGAAATTGAGCGTCAAGCTTTAATTTTCCATTTCTGTGATCTCCATTTCTACATGGTTTCAATTAATTTTTTTTCTTTGTGGGTTCAATTTTATTAACCATTATTTATATATATATATATATATATATATATATATATATATATACATATATACATATACATACATACACATAATTACTGCAGCAAAACACACGGTATAGATACAATTTACCTTTGAGTGTTAATGTGAAATTGAGTGTGAGGCCTGGCCCTCCATTAAAGTTCATGTATTTCTCCACACCTTTGAAACTATATTTTTTTGGGGACTTGTTCAATTTAATTAAACCAGCATTTAGGCCCAAATCTGTTTGCCTTATATTCTATGTTCACAAACACGTTTCCAATAAAAAAAATTCCGGGATTGTTGATTATATTCAGACTAGCAGAATATATACCTAAATACTACACCAATACAGAGAGCAGTACACTACAGTATACGGGAGTGATAAAGAATGTAGGCCTATTTCCGTTTCCCTTTGCTAACACATGCTTTTTTCAATTTTTTTGTGATGGGGGGCATAGTTGATTATAATCAAACTAGCAGCATATATATGTGATTACTACACCAATACACAGGGTTGTGCACAACATTTTCTGAGAGGTCCAAAAATATGGGCTACGGAAGGGTTCCCAACGAAAGACCCACAGCCAGAATGTGGGTAGTAGCAGCACCAACTATCTGGCCAGAAGAAATAGTAGTAGTTGGCTGCAGTTGTCTCTGCTGTCTTCGGAGAGGTCACAGCGTTCTTCCTGCTTCTTTTCCGTGCAGCGCCAAAGAAGGCTTTCCGTGGAGGCCTCTTAGTCTTCGCTGCCCATTCCTAGAGAGGTGCTTTGTTTTTTAAGAAGTGGCAAGAAAACCCAACCGCACCATACAGACTTGTGTGAGAGCCCTCACTTTTTGGCCCTTTGGAAAGAAGAAGTTGGGGAGGAGGTTGGTGCATACCTGTGTTGATGGTGGTAGAAATAGTGGCACCTCTGGCCAGGGTATTGGCGGTGGGAGCAGCAACAGTGGCAGTCAGGGAAAAATGCAGAACAGAGAAGGGATGCATAGGAGCCCGTCATATCTCACAGTCTGATAAAAGTAGCAGGGAGGGTGAGGACTCCAATGACGATTGTGTGCTGGAGAGGACCTGGGATCCGGATTGGGGTGCTGAGGAGGCAACATCAGTGGAGAAGGGCGATAGTGGCAGCAATAAAGAGCAGAGACAATGCACCTCACAAAAAAAAAACAGCTAGGGCCACGTCTGCTTAAGGATATGGTAATGCTGCTGATGCTGATGGTTCGTTAGGTCCAAAACGTGCCAGAGCTAAGCCCAGCTTGGCTGCATGTAGCTTTGTTAGAGAAACTCCCCCCAGATACCACTTTTTCTCTACAAGACAGGCACACAAAACCACAGCGGTGTGCAAGATCTGTAGGATTAAAATAAGCCGTGGCCATTTAAATATAAATAGATATCATAGGTCTATTGCAGCTCATGAAGCAGTATCACATTGCCATGCCATGTTGGAGGTGATTGGCCTGGGAGATAAACAGAGGCATAGCTAAAGGCTCATGGGCCCTGGTGTAAGAGTTCAGCTTGGGCCCCCCTTCCCTCAGTGCTTTGTGGCCAGGGGCAGGGAAGCACATAGCCTTCCTGCAGCCCGAGGCAAAGATAGAAATCCCCCCCCCCCCTCACCCCATGCCAAACTCTTGACCTAACCCTTTCCCTTCAGCCAGAGGTATAACTTGAAGATTCTGGGTCCCAGTCGAAAATCTATAACAGAGTTCTCCCAGTGTGCACTTTCTATAATACTGGTGTATTCTTACGCACCACAAGGGTCTTTGGGCCCCCTCAGGCTCATGGGCGTGGTTGCGACTGCTACCTCTGCACCCCCTATAGCTATGCCCCTGGAGATAGTAGCCACACCGGAGAGCAATTGCTTAGGTACACCAAGCAGAAAACATCCTTCTGGCTGTCACCTTGCCAACTCCAATTGGGGAAGATGGTCAGCTCCAATAGGCCCAACATCCTGGCCACCCTGAACCTGGGGGGAATAACATATGCTCCCTGCATTGCCTTTTAATAAATGCACTGGCTTTTGCAAGGTGCAGGCAATACCCAAGAGACTATGCCTCTTTTCAGCCACTCACGTAGTGAGGAACACTCTTCTGGACTTGCAACGTCAGAATGGAATGCAGGTACACTGCTTAATCTGCACAATTCAACATTGCACATGCTCAAACGCCTGTACGAACAGAAGAAATCCATAAAAGATTTGTTATCCACCAGACTGCCTCTGCAGGGACCATGTGTTGTTTCCAGGCAAGGCACTGGCAGGTCATATCGTAGATGCTGCAGTTGTCCCTTATCCCCCTCATATGTATTTTTCAAATGACGCTGATGCTCATGCAACAGGTTGCCCTGTAGCTGTTGTAGACCCACAATGAGAAACACCCATGGGGGAGGAGAAGGAGGTGCTGCCACTTGAGGACGAGCAAAAGGAGTCAGTTAGAGGAGAAGGAAGATGAGGATAATGACAGTGACACTGGCCACAACACCCAATCGTCTCAGTGGAGGGTGAGGTCGAAAGAACTGGCTCCTTGAGCACGCTAACCAGAATGGTGACCTGTATGCTCACATGCTTACACAGTGACAGGCGTATCGTTCAAATCAAGCAGTATGATGATACTGGATAGCCATACTTTTAGACGCTCGGAACGAATGCAAAACGGGGGAATATTTTTCTTGCGCAGAAAGGAAGGCCAAATTAAGTTATTACCAGGGAACACTGTTTACTCATCTTGCTGCAGCTCATTGCGAGCAGATGCCTGCCGCCAGCGTGTCTGAAAGGGAGGCCCCTCTCTGCACCCCACAGAATCACCACCCGCTGCCATGAGCAGCAGAATCTTCAGCAGCAGTAGCCATTTCAGTCTCACAACATGATTGAGCAGTTTTATCATGTACCGCCCCAGGCTGAGGCCAGTCAGCAAGCCGACAGCTCCTGCCTCAATGCCCGGGTTCAGGCTTACCTAAACTATGACCAGTCTCTGTCACATACCATGTTCCCTGACACCATAGATTTCTGGGCAGGCAGACTGGAACAGTGGCCTGAACTGGCACAGCATGCTCTCTCTCATCTTTCGTGCCCAGTGTCATCTTGGAGAGGGTTTTTAGTGCCGCAGGGGGTGAGGTGACTCCCAAACGGAGCAAGTTGTCCTCTGCCAGTATTCAAAATATCACTTTTTTCAAAATTAACCAAGCCTAGATTCAGTAGCATGTGATCAGTGAAAGTGATATCACTGTCCCACAAAGAGTGTTTGGTGCTCCAGTGGCCCCTTCAGAAAGCTGATAGGCGGAGGTGCCAGGTGTAAGACCCCATCTGATCAAATATTGATGACCTATCCAAAGTATAGGCCATTAATATTTAATATTGAAATTTGAAAACCCCTTTAATAGAACCTATGCACGTTACTTACTTGGGATTGGACAGTTGCCTCAGCAATAGTTCCAACCAGTGTGCAGTTGCATTTCCCCATGCCCAATGTCACATCGAGAGGGAGAATAAGTTCACAAACAGCAAGTTTAAAAGACCAAGATATTATTTAGAACAGATAGACTTTATTTTTAGGAGGATGATAACAGATGAGGAAGATGAGAACTGGTTGTAAGCTAATAAGAAACAAAATGTGTACAAATGGCCAATTTTATCATCTGTAAGATTGGTCTGACTGGTCAGAAATCTTTGTGTGTTAATCCAGATTTAGAGCACAGCGTGGAAGAAACTGTTAGCACTATATTTTCAACAGGGATAACTACATAAATCTCCTCAGAACTCAGTGTAGCCAAATTAGACTTAAAATTACATGTCGCTTCAACTGTAATTTTCACTGAATCACAAATATTATGCTGATTGTGAAAAGTTGCTGGAAAATCACTTGATTAAATAAAACATAATTACAGCACAGCTTAGTGAGCTTGTTTCAAGACAGCATGCAAAATCTGAAAGTGAGATATATTTTAAATATGTGGTTGGACTAGAATACAGATGCATCTGAGCTGAATTTTTTATTTAAATAGGTTTTCTTGTACTTAGATATTGAGGACCTATTCTCCAGATAGGTCATCAATATCAAATTGGTGGGGATCCAACACCTTGCACCCCCACCAATCAGCTGTTTCGGGCAGCACCTGGGGCCGGAAACTATACAGTGGACAGAACCTCAATACACTGTGTAGGTTCCATTGATGATGTACTGCAGCTCATGTCCGATTCACCATCATGGGAGTTGTGCTGCAGAACCCCGACATAGCCACTACAGAGTGGATGGAAATTTGTGTTTCTGGCTCCATCCACTATATAATTCCCACCATCGTGGCTGTCTGAAACTGCTGATCGTGGACATAATTGTCCACAAGGCTTTCCACAACCTGTCCCCTCCCTACATCTCTGAGCTACTCTCTCGATTAGTGATAAGCGGCAGGGGCAATATACGAATTTGCGATATTTCACAAATATGTGGTAGAATATTCGTCATATATTCGCAAATATTTGTATTCGAGATTATTCTATCGGTTGCGAAAAATCGCCAATATAATATGCGCGCTAATCGAGCAAGGGCAGGTTATAAGCAACTTTCCTATTAGGTTGGCCTGCTAGAATTTGCAAATATGTAGAATATAGTGTGATACATATTCCTAAAAACGAATATTCGTCTTTTTTTTTTTAATCTGAACCCATTACATTTACTAATGGGTTCAGATGGAAAAAAAAATATATATATATTTGTTTTTACGAATATATATCACTATATTCTAAATATTTATATATATAAGTGCCGATATTCTTGATCAACACTACTCTTGATACATCCCCACATACAATCTCTGATCCTCACAAGACCTTCTTCTCTCCTATACTCTTATCACCTCTTCCCACAATCGCCTCCAAGATTTCTACTGGGCGTCCCCCACACTCTGGAACTCGCTACCCCAACATATGAGACTCTCACCTACAGTGGAATCCTTCAAAAGAAATCTAAAAACTCACCTCTTCAGACAAGCCTACAACCAGTGACCCTGCTGCCTCTATACCGCCATGACCAGCATCACCCTCACCCACTGTGTCCTTCTCTCATACTGTGTAGATTGTAAGCCCTCACGGGCAGGGACCTCTCTCCTTCTGTACCAGTTTGTAACTCGTCTTGTTTATGCTTAGTGCAATTGTCTGTATTATGTATGTATACCACTTTTCATTTGTACAGCGCTATGGAATGAATGATGCTTTAATAAATATTAATAAAATAGTTACATATTCAATACAGTTAAAAAAGACATAGGTCCATCAAGTTCAACCAAGGGATAGGTGGAGATGTAAGCATTAATATAATTTACTTTTAAGAATTAATTTAAACCCTTTTCAAAACTGCCCCCTGTTCCTGCTGCCACCATGTCTTGATGTAGACTATTCCACAGATTTACAGTTCTTACAGTAAAGAATCATTGACACCTCTGGAGACTGAACTTTTTTCATCTCCAGATGGAGTCCTTTGACTATTATGATTCATTGCAATAAATGTTGCGTGACTTTTTAGTGACACGTGTCGCTGTGTAGCTCTAGACACTCTCCCATTTATCCTCTGTACTATTATGTGATAATAGATACTCCTAGTCTATCGTTCAGGGGAAATATAATTTTATTGTGGTCACTATTACCAAGTGTTTCACAAACAGTAACATTCCCAACAAGCTTTGCATCTTTAGAAATTACCAGATCCAACAGAGCATTGCCCTTGGTGGGATTTTCTACAAACTGTCCCAAAAAGTGTTCCTGTAGCAAGTTTCACCTCATTTCCACTTCATGCTTGGACTGCTGATCTTCTCTCACTGTGTCCATCCTCAGTTGGTCTGTGGTCCCCTTGTAGTTTTCATTGGTATCATTTTGTGATACATAGCACTTTTTTTAATCACTTTTAATTTAATTTTATATGGCAAATATGCAATATTCAGCAATTGTGGGATTTTTTTTATTAAATTATAGGATTAATAAATTACAGGATAAATTACTTTAACCACAGTATATAATCAAATTCATGCCTGCGCTGTAGTCAATGACCTCAAGGATCCTTGTAAAGATGCTCGATTGGCTTTAAAGCGCGTTGGATAAGTTTGACTCTTGGAGGCTAGCGACGTCACCCATGGGAGTTTCCAGGACAACGTACCCATAGGTTCCCTTGCACAGTGCGTGCTGCTGGCCGGAGCAGCGCTGGTGCTCGCAGTAGAACTGAAGAGGATCACTGTAATAGGACGCGGACACAGAGCGCAACTCACCACGTGGAGAACTGACAGCTGGAGTTCAGACAGCGATACAAACAGGTAACTGAAGACATAAACTAATTAGGATACATGTATCGTTGAAAACTGCTAAGCTGTAGACACCAGTGTAAAGGATACAATACACAACTTTTAAACAGCAATTACAAATCTAATTGTGGACTTATAATATCACCCTGATAGCTAAATACTATTAATAAGAGACATACCCATCTTCTAAATCATACAATAAACAAATTATTTACCTAGAACAGCAACCTCTGATATTTAAGGAGAAGTCTAAGGTACACATCTATATTACTCTAAACCAGGCATGCTCAACCTGTGGCCCTCCAGCTGTTGCAAAACTACAATCCCCATCATTCCCGGACAGCATACAGCTATCAGCCTACAGAAGGGCATGTTGGGAGTTATAGTTTTACAACAGCTGGAGGGCCGCAGGTTGAGCATCCCTGCTCTAAACCCATCATCCAGCGCTGATACCATATATCACTTATAGCAATATTTACCCTCTATGTTTTAATTACTTTAACTGTGTAGTGCAGGTCATTACATAGGAGGCAATACCAAATATGTGGAAGAGATTTTATTTTTGCAATTTTTCTATTGAAGAACTGTTTTTAAAAAAAAAAGAATTTTTAACTTGGAGATTTTTTATTTATAACTTTTTTACACCATTTACTAGTCCCACAAGGGGACTTAACAAGTGATCTTTTTATCGCCCATATAATACACTGTACTGCTTATTCCAGTACAGTATATTATACAGTCAGGGATACACTGAAGGGCACCATCAGGCGGCACCAGAAAGGAACAGTCTAATAGGCATACTCTAGATATACAAAAATAAAAAAGGATCCAACAGCCTACAGTAAGTCCGATGCACACCCAAGTAGTAATTCAATAAGAGAGAAGCAGCATTAGTAGTTGCAAACAGTGAAACGTGAAGTCTTTATTTCATATACAGCAATCCAGCTGATGCAATATTTTGGCTAGTTATTAGTCTTTTTTAAGCATGCATACACCCATACAACCACCAGTTTAAATACCCCTCGAAAGTGATGTCATAACAGAAAGTGTTATCCAAAGAAAGTGTTAGCAACTTAGGAAGTGTTATCCTAAGGTCACACAAGCAAACATGTCAAAACATCATAAACATATATCAACATCAGTATATGAACCAAAGGACATATCTAAAAAAAAATCAGAGTAAGGCAATGTCTGCTTACCACTAGATCATCAGAATAACAGTACATGGAGATAGCTGAAGCGCGCATGTCAACTGACAGGAACTGACATCAGTGAGGTCCATACTCCTGGCTAAGGAGACAGTGCACAACTGCATTAAAGCACATGTATCAATGACTAAGGCTACATGCACACGACCGTTGCCTGCCTCCGCATCCGCTCCTCCTTGAAATTTTGCGTCCGTCAAAAAAAACGGATGACGGACCATTTTTTTTGACGGATCCGATTTTTATGGCAGATCCATTGTAAAAATGCCTATCCTTGTCCGCAAACGTGAAAAAAATAAGACATGCACTATTTTTTTGACGGAATGAAAACACGGATCACGGATGCGGAACAAAAACGGTTGACCATCCGCATTTTTTTGACAGACCCATTGAAATTAATGGGGAAGCATGCTATCCGTGAAAAAAAACGGAACGGACGCGGAAACAAACAATGGTCGTGTGCATGGGGCCTAACACGCATGCACCTACTTTTGGGTATGGAGACAATGCGAAAGCGCACTAAAGCCCATGTATCCAAGATGACTGGACACTTGTGTATACTTGCCGCCAAGTAAATCAAAGTAAGTCAGGGCAGGCATGTCATAGACCTGTGGCATGATCATCACTATGATGAATAGATACCAGTCATCATGGATAGATGTGATTTAGTGCACTTGCGCCATCAAATTAGAAATCTGCCACCGAAAACAACCTGTTTTCAGTTAGTAATCTGCTATTAATCTGCTACTGATTTTTCTGGCGGGTGAAATTAGCCTAAGACAATTTTTTTAATGTCATGCCTTTCAAGAATTGTCATGGCCATTTTTGCAAGAAATTCTGATGCCAATATATATATATATATATATATATATATATATTAAGGTTGTATGGAAAAGCCTATGGGAAAACACCAGAAAAAAACCCATATCAGAGCATGCTACATTTTAAATAAAAAAAAGCCATCTTTTCTCTTCCTGACCCCCAACAAACAATACAAAACAGAAAGGCTTTGAATTTAGTAGTAGGACATCTTACCTTTCAATATACAGTTTAATGTGACATATTGCCACACTGTTTGCAATGAGGAAAAATGTTGCGTGTGAATCCAACCTTACTGTTACAAAACAAGTACATGGCCATATACATTTTAGTTCACATTAAAAAATGTTCCCCATGTATAAAATTTCAGTTATTGAGGTCTAGAAAATAAATCTGCATTGAAGTCTGAGGTAAATTTCCAGAGCAAATGTCACTTTCCATAGCTAAGCCAGTACACATGAAGAATAGAGCATTTTTTATTTTTTGCAGTCTTTGTCAGCGTGTCTGAGGTCAATGCATTGCCAGCTTTTTCCTGAGCGGTGAAGCCTTGCATTTCTTGGAATTGCTTATAAACCATTAGAGTCAATGATTTGAATGCAAGCTTTCCCTGAATAATCAATTTTACTTTGTTTACTAGGTTTAATAAATACTTAAAACTTCACATGCTAAAAAATGTGTACAGTACTATGCAAAAGTCAGAGACCATCCTTTTACTGATTTAAAGGGAAAGTCTAAACATATTTAAATTCAGGTTTTTTTTGTTCATAAATTTGAATTTGCAAATAGAATTTTACCTATAGCTCCTATACAGACTTAGACCCCTTTCTGACGAGCGAGTTCCAAGCATCGGATTCGCAGCTTGAGTATGAGACAGCACCCGTCCTGACCACCCAGCACTGATGTGGTCACATAGCATTATATTGATCTATGATGCTATGTAACCCTTAGGCCCCTTTCACACGGGCGAGTTTTCCGCGCGGGTGCAATGCGTGAGGAGGACGCATTGCACCCGCACTGAATCCGGACCCATTCATTTGGTCCATCACCATGGTAAGATGGACCATGTGATTGGACCATGTGATGTGACGTCATCACAGGTCCTTTAGTTCTTAGCTGATGCAGGGAAAGAGAGGACAGATCGCAACTACGCGATCAAGTGGCTAAGGTAAGTTAACTTTTATCATTTTTAACCCCTTCCACTTTATTTTACTAAGCATTCTTTATTAAGAATGCTATTATTTCCCCTTATAACCATGTTATAAGGGAAAATAATAAATTCTCCAGAAGACCCGAAACCGGATTTCAGTGATGAAGTCCGGCTTCAGGTTGGGTACCAAACATGGCGATTTTTCTCACGCGCGTGCAAAACGCATTACAAACGTTTGCACCCGCGCGGGAAAATCGTGCATATTTCCGCAAGACATCCGCCTCTTATCCGGGCGTCAAACATGACGCCCGTGTGAAAGAGGCCTTAGGCTGGGTTCACACGAGCGTGTCCGGATTAGGTGCGGATGTGTTGCGGATGCGTTCAGTGAAAACTGTGCGATTTCACAGGCAAAGCCATTCAGTTTTGCCTGCGATTGCGTTCAGTTTTTTCCGCGCGGGTGCAATGCGTTTTGATGCGTTTTTCACGCGCGTGATAAAAAATTGAAGGTTTACAAACAACATCTCCTAGCAACCATCAGTGAAAAACGCATAACAACCTCATAGGTACTGTGGATAAATTGAAGTGATTTCAGTATTGAAACAAATTTGCCGCTTAAAGTAAGGCTACTTTCACACTAGTGTTTTAGCTTTACATTTGTGAGATCTGTTCAGGGCTCTCAAAAGTGATCAGTTTTGCCCTAATGCATTCTGAATGGAAAAGAATCCACTCAGAATGCATCAGTTTGCCTCCGTTCAGTCTCCACTCCGCTCTGGAGGTGGACACCAAAATGCTGCCTGCAGCATTTTGCTGTCCGCCTGATGAAGTGGAACCAAACAGATCTGTCATGGCACACAATGTAAGTCAATGGGGACGGATCCATTTTCTCTGACACAATAGAAAACGTCATGGCTATAGAAGACATAATACAACCGGATCCGTTCATGATGGATGCATGCAGTTGTATTATTGTAACGGAAGTGTTTTTGCAGATCCATGATGGATCCACAAAAAATACTAGTGTGAAAGTAGCCTAAGTTTCAACACTCCAAGCTCTTTTCCATTTTTCAGTTAAAATTTCTCCTCCCCAACATCCAAGAATCATAGATTTTTATTTTCCATCCACATAGCCATATGAGAGTTGGATTTATTAATGGTATAATTTCATTTACAATATTATGAACTTTTATTGTTACAATATTATTGTAACAATGGGGTAAAATGTATCAAAAAATATAATTCCACCATTGTGTGTTTTTGGGTTTCATATTTATTTCACTTTGCTCTAAAACTAACATACTACCTTTATTGTTCAAGTCAGTACTTAAAAAAAACAACTTTGTTTTATCATATTTTGACAGCTTTAACTTTTTTATAATTCCATTTAAAGAGCTCTGTAAATCTGTGAGAGGATTTGCTCTTTTTCAGGCCAACATGAGATTTTTTTTTTGGCACCCTTTTAAAGTACATACAATTTTGATCACTTTTTATCGCATGCATTGCTTTCAGGGCTTGAGGTGACCAAAAATCTGCAATTTTGATTTTATTTTTCTGTTAGTGTTCACCAGGCAGGCTAAATACTTTTATATTTTAATATTCCAGACATTTTCATACCCTGCAATACTAATTACTCTATTCAAAGTGGATGGGTCATGCCGGGTTATGGCAGCTCAGCTCCCATTCAAGTGAATGAAACATTTACTACACGGTATGTTAATTTGGGCTGTACAACCTTAGTTTGAATGAGAATGATTTTAAAGTGGATCATGTTTAAAATCAAAAGACTAATTTTCTTTTAAGTAACAGAGATTGGTGAGTAGTGCTGGGGGAAAAGCCTAATGGATTCCCTGTATACTGATTTGAGCCATTGAGAACATCTACAAAAAAAATCTGTTTCATTCAAAAAAGTAATCATACGGCATTCTCATTCAAAAAGTAATCATATTGCATTCTCATGTACTATGAGATTATATAGGCAGTACTATGGCCCATTGGGTAGCATTGTTGCTTTGAAGTGTTCAGATCCTGTCCCTGAATTAAATCAAGGGCAACATCATCATGGAGTTTGTATGTACTACCTGTGGGTTTTCTTTGGGTACTCTAGTTTCGTCCCATACTCCAAAAACATACAGATAGGTTAAGTAGGAATTTAGAGAGTAGGCCCCAGTGAGTACTCATACCTATGTGTACCGAGCTGGTGAAAATTTTGGAACTATAAAAATGAATGCAACAATATTGTTTCAATGGTAAGTACTGTTCAAAGTTTTTAGGTAAGTGTGGTAAAATGATTCAAAGTACAAATACTTTCAAAAATAATAGTGTTAAGAGTTTAACCATTTCCCGACCAAACCAGTTTTTAACTTCCTGACTCCAAGTTTTGCAAATCTTATATGTGTCACTTTATGTATAGTAGTAATAATTCTGGAAAGCTTTTACTTAATCAAGCTATTATGAGATTATTTTTGTGACAAATCGCACGTATTCACATAATGTGAATTCGTAACGCGAAATACAGGCGTGGGTAACTTTGGCTACATTTTTCAAGCTGCTAGAAGTTTCCTGAGTTTATCCTGATACTGGAGAAAATGGTTGGCACGGCAGAACATTACAATAGCTTTATATGCATATAGAGTGCTCCAATATATTCGTGATTGCGCAAAATAGAATATTTTTTTCGCACTACGTGCAACTTCCCATTTTGGCAGGTCTGACTACATATTACTGATTGGTGCGTTGTGTTGTGAACTTGACATTGCTGCCTTCTCATTGGCCCACAAGCAAGAAGCAGGGAGAAATCATGTGTTCAGATGGAAAAAAATGACAAATATTCGAAATTACGAATATATAGCACTATATTGTAAATATTCTCAAATTATCGAACTTGCGCTATTCTCGATTAAAATTCGCTATTCTAATATTCGCACTCAACACTAGAAACTACATACCTCAACTTATTCAACACTTATTTTAGAAACTTTGGTGGGCATTTATTATTTGTTTTACACCACTTTATGTCGTATTAAGGTCACAGATTTTGTAGCTAAGGTGTTTTGCAACAAAATATGTGCCTTTACCCCACTCACGCCCCTTTTCCGAAGTGGTGGAAAAAGGGGACATAGCATGGGCAGGCAAGAGGGCAGGCCAGCCTGTCTCATTCATTATTTTCGACACCAGTTTATGGCATGGAAAATGATCTTAAACTACACCAGCAAGGGAGTTGGCGTAGTTTAAAGCATGTCACATGGCTGGCAGCAGCAACAGCAGAAATGATGTAGAGGCCTGCACCTCTACATAACTTTTGCGCATTCGCTAGCGGAGCAGAGAGATTAAGACCGACTTATAAATCACCAGTCTTAATAAATGTCCCCCCTTGTGCTGTATGGGCACACTGCAGGGCTCATATGCCTTATGGTTTTCGGGGGTCAGATATTGCTGGAATGGTTTTTAGGTGCCATGTCGCGTTTTAAAAGACCCTGAGGTACCCCTACAGTGACCGCATTTAGGAAACTACACCCTTTGAGAAATGGCCCCTCAGGCATTTCATAGAATTTAAAAACACTTAGTAACATAGTAACATAGTAACATAGTACTTGGCTTTAAAGCCAAAAAAAAATTTCCAATAACATGCTGCTTTATCCCCAACTTTTTCCTTTTCAAAGGGGAAACAGGAGAAAAAGCCCACCACAATTTGTTATCATTTTGTTCTGAATACAGCAACAACCAATATGTGGTTGTAAACTGCTGTATGAGCACATGGCAGAGCTCAGAAGGGAAGGTGAACTATACTACTCCAAGAACTTTTCAAGGGGTGTAGTGAACATTCTGAGTTAAAAGGCGATTCATAGAAGTTAGAAACACTTAGCTCTGAAAATGAATAATTTATGTGCTTTACAATAAAATGATGATTTTGTCCGAGATTTTTCATTTTCACAGTGGTAATAAGAGACAAAACAACCTAAATTGTTAAAATTATTTTAGACTGCTGTTTGGGCACACTGTAGAGTTCAGAAGAAAATTAGCACCATGTGTATTTGAGGCTTAGTTTGGTGATTTAGGCCCCTTTCACACGGGCGAGTTTTCCACGCGGGTGCAATGCGTGAGGAGGACGCATTGCACCCGCACTGAATCCGGACCCATTCACTTCTATGGTGCCGTGCACATGAGCGGTGATTTTCACGCATCACTTTTGCGTTGCGTGAAAATCGCAGCATGTTCTATATTCTGCGATTTTCACGCAACGCAGGCCCCATAGAAGTGAATGGGGATGCGGGAAAATCGCAATCATCCGCAATCATGTGCGGATGCGTTGCGATTTTCCCGCATGGTTGCTAGGACACGATCGGGATGGGGACCCGATCGTTATTATTTTCCTTTATAACATAGTTATAAGGAAAAATAATCGCATTCTAATTACAGAATGCAATGTTCCCTGGGCTATAGAGGGTTAAAAATAATAAAGAGTTAACTCACCTTCTCCCATTGTACGCGCAGAGCCCCAGAACGTCTTCTCTCTTGATGATTGCTTGCTTCAGGACCTGTGGTGATGTCACAGGGTCACATGGTCCAATCATAGAAGCATTTGAGTGGACAATGTGACCCATGTGATCCTGTGACATCACGGCAGGTCCTTCATCCAACATCTGTAACTATGGTATAAAGGAAAATAATTACATATACAGAATACTCATCCCGAAACCGTACTTCAGTGATGAAGTCCGACTTCGGGTCTGGGTACCAAGCATGCGGATTTTTTCATGCGCGTGCTAAACGCACTACAAACGTTAGCACACGCGTGGAAAAATCGTGGTGATTCCCGCAACGCACCCGCCTCTTATCCGGGCGTCAAACATGACGCCCGTGTGCAAGAGGCCTTATACAGCACTTGTCCACAAGTAGAGACTCTGCAGTATAGTTAAGAAAAAAGAAACCCTGATGAAGCGACTCCATTTTAGGAACAACACACATCACAGAATATGCCAAGGGATGTTATGAGCATTTTGACCCCACAAATGTTTTTCAAAAATGAATACACCACAGATAGTGTAATTTTTCCACATATATGCTATTTTAGTGCCCAATATGTTGTGCCCAGCGTTTGCCAGTTTGAAAAGTAAACCCTTTTATTATTATTCAATGCTTCCTGGTTTTAGAAACACCCTACATGTAACTCTAGTCTTTTGCCTGAATGTATGAGAGGGCTCAGGGATAAAAGAGGACCATGCATATTTTGAGGCCCAATGTGGTGATTTACACAGCTTGTGCTGGCAACTGTAGAGGCTCTGGGGTGAAATAATAAATGGAATCCCGCAGAAGTGAACACATTTTGGAAACTCCGTCACTCAAGATATTAAGGTAGGTATTTTGGAGAAATTAATGTATTGCTGACCATGCAAAATGTAAATTGCAATTTTACACAGATAAGTCATTTCACTGTGCAATATGCTGTGCCCAACTAATGCTTCCTAAGACTCACACACCCCCTTCTTAGATTGATAGGCGGGTTCTACTGAGTATTGAAATGCACTAAATTGGCACGTAAGCTGCTGTATAGGCACACAGCAGGGCTCAGATAGGAAGGGGTGCTATTGGGCTTTTGTAGCATGGATTTGGTTGGAATGGTTTTGGGGCACTATATCACATTTAATGAAGGGGCAAAGTGAGCCTTTTGACATCACAGGTATTTTGCAGAAATTAATAAGCAAAGAACTGTCAAAAATTAAAATGGCACAGATTTTCCACAGATATGGCTTTTGAATGCCCAATATACTGCGCCCAGTTCTTGTCAACTGAGATACACCACACCCCTTAAATTGTTAGTTGGGTTCTACTAGGTATGGACATGTCATAGATGTGGATGTAAACTGCTGTTTGGATTTGCTGAAGGTTTCAGAAGAGAAAGACCACCCTTTGGCTTTTGCAGTGCAAATTGTGTTGGATTGGTTTATGGGAGCCATGCAGTTTGCTATCAAATTCTGGGGCACCAGTACAGCTGTTTTCTGAAAACCATACTATTTTTTATTTTTCTCTTGACAGAGCTGTGTGAAGGCTTATTTTTTGTGCAATAAGTTGGCATTATCATTGGTACAATTTTGGGGTGCATACTACATAGTAACATAGTATATAAGACCGAAAAAAGACATTTGTCCATCCAGTTCGGCCTATTTCCTACAAGTTGATCCAGAAGAAGGAAAAAAAAATACTGTGAGGCAGAAGCCAATTTTCCCCATTTAAAGGATAACTGTCACATTTAGACCCTAATTTCAGTTTTCATATATGTAGTTACTAATATGATAATATTCCTGAATCAATAACTATTAGACTTATTTACCCCATATTTAATAAGATTCAGCCCTTAGCAACCAGTCTGCATAAAACTACAACTTCACTATTCTGTTAAAATGGCCGCCCTCAGCCCTGAGGCTAATCCATAGGACGCCTGCAGTTAAGTTAGTAAAGACCAGCTCTGTATAGGGGGGGTCTTGCAGTTAAATTTCCAGGTCTGGCTGAAGCCTATAGTCCTCCTTCAAGCTCTCCTCTTATCAGATAAGGCTTTCATTTATACACTGAGCAGCCGGCATATCTCCCTGGGCTCTACATTGTCCAACACTGCTAAGGGAGTGTCTGCCAAGCACAGGCATGTGGAGAAGTTCACACACACAGCCCAGCACTGTCATCTCCTGTCAGGAAGAACCTGGCTTTTTATACATTCCCTTACAATGTTGACTCACTATCAGTTCCCAGTGCACGCAGCGTGCCTATTGGGACGCACGATAAAGAAAATGCAACAATTCTGCCATTGCTTTTTTAGTATACCGTGGACATTGTGGGAAAAACAACATGTTAGGGTGAGTTCACACTTCAGTAATTTGATCAGTTATTTCTATCAGTTTTTTAGAGCCAAAATAAGGTGCAAGGTCAAAAACACAGAACAGGCGCAGATCTTTCCCTTATACCTGATTTCTGAGTTGGTTTCATTACTGGTTTTGGCTCACAATAACTGATGGAAATTACTAATCAAATAACTGAAGCGTGAACTCATCCTTAGGCCTCTTGCACACGAACGGGTGCGCCCCGTGCCTGCATTGCGGAAAGCATTTGCGGATCGCAATAAAAAGGCACCGTTCCGTGGCCGTTCCACATCACGGATGCAGACCCATTAATTTCAATGGGTCCGCAAATACGGAGATGTGAAACAGTGTGGAACAGAATGACGGAACGGAACACTACGGAAGCACTATAGAGTGCTTCCGTGGTGTTCTGTTCCGTACTTCCGTCCCGCAAAAAGATAGAACATGTCCTATCTTTTTGTGGAACGGGCAGATTGCGGACCCATTCAAGTGAATGGGTCCGCGATCCGCTCCGCCTGCCCCGCGGTCAGTGCCCGTGCATTGTGGCCCGCAATTTGGGGCCCGCAGCACAGGCACGGTGAAACTTCGGCTGTGTGTAAGAGGCCTTAGCTTTATTTTGTTGGTCAGTACGATTACAGACATACCAATTTTATATATATTTTTTTTTCATTTTGCTACTTTTACCCAATAAAAGAACATAATTTTTAATAATAAGAGCTATATTTCTTTTTCTTGTGTGGGGGCTCTTTTTTTGCAGGATGAGGAGATGTTTTTTGGTACCATTTTGGGATACATACAACTTTTTGATTTCATGATATGTTTTTAGCGAGACAAGGTGACAAAAAAAGATGGCTTTCTGGCATAGTTTTAATCTTTTTTATGAAGTTTACCTGATGGGGTAGATGATGTGATATTTTTTATAAAGCCAGACATTATAGAAACAGTGATAACTAATATATATATATTTTTTTATTTATTACAAAAATAAATGGCTTGATAACGGGAAAAGGTTTTTTTTACATTTGAAATTTTGTTATTTTTTTTATTTTCATGAAACTTTAAAAATAAAAATGTTTTTCAATTTACACTTTGTACCCCGAATAACGTCATACAAGACTGTTAAGGGACATTCAACATTCCTTTTTTATTACTGCTGAATTTGTTTACTGCTGATTTCTCCTGTAACTGGGGCTGGCATATTAGCCCCAGTTACAGGGGAAATACAACCCCAGAGAGTTTGTGCAGTGCTATACAGTGGAGAGTGCAGTTGCGATTTCTGTACTGTACGTCAGTGCAGAGATAAGTCCCGACCTCTATGATGTTTATAGTCTATGAGCGCTGGTAATATAGTAACATAGTTTATGAGGAGGAAGAAAGGCATCTGTCCATCCAGTTCAGCCTGTTATCCTGCAAGTTGATCCAGAGGAGGGCAAAAAAAAAAACTGTGAGGCAGAAGCCAATTTTACTCACTTTAGAGGGAAAAATTCCTTCCCGACTCCAATCAGGTAATCAGAATAACTCCATGAATCAACGACCCCTCTCTAGTAGCTGTAGCCTGTAATATTATTATACTCCAGAAATACATCCAGGCACCTCTTGAACTCTTTTAGTGAACTCACCATCACCACCTCCTCAGACAGAGAGTTCCATAGTCTCACTGCTCTTACCGTAAAGAATCCTCTTCTATGTTTGTGTACAAACCTTCTTTCCTCCAGACGCAGAGGATGTCCCCTCGTCACAGTCCTGGTGATAAATAGATGATGGGAGAGATCTCTGTACTGACCCCTAATATATTTATACATAGTTATTAGATCTCCCCTCAGTCGTCTTTTTCTAAAGTGAATAACCCTAATTTTGATAATCTTTCAGAGTACTGTAGTCCACCCATTCCAGTTATTACTTTAGTTGCCCTCCTCTGAACCCTCTCCAGCTCTGCTATGTCTGCCTTGTTCACAGGAGCCCAGAACTGTACACAGTACTCCATGTGTGGTCTTACTAGTGATTTGCAAAGTGGTAGGATTATGTTCTCATCACCGGCATCTATGCCCCTTTTGATGCAACCCATTATCTTATTGGCCTTGGCAGCAGCTGCCTGACACTGGTTTCTACAGCTTAGTTGCTGTTCACCCAAATTCCTAGATCCTTTTTCATGTCAGTGTTACCCAGTGTTTTACCATTTAGTATGTACTCGTGACTTGCATTATTCCTTCCCATGTGCATAACCTTACATTTGTCAGTGGTAAACCTCATCTGCCACTTCTCTGCCCAAGCCTCCAATCTATCCAGATCCATCTGTAGCAGTATATTGTCCTTTTCCGTATTAATTACTTTACACAGTTTAGTGTCATCTGCAAAAATTGCTATTTTACTATGCAAGCCTTCTACAAGATAATTAATAAATATATTGAAGAGAATAGGGCCCAACACTGACCCCTGAGGTACCCCACTAGTGACAGTGACCCATGTGTACCATTTATAACCAACCTCTGTTTTCTATCACTGAGCCAGTTACTTACCCACATACAGACATTTTCCCCCAGTCCAAGCATTTTCATTTCATATACTACTAACCTTTTATGTGGTACAGTGTCAAATGCTTTGTAGAAGTCTAGATATACAACATCCATTGATTCGATGCAGTCAAGTCTAAAACTTACCTCCTCATAGAAACTGATTAAACTAGTTCGACTAGACCGATCCCTCATGAAGCCATGCTGATATGGCGTTATTTGTTTATTTTCATTGAGGTACACCAAGATAGCATCTCTTAGAAAACCTTCAGTTTACCCACAACAGATGTTAAACTTACCGACCTATAGTTTCCGGGCTCTGTTTTTGAACCCTTTTTGAATATTTGCACCTCATTTGCTATGCGCCATAACAGTCCTTAAATATCAGAAATAAGGGTCTAGCTATGATATTAATTAATTATCTTAGGATACAGGGGTGTTTACCATTTAGTCCCGGTGATTTGTCTATTTTAATCGTTTTAAGACGCTGCTGTACTTCTTCCTGGGTCAGACAGGGCACTTTTAATAGGGAATTTACTTTTACATTCTGCATTACATCAGTTTATTTTCTTCAATGAATACAGTGGAGAAAAAAATATTTAATAGCGGTTACATTTATATGTATTCTGCAGCAGGACAATGCCGCCAAACATACTGCTAATGTGATTAAGAACTATCTTCAGCATAAGGGCTCATGCACATTATCGTTTCCTGTTTTGCTGTATGCAACTTGCAGAACTGCCAAACTCGGATGCCGGCCGTGTGCATTACGTATTTTGCGGATCGGATGCGGACTAAGCACACGTTTGTGTGCTTGAGCCCAAGGGAGCAGGGCTGTAACTGATGATTTGGCCCTCATAGAGCCCTGATCTCAAGATCATCAATTCTGTCTGGCATTACATGAAGAGATCTGTTCTTAGTTCTCCAAGATGTTTAGAACAACCTCCCTGCTGAGTTCCTTCAAAAACTGAATGCAGGTGTACCTCGAAGAATTGATGCTGTTTTAAAGGCAAAGGCTGTTCACACCAAATATTGATTTGGGTTAAATTCAGCAGCATAGATATAGGGGAAGAAGGGAATGTGGCTGCTTTGGGGCTCGAACTCAGAAGAGGCCCACCCAGGAGGAGGACTAAAGGATTTTACTGTCAGGGACCCCTAAACAGTATTATACAATGACATTTTATACAGTGACATTGTAGAAAACGGACGTGACTAACAGACCTCTTCTAAGAGATTGATTTTGACTTTCCACAGTTGCTTGGGGGGGGGGGGGGGCATTCATAAACTTTACTGTGGGGCCCAGTCATTTCTAGCTACGCTACTGGTAAAGTATGGATATAGTGCATATAGAATGCATGTACCAAGCATGGCTGCCATTACATTTCTGCAGAGGTTGTTACCCAGCTTTCCCAGATTGCTAAATTCCAAATTTGGATATTTCTGTAGTGATAAATCCCTTCAAATAACGAGAACCAACTTGATGTTCAGGGTTCTGGAAAAGCTGAGTGACAACTGTAGAGCTGCATTGGTAACAACAGATTATGTTGCCCTGGTACCATATCATAGATTCACGCAGTGCACCAGGGCAGCATTGTGTGTATTGTATACAGTATAATCAATATACCCCTATCACTGTCCCATAAACATTGCCCAGATTTCACAGACTACAAAAATCCAGGTCAGCATATTTATTAATTGGTAAATCCCCAGTATTGTAAAATACATAGCTTGGTTTGCTAACCTAGGGCCTGGAAAAGCTGAGTAAGAATCCCAGAGACAAAGGGTAACACATTATGTAGAGCTGTAATAGGGATTGCTAAATACTAAATCTACCTAAATAAATCCTTCTGCTCACTCCCAAATAGTGCCATAGCTAGACAGATTTGCTTTTCAGAGTCCTGCAAAAACTGAATTACCATCATATGGAACTGGAATAGACTGCAGGATACCAAACCTATCAAGATAAATCCCCCTTTTCATTCCTAAGTATTGCCATAGCTTGGCAGATTTATCTTTTAGGGTACTGGGGAAGCTGGCTTACTGGCATAATGTAAGATTAACATTATCTGGATAGTGTGCACAGATACACAAGACTTGTAATACAGTCGCCCCACACTGATGGATGCCAGATTTGCCTAGACAGACAGTGACAAATCCTTCCTGTCTATACATGCAAACTTGACATTCATGAACATGGGAAGGATAGCACTTTTTGTAGTGTCAGTGCACTAGTACTGTCTAGTATCCCTGAACACACATACAAGGGGTTTTGTAAGAGGCTGCTAAGTTTTGCAGTTTCCAGTGCTTTCATAGTGTGTTCAGTGTCTATTTAAGTGTACTGGAGTTAAGCCCCACCTCTTTCTTGAACTTCCTGTGTGACTTTTTGGTCATGTTACATAATTACATAGTTAATACGGTTAAAAAAGGCATAAGTCCATCAAGTTTACCAAGGGATAGGTGGGGATGGGAATCCCATCTTAGATGTCTCTTGTCAAGACTAAATACATTTTATTCTTTTAAACTTTCTTCATAACTATGCCCCTTATCAGTTTAGTTGCTTTCCTTTGTACTTTTTCCAGGTTCAGAGTGTCCTTTCTATGGACCGGTGCCCAGGACTGAACTGCATATTCCAGATGAGGCCGCACCAATGCTATGTAAAGTGGTAATATTACATCCTTGTCCTACGAGGCCATGCCTAGTTTAATGCATGTCATTATCCTGGTAGCCTTAGAAGCAGCTGATTGACATTGTATGCTGTTATTTATTCTACGATCTACAAGGACACTCAAACCCATTTCTATAAGTGTTAGGGCACATAAACTGCCTGTCTCTAGCCGAAGATGGAGAGGAAGGGAGTAATGAGGGACTTGTCAGACTGCAGAAAATCCCCTAAAACTGCTTTCTGTAGCAGTTTGAAGTTGTCCAACTAGAACTACGTAAAGACAAACTTTCCTTAGCAGGTCTTTTCTTGTATTTCAGGCTTTAGTGTCCCTTTAAAGAATTCACAGTGAAATTATCACTAAAAATTAACTTTTATTGAATCTTATTAGGTAAAATCAACATCAAGTGGCACCTCTAATCCGAGTAGGCAGGAGGGGCAGGAGGAAATGATACTAACCCTCCTCTGGCCCTAACCAGCTATAATGCCCTGCCTAAAAACGGAATAGCCGTCGCGATAGGGGCGATCCCGTGTCAGGAACCTCCTAGTATTCCCTACTGAGTCCCTGACACAGGACAGAACCCAACACCAGTGTGAATATAAAAACAATAAATATTGTCAACAAGTCCGTCAATGTCTATTGGAGTTCAGACGGTCACTCTCAGTACGATATATAAGTGTCAAATGGGTGCATAATAGTATTGATAAATCTTAGAGGAAATCATAGTTCCCAACCAACAACATAGTCTCCTGTCCCGATGCATTTCACTGCTCCCAAAAGCGGGCAGCAGATCATCAGGGGACCACAAAAAAACAATATCAGGGGCTCAATGTCCCAAAAATCAAAGCACCATGAGAATCAATATAAACTGATTCTCTTCACTACAAGCTGACTCTTGTTGCATGCACGGTTACAGCATTTCAGATATGCCCAGCTGATGTCCTTAGGAGCCGGTATGGGGGTAATTGAGTCACCAATCTGCACATGAGGGTTATCAAACATAGATAATGACACCTCCCTCTATATCCCAAACATACACAGCAACCGGATAGAATATATCACTATAGGCATTTGGTTCAGATACTCATTATAGTCAATATGCAAATAGCTCAGTCACAGGACCGCAATACTTGCGTGCCTCCGACTGCACTGGTTGTTACATATGGGTATGGAGCCGCGACATGTACGTCCAAACTTCTTCCTGGTAGCTTAGTGTCCCTTTAAAGAGCCAGAATTCTGCAGATAGGCTTACAGTGATTTTTTCACTGATTTTCACTCCTCTTTCATCCCTGCAGGATACTGTTGCAATGTCCCTGCAGCTAAATGGAGTGGGAGATAAAAATAACATGATACAAGGGAATTATTGTTCATTTTGTTCCCTAGTATATTATTTACAGTGACTCATTGATGTACTATTCGATCCTGTTTTAAAAGCTTCATATTCCAAAGAATGTTATTTATTTATCAGTAAAACTGTAGTTAGATGTGTTAGATAAAGGATTATGTTCCAAAAAGTCAGGTTTATTAGATTGAGCTCTAGTAATGCTGGGATAATGTACTAAATCCAGACCTGTGGTGATCCTGCAATGGTGATTCAGAGATCCAGACTTTTCGGCTTCTCTTGAATACAAAGCGCCTGAACTTTCTGTGACAAATTCATAGAAACACATGGATATTAGCTTTATAATGAAGAAACATAATTAGATACTAAATATCAAGCACATTCGGTGCAATATCATGACAAGTACAAAGGGTGAGAGAATACTAATGCATATATTATAGATACTATTCAGAATACCTATGCAAGCGTTTTAATGCCAACAGATTCAATGGATTTTACAGTGAGGAAATTCACAGTATACCATGATAGACTACCATTCTCTGTAAATGGTTGTCTATATATGTCGGTATAGTTGTCTATATACCAAACTTACAATATTGGCCACTTATTTGAATTACCATACTTGAATAGTTTACTGTGTGTTCCTAGTTGATTGTATAATAACCAGCGTATTATCAAGGTCCTGCTGCTTTTTCTTCTGAAAGTCCTATCTGCCTCGTAAGAGGACTCCAGTTTTATAACTGACACATGGCATATGAAGATCCTTGCTACAAATTTTGCATTGGAGCTCTAAGGGTCAAGTTATGCTTGCGTTAAAATGTCTCTCCCAAAGAGAACCTACTTGAAGACTGCAGCATATCGGTTTACAGATATAATATTACTTCTAAATCCCTTAATCATAATTTACCTTCAGCTCACCAAGTACGTGCACTACATCTCATACTCATAAATTGTATTAGCTTGTTGTTAAATAGTCCCAGAGGCACAGATAAGCAATAACTCATTCAGTATAAATCTGTTAACATGTAAATGAGTACCTACTGTAGCTATTAATTCTTCATTCCCTCATTAGCATATGCAACATTAAGATTACTGTGATATATCCGTGCAGCAAAGACCCATGGATAATATAAAGGTGAATGCTGTACCAAGCTTTGCTTTATTCCCATAGCATTTTGCTCTAATTAACGTAAATTTCCTTCAGGGCTAATGAATCCGCTATTACAGTTTTATTTATTTTTTTATTTTGAATAGAAATAACAAACAAGGTCAGATTATTGTTACCATTATCAATGTCTGTCTCTTAATGGCAGATATAATTGGAACATACTATATAAAATATCAAGTGCTTTCTATTCACTGACAAGCAAAAAAAAAAAAATATGCATCATGTATCCAAAATGTTCCAGAAAACAACTTAAAATTGCTTAAAAATGTAAATGTGAAAATTTCAATTATTACCCCAATGGCTTACATATCATTAAAGCGTCTCTGTCACCAGGATCAACCCTATTTAACCAGACATAATGCCTAGTAGGGCTCATCATGCTGATTAAAACTGTACCTTTCTTTTGTCTGTATGTTAAACGGCTGCAGAGATATCTGTGTTTTATGCTCCCCTGTATATATATATGCACAACTGCATTTGGGTTTGAGCATTTCCTGCCTGTTTAACACCACGCCATTTTTTTTTTTGTCATTTTGTTTATTGAGTTGTTTGGAGGTGTATAAACTCCTAGGAAAATGTGCCTGATTTCCATTCACAGGCTATATTTCGGTGCACCTGTGCAGCCTGGGCCATATCAGCCAGTCTTGGGTGGGGCTCACAGCCTTCTCCCTCCTCTCATTGCAGGCATGGAAACATGCTGGAGGTGACTGGGGAGTTTGTGCAAGTCGGCCTATAAACTCCTGTCCTGCAATTTAGCCCACTGGCCCCTAGTATTGCCCAAACAGCACAGGTAGGTGAGGGTTAGGTCCCGAGCTACTTGAGAAACGTTGGTGCGGTGCTTGAGCTCAAACATGTCCTCCACATTAGGATATGTTTTCTAATTCTCAATTTTAACATCAGAATGAGGGTTTAGCAAGAACGCAAAGTGCACCTGTCTTTTTTATTGTTATTGTTATATTGTTTATCACATCCACACTATTGCCATCTTGTGCATGATGTCTATTGTGGTACTTGTGGTCCGCTGCGGGCATCCTCCATTGTATGCATTTTTGCTGGGGATCGCCATTAGCAACGGGCCACAAGTGCAGGATTTGCTCCCCTGTATATATATGCACAACTGCATTTGGGTTTGAGCATTTCCTGCCTATTTAACACCACGCCATTTTTTAGTTTTGTATATTGAGTTGTTTGGAGGTGTATAAACTCCTAGGTAAATGTAAAGTAGAGAGACGGCTCAACCTATATATAGAGAGGAAAAAGTAATGGTGCTGAATATCGCAATGGTGTAAGCTCCAATGCACCAAATCTAAATAAATTGTTCAAATAATGCTAACGATATGGCACTTATAATCCGGAGTATGGAGAGAACAAATATGTTTAATAATCAATAAAATTCATAAGTCACAAAAATAGTAAAACAATCCAGGATCTGCTAATTAATCCAATGCAATAACCAACAATCAAAAACAATAATAAAAACAATAAAAAACTGCATTGCTGTAAGTATAAGTAAAAGTAAAACTTAAGTATAAGTATAAGTAAGTATATCCCACTTATATATCCCACTTTTTGCTCGGACTATTATCTAACTTGAGAATCGAGTTCCATCTGGCAGTTGCCGCATATTACAAACTACCCTTGAACCCAACAGGGGAGGATCTCGGGGAACTTGTGAAGTAAATCTTCAGCACGCTGACACGTGGCACGCCGCCAACTAAGCTGAAAGTGGTGAGTTACTGGCCAAGTGTGGCGAAATACCGGCGGGATAGAGGTAAGACGAGAAGTGCATATTATACGGTAGGACGCCACCATCTGAACATAGACTCTACCGCATCGGTTAAACAACTATTTGACATTAGCGCCGCTTCAGCTATACCAAAATCTACAGGATTCTCATGCATACAGACAAACTGTTCTTATTTCAGTATTAATTTATCATCTGTTCTCCAAAATACAAGTATACTATAGTACCCAGTAAGGTTAAATTGGACACTAACAGCAATAAGTTTAAATAATGAATGCAGTTTTTTATTGTTTTTTATTATTGTTTTTTATTGTTGGTTATTGCATTGGATTAATTTGCAGATCCTGGATCTATTTTTGTGACATGAATTTTATTAATTATTAAACATATTTGTTCTCTCCATACTCCGGATCATGGGTGCCATATCGTTAGCATTATTTGGACAATTTCTTAGGTAAATGTGCCTGATTTCCATCCACAGGCTACATTTCGGTGCACCTGTGAGGCCTGGGCCATATCAGCCAGTCTTGGGTGGGGCTCACAGCCTTCGCCCTCCTCCCATTGCAGGCATGGCGACATGCTGGAGGTGACTGGGGAGTTTGCTGCGAGTCTGCCTATACATTCCTGTAATTTAGCCCTCTAGCCCCTGGTATTGCCCATATGGCACAGGTAGGTGAGTGTTAGGACCCAAGCTTCTTGAGAAACCTTCCTCCACAGTAGGTTATGTTGGCTAATTCTCAATTTTAACATCAGAATGAGGGTTTAGTAAGACCGCAGAGTGCACCTGTCTTTTCTATTGTTATTGTTATATTGTTATATCTGTGTTTTTATTCATATACAAATGAGCAATTCAAACACTAAGAGGCAGGGCTTAATATTCTGAGCACTGATAGCTAACACCCTCTGTGCTCTGCACACATGCCCCTCCGCTTGATTGACAGGGCTAGACATCAGGCTGATGGCAGAGCAGGTTTCCTGGCTTATACAGTGCCTTGCAAAAGTATTTACCTTTTCATTTATATGGGGACACACTATGTCCCGCCCGGGTCCGCACTTCAGTTCCGGAAAAAAATAGAACACCTCCTATTCTTGTCCGCAATTGCGGATAAGAATAAGCATTTTCTATGAGAGTGCTGGCGATGTGCGGTCCGCAAAATGCGGAATGCACATAGCTGGTGTCCGTGTTTTGCGGATCCGCAGATCCGTGGATCCACAAAACACACACGGACATGTGAATGGAGCCTTAGCAGTGTGTTTGGGGTCATTGTCCTGCTGGAAGGTGAACCTCCGTTCTAGCCTCAAATCACGCATAGAGTATTACAGGTTTTGCTTAAGAATATCCCTGTATTTAGCACCATCCATCTTTCCCTCAACTCTGACCAGTTTCCCAGTCCCAGCTGATGAAAAACATCCCCACAGCATGATGCTGCCATCACCATGTTTCCCTGTTCTTTGGGTGATGTGATGTGTTGGGTTTGTGCCAGACATAGTGTTTTCTTTGATGGCCAAAAAGATAAATTTTAGTCTCATCAGACTAGAGCACCTTCCTCCATACATTTTGGGAGTCTCCCACATGCCTTTTCACAAACTCAAAACCTGCCTTTTTGTTTTTAGATGAAAGTAAGGGCTTTCTTCTGGCCACTCTGCCATAAAGCCCAACTCTATGGAGAGTACGGCTTATTGACGTCCTATGTACAGATACTAGAGTCTCTGCTGTGGAACTCTGCAGCTCCTCCAGGGTTACCTTAGGGCTCTGTGCTGCCTCTCTGATTAATGCCCTTCTTGCCGGTCCGTGAGTTTTGGTGGGCGGCCGTCTCTTGGCAGGTTTGCTGTTGTGCCATGTTCTTTCCATTTGGTTATGATAGATTCGATGGTGCTCCTGGGGATCATCAAAGCTTTGGATATTTTTATAACCTAACCCTTACCCTTGTACTTCTCAACAACCTTGTCTCTTACTTGTTTGGAGAGTTCCTTGGTCTTCATGGCAGTGTTTGGTTAGTGATGCCTCTTGCTTAGGTGTTGCAGCCTCTGGGACCTTTAAAAAAAGTTGTGTATATGTAATGACAGATCATGTGACACTTAGATTGCACACAGGTGGACATCATTTCACTAATTATGTGACTTCCGAAGATAATTGGTTGCACCGGAGCTTTTTATTGTCTTCCTAACAAAGGGGGTGAATACATAGGCACGTGACAATTTTCTGTTTTCTATTTCTAAACAATAGTTTTATTTATATATTTTTCTCATTTCACTTCACCAACTTAGACTATTGTGTTCTGATCCATCACATAAAATTCAGATTAACAAAACATTGAACTTACCGTGAGGCTGTAATGTAACAGAAAAAAAAGTCAAGGGGGTGAATACTTTTGCAAGGCACTGTACATGTGTACTGTATATATGTGTATTATACACACTCTGTACTATAGCTTCACCACACCACTGTATTCACAGGCACAATGTATGATTGTAAAGACACTGGTAATATGTGTTAGCTTATATAAGCATAGAAAAACCATGCATCACTATGTGGTAATGCTATAGCTTAAAGGGTTAAGCTACTGATTTTCTATGTAGCGATCCCAGGTTTGAATTTTAGGAGAGACTATTCATTTTTTTTCTTCAGATATTTTTTTTACTTCCACATTTATCACAGAAAAGTCTTTGTTATATTGAGAATAATGTTTTTTTTAGAAAGCTAATAAATATTACTGGTTTCTTAATCACATACTGTGCCTGTGAATAAAGCAGTAACAGGTTTTAGAAAAAGAAACACTATTCTCGATATAATAAGGCCTTATTATTATTATTATTATTATTATTATTATTATATGATTATATATTATTTATTATAGTATAACCTATATGGTTTTAATGAAAAAAAAATAATGTCTTAAACCAAGGATATATACATCCAAGGTAGATCACTATACCATTATGGTATAGAAATACCACATAGAGAAGCATGGTATTCTATGCTTATAAGCTAACACATATTACTGGTATCTTTATAATCATACATTGTGCTTGTAAATACAGCGGTATCCTCCTTCATCCCTCAAGAATTTACAGCAAGATACAGGTGGAGGCACTGTGCCATAGTGAGGTGAGAACTACAAGACACCCTGTTACCGAAGTCATACCACAACAATACATACACCATCGTGTTCATGAGGCAAGTCTGTATCTCAGAAGGGTTCTGAAGAAAACCTGTGCTTCAGCCTGAACAACTTTGTTGAAACATTTAATAACAAGTTTTGTCTCTCCACATTGTGTAGAAGAGTGAACCAACATTTGCTTTTCAGGAAATACACCTTGTTTATGTACCTCCTTGCCTGTCTTTTGCGCTGCTCCTCTGCAATTCCAATGAACCCCACCATCCATCAGGCAGGAGACTTCAACCCAGGTGTGCCTCATGGTTAACAAATGCTAGATCAGTGTTCCTCAACACCAGTCTTCAGGGCCTACCCACCAGTCATGTTTTTAGTATTGAGCAGGTGATATAATGAATGTCAATGCATCAGGACTTACCACAGGTATTCATTCTGTGGAATATTCTCAAATCATGACCGGCAGGTGGCCCCTGAGGATTGGAGTTGAGGAACACTGTACTAGATGACCCCCTTTTCACTGTAACAGCCCTGGGAGTGAGGGGGAATAACATACCTATTGTGAGTACTGGGCAATTACAACTCCCAGCACTACTACCACTCCCATTCTTCCCCCTACATTCCCCTTCAGGTGTATTACAAATGCATGTTTCATTTCTTGCAATCCTGTGCAATGTATGTTGCTTGGTTTACATAAATGTTTAAAGCTTAAGCACATGCAGTACATTGGCGATGTAGGATAGCTTAGAAATAGAATGTATAAATTTTCTTCAGGGTACATAAAAAAGATTAGCTTTTCCTGGCTAGGTTTTTTGGAGATAGTACAAACTAGTATTTCAATTGGAAACTTGCGAATATTATACTTGTAATAGAGCTTATTTGGGAGCAGCTGCTCTGTGCATTTGCACAGTGACTGAAGAACACATCTCAGTTCATATTATTAGCTCCCTTCTATAAAACAGGCGAATGCAAGCAGTTTATTGGGAGAAATCTTAGCGCATATCTGAGGGGATTGAGTGGAGACTTATTACACAGATAAAAGGAGTTGGCCATTATTAGTGGACTGTGGCTTACTCTGACCCACTATGGCTCACAGTTAAGGCACTATGGTTAGTACTGAGATAGGCAAGACAGAACCTAAAGCAGTTGCTGTTGGACACCACCCATACTAAATCTACATTTACATCTTTCAGCATAGATTCCAACTTCTGGTGATGCTCAGGGCACATGGTGGTTTAGCTGGTAAAGTCCCTGAAGAAAATGGTTTAGACTGCACCTAAATCTGTGTGTGTTACTTGCAGATTTTAATATGGTTTTGCCCTGATCTAACCTTTCGCAATGCATTCTGAACAGAAAATTCACAATTGAGCAATTGAGTTGCTGAGAATTTCTAAATCCACACAGCAGGTTAGTTTCTCTACAAAAAAAAGCAAAGTGTACACAAAGTGTCAAATCATATGGACTTTGCTGGTACTGAATTACAGTGTATTACTGTACTGCAGGGGTGGCAGGAAGCGCACAGCGTCATAGCAACCAATGACGCCATGCGCTCCTTCTTTAAGCTGGAATCCAGCCCAGGTTACCACGGACAGTTCATATCCGTGTTAAACGGACATGTGAAGCCAGCCTTATGTAGTGGTTTTTCCGCGCAAAAACCCACACAAAAAAAACGTGCATCAACATGTGCAGGTAGCATAAGATCTGCTCTACTCTCTGTCTGTAGTTGTTCCTGCAGACTAGAGTATACAGTCCAGATGGTACCAGCTAGTTAGTCTATACCTGCTATCTTTACGTGTAGCACAGTATGTCTTTTATGTGCTATTTCCATTAGGCATATAATTATAATTTACAATATTTTTTAAAGTGAGGAATTAATGAATCAGACCATCCTAATATAAAATGAAATGACACGAACAGTCACAAAGTGATTTGGCTGGTGAAATGGCAAAGAAACCAATTACAAGCTGGTTATTCAACTGCAAAACATTTCCTGATTACTGCACATTTCGGCGAACCCTGAGCTCGGTGCACGTGTTTAAAAAGGGCTGTTTTTATAATGACATCATAAATATACTGTGCACTATTTAGGGTATGTTCACATGAACTACGTATACTGTGTCAGAAACCGCCCTGGCTTCACCGTGGTTGTTCACAATGGATGCAGTGTATCCACAACAGCTTCAAGGGACATGTCCATTCTTGGCATGGTTGCAGCTTTAAACCACCAGCCACTGATCTACAGCTCTGCCTTCAATTAAAAATAATAGGAGGCAAAGACCATGTGGCCACCGCAAGAAGTTTAGTCCTGCCAAAATTCCACTGGCTTAAACCACTGTGTGAACGTTCCCTTAACCACATCAGCCCCCCTAGCTTAAACACCCTTAATGACCAGGCCACTTTTTACAATTCCGCACTACACTACTTTCACCGTTTATTGCTCCGTCATGCAACTTACCACCCAAATGAATTTTACCTCCTTTTCTTCTCACTAATAGAGCTTTCATTTGGTGGTATTTCATTGCTGCTGACATTTTTACTTTTTTTGCTATTAATCAAAAATGACCAAAATTTTTGCAAAAAAATGACATTTTTCACTTTCTGTTGTAATTTTTTTTTTAAAAAACTACATTTCTATATAAATTTTTCTCTAAATTTATTGTTCTACATGTCTTTGATAAAAAAAAAAGTCCAATAAGTGTATATTTATTGGTTTGGGTAAAAGTTATAGCGTTTACAAACTATGGTGCAAAAAAGTGAATTTCGGCATTTTGAAGCAGCTCTGACTTTCTGAGCACCTGTCATGTTTCTTCAGGTGCTAGAATGTCAGGATAGTATAAATACCCCCCAAATCACACCATTTTAGAAAGAAGACACCCCAAAGTATTCGCGGAGGGGCTTGGTGAGTTCATGTATCATTTCATTTTTTTTCACAAGTTAGCGGAAAATGACACTTTCTGAGAAAAAAAAAAAGTTTCAATTTCTGATAACTTCTGGCAAAAAAAAAAAATCTCAGACGGACTCACTATGCCCCTCAGTGAATACCTCGGGGTGTCTACTTTCCGAAATGGGGTCATTTGTGGGGTGTGTTTACTGTTCTGGCATTTTGGGCGGGGCTAAATTGTGAGCCGCCATGTAAAACCTAAAGGTACTCGTTGGAATTTGGGCCCTTTACGACCCAGGCTGCAAAAAGTCTCACTTATGTGGTATCGCCGTACTCAGGAGAAGTAGGGCAATGTGTTTTGGGGTGTATTTTTACATATACCCATGTTGGGTGAGAGAAATATCTCTGTAAATTGTCAACTTTGTATAAAAAATTTTAAAAGTTGTCGTTTACAGAGATATTTTTCACACAAAGTATGGGTATATATAAAAATACACCCCAAAACACATTGCCCTACTTCTCCTGAGTACGGCGATACCACATGTGTGCCACTTTTTTGCAGCCTGAGTGCGCAAAGGGCCCTAAACCAATGAGTACCTTTAGGATTTCACAGGCATTTTTACGCATTTGGATTCCAGACTTCTTCTCACGCTTTAGGGGCCTCTAAAATGCCAGGACAGTATAAATACTCCACATGTGACCCCATTTTGAAAGAAGACACCCCAAGGTATTCTGTGAGGGGTATGGTGAGTTCATGTAAAATTCTTATTTTTGTCACAAGTTAGTGGAATATGAGACTTTGTAAAAACAAAATAAAAAAAAATAAAAACAATTTCCGCTGACTTGTGCCAAAAATAAAAATTCTGTGGACTCACCATGCCCTCACGGAATACTTTGGGGTGTCTTCTTCCAAAATGGGGTCACATGTGGGGTATTTATACTCACCTGGCATTTTAGGGGCCCCTAAAGCATGAGAATCCAAATGCATAAAAATGGCCTGCAGAAATCTTAAAGGTACTCATTGGTTTTAGGGCCCCTTGCGCATCCAGGCTGCAAAAAGTGTCACTCATGTGGTATCGCCGTACTCAGGAGAAGTAGGCAATGTGTTTTGGGTGTATTTTTACATATACCCATGCTGCGTGTGAGAAATATCGCTGTAAACGACAACTTTTTACATTTTTTTATTCAAAGTTGTCAATTTACAGAGATATTTCTCTCACCCAGTATGGGTATATGTAAAAATACAACCCAAAACACATTGCCCTACTTCTCCTGATTGTGGTGATACCACATGTGTGACACTTTTTTGCAGCCAAGATGCGCAAAGGGGCCCAAATTCCAATGAGTACCTTTTAGGAGGGCATTTTTACGCATTTTTCTTCTCACGCTTTAGGGCCCCTAAAATGCCAGGGCAGTAGAAATACCCCACATGTGACCCCATTTTGGAAAGAAGACACCCCAAGGTATTCCATGAGCGGCATTGCGAGTTCATAGAAGATTTGTTTTTTGGCACAAGTTAGTGGAAATTGATTTTTTATTGTTTTTTCTCACAAAGTCTCCCTTTCCGCTAACTTTTGACAAAAAGTTTAATTTTTCATGGACTCGTTATGCCCCTCAGCGAATACCTTGGGGTGTCTTCTTTCCAAAATGGGGTCACATGTGGGTATTTATACTGCCCTGGCATTTTAGGGGCCCTAAAGCGTGAGAAGAAAATGCGTAAAAATGCCCTTCCTAAAAGGTACTCGTTGAATTTGGGCCTTTAGCATTTGGCTGCAAAAGTGTCACACATGTATCGCCGTACTCAGGAGAAGTAGACGATGTGTTTGGGGTGTATTTTTACATATACCTATGCTAGGTGAGAGAAATATCTCTCTAAATTGACAACTTTGAATAAAAAAATTTAAAAAGTTGTCGTTTACAGCGATATTTCTCACACCCAGCATGGGTATATGTAAAAATACACCCCAAAACACATTGCCCTACTTCTCCTGAGTACGGCGATACCACAAGAGTGACACTTTTTTGCAGCCAAGATGCGCAAAGGGGCCCTAAAACCAATGAGTACCTTTAGGATTTCACAGGCCATTTTTACGCATTTAGATTCTCACGCTTTAGGACCCCTAAATTGCCAGGGCAGTATAAATACCCCACATTTGACCCCATTGTGGATAGAAGACACCCCAATGTATTCTGTGAGGGGCATGGCGAGTTCACAGAAAAAAAACTATTTGGCACAAGTTAGCGGAAATTTTTTATTATTTTTTTTTTTTACAGTCTCATATTCCACTAACTTGTGACAAAAAATAAAATTTTACATGAACTCACCATACCCCTCACGGAATACCTTGGGGTGTCTTCTTTCTAAAATGGGGTCACATTTGAGGTGTTTGTACTGCCCTGGCATTTTAGGGGTCTCCGCAATCATTACACGTATGGCCAGCATTAGGAGTTTCTGCGATTCTCCGTATATTGAGCATACGGGTAATGAGATTTTTTTTTTCCGTTCAGCCTCTGCTCTGCGCTGAAAAAAAAAAAAAATGAACGGCACAGATTTTTTCATTCGCGTCGGTCAATGTGGATGAAAAAATCTCTGCCAAAATCAGTGACTGCGGTGCGGTGGGCTAGGCGCTAGCTACCTAACAAGTAGCTAGCTAACTGGCGGTGATAGGGGACCCTTATGCCCCATTCACACGTCCGAAATTCTGTTTGCGGAACGGAATTGCGGACCCATTCATTTCTATGGGGACAGACTTTGTCCCGCTCGGATCCGGAATTACGGATCCGCGCTTCTGGGTCTGCACTTCCGTTCCACAAAAATATAGAACATGTCCTATTCTTGTCCGCAATTGCGGACAAGAAAAAGCATTTTCTATATAGTTCTGGCAATGTGCGGATCTGCAAAATGCGGAAAGCACATTGCCGGTGTCCGTGTTTTGAGGATCTGCGGATCGGATCTGTGGATCGGATCCGCGGATTCGTGAATCCACGGATCCGTGAATCCACGGATCCGCAAAACACATATGGACGCCTGAATGGAGCCTTACAAGGGGTGTGATCAATGACAGGGGGTGATCAGGGGTCTAGATGGGGTGATCAAGGGTTAATAGGTGAGGGGGGTGGGGGGTTAGTGTAGTGTTTGGTGCAACTTTATTGTAGTTACCTGGTCCTCTGGTGGTCGATCCCAGCAAATGGGACCACCAGAGGACCAGGTAGCAGCTATATCAGACGCTGTTCATAAAACAGCGTCTGATATAGCTGTTTGATGCGATTTTATTCGCATCTACAGCCTGCCAGCGATGGATCATCGCTGGCAGGCTGTAGCCGAACTGCCGTGCCGCGCTTCTCTGTGAACGCGCGTTCACAGGAAATCTCGGCTCTCACGAGATGACGCGCCGACACGTCAACTCAGAGCTACAGGACCGCCCGCAGGACGCATCCCTGCGTTAGGCGGTCCTGTAGTAGTTAAAGTGGTTTTCCTGACCTATAATAGTTAAGCCTCATGCACAGGGCTGTATTTTTCATCTGTGTACTATACACATTTTTTACAGATAGCACACTTGCCCCTTCATATCTATGGGGCCATGAACACATCTGTATTTTTTGCAGATTTTATAGAGAACGGTGTTGAAAAAACTCCAGAGAAACACCAATTCTACTACACGCTGATATTTAAAAACATGAAAGCTCTATGAACACAAAAACACATCCCAATTGAAAAAAAACGCCACTAGCAAAAGAACTGGTGTTCGCATGTCTATCCTGAATTTCAAATTTCTATAGACATTCAAATGTAGATTTGGTCTTTTTTTCACAAAATGCACAAAAACACAAATAAAAGAATTCATTGAAAAGAAAACGGCAAAAACTATCATAAAAATATTGTGTTTCTCGCCTTAAACAGCATTATCTGAAAAAATTCCCCTACAGTTTTTGATGCAGTTTTTTAGCATAACCCAGAAGTGAATTCCAAAAGAATGATACATATAAAGCAATGACTAAAATTTCTCCATCCTGCTAGATCCAGTTCAGGCTTTGCCGACAAAAAAGTGCGCCAAAAACTGCAGTATCAGTCTCTGTATGTTGGTGCAGATTTTCTAAGCAAAAAGTGCTAGAAATCTGTCTCAAATTTATGAACTGCCTTAGGATAAAAGAGGCATGTCTAGTAAGAAAAGGGCATGGTTTAAGATGTAACATTGCCACAATTTTGGCCTCAATATGTTGCTCCTAAGTAGGTCGACAAATAGGTGGTGCAAAGTTAGACAAAGTGTCTAACTTTACACTGTGTTTCAGCGGAGGGGGCAATCTATCTTAAACATATTAACTAGAGATGAGCGAATTTCATATTTTGAAATTCGTTCACGCTTCGTTTACTGGTACAAGCTGAATTGCGTTATGGATTCTGTTACCACGGACCATAACGCAATTCTATGACGGAATGCATAACAGAATGCCTTTAAAGTCCTCTCCTGCATAACGGAAATGGGACGGATCCATTTTGCAGCCCATAGACTTTTATTATGATGGAATTAATAATGTCATAGAATTCACCTTTTACCAGTAAACGAAGTGTGAACGAATTTCATAACCTGAAATTCGCTCATCTCTAATAATAACAGATTGAATGTAATAAATAAAAAAGAAGCTTTATTTTTTGTTAAATTGAAGTAAACCTGTTGGGAAAAGGTGCTGCTACATGTGCAGGTACAGATTTTTTTTTTTTGTAGGAGTGGATAATTAAAGAAGATAAAGTATTAAGGACATATACAACTTCTCTTTTGTAGTCCATTTCTGGTTTTCATCAAGTAGAACAGATAATACTTCTCTTCATTTGTGAACCCACTCCTGATTTTAGCTTCAAAACTTTATTAGAAAACCTGGTCAGATCTGATCAGACCCTGAATATGTACCGGCACTCTAACAAAAACAGAGGCAAGAGAGGCAATAAAAAAAAGCCCGTAATATATGAATGTATCCTAATTGCTTTATAAGTGCCGATTAAAGTGATGTCTTGTGTGTTGTTCTTCCTCAAGGTGCTATTGTGGTTTTCTTTTTTCTTAGCATTTGTTTTTCCACATGTTGATTTAATGACTTTTCCGTTCTAATTTATTTTCAGTATCTCAGTGCACAGCTGAAACAAAAGCAAGTGTTTCCCAGAAGATATAATGATAAAGCTAGAAATGCAGATTTAATGTTGCGTCACTATATTACCATTTTATTATTTGTTTAACCAATATGTTTTATAGGAGTTTGACAATCTTATAAGATTTTAGAAAAAACTAATGGTTTGGAGGCCTCTCAAATATCTGGAAGGAAACATACAATATATAGCTACGTGAAGTTATTTTATTTAACACATATTAACAATAGAATGCGAATGCACTTTCAAAGAAAAAATGCACATATAAAAATTATAAAAATATAAAAACATAAAAAAACACAAAAAATGGAAAAGATAAAAAATAAAAAGCATAGGAATTATATAAACAATATTACTGGAAATATACCTATAATATACTTTCTAACATAGAAAGTATATAGTGCATTTGTATTGTGCAGTAGTTGTGTACGGTTCTGTTGTGATATCGCAGGTATATAGTAGGGACAAGTGCTATTGGAAAAACTATTTGCAACGGGTGTGATATACCTGTTGCCTCCCAAAAAAACAGATTGATGTTTTTATTGAGGCCTGCGATATACCTGCTTCCACAAAATACTGATTGATGGCTGCAATATACTGTACCTGTAACCTGTTGCCCCCAAAAAACAGGGTGGTGTGATATAACTGTTCTGGCAAAAAAAATAATTGAGGGATGTGATATACCTGCTTCTACAAAATATCGATTAAGGGGATTAATATACCTGCTTCCACCAAATATTGATTGAGGGGTTTGATAAACCTGCTTCTATGAAATACTGATTGACGCCTGCGATATACCAGCTTCCACAAAATACTGATTAAGGGGATTGATATACCTGCTTCCACCAAATATTGATTGAGGCCTGTGATAAACCTGCTTCCACAAAATACTGATTAAGGGGATTGATATATCTGCTTCCACCAAATATTGATTGAGGGGTTTGATAAACCTGCTTCTATGAAATACTGATTGACGCCTGCGATATACCAGCTTCCACAAAATACTGATTAAGGGGATTGATATACCTGCTTCCACCAAATATTGATTGAGGCCTGCGATACACCTGCTTCCACAAAAGACTGATTGACGGCTGCAATATACCTGTAACCTGTTGCCCCAAATAAACAGAGTGATGTGATATAACTGTTGTGGCAAAAAAAATAATTGAGAGGTGTGATATACCTGCTTCCACAAAATACTGATTAAGGAGATTGATATACCTGCTTCCACCAAATATTGATTGAGGCCTGCAATACATCTGCTTCTACAAAATACTGATTTAGGGGATTAATATACCTGCTTCCACCAAACATTGATTGAGGCCTGTGAGATACCTGCTTCCACCAAATATTGATTGAGGGCTGCGATACACATGATTCCACAAAATACTGATTAAGGGGATTGATATACCTGCTTCCACTGAATATTGATTGAGGCCTGCGATACACCTGCTTCCACAAAATACTGATTGAAGGATGAGATATATATTTAACCTGTTGCCCCAAATAAACAGGGTGGTGTGATAAAACTGTTGTGGCAAAAAAAATAATAATTGAGGGGCGTGATATACCTCCTTCCACAAAATACTGATTAAGGGGTTTGACAGACCTGCTTCCACCAAATATTGATTGAGGCCTGCGATACACCTGCTTCCACAAAATACTGATTAAGGGGATTGATATACCTGCTTCCACCAAATATTGATTGAGGCCTGTGATACACCTGCTTCCACAAAATACTGATTTAGAGGATTGATATACCTGCTTCCACCAAATATTGATTGAGGGCTGCGATACGCATGATTCCACAAAATACTGATTAAGAGGTTTGATAGACCTGCTTCCACAAAATACTGTTAAAGGCTGAGCTATACCTGTAACCTGTTGCCCCAAATAAACAGGGTGGTGTGATATAACTGTCGTGGCAAAAAAAAAAAAAAATTGAGGGGTGTGATATACCTCCTTCCACAAAATACTGATTAAGGGGATTGATAGACCTGCTTCCACCAAATACTGATTGACGCCAGCGATATATCAGCTTCTACAAAATACTGATTAAGGGGATTGATATACCTGCTTCCACCAAATATTTATTGAGGTCTGCGATACACCTGCTTCCACAAAATACTTATTAAGGGGTTTGACAGACCTGCTTCCACCAAATATTGATTGAGGCCTGCGATACACCTGCTTCCACCAAATTCTGATTAAGAGGTTTGATATATCTGCTTCCACAAAATACTGATTGAAGGCTGCGATATGCCTGCCTCCAAAAATACTGCTCTTCCCTAGGGACTTAGGTACAGGGTCATTTTGAAAATTACAGGTAGAGGAAGAGGCAGGCCATTCTGCATAGGTGGTAGGGGTTGGGCAGGTGCACCATGCTGGAGCCTAAGTGGGAAGTTGGAGAAGGTGGGTGCGATTACTTCAAAGGATGCACCAAAGTTGGTTGAGTGGCTCACTCAGCCTTCCACTTCTGCACCCTCCTCATCCTCTGTATCTACATCCTCTTCACTCTCTGCTGTGTGCACCCCCAAAGACACCACCACCACCAAAGCCCCTCCACTTGAGTCTGAGGAATTATTTTCCTATTCATTTCCAGACCTTACCGATGCGCATCCATTCTTGGCATCGGATGAGAAAGAGGAGGCAGCAATGGACGGCTGCCACCCAGCGGTCTGACAACAGTACCCAGATCAGCCCAAGGAGGGAGGTGCCCGCTGTTGCTGCCTACTCCGAGATGTCAAATGTCAGTGGTGGTGAATGTGACGATGATGATGTGTCAATGGACGTCAAGTGGGTGACCTCAACAGAGGAAGAGGAGGGGAGTTCAGGGGGGGAGACGGAGCAGCAGAGAAGGAGGAGAATAAGGAGAAGCAGGCAGAGTTCACAGGAGGCAAAAAGCAGATTGCAAATGTATCTGGAGCGAGCCATCCACCATGCACGGTCACATGTGGCCCTCCCAGGACGCCGGCACATGGCTCCGCAGCGTGGGCTTTTAATGTGTCAGCTGCTGACAATAGTGTTGCCATCTGCAGCCTGTGCTGTCAACGCATAAGTCGCGGTAAGCCCAACACTCACCTAGGGACGACCCCCTTAAGAAGGCACCTGGCCTCCCATCACCGAGCCCAGTGGGAGCAACGCTGTCAGAACCGACAAAGCCACACTCCCGGTGCTCCACATCCTGCCTCTTCAACTTCTCCTTCTACTCTCCCCCCATTTGTCCTCCACTCCAACTTCCACCGTTCCGTCGTCGCGTTCATCTGGCAGAAGGCAAGCTTTCGTGGCACAAATGTTTGAGCGTAAAAAGTTAATGATGCTGGAAAACCCTCTTGCCCAACGGCTGACCGCTGGCTTGTCGGAACTGCTAGCCCGCCAACTACTGCCATATAAACTGGTGAACTCGGAGGCCTTTAGAAAATTTGTGGCCATTGGCACACCGCAATGGAAGGTCCCCGGAAGGAAATATTTCTCCCAGAAGGGCATCCCAGAGCTATATTGCCACGTTCAGCGGCAAGTGAATATATCTCTGGCACACAGTGTCGGCGCCAAGATACATCAGACCACAGACACTTGGTCTAGTAAACATGGTCAGGGAAGGTACATAACTTTTACTGCCCACTGGGTGAACCTTCTGATGGCTGTCAAGCATGTAACCGGTGGCTCCCATGTGGATTTGGTGTTACCAACACTGATTGTATGCAGACCTGCCTATTCTTCTCCTCCTCCTACTCCATCCTCCATCTTCTTCTCAGCTGACTCCTCCTGTTCCACTGCTACCGCCTCTTCCGCTGCGCCCCCCAAGCTCCCCAGAACCTATTTGACGTGCCAGGTGAGACGTTGCAATGCTGTGCTGCAGCTGTTGTGCCTAGAAGCCAGGAGCCACACCGGTCCTGCACTGCTTTCCACTCTGCAGTCACAGGCCGATCAGTTGCTAACCCCACTCTATTTGACAGTTGGTAAAGTGGTGTGCGGCAACGATGCCAATCTGCTTAGTGTGCTGAAACAGGGTAAAATGGCACATATGCCATGCACGGCACACGTCCTAAACTTAGTCATGCAGCGATTCGTTGACAAATATCCCAGGGTCCAGGACATCTTGCGGCATGCCAGAAAAAACTCGCTGACGTTCAGTGGTGACACCACCTTCCCATCAGACGTCTGATTTGTGACAGCCTGACACGCTGGAACTTCACCTTGTATATGCTTGATAGGCTGCTCTAGCAGCAACGTGCCATTAACAACTACCTGTACGAACTCTGCAGCAGCACAGGTTCTGGGGAGCTTGGTTTCTTTTCACCGTGCCAGTGGCTGCTCATGCGTGACACATGCAAACTTCTGCGGCCATTTGATGAGTTCACCAAACTGGTCAGTCGCAGCCAGGGCGCCATTAGTGACATATTACCTTACGCCTTCTTTCTGGAGCGTGCATTGCATCATATCATTGATCAAGCCATCGAGGAGCAGAAGCTGGAAGATCAGGAAGTCGCAATGCTGAATGAATTCCCAGTGGGGGCTACTCTATCTCAGACAAGTGAGCAGGAGTCTGAAGAGGAGTCAGAGGAGGATGGTGGCTGGGGGGAGGAGTAGGAGGAGCAAGAAGAGTAGGCTTTGAGCCGGACTTTATACTTTTGTGGGATCCCTGCTGTTGTCCTTGGCTGGGGGTAGGAGACCGAGGATGACATTCTCCTGGGTGATGAGCAGGAGCCAGGGCGCGCCACCGCTTCCAATTTAGTGCAAATGGAGGCTTTTATGCTCCAGTGTTTGAAGAGGGACCTCCATATAAAAAGCATAAATGGCAAGGACCAGTACTGGGTGGCAACGTATCTAGACGGACATGTTACCGGACATGTTACCAGCATTACTGAGGGCTGGCAGAATGCAGCATTTCCAGGCCTTGCTGCGAGAGATGCTGCATTCTGCTGTTGCGGGCGCTGGCAGAGGAATTTCCACCCACAGCAAAACAGGTGCTAGTACCAATCCTACCGTGCCTGCAAGAAGAGGGCGGATTGAAGATGTGTTGGTCACTTCAGATATGAGATCATTCTTGCAGCCGACCCATCGACAGCAGCAATCCGGATCCAGCTTCAGGGAACGCCTAGACTGACAGGCGTTCGACGACATCGGGTTAACGGCTGATGTGGGCGCTCTGAGAAGCGAGTAACCCCTGGACTACTGGGTGTGCAGGCTTGACCTGTGGCCAGATTTGGCACAATTTGCCATGGAACTCTTGGCTTGCCGTTCGTCGAGTGTCCTGTCCGAAAAGACGTTCAGCGCAGCAGGGAGGATTGTGACCGATAAGCGCACTCGCCTTATTCATGACAGTGTGGACTACCTCACTTTTCTAAAAATCAATGAGACATGTATCTCGAAGGAATTCAACACCTGTGACGACCACGTTTTATTGAGTTTCATTACAGCCCACACATATCCACCACCACCCAGAACAAAGAATGGTCCTTGTCTTATGTATATACAGCAGCATTAAGGGCTTTTCTGTCCGGTGAATGCCTAATGTTTGGGGTTTTTACTCCACTGGCCTACAGTAAAATTGTTATCCACTGACCACCTAATACACCTCCAGCCACATAATCACTTGTTCTTTTCTGTCAGGTGAATGCCTAATTTTTTGGGCCTGTAGTCCACTGGCCTACGGTAAAATTGTTATCCACTGACCATCTAATATACCTCCAGCCACATAATCACTTGTTCTTTTCTGTCCGGTGAATGCCTAATTTTTGGGACCTGTACTCCCGTGGCCTAAAATAAAATTTTTCTAGGCTCCAGCAGGGCACATTTTTGAGAGCTTCCCTTTAAGATGCATAAAAATGGCCCCTGATTAAAATGCATATTTTTTGTAGGAATTTTATCCATTGATCCCCCTCTGGTATGTCACTCTCCATGTCGTGGGACTATTTGTGCACTTCTAGTAAGTATTTGGTGGCTGCAAATATGGCCTGAAGGTTTTTTAGGTTCGTCTGCCATTAAAGTAAATGGAGCCTGCCGCGAACGCGCGGTTCACGAACGTTTGATCGCGAACGTGCGTTCGCGAAATGTTCCGGCCGATGTTCGTCCATCACTAATGTTTAACATCTATATGACATCATGCAATTAAGTATTTGCAAGTCATGGGTTTTTTAGGAATAGTATACACATTGTGACACGCTATTAAGGGCTGTATACATTTTCTCTTCTATTTTATTATATTTCTAGTGATATTGTTAATAAAATTTCTATGCTTTTTATTTTTTATCTTTTCAATTTTTTGTGTTTTTTAATATTTTTATATCTGCATTTTTTCTTTGAAAGTGCATTCGCATTCTATTGTTAATATGTATTGAATAAAATAACTTCAGTTAGCTATATATTGTATGTTTCCTTGCCACACCAGATATTTGAGTGCCCTCCAAACCATTTGTTTTTTCCATATTCTTATTTATATCGGCACGGGGTGTGCCATGGAGAGTGTAGTGATGAGCGGGAGGTGCCATATTCGATTTCGCGATATTTCGCGAATATTCGATTGAATATTCGTCATATATTCGTCGTAATCGAATATTCGTCATTATTTTATATATTGCGAATTTTACGCGAATTTGTATTCGCGAATGAAACTTAGATCTGAGTTCCTAATAGTTAACTTGTATTGCTAGAATTGACAAAGATAACGAATATCACACGAATATAGCACTATATTCTCAATCTTCGTTATATTCTAACAATACAGCCACTAGGAACTTAGCTCTAAGATCAATTCGCAATCCGAGTATATGTTCGCCTCGCGAATGAAACTTAGAGCTGAGTTCCTAATGGTTGTATTGTTGCTAGAATATAACAAAGATTGAGAATATAGTGCTATATTCGTGAATTCGAGATATTCTCAGTCTTCGTTATATTCCAGCAATCCAACCAATAGCAACTCAGCTCTAAGTTTAATTCGCGAGGCGAACATATACTCGCATTGCGAATTGATCTTAGAGCTAAGTTCCTAATGGTTGTATTGCTAGAATATAACGAAGATTGAGAATATAGTGCTATATTCGTGAATTTGAGATATTCTCAATCTTTGTTCTATTCTAGCAATACAACCATTAGGAACTCAGCTCTAAGATCAATTCGCAACGCGAGTATATGTTCGCCTCGCCAATGAAACTTAGAGCTAGCTGAGTTCCTAATGGCTGTATTGCTAGAATATAACGAAGATTGAGAATATAGTGCTATATTCGATCGTGAATTCGAGATATTCTCAGTCTTCGTTATATTCCAGCAATACAACCATTAGGAACTCAGCTCTAAGTTTCATTCGCGAGGCGAACATATACTCGCATTGCGAATTGACCTTAGAGCTAAGTTCCTAATGGTTGCATTGCTAGAATAGAACGAAGATTGAGAATATCTCGAATTCACGAATATAGCACTATATTCTTAACCTTCGTTATATTCTAGCAATACCACTATTAGGAACTCAGCTAGCTCTAAGTTTCATTCGCGAGGCGAACATATACTCGCGTTGCGAATTGATCTTAGAGCTAAGTTCCTAATGGTTGTATTGCTAGAATAGAACGAATATTGCAATGCGAATAATTTAGGTTATATTAATCGCATTGAGATTACAACTTAGTCAAATTTGTGAGATCGTGATTCTCACATCCGACAGTACATTTTAGCATGGAGGCGTTCCCATAGGGATGGGGACGCTCCATGCACACGGGAAGTCGGCAGAAGCGGCAATGGGCATTGACTGAAGCGGGCAGGGAGCCAGGAATCCTCCGGACAGGTAAGAACAGCTTTTGGGAAGTGGGAAGACAACCAGAAAGCAACAAGAATTAACAACTAAAAAAAAATAAAAAAAAATGAATATTTAAAATTGCGAATATATAGCGATATATTCGCAATATTCTCGAATTATCGAAGTTGCGATATTCGCGATAAAAATTGGCAATACGAATATTCGCGCTCAACACTAGGAGAGTGCACCTATTCTGCGGATTCGGGGCGGTAGAGCCACCCACTGCAACTAACTAATAATCTTATAAGGTTCATGCACATGGTGGTATTATAAACCTTTGTTGTATGGATCTGTAATTTAGCACCCATACAAATCTGTTGGAGAGTACTGTTCCCCTGTGAGCTAGTGGAGGTTCTTTCTCATCGATCTTATAAATACCTTCTCTTTCCATTGCATGTCACATTATAGAGATGATGACCGCATGGAGGCACTATACAGTGCCCATTATACAAAAAAACATAGGAACAATCATAAAAGTAATAATAGAATTAAAAATATGGAGCCATCTATCTGGAAAGAGATTTAAAGCTACACACTTGAAGCAACCGTGGTGCCCCAGGTGATCTCTGCTTCCTGGTTCCTTTTGACTTGCAGGAAATATCTGCTTTACCAATCACTAGTTGATGCAGGTCACCACTTGAGTTAGTGGGCATTTCTTGCATGAAACCAAAAAGCATAGAAAAAGTGCTGGCCTTTCTTGTGGCTGAGACTGTGGGGGAACTCATAGGCTGGTGCTTTTCCTATAGTGTGCAAGCACGGCCACCGCTGCTGGATTGAAGGGTGGTCGTAACCATGGAAATGAGCAGTGTATAATGTGATGGAAAAATGAATCCAGCCAGCAACGGACGCAATATGGACAATCACAATACATTACTAAGTGCCTTGTATGAACTTTCTCTACATGCTAAATGCCATTTGCTGAAGTGACACAACCTCTTTAAATAAATGCATACTGGGTACTAAAGTCTTAAATTATCCACAAAGCCAGAGTTTCAACACTTATATGAGATGTCCAAAATACAAAAGAAAAAGGTCTCTGGTTATCTTACGGTAAATCCTCGGCGATGCAAGTCGCAAAGAGTGACGTGGGTTTCTGTCACTATCAAACGTTCAGTCAAAAAAAAGGGGCTGCGCTGCCAGAAGAATATTTATTTTTCTTTCTTTCACAAACTTCTCTCCTCGGACTCAAAAGAAAAACTGGATTTTCACCAGATTTATAAGGTGTAGCAAAATCCTCCTCGGGATCTACAAGTGCCTACAGAGTGCAAGTAGAAACACTATATGGTGAAGTACTGCCACCGTGTTTTACAACAGCAGGGAGATATTATACTCACAAGATTCCATTCACAGTGTGCGTATTCAATACCACTTGTGTCCCTGCAGCTTCATACACCTAAAAAAACACCTTCTACGGTATCCTTTGATTTTCTCATAGATTGAAGATAGTGAAGCACCTCAGGTGTGAGATTATCAAAATTCATTTATTATACTCACAAGATTAAACGGTCGTCTGTGCAGGCTGAATTGAATGCTTGTTATATTTTTTATCTTGTGAGTATAATAAATGAAGTTTGATAATCGCACACCTTAGGTGCTTCACTATCTTCCGCGTTTCTCTGGCTTATGAGCAAACAGGGATCTATGAGAAAATCAAAGGATACCGTAGAAGGTGTTTTTCGAGGTCTATGAAGTTGCGGGGACACAAGGGGTATTGAATACGCACACTGTGAATGGAATCTTGTGAGTATAATATCTCCCTGCTGTAAAACACAGTGGCAGTACTTCACCATATAGTGTTTCTACTTGCACTCTGTAGGCACTTGTAGATCCCGAGGAGGATTTTGCTACACCTTATGAAACTGATGAAAATCCAGTTTTTCCTTTGAGTCCGAGGAGAGAAGTTTGTGAAAGAAAAAAAATAAATATTCTTCTGGCAGCGCAGCCCCTTTTTTTTGACTGAACCTATATGAGATGGGTAGTGCAGTGCAAAGTCAGAATTATATCTAACATACGCTAGTAATAACATCACATCGATAGGGTGAACTTTACGATTTCCAAGGAACAGCAATAACATATATTGTGGCTGTTATCAGAGAGCTCTAATGGTCAAGAACTCTCTGAGAGAAAAGATGAAACAATTCTATCTGATGGTGGTGGAGGACTTTGCAGGTAATAGGGTCAACACTGTCATTCAGGGTCATGTGGCATGGTAAAACTGGTAAAACAGGTAAGGTATTTGTGAAGTTGAATCTTCCAACATACAGTATTTCTGTATTGTTAGCATATCTGCCAATCTGTTAATAATCTATCATATTTGCCACATCTTTCACCCAACACAGCATATAAAATAGCATGTCTGATATTTAGGAATCAAGATATAACTTAATTTGCAGAAAGTTAGTGTTTAAATCTAATTTCTTGTAATACAAATTCAATACAATAGCACAACATAGTAGCAAAACCATCAACAGGCTGCAGCTCACAACCACTGGATAGCAACACATACACTAATATAGAAAACACATTGCCCAGCAGAGTATCACAAAATCGTGTGTTTTATTTAAGCTAGTCATCTCATTTGGGATATGTTGAACCTAACTACATTAAGTTGGTTTGATTATTTTTCATTTACAGTAAAGTTACCGTACTTGAATTCAATTATAAAGCAGACACTTATTTTAAAAGACTAGAAGTAGAACTGGAAATGTGACTTTTCCTGCTGAGGAAGTTTGAAGCAGCGTTAGATCTATTGCCGTATGTAAATAAAGAGCAGTTCCTGCTGCGGAGACAGAAAATATTCTGCATTATTGTCACATAAAGGTGATGGATGACTTAGCTGTAGTACTGAACCGAAAAACATATAGCTTCAATCATTGGACATTTCTGACAACATAAGATGCGGTTTGACTTTTGTCCTTTCCAGGGAGGAAGCACCGTTTTTCTTCAACAACTGTCATACAAGCTTACATTAGATGGAAATCTGAAAGTCAGCTATTAACATTTTCTTGCAGGTCAGAAGGCTATGAACAATAAAAGACGTCTACAGAGCACTGTTTTGTGGTTTGTTAAACCCGAATCCGAACATTTTCATAAAAGTTTGGGCTCGGGTCCGTTGTTCGGCGATTCTTCCTGCTTATTTTTTTTCCTTTAAATCTTCATTTCAATATCAAAAAGCAGAAACATACATAATAATCCCATGAAATTTTAAAAGCAGTATAATAAAATACCTATTTCCACATAAATTTTTTTAAAAAAATATTACAATATTTCTCCCAAAGTAACCCCGCCACTCCACTAAACCTCACAAAAAAAAATCTTCCCGCTTTTTGAAGGGCTGCACAGCAGCCAATCAGCAAGCGTTTTACATCTTTGCCCTAAGAAGCCATCACAGCTATGCATATTAATGGAATGGCTGTGATTGGCTGTGTGCAGCATGTGACCCAGCCTCTTTATAAGCTGGAGTCACGTACTGCCACACTTACACTCTGCTGGTGTTAGTCTAGTGAAAGGTTGCTGCCTGTGTTCTCAGGGAAAGATTAGGGAAGAAATCTGTAGAGCCTATTGTTGTGCAATCCTCAAGATACAGCAAATATTGAGGGAGGGTGCTTCTGCAATCCTACATTTATGTACCCAGCCACTGCAAAGGAATTTTTTTTCAATCCATCTGTTACTGAGGTGGGGGTCGGCAGCCATATTAGCCACTACAGTGTCCTTGGAACTGCATGTGACCTGCATGTGTGCCAGCCTGCCAGGGACATCAGTCTAATCCTTTTTGGGAGATCAGTTAAGAAAAAATGCTTTATTTTTTTTGGCAGGTCAAGTCCCCTACATTACCTTTTGTATAATTAAGGGGTGAAATAGTCAATTTCTGTAGTCTGGGACTTATGGTGGTATAGAGCACTTGTGCACACAACGTAAAAAAACGTAAATTCAATTTCAGCAGTCAAATAGTGCATCAGTGTATTTTTGTGAAAAAAAGCGGTAATCCTGATCCACAAAGCAGTTTTAAATACACCTCCCAAATACATATTTTACATTTCTGAAGTGAAATAGAGAATCAGTGTATTTTTGGGGAAAAAAGCGGTATTCCTGGTCCACAAAACAGTTGTGTATACAGCGTACAAATACATATTTTATATTTCTGCTGGGAAATAGTGCATCAGTGTGTTTAGGGGAAAAAATCCGTGTTCTAGGCCCACAAAACAGTTGTGCATAAAGCGTAGAAATACCTACATTTAATTTCCAGCCTTTAATCGCTACAGGACCACCTAACGCAGGGATGCGTCCTGCGGGCGGTCCTGTAGCTCTGAGACGACGCATCGGCGCGTCATCTCGTGAGAGCCGAGACTTCCTGTGAACGCGCGCGCGTCTCGGCAGTTCGGCTACAGCCTGCCAGCGATGATCCATCGCTGGCAGGCTGTAGATGCGAATTAAATCGCATCAAATAGCTATATCAGACGCTGTTTTGTGAATAGCGTCTGATATAGCTGCTACCTGGTCCTCTGGTGGTCCCATTTGCTGGGATCGACCACCAGAGGACCAGGTAACACTGTAAAGTTGCACCAAACACTACACTAACCCCCCACCCCCACCCCTCAACTATTAACCCCTTGATTACCCCATCTAGACCCCCTGATCACCCCCCTGTCATTGATCACACCCCTTGTAAGGCTCCATTCAGACGTCCATATGTGTTTTGCGGATCCGTGGATTCACAGATCCGTGGATCCGCAGATCCTCAAAACACGGACACCGGCAATGTGCTTTCCGCATTTTGCAGATCCGCACATTGCCAGAACTATATAGAAAATGCTTTTTCTTGTCCGCAATTGCGGACAAGAATAGGACATGTTCTATATTTTTGCGGAACGGAAGTGCAGACCCGGAAGTGCGGATCCGTAATTCCGGATCCGAGCGGGACAAAGTCTGTCCCCATAGAAATGAATGGGTCCACAATTCCGTTCCGCAAACAGAATTTCGGACGTGTGAATGGGGCATAAGGGTCCCTTATTACCGCCAGTTAGTTAGCTACTTGTTAGGTAGCTAGCGCCCAGCCCACCGCACCGCAGTCACTGATTTTGGCAGAGATTTTTTCATCCACATTGATCGATGCGAATGAAAAAATCTGTGCAGTTCATTATTTTTTTTTTTCAGCGCAGAGGCTGAACGGAAAAAAAAAATCTCATTACCCGTATGCTCAATATAAGGAGAATCGCAGAAACTCCTAATGCTGGCCATACGTGTAATGATTGCGGAGACCCTCAAATGCCAGGACAGTATAAATACCCCACATGTGACCCCATTTTAGAAAGAAGACACCCCAAGGTATTCCGTGAGGGGTATGGCGAGTTCATGCAAAATTTTATTTTTTGTCACAAGTTAGTGGAATATAAGACTGTTAAAAATCATACGGTTTCTTCAGGTGTGGGAAATGCAGTAACTGCCGTATCACTACCTTCCCTAAAAAAACAACAGAAGTAATCTCGACAACAAATAATCACCATCATAGTATAAAAGACTTTTTAACTTGCAATTCGAAAGATGTAATCTATATTGTAGAATGCCCATGCAATCGGCAATACATTGGAAGAACAAAGAGACCCCTCAAGACACGGATATCAGAACATGTGGCCAATATTAAAAAAGGATTCATGAATCATTCACTATCAAGTCATTTTAAAGTATGTCATAACCAAGACCCGACAGGACTAAAATTTGCCGCTTTGGAGAAGATAGTAAGGAATTGGAGAGGAGGCAATCATACTGAAAAGAGTTCACGACTAGAGACGAAGCATATTTATGAATTTGATAGCCTCCTCCCAAAAGGCCTAAACGCTGAATTTGAATTATTCGGTTTCCTGTAGGCTCTAGTGAGTGGGTGTCCTCCACCGACACCAACCGTGGTTGTAAAAATTTTTTATCACCCGGTTGTGTCTTGGTGGGGGGCACTTACTTACTTCACTCTCCAGTAAGCCAAAATAGACAGCTATGAACACAAAGGTCTTTCAGTTTGTCTTTTATGGCCCACCCAACCTCCTTTATCCCCACACTTCTATGTTTCCCAGACTCCAACATATTTTACCTATTATATTTTTTACCTATTATATTTTTTATCTTTATTATTATGTTCCACATTCCCATTATGGAAACAACCTAAAAATCCACATATGTTTTTCAGCCAATGATACTGAAAACGCACCTAAAGCGCATCATAACTGCACCAAAAACATAGACACATAGAGATGCGCCGTTCTTCCTACAGCTTCTCTAGAATTGCGATTAAGCTCCATATAAGATAGTGATTATATGGCAAAAATCTCTGGAGATAGCTATATGCAAGGCAGAGATATGGAACATTATAAGAGTAATAACAGAAATGTCTAAACTTTGTTATCTCCTTACATATATCCATGTCAAGTTATTCCCTCCACAACCATTATTTATATGAATAATTTTTATGAATTTTTTATGAACCGTTGTACTGAATTGATATCATTTGTTAATATCCTACTCTATTTTATTTCTTAACGGCAATGTCCTAATTTTTTTGAATGTTTTTGAATGTTTTTTAACAAATAATACGAAGAACAACACAAAAACGCATCGAAACCGCAGATGCACCTACATGCGTTTTCTATCCTCTTAGAACAAGACATACCGAGACTACAACTGTATGCAATATGTATGCAATGCTAGATTGCAGCACAGAGATAGAGAACTATATAGGAGTACTGATGATCTCTCATCATTAAGACTACTTGCAACTCCTCCACATCGACATTTGAACCCTCTTTGAATCCTTTTTGATTGAATACTTATAACAACATGCCCCCATTGTACTCTCCCTTAAAATATTTTTTAAAAAAACATCAACATATTCCACGGAACCATCTAGTCTGGAACATCAATCCATTTCGGCTTTTCCTTCCCTCCATAACGCCTATAAAGGAGGGGCAATCATTGGGATACTTTCACCCCGAAACGCGTTTGGTTTTATCCCATGAGATATTGAATCCAATACTAAGGATTTTTTCCATCTTTCTAACTCACCGGAAGACGTGTAACAACTATCCATTGTGACCCCTGAACCCACCAGATGACGTTGGCATAATCGGGAGCCCTTCCACACGCGAGCCCCGCACGTGCAACGCCAGAGTGAGGTACGGGGGATACGACTCTTCAAGCCGCACGCTGGCGAGATCGGAACATCATACAGAATGATAGACTGTACACCACCGGTAAGATCCACCCAGTGGATAACTACATTTTTGAATCGCGATTCTTAACCACTTCAGCCCCCCTAGCTTAAACACCCTTAATGACCAGGCCACTTTTTACAATTCTGCACTACACTACTTTCCCCGTTTATTGCTCCGTCATGCAACTTACCACCCAAATGAATTTTACCTCCTTTTCTTCTCACTAGTAGAGCTTTCATTTGGTGGTATTTCATTGTTGCTGACATTTTTACTTTTTTTTCTATTAATAAAAATTTAACGACATTTTTGCAAAAAAAATGAAATTTTCCACTTTCTGTTGTAAATTTTTTTTAAAAAAACTACATTTGTATATAAATGTTTCTCTAAATTTATTGTTCTACATGTCTTTGATAAAAAAAAATCCAACAAGTGTAAATTTATTGGTTTGGGTAAAAGTTATAGCGTTTACAAACCATGGTGCAAAAAAGTGAATTTCGGCATTTTGAAGCAGCTCTGACTTTCTGAGCACCTGTCATGTTTCTTCAGGTGCTAGAATGCCAGGAAAGTATAAATACCCCCCAAATAACACCATTTTAGAAAGAAGACACCCCAAAGTATTCACGGAGGGGCATGGTGAGTTCATGTATCATTTGATTTTTTTTCACAAGTTAGCGAAAAATGACACTTTCTGAGGAAAAAAAAAATATAATAAAGTTTCAATTTCTGCTAACTTCTGGCAAAAAAAAAAAAAATCTCAGACGGGCTCACTATGCCCCTCTGTGAATATCTTGGGGTGTCTACTTTCCGAAATGGGGTCATTTGTGGGGTGTGTTTACTGTTCTGGCATTTTGGGCGGGGCTAAGTTGTGAGCAGCCATGTAAAAGCTAAAGGTACTCGTTGGAATTTGGGCCCCTTTGTGCACCCAGGCTGCAAAAAAGTGTCACTCATGTGGTATCGCCGTACTCAGGAGAAGTAGGGCAATGTGTTTTGGGGTGTATTTTTACATATACCCATGTTGGGTGAGAGAAATATCTCTGTAAACTGACAACTTTGTATAAAAAAAATTAAAAAGTTGTCATTTACAGAGATATTTCTCACACAAAGTATGGGTATATATAAAAATACACCCCAAAACACATTGCGCTACTTCTCCTGAGTACGGTGATACCACATGTGTGGAACTTTTTGCAGCCTGGGTGCGCAAAGGGCCCTAAAACCAATGAGTACCTTTAGGATTTCACAGGGCATTTTTACGCATTTGGATTCCAGACTTCTTCTTACGCTTTAGGGGCCCCTAAAATGCCAGGGCAGTATAAATACCCCACATATGACCCCATTTTAGAAAGAAGACACCCCAAGGTATTCCGTAAGGGTTATGGTGAGTTCATGTAAAATTTTATTTTTGTCACAAGTTAGTGGAATATGAGACTTTGTAAAAACAAAATAAAAAAAAATATATATCAATTTCCGCTAACTTGTGCCAAAAAAAAAAATTCGGTGAACTCGCCATGCCCCTCACAGAATACCTTGGGGTGTCTTCTTTCCACAATGGGGTCACTTGTGGGGTATTTATACTGCCCTGGCATTTTAGGGAACCTAAAGCGTGAGAATCCAAATGCGTAACAATGCCCTGTGAAATCCTAAAGGTACTCATTGGTTTTAGGTCCCTTTGCATCTTGGCTGCAAAAGTATCACACATGTGGTATCACCGTACTCAGGAAGTAGGGCAATGTGTTTGGGGTGTATTTTATATATTCCCATGCTGGGTGAGAGAAATATCTCTGTAAATGACAACTTTTTAATTTTTTTATTCAAAGTTGTCAATTTACAGAGATATTTCTCTCACCCAGCATGGGTATATGTAAAAATACACCCCAAAACACATTGCCCTACTTCTCCTGAGTACGGCGATACCACATAAGTGACACTTTTTGCAGCCAAGATGCAAAGGGCCCAAATTCCAATGAGTACCTTTTAGGAGGGCATTTTTACGCATTTTTCTTCTCGGCTTTAGGGCCTCTAAATGCCAGGGCAGTATAAATACCCCACATGTGACCCCATTTTGGAAAGAAGACAGCCCAAGGTATTCCATGAGGGGCATGGCGAGTTGATCGAAATTTTTTTTGGCACAAGTTAGTGGAAATTGATTTTTATAGTTTTTCTCACAAAGTCTCCCTTTCCGCTAACTTTTGACAAAAGTTTAATTTTTCATGGACTCACTATGCCCCTCAGCGAATACCTTGGGGTGTCTTCTTCCAAAATGGGGTCACAAGTGGGGTATTTATACTGCCCTGGCATTTTAGGGGCCCCTAAAGCGTGAGAAAAGTGCATAAAAATGCCCTCCTAAAGTTACTCATTGGAATTTGGGCCCTTTGCGCATCTTGGCTGCAAAAAGTGTCACTTATGTGGTATCGACGTACTCAGGACAAGTAGGGCAATGTGTTTTGGGGTGTATTTTTACATATACCCATGCTGGGTGAGAGAAATATCTCTGTAAATTGACAACTTTGAATAAAAAATTTAAAAAGTTGTCATTTACAGAGATATTTCTCTCACCCAGCATGGGAATATATAAAATTCACCCCAAAACACATTGCCCTACTTCTCCTGAGTACGGCGATACCACATGTGTGCCACTTTTTGCAGCCAAGATGCGCAAGGGGCCCTAAAACCAATGAGTACCTTTTGGATTTCACAGGGCATTTTTACGCATTTGGATTCTCACGCTTTAGGACCCCTAAAATGCCAGGGCAGTATAAATACCCCACAAGTGACCCCATTGTGAAAAGAAGACACCCCAAGGTATTCCGTGAGTGGCATGGCAAGTTCACAGAAAAAAAAAATTTTGGCACAAGTTAGCGGAAATTGATTTTTATTTTTTACAAAGTCTCATATTCCACTAACCTGTGACAAAAAATAAAATTTTACATGAACTCGCCATACCCCTCACGGAATACCTTGGGCCGTCTTCTTTCTAAAATGGGGTCACATGTGGGGTATTTATACTGTCCTGGCATTTGAGGGTCTCCGCAGTCATTACACGTATGGCCAGCATGAGGAGTTTCTGCGATTCTCCTTTTATTGAGCATACGGGTAATGAGATTTTTTTTTTCCGTTCAGCTTCTGGGCTGAAAAAAAAAAAAAAATGAACGGCACAGATTTATTCATTCGCATCAATCAATGTGGATGAAAAAATCTCTGCCAAAATCAGTGACTGCGGTGCGGTGGGCTGGGCGCTAGCTACCTAACAAGTAGCTAACTAACTGGCGGTGATAAGGGACCCTTATGCCCCATTCACACGTCCGCAATTCTGTTTGCGGAACGGAATTGCGGACCCATTCATTTCTATGGGGACAGAGTTTGTCCCGCTCGGATCCGGAATTACGGATCCACGCTTCCGGGTCTGCACTTCCGTTCCGCAAAAATATAGAACATGTCCTATTCTTGTCCGCAATTGCGGACAAGAAAAAGCATTTTCTATATAGTTCTGGCAATGTGCGGATCTGCAAAATGCGGAAAGCACATTGCCGGTGTCCGTGTTTTGAGGATCTGTGGATCCGCAGATCCGCGGATTCGATCCGCGGATCCGTGAATGCACGGATCCGCAAAACACATATGGACGTCTGAATGGAGCCTTACAAGGGGTGTGATCAATGACAGGGGGTGATCAGGGGTCTAGATGGGGTGATCAAGGGGTTAACAAGGGGTTAATAGGTGAGGGGGGTGGGGGTTAGTGTAGTGTTTGGTGCAACTTTACATAGTTACCTGGTCCTCTGGTGGTCGATCCCAGCAAATGGGACCACCAGAGGACCAGGTAGCAGGTATATCAGACGCTGTTCACAAAACAGCGTCTGATATACTTGTTTGATGCGATTTATATCGCATCTACAGCCTGCCAGCGATGGATCATCGCTGGCAGGCTGTAGTTAAACTCCTGAGACGCGCGTTCACAGGAAATCTCGCGTCTCGCGAGATGACGCACTTCTGCGGCGCCCCAGAACAGCCCGACCGCCGCGAGAACGCAGTTGTGCGTTAGGCGGTCGGGAAGTGGTTAATAACTTTTTTTAGCGGGACGCCGCTTAATCAATTAATTTGAAGAACAGGACGCAGTCCGAGTTTTTAATGGTTCACGTGGATTTTTTTGGACAGCAACCCACTTGAGATGATGAACAGTAATTAATTTTGCAGGCGATATCCACTATCATTGATACTTTCTCAGCTTCCTTCCGTTATTGTATACTCTCAGAGAGCTTTTTTCTATCAGGATTTGATTGGATCCTATTCACTAATTAGGCTCCCTGTGTTTTATCTCGATACTACTGCACATGCACTTTATTATTTGTATCTTTGATAGTATTTGTATCTTTTTATTTCTACTATGTATTAAATTTTGGCTTACATTTTATCCCTGCTATCCCTGTGTAAGAGTGCCCCATCCTCTATTATATCTTCTTATGGCGACAGAACGTGCAGCGTTATTTGGTAGGCCCAAATGCCGCTCTATGGATGTTGAGGCCAGAACAAGTACAGGCTATAGTAGATTGGGTGGCTGACAGTAGCGCCAGTTCCAACACAGTATCTCCCACCCAGTCCTCTGCAGAAAGCACAGAGTTGGCACCTGCAGCCCATCAGTCGTTCACCTCACCCCCTTGCAAAGCAGCCAAACAGCCTGAGCTCCAAGTCATGCAGCAGACTCTTATGCTTTATGATGACTCTGCTGGCAGGGTTTCCCCGGGCCATCCACATAGCCCTACCCCAGAAGTGGAAGACATTAAATGCACTGATGCCCAACCACTTATATTGCAGGATGAGGACATGGGAGGACCACCGCAGCACGTCTCTGATGATGACGAAACACAGGTGCCAACAGCTGCGGCTTTCTGTATTGTGCAGACTGATGAGGAGGGCAGGTGTCAAGAATGGGTGGAAGATGATGTGGAGGATGATGAGGTCCTAGACCCCGACTGGACTTAAGTTCATGCTAGTGACGTGTGCAGTTCTGAGGAAGAGGCGGTGGTCGCACAGAGGCAACTGCACAGCAAAAGAGGGAGCAGGCTGCAAAAGCGGAGCGGCCGTCCCCGAGACAGTAATCCTGCTACTGCCCCACCGCACCCTAGCACACCAAAGCCAGCTCCAAGGAGTTTATAGGCGTGGCATCTCTTCAGAAAATGTACTGACGACAAGACACGAGTGGTTTGCACGTTGTACCATCAGAGCCTGAAGCGAGGCATAAACGTTCTAAACCTGAGCACAACCTGCATGACCAGGCATCTACATGCAAAGCACAAACTGCAGTGGAATAAACACCTTAAAAACCAAGAAAGGACTCAGGCTCCTCTTGCTTCCTCTTCTGCTGCTGTCTCTGCCTCTTCCGCCACCTCTGGAGTCACAGTGGCACCTGCCACCCAGCAAACAGAGGATGTGCCACCAACACCACCACCTCCGTCATCATCACCAAGCATCTCCACCATGTCACACGCAAGCGTTCAGCTGTCCATCTCCCAAACACTGGAGAGAAAGAGAAAATACCCACCTACCCACCCTCGATCCCTGGTCCTGAATGCCAGCATTTCAAAATGACTGGCCTTTGAAATGCTGTAATTCCGTCTGGTGGAGACGGACTGTTTTAAACAGCTGATGGCGGTGGCTGTCCCACAGTATGTCATTTTTCAAAGACGTGGAAAAGCTTTGTCACTGTGCCACAGCAACCTGCACCACCAGCTGATATGGAACGTCTTAGCAGGAGGCAGCATTTGAACAACATGGTGGAACAGTACGTGTGTACAGGCCTCCACATACTGACTGATGGTTCTGCCCCATTCAACTTCTGGGTCTCCAAATTGTCCAGATGGCCTGAGCTTGCCCTTTATGCCTTGGAGGTGCTGGCCTGCCCTGCAGCCAGTGTATTGTCTGAACATGTATTTAGCATGGCAGGGGGCGTCATTAGAGACAAACGCAGCCGCCTGTCCACAGCCAATGTGGACAAGCTCACGTTCAATAAAATAAACCAGGCATTGATCCCACAGGACTTGTCTGTACCTTGTGCAGAATAGACATTTATAACCGCCTCAACCATACATTCTTGTACTCCAGTGCACTTATTCATTGAATCCTTTTTTTTATTTGTACCATTATTTTGGTGGCTACCCCAATTTGAATGAACCTCTCCTCTGTCTGGGTGCCAGGGGCCTATATTTCTGATAGTAGCCTGTTGCATTAGTGGGTGACATGAAGCCTGTTTTGCCGTGAATTGACCTTTCCTCTGTCTGGGCGCCAGGGGCCTACATTTCTGATAATCGCCTTTTCCATTGGTGGATGACATGAAGCCTGTTTTGCCGTGAATGAACCTCTCCTCTGACTGGGTGCCAGGGGCCTACATTTCTGATAATCGCCTGTTCCATTGGTGGGTGACATGAAGCCTGATTTGCCGTGAATTGACATCTCCTCTCTCCAGGTGCCAGGGGCCTACATTTCTGATAATCGCCTGTTCCATGGGTGGGTAACATGAAGCCTCTTTTGCCATGCATTGACCTCTCCTCTGTCTTGGTGCCAGGGGCCTAAATTACTAAAAATCGCCTGTTCAATTGGAGGGTGACATGAAGCCTGTTTTGCCATGCATTGACCTCTCCTCTGTCTGGGTGCAAGGGGCCTACATTTCTGATAATCACCTGTTCCATTGGTGGGTGACAAGGAGCCTGTTTTGCAGTGAATTGACCTCTCCTCTGTCCGGGTGCAAGGGGCCTACATTTCTGATAATTGCCTGTTCCATTGGTGGGTGACATGAAGCCTGTTTTTCTGTGAATGAACCTCTCCTGTCTCCGGGTGCCAGGGGGCTTCCTTAGTGACAATCGCCTGTTCCATTGGTGGGTGACATAAAGGCTGTTTTGCCTTGAATTGACCTGTCCTCTCTCCGGGTACCAGGGTCCTACATTTATGATAATCACCTGTTCCATTGGTGGGTGACATGAAGCCTGTTTTGCCGTGAATGAACCTCTCCTCTCTCCGGGTGCCAGGGGGCTACATTAGTGACAATCGCCTGTTCCATTGGTGGGTGACATGAAGCCTGTTTTGCCGTGAATTGACCTCTCCTCTGTCCGGGTGCCAGGGGCCTAAATTTCAGATAGTGGCCTGTTGCATTGGTGGGTGACATGAAGCCTGTTTTGCCGTGAATTGATCTCTCTCTGTCTGGGTGCCAGGGGCCTAACTTACTAAAAATCGCCTGTTCCATTAGTGGGTCACATTAACCTCTTTTTGCCATGAATAAACCTCTGCTTTGTCTGGGTGCCAGGGGCATACATTTCTGATAATCGCCTGTTGCATTGGTGGGTGACATTAACCTCTTTTTGCCGTGAATTGACCTCTCCTCTGTCTGAGTGCAAGGGGCCTACATTTCTGATAATCGCCTGTTCCATTGGTGGATGACATTGACCCAGTTTTGCCAGAGTAAGCCACAGCTGTGCATTGCTGGCAGGAAACCAAATTTTGTAAAAGCGTCTGTTACTGATCAAAAGATGAGTGACTACAAATGCTTGCTGGTAGACGCGCTGCTGATGGCATTCCCACCTGACGCCTCCCCAACCTTCTATTCCACCTCCTCCTCCGAGTTGCCAATTAATAATGTTTAATTTTTATTTATTTTCCCTATCCACTTTTGTTTGCAGGGCATTTACCTACATTTTCTGCCTTTTGCAGCCCTCTAGCTCTTTCCAGGGCTATTTTACAGCTATTTTAGTGCCCAAAAGTTCGGGTCCCCATTGACTTCAATGGGGTTCGGGTTCAGGGTCAAGTTCAGGTTAAGTTCGGATCCCGAACCCGAACATTTCAGTGAAGTTCGGCTGAACTTGTCGAACCCAAACATCCAGGTGTCCGCTCAACTCTATTAAAGTTATATTTTAATGGATATTTAATAAGGTAATTTAAAAGAGAGCCTTGGACCAGCACTGATCCTAAAAGTGGGTGGATGCTGGTGCTCTAACATCATGTGATTTTTCTTATCATTACATTAACACTCATAATTTACTAGAGTAAAATAATTTTCTGGGACATAAAGGTTTATTAGACACCCTGATGCTGCAAGCAATTGTTGGGATGGAAGTGTTCCCTCCCGGCAGTCGCTAGAGAGCTAGCAGAGTACACCACTGCTATTACTGTACATGCAGTGATGTCCCCCGCAGAATGGGGACAAGAAATCGCTCTGTCATCGCTCATCCCCATGCAGGACATGTGTGTTGGTGGTTACATAGCACATCTGCTGTCAGCAAGCATGCTGAAAGATCTAAATTACTCAATGAACAAGCATTTGCCCGTTCATCGGGCAATCTTAGAGAGTGTTAGACAGCCAGTTGATGGCTAACGAGCGTTCATAGAAACACTCCTTAGTGATTATCGGGCAGAAATTCTCCATGTCTACTATACTCATTAGACATTAAAGACCTATAGGTCATCAAGATAAGATCAATGGGGAAGGGGATGACAATCAGTACCCAGCCAATCAGCTGTTTCTAGCAACTGCTAGTGCTGGAAAGTATGCAGTGAATAGAGCCGGAAGCAGAAAGCTCCATCCACCTGGTTTCCAGTGTTGGCGTACTGCATCTCAGGTTCCATTGACACAGCCACTGCACTACTTTCTGCTTCCAGCTCTACCCACTAAGTCCATGTGCCTTGTAAGGATATTTTTAAGTACTGATTAGTTCTGACCCTTTAATACTGTTCCATTATATTATTACCATTCTGTGTAATGTGCCTTGTAATGTAGTGGGTTAGAGATAGTACCCACCACCCATTGTGCTGATAGAGGAGGGGATGAATAACTATGGTCTGCGCTAATAATTATTTGGGATTCCACCAGTAACTTTATCGTAGGTAGGATATAAGTATTTATTTTCCCTATCTCTTGTACACCCTAGGGTGTCGGTCATGTGTTATAAAGTGGTAGTTAGCATGGCCGACAGGATCCCTACCCCATATTTAGGCTAGTGATGTTTATTTACTTTTTTATTCTGTATGTGATTTGTCTGTGTTATATATTATTTAATCACACTTAGTAAATATATTTATTCGATTAGCCTGCATAAACGTATTCATTCTCAAATCTTTTGAATTCATGTACATTACACCATGTTTTTAAAAGTCCAAATCACCACAAGACAGACAAAGCACAAGTCTGTGCTACCGGGGCATTTTGTAGGAGTTCCACTTCTTCAGGAATGCTAAGTGTGCCCATTAACATGAATCAATAGCCCTACTTCATTCCTAATTATAAACACATGCAGCAGAAAAATAAAAATGTGATAATGACACTTTCACCTCTGCAGTAAACACGTTGTCAGAAAAAATACACCAGTAACATATACATCAGTATTCAGTAACAATATTTATTTCATATTAACAAATCTGTTTTTAAATATTTAAAACAAATGCATCAAAGGAATACATTGAAATTGCAGTTCCCTGCTCAGACTAGTTACCTCTTCCAATACCATCCATCTTAAGTCAAATACCCTGTGTTTCATCTCAAGGGATGTACTCTTGACATTGGCAGCCTGTACACTAATATCCCATATACTGAAGGGGTTATGGCGGTCCATCAAAAACTATGTGAACATCCTACCTTACACAATGATGACATAAGATTTTTAATGTCTTTACTGGTTTTGGTTCTAACAAAAAATGATCTTAGGTTTGGAGAAGATTATTATTTGCAGTCTTCGATGGGTTCTCCCATACCACCATGCATCATCTATGGATTATTTTAAATGCAGGTTTGTGCATAATTGTAGCTTTAAGGATCGGATAGCTGCATGGTTCAGATACTTGGATGATGTACTTATGCTATGGCAAAAGAACAGGACTGAACTGGATGAATTCCTCATGTATCTGAACCATTGCCACTGTCTGATCAAATTCACATTAGAGGCAAATGAAAATAGGATTCATTTTCTGGATGTAGAAAGATGCAGAGAAGGCGCTGAGTTTTTTACTACTTTATTTTCAAAACTGACGGACAAAAATAATCTACTCAGAGCCGATAGCTCCCATGCTCTACAGACTTTTAATAGTATTCCAAAAGGACAGTTTGTCCATGCGTGGAGAATACATACTGTAGCTCTGATGCTGCCATGCTGTACAGATGAAAAATCTGATTAAAAAGTTTGTGGAACAGGGATGTGATGAAACAACAGGTGTCACAGAAGAAAAAAGATAAAAAGACAGATGAGCATTCCATTTTTGTTTTTTAATCTGCACTCCAAGATGATTAAATAAACCATCTGCAAATATTGGAAACTCATTACCCGCGATAGCAAGTTCACCCCAATGTTTAAAGAAAAACCTCCTGTTGTTTATAGGAAAGGGCGTTCAAATTGGTGGATGCGGATATTTCTAAAAGAAAAGGAACTAAAGAGAGTTTTTTTTTAAACAAAGAAAATGCCACCTTTCCCTGCCTATCATGCCAGAATTGGGATTTGGGGATACTATCTCTTCCTTGGACAGAGAGTGCCTTAATTGTAATGAGGAGACCTATAGGCCATACATGCTCCTCTGGAATTCTGGGAAAAAAGGGATGCAAAGAAGCTCTTAACAAGCTCTGCCGCTAATGCCACCAGATGTAAGACAGCTATCCTACAAGTCAATGTCCAACCCCTTACATGGGCCTTGAGACATAACTCGGATATTAAATAACTACCCCCCATTAGTGCAGAGCAGAGAGTACTGGCTTACTTTCTTCCCAGAATTCCAGATGAGCATGTATGGCCTATAAGTCTCCTCATGACAATTAAGGTGCTTTCTCCCCAAGGAGAGATAGTACCACCCCAAATCCTGACTTGAGTCTCTCACCAAGTTCAGCCAGTACTCTCTGCTCTGCACTGATGGGGGGCAGTCACCCTGGGGCAGCTGTCTGCAGATGGCTTATTTAATATCCAAGTCATGTCTCAAGGGTTATTTAAGGGCCTGGACATTGACTTATAGGATAGCTGCCTTACATCTCGTAGCATTACAGGCAATGCAAGAATTGTCCATCTATTATAAAAGGAATACACTGTCACTCATCCAATGATAGGGAATAATATCATGATTAGAAGATTTTTTTACATGCAATACTGCTGGGGTTAAACAATAAAATAGAAACTGTGTGACTGGCAGGAAGTGCTATTATACAGCAGCCAACCCTGTTAGGAAGCAGGTCCCCACTTCCTCAGTATATATTAAAAAATACAAGCATAGGGTCTTCGCTAGTGACAGCAAGTCTCAGAGTCAACACAAGTATAGTTGATTATCGGTGCTCTGCTCCGCAGCTCTCCTGCTCCATCTTCAACTACTGCAGCGTATGTGTCTGTAAACCCATGGGCTGTTCAGGATCGGTCTTGCCACAACCTTCAAAGAAATACTGATATAGCATAGACCCGTTTAAAAAGTTCACAATACACTTTATTTTACTTACAAGATTGTAGTCTTGAGTTCAACATCACATATAAAATAATGCCTGACCCGGGTTTCGCTCCTGCTTCATCTGGGGTATGATTGTTCTTTCAGGTATGGGCGGTATTTATCTTATCTTATGTTCTTATGTTATACCTTACATCATTTCCTTATTTTTTTTTTTTTTTATAACTTTATCTCTACATGTTGCTTGTCCTCAGTTAATACATACATACAGAACTAATATCCCATTCAATATTTAACCCTTTAAATTGTAGGGTTTGTAGTTTGTAAATCCATTCCGCCCCTCTCTTATTTATATGTTAACTGGATCTCCTCCCCTCCTCTTATTTTTTTACTAATTCCCCCGCCATAAACTTCAGACCTTCTGGGATTTTTTTGGTGGGCTATTTTAAAATGTGCCGAAACACTATGCATTTCTAGCCCTTTTCTGATATTCTTAATATGTGCCCCAATTCTTATCTTGAGTTTTTTAAGTGTTCATCCAACATATTGGAGTTTGCACGGGCATTCAAGTACATATATTACCCCAATACTCTCACAGAATATATGTCCTCTAACTTTTTGGTCTTTTTCAACTGCTACTGCGGTAATTTTATCATCCTTATTTTTCTTCTTTAGATCTATTTTTACAGCCCACACTAAAACTACACCATACAAATGTGCCATTAATGGGTGGTATTTCCTGTTTTCGCAGACAGCTATAACTTTGTCTTTGATCGTCGGTGCTCTTTTGAAAATAAAAGGAAGTTTTTCTGGAGGGGAAAGACCTAATACTGGGTTATTTCTAAGTGTTCTCCAATTATAATTATTATTATTTGTTTAATCTGGGGACACACCGTGGAATATTGCGTAGAGAAGGCAAATTTGTATCTCTCTACTTCCTTTATTGTTCTGTCTTTTACTTCCTTTTTTCCCTTTGCTACTTCTTTTCTACTCTCAGTTAGCTCTTCTTCTTTATACCCCTTTTCCCTGAATCTTTGTTGTATTTTTTCACTTTGTTCTTCATAATCCTTTATCTTGGTACAGTTCCTCTTTATTCTCTGGAACTGCCCCTTAGGGATTTTTTTATCCAGGGTCTATAGTGACAGCTGTTGATATCAATATACTGGTTATGGTCAGTGGTTTTGAAGTATGTTCTAGTATAAATTTGTCCCTCCTTCACTATAATCTCTAATGTTTTCAGTAAAATTTATGTTCCAGTTGTTATCGTTGATATATCTGATAAATTCCTTCAGTGACTCTTCCATCTATATATATTTTCTAGAGTATTAGATTACCATTACCTTTTTTACCAGTTAGGAAGGGATCAATATATATACTCTCCCAGTACGCCATAAAAAGATTGGCGAAAACCGGTGCGAATTTCGCACCCATCGCCGTACCGGTAGTCTGCAGGTAAAACTGGTCACTGTACCAAAAATAATTGTGTCCTAGGCAAAATTTAATACAGTCTAAAATAAATGCTTTTTGATCCTCATTGAAATTGTCTTCTTTTCCAAAATAAAAATCTACTGCTCTCAATACTATATCCTTAGGTATAACGTGGTGGTTTTTACATATTCTTGTAAAAAAATGTCTACATATTCAGAAACTCTGCTAGTAACAGACTCAATACCCGATATTATTGGTCTCCCGAGGGGTTAAGTGCGTCCTTGTGGACCTTTGGTAAGTAATATATCACTGGAGTAATGTAAAATATTTAAATAATCATATTCCTTTTTATTTAATATTTCTTTATCAAGCCCTCTTTTCAATAATATTCACTTCTTTTTTATAGATTATTATTGGATTGCCTTTTAATTTTTTTATATGTAGATTTGTCAGTTAGAATTTTTAACATTCCTTTTTCATATTGTTCCTTATTGAAAACCACTATACCTCCCCCTTTATCTGCTGGGGTTTGATCACTATTTTTTCATTTTTCTCAATACTTTTTAGAGCTTCCCTTTCTTTCCTTGTAATATTAACACCTTGTGTTTTGTTATACTTGATATTTTTCAACCCCTTCAGAACACCCCTCTGAAAGGCTTCTATACAATAATTGTATTTTTTTTTGGATAAAATGCAGATTTATTTTTCAGAGAGGTGTGTATATGTATAGTTTCCACTCCACGTTTTTTCCCACACTCTCCCATATTGGAAGTAAAATATTTGAAGATATTCAATTTTCTAATGTACTTATGCACATCTAAGTAGGTCTGGAATTTGTTCCCTGAGTGTGTAGGGGCAGATTTTAACCCATTATTAAGGACCCTTTGTTCTTCTTTCATTAATACACATGAACTCAAATTGTATATGCCTAGACTTTCTCTCTCCCCTTCTTGGCTGCAGGACTTTATTTTCCTTTCTCCTCCTCTTTTTCTTCTGGTAGTCGTCTTTTTACTGGAATATTTCTGATTATTTTTTTTTATTTCTGTTCTACTAGTGTTCATTTGGTTACCTGATGCAGAAAATTTTCCTCTTCTATTTTGTTTTGTCTAATCTCCTCAACTCTATCAGCTGTAACTGTGCATCGCTCTGCTCTTTGATCAAGCAATGTCTTCCTTTTTAAGATATTGTGATACCTTATTCCTTTGAAATTCAAATCTATCATAAGGTCTAAAATTCTTTTGGTTTCTGTACGTTCTATTATATGCATAGTGCTCAGGTTGGGTTAAATATTGATTGGGATATTATGTCTGTATGTACGTATTAACCGAGGACAAGCAACATGTAGCTCAATAGAGAACACACATTGAGTCCGTAGTAACGACCAGATACCGCTATAGCAATAATATAAGATCTAATATCGGGGGAAACCCTCTTGGTTTTTCAGATATGGATATGACAGCATACCCCAAATCGATTTTTAGATAGCTCTCTGTTAGCATTAGGAACAAATAACATAATATCTAGTCCAACAAAGCATGCACCTTGGATCTGCGTTAATGGCACGGTACCGCTATAGTACCAGTATATTATTTACTAATAGGGTAGACCCCACCCAGAGTCTATTTTGGAAATAGTAGTGTCTTTTTGACGTATCCCCAGATAGCACCTTGGTAACATTAGGAATATTCAGCCTGACATCAAGCATAATAGAGAATATGCATCAGTAACGATGTGGGATAGGTACAGCACTAATATACACATTATTAAGAGAGATCCTCTTAATATTTTAGATTTGAAAATAGTAGTACACTCTGGGCCTATCTCGAGTTAGTATTGTGGCCGCATTATGAATAGACATAAGAACTGAATATTTCACAAATAAGAACTGAAACTGTGAGGTGGAAGACTAGGAGCGGAAGCGCTCCGGAGGTAGAATGTAGGAGTTTCGATACCAGGATATAGCACTAGATTATAGGGATAGTGGCCAAAACTTTGAGAGCATCTGAAGTACAGTATTTATGACATAGCATAAGAGATGTAGTTATTAAAATACAGCAATATAGCACTATAAGGACTATAAGGATTTAGTAATACAGCTTTATCAAGCGTTGGACAAGATGAAAAATGCAGCCTATGATGGTGGAAGCAATTGTGTGTTGATTTTTGTGGATAGTTTCTATTTTAAAAAGCACCAGTAAGTACATACATATGGGGGGTCTGCACTACACTTGAATAAGGAGCAGTTCACAAACAGAAGGTCTTTCCGAAGATATTTCAACTTCACAGATACATCTTCGGTGCACGGTCTCAATGCCAACTAGCAATTCGATTTTCCTCTAAAACGAACAGATCATAGTGCAATACCAGAATCTTTTTTTTAAATATATAATTTATTCTACTCACAAATAAAACACTTGTTCGTAGTATGTAAAACCACTTGCCCGACCTGGGTTTCAGCTTCGCTTCATCTGGGGCGTCACTCTCAAATCCACCCGAACGCTAATTTAAATAGTCCATGATCACATGACCCAAGGGCAACACATCACTTCTGGTTTTTCCACATAATTAAATAAATTAATATAAATAAATAAATACAAAAATACAAACAACAATACAAAATATCATCATATATAAAATCAAGCAATACCTTGCAGCATACAGACAATCCCTTAGTCACGACGGTCAATACAAGAATACAAGATCGTCGTGACTGAGGGATTGTCTGTATGCCGCAAGGTATTGCTTGATTTTATATATGATGATATTTTGTATTGTTGTTTGTATTTTTGTATTTTTTTTATTTATATTAATTTATTTAATTATGTGGAAAAACCGGAAGCGATATGTTGCCCTTGGGTCATGTGATCATGGACTATTTAAATTAGCATTCGGGTGGATTTGAGTGCGATGCCCCAGATGAAGTGAAGCCGACATCCGGGTCGGGCAAGTGTTTTATTTGTGAGTAGAATAAATTATATATTTTAAAAAAAGATTCGGGTATTGCATGTTCTGTTCCTTTTAGAGGAAACTCGAATTGCTGGTTGGCATTGAGACCATGCAACGGAGATGTATCTGTGAAGTTGAAATATCTTCGAGAAGACCTTCTGTTTGTGAACTGCTCCTGATTTAAGTGTAGCGCGGACCCATATGTATGTACTTTCTGGTGCTTTTATTGGAGAAGGGACTTACTCCGACGAGATTGGGACTGCTGCTTATTTCACAAAATAAAAAAACTATAGCTCTCAGAACATGTAGAAACTAAAACATATTTTTTTTTTTGTTTCAAACATGCTTGTATTGTGTTAAAGTGAAATAAATAAAAAAAAAGTATACATATTAGGTATTGCCGCATCCGTAACAACCAGCTCTACAAAAATAAAAATATCATATGACCTAAACCCTCAGATGAATACTGTAAAAAAAAAAAAAAAACACCAAGCGATCAAAATAGTACCAATCAAACCTCACTTCATCCTGCATCTCATCCTGCAAAAAATGAGACACTACATAAGACAACCAGTTAAAAAAAAAATAATAGTATTACTCTTAAACAATAGAAACACTAAAATATGATTTTATTTGCTTCAAAACTGCTATTATTGTAATAAAGTGATATAAATAAAATAAAGTAGACATATTAGGTATTGTCGCATCCGTAATAACCTGCTCTACAAAAATATCACATGACCTAACCCCTCAAGTGAACACCATAAAAAAACAGTGCCAAAAAAGCAATTTTTTGTTACCTAACATCACATAAAGTGCAACACCAAGCGATCAAAAAGATATATGCCCCCCAAATAAGTACCAATCAAACCATCACCTCATCCCACAAAAAATGAGCTCCTACCTAAGACAATCGGTCAAACCACGTGGTGAGCGCAGTGACGTCAGTGAAGATCCTTCTGAATGAAGATAGAAGGATCTTTTATCTTCATTCAGCAGGATCTGCACTGAGGTCACTGCTCTCACCACGTGGTGAGCACGATTACGTCATCAAAGGTCCTTTGGCAGGTCCTGAAAGAAGAAGAAAGAAGATGATGTCCGGCTGCGCGATCAATTGGATGAGGTGAGTTAATTTATTTTTATTTATATTTATTTATTTTTAAGTAAACATTCTGTATAAAATCTACACAACAAAAAAATCTACACAGCACTTAACCCAAACCCAAACTTTGGGTCTGGGTACCACATTCAGTTTTTTATCGCGCTCGTGCAAAACGTATTGCACTCGTGCATAAAAATCTGAACAATGCAACGCAATCGCAGTCAAAACTGACTGAAATTGCGTGCACACTCGCGTGAGTTACCCGCAATTCATCCGGGACGCATCCGGAGCAAATCCGGAACGCCCGTGTGAAAGAGGCCTAAGACCCATATTTTAAATATTTAAAAACAGATGTATTCATATGAAAATCAATATATTATTATTGATGTATATTAACGTGGTATTTATTCTGATATGTAACCACATGTTTAGTACAGACATGAAAGTGTCATTAACATATTTGTATTTTACTACTGCTACATGTGTTTATAATTAGGAATGAAGTAGGGATATTTATTCATGTTGAAGAGCATGCCTGAAGAAGTGGAATGCCCCCAAATGCCATGGTAGCACAGTCTTGTGCCTTGTTTGTCTCCATGATTTGGACTTTTAAAAACTTGGACTTTGGTATATGTCGATTACACTTTTTGAATAATAATGATGAAATAAAGAAGATGTTAATATGATACAGCAGGCTCTTTTGTTACCCTCACCTTTAGTGGAACATGTAATCCAAGTAATTTCCTGTATGTGGAGCCCAGCAGCAGGAAGTGGATAGCAGCGAAAACATGAGCAGTGTCAGGATGACAGTAGTGGAAAATCGGTGAGGGTGAGTCAGAGGCAGCTCTAGACTTTGTGAAGCCTTAGGCGAAACTCGAATGTGAGGCCCCCACGAAGATCGTTGGGATTCTCGTGATCTCCTGTACGGTGCCCCAGCTCAGTCCTCAACAAATAAGCTATGTCAACCACCGCACGGAGCTTTGGTGTGGTCAACACTCCCCCTCTATGTATCTCTATGGAAGACTCAGAGATACACAAGTGCTGTATCTGCAGCTCTACCATAGATACATGGAGGGGAAGTGTTGACCACCGCTCCAGGCACAAGTAGATCCAGAGTACCGTACAGGAGATCGTGGGGGATCCCATTGGCCGGACCCCCCGATCAGACACTTATCTCCTATCCTTTGGATAGAGGATTTATTTTCCTACCCCGAAGTACCCCTTTAATATGCAATGACATCACAGTAAAGAGTTAATATGCACAGTGACAACGCAGTACAGGGCTTATATTCACAGTGCATATTAACACTTTGCATTAGCCCTGGCTATACTGAGATGTCACAGTGCATATAAACCTTGTACTGTGATGTCACATTGACATTGGCATTGCATTAACCCTGGCTGTACTGTATGTGACATGACTGTGCATATCATATTAACCATGTACTGTGACTAACAGTACAGAGTTAACATGCACAGTGAGTGACATCAAAGTACAGGGTATACACAGTGATGTCACAGTCAGGGTTTCCCCCACCATCCGCCCATGGCCTGCTGCCCCCTTTGGCTGTCCTCACCCAGCTCTGAATCCTCCTTCTGCAAATGGCAGGGGGGGGGGGGGAGCCGGAGTATCTCCTCTCCTAAATACCGCCACATACCTCCCACATCCAGTGATGTCACCTTTGATGTAGATGTTCTCTTTTCTCATCTTCTCCATTCAGACCAGACCGCCATGATGATTTTTCACCCATCTCCCGTCTCTGCAGAGATTGACAAACAGACATTAGTTTCCCAATTTTCCATCATCTTCACATCTTCTGATCACCCCATCCTGCTACCCCAATACTGTGCCCACTGTGCTCTCCAATACTACAGTTGAGCTAATGTCACCATAATATATGCCAGTATAAAATACCCCTATATAGTCCCCCAGTAAATACCCAAATAGTGCTCCTCTCCCCCTTTCCTATAGTGCCCCCATAATGTGCTGGTATAAAATACCCCATCTTAGTGCCCCACCACATACCTCCATTGTGCTACTCTCCCCTTCACCATAGTGCCCCCCATAATATGCCAGTAAAAAATGCCCCTTCTTAGTGCCACTAGATTCCACCATAGTTCTTTCTTCCCCATAGTGCCCCCAAAAAATGCCCCTATGGTGCCACCAGATGCCCCATAGTGATGCTCTCCCCAACAGTGCCCCCCGTGTGCCAGTAAACATGCCCCCTTAGTGCCAGATGCCATAGTGCCCCCTATAATGTGCCAGTAAAAAAACGTCCCTTTAGAGCCACCAGATGCCCCCATAGTGCTCCTCTCCTCATAACGTGCCATTAAAAATCCCCCTATAGTGCCACCAGATGCCCCATAGTGCTGCTCTCCCATATAATGCCTCCCAAAATGTGCCAGTAAAAAATGCTCCTTTAGTGACAGATGCCATTGTGCCCCCTATAATGTGCCAGTAAAAAATTCCCCTTTAGAGCCCACAGATGCCCCCATAGTGCTCCACTCCCACATAGTGCCCCCAAATAATACCCATATAGTGCCACCAGATGCCCCATAGTACTACTCTATCCTACAGTGCCTCCCATGTGCCAGTAAAAATTCCCCCTTAGTGCCAGATGCCATAGTGCCCCCTATAATTTACCAGAAAAAAATGCCACTTTAGAGCCCACAGATGCCCCCATAGTGCTCCACTTCCCCATACTGCCCCCAAATAATGCCCCTATAGTGCCACCAGATGCCCCATAGTGCCACTCTTCCCTATAGTGCCCCCTATATTGTGCTAATAAAAAAAGGCCCCTTTAGAACCCCCAGATGCTCCATAGTGCCACCCCCCAAAATGGGCCAGTGAAATATGCTCCCAAATAATGGTCCAGTAGGAAATGCCCCAGGTGCTGTGCCATCTAAAAAAAAAACAACACTTATACTTACCTGAGTCTGGCAGTGATGCGATGCAGCCCTCTTCGGGAATGTGTCCCTTACTCTGTGCTGCCCGGCTCAGGCGGCGTGATGATAATGACGTCATCGCGCCACCTGAGCCAGCCTCTGATATCAGAAGAACAGGGAAGGTAGACGCCTCTCCCTCCCCTGCCCTGCAGCAGCACAGCAATCTGTATCGCCGTCCCTATGGAGATGAACCCTTCACAATGGAAGCGCTTATCTCCTACTGCCCCCCACTGCCGCCCGCAATTAGAACCAGGGCCGCGCCGCGATCGGTGGTGCGGCCCTGAGAGATTTTTAAAAAAAAAGGTTGGTTCTAGGGGGGGTCGGGTGGGAGCCAGAGAGAGGCCACCACCAGTGCAATACCTTAGGCTGCGGCCGAAGTGGCCTAATGGAAGAGCCGCCTCTGGGGTGAGTGATAGTGCTTTTTTTTTAATCCATAAAAAAAAAGTTATCTGAAAACCTTTATAATCTGACGTCAATGTGAGCTGTTTTGTGCAGAATAATCAAATGTTCTGGGTTCAGGGAATCTCGGCCTATTACACTTAGGTCAAAATTCTGTGCTAATAGATGAAAATATTCTGGCTGTCATCTCCTCTCATTATGCAATACTTTCCCTAGTGCCATCTAGTGGCTGCTGTAGGCAACAGCCATTTTATTCCGTTAATCTATGACTATAGACGGAAGTTGTAGCTCAGTATGAGAATAACAAAGCTTCCACTGCTATAAAGATATATTAGGAAATTAATCAGCAGCAAGGCTGGAACCTATTTAGATAACAAAATATATTAGTATTCCTAAGGGGACATTTATTTTTTTCAAAGAAAGCACAAAAAAAAAATGTTAATTTAAAATCTGCTGTATAACGCTTCTTCATTGATTCTCTTTGCTTTGTCTTCAGCCTCTGGTCTTCTGAAACTTTATATTCCACACTATGTTCTTGGCTGGAAACAAGTGCCAGATATCAGGCTTTCAGGATCATTGGATTTGGATCAGAGGAAGATAGCAGAGCAAGGATATATTCACTCAACAGTGAATTTTTTTTATTTTTTTCAGCTTTTCATGGTCATTTTTCAACCATTTGAGCATCCATTAGCTGGCTGCCTGTTAGTGTTGATTGAGCACCCAAGTTCTCGGGTACTCGGGCCGAACATATTGGGATGCTCGGGTGCTCTACATAGCACCCGAGTATAATGGAAGTCAATGGGAGAACCCGAGCATTAAACCAGGGACCCCCTGCTCTGAAGAGGGGAGGGTGATTGGTTCATAGGAAATGAATAGGGTTGAGCGAACTGTAAAGTTCGGGTTCGTACCGAACTTTAGGGTTTTTGGTGCCCAGACCCGAACCTGAACATTTCCGTAAAAGTTCGGGTTCGGTGTTCGGCGATTTCTTGGCGCTTTTTGACAAGCGTTTCACTTGTCTGCCCTTAGAACCCATCACAGCGATGCCTACTAATGGCATGGCTGAGATTGGCCAAGTGCAGCATGTAACCCAGCCTCTATATAGGCTTAAGTCACGTAGCGCTGCATGTCACTCTGCTCTTCTCAGTGTAGGCATAGGATGCTGCTGCTGTGAGGGAGAGATAAGGGAAGAATTCTGGTGTTCTTGGTGTTGTTCAATCTTCAAACTACAGGGTGCTATGCTACATTTTTGTAGCCAGCCCTGAGCCCAGTGACACTGAAAAATAACTTTTCATCCATCTGCTAGTTCGGTGGGCATCGGCGGCCATTTTTCTGAGTGCAGTGCACTTGCAACTGCATGTGAACTACATGTGTGCCAGGGACATTACTTTAATTCTGTTCTGGTAGCTCAGTGGAGGACAAATTCCCTTTTTTGGCCGGTTAAGTACCCCTGCGGCCTGCAGTGCACACCTGGCAGTGCAAATTATTCAATTACATTAGTCTGTCACATATTTTTGTGACATAAAGCGATTTTTTATCTGTCTGCCACACATATACTTACCTCCATGTTAGGCAAGCCTCATTTATCCTGTCTTTCAGACAGGAGAACGTCAAATAAGGGACGTGGCCCTAGTAGTGGTGCTGCTGGTGTTGGTGCAGCTCCTGTTGCAGGGAGAGGACGTGGTCGATGAGTCACACTGCGGAACAGCACCACTTCACCACCAGTGACATGGCCTCCATACAAGACCTGTGTGCCTTGTTGCGCTGTTTCGACTACTCCACCAGCAAGGCCAGTGCCGATGATGCTGTTCTCAGCGTTACTATCCCACTTCTATGTCTCCTTGAAAAAACACTTTAGGCTATGATGGAAAAGAATGTGGCACAGGAGGAAGAGGAGGAGGAAGAGGGATCATTTCCACGGTTATCAGGCCAGTCATTCACAAGTGGCTCAGACAGAGGGTTCCTGCACCAACATAGGCCAGGTACGCAATTGTTCAGCCAGGGCACAGTTCTGGGGGATGAGGAGGAGGGGAGGATGAGGAGGAACCATTTTCACAGCAGGGTTGCACCCAAAGCAGCCTGGCTGTGGGGATACCGAGGACACAGATGATACACCTCCCACAGCGGACAGCTTGTCGTTACCTCTGGGCAGCCTGGCACACATGAGCGACTACATGCTGCAGTGCCTGCGCAACGACCGCCGAGTTGCCCACATTCTACCATGTGCTGGTTGCTGGGTGGCCACCCTTCTGGATCCCCGTTGCAAGGACAACGTGCCATCCTTAATTCCCTCACTGGAGCATAATTGGAAGATGCGCGACTACCAGCACACGCTGGTAGATGCTCTGCTCATGGCATTCCCACCTGACTGCAGGGGCTTAGTGGAAGCACAAGGCGAAGGCAGAGGAGGAAGAAGAGGTCACCAACGCAACCGGGGCACCGCCAGCACCTCAGAAGGCAGGGTTAGCATGGCCGAAATGTGGAAATGCTTTGTCACTACGCCACAACAACTAACACCACCAGCTGATATGCATCATCTTAGCAGGAGGCAGCATTTCAGCAACATGGTGGAGCAGTATGTTTGCACACGTTTGCACGTAATGACTGATGGGTCTGCCCTATTAAACTTCTGGGTCGCCAAATTGGGCACATGGCCTGAGCTTGCCCTCTATGCCTTGCCTTGCCCTGCAGCCAGTGTATTGTCTGAACGTGTATTTAGCATGACAGGGGGCGTTATCACAGACAAGCGCAGCCGCCTGTCCACAGCCAATGTGGACAAGCTTACGTTCGTTAAAATGAACCAGGCATGGATGCCACAGGACTTGCCCTTACCTTGTGCAGAATAGACATGTATACCGGCCTCACACAGCCATTTTTATACTCCAGCGCACTTTCTCTTTTTTTTTATTTAATATATTCCACAATGTTTACCCAAATTAAATTTTAAAAAAAAGTGTTGGCTACCTCCTCCTCCTCCACCGCCGCTCCAACCTACACCGCCACGTCTGCCTACACCGCCACGTCCACCACCTCCTCAACCTCCTACTCCATATGGACCTCCTCCTCCTAGTTCAAGATTATTATTTTTAATTTTTATTATTTTTATTATTATGTCATGCTCTTACCCACATTTTTCTTCCTTTTGCAGCCCTCTATCCCTTTCCATTACTCTTTTAGAGCCATTTTAGTGCACCAAAGTTCGGGTCCCCAACTCGAACTTTGCGACGAAGTTCGGCCAAACCCGAACTTCCAGGTGTTCGCTCAACTCTAGAACTCAGAAGCGGACAACGTCTATTGAAAAAGTACACTGTATGTCACAGATAAATTATTTCAGCGCACACGTTATACTGCAGATATAGCACTGGTAATCTCACTGTCCGCCGCAGACACCGTCTACGGAAAAAGTACACTGTATGTCACAGATACATTTTTTCAGCGCTCACATTACACTGCAGATGTCGCACTGGTAATGTAACTGTCCGCAGAAATCACCGTCTACGTAAAAAGTACACTGGATGTCACAGATATTTTTGGGATGCACACACTTTACACTGGAGATGTGACGCAGCTAACGTCACTGTCCGCAGCAGACACCGTCTACGGAAAAAGTACACTGGATATCACAGATATTTTTTGGAAGCGCACACTTTATACTGGAGATGTGGCACTGGTAAGGTCACTGTCAGAAGCGGACACCGTCTATTGAAAAAGTACACTGTATGTCACAGATACATTTTTTAACCGCACATGGTACACTGGAGATGTGGCACTGGTAATGTCACTGTCAGAAGCAGACACCGTCTATTGAAAAGTACACTGTTTGTCACTGATACATTTTTTCAGCACACATGTTACACTGCAGATGTGGCGCAACTAATGTCATTGTCAGCAGCGGACACCGTCTACGAAAAAAGTACACTGGCTGTCACAGGTACTTTTTGGGATGCGCACACTTTACACAGGAGAAGTGGCGCAGATATTTAACTGTCCGCAGCAGCCTATTAGACGCTATTTAGCTCAGTATGCGATTAAAAAATATATTGCTGCTGCCACACACAATAGTCCTTAAAAGGACTTTTGGGTCTGTAAAGTTTTAGCAATTTAGTGCAGGTTGCTCTACAAATAAATATTTCTGCTGTCACACACAATAGTCCTTCAAATGACTTTTGGGTCTCTGAAAAGTTTTTCTAATAAAAATAGTCCAATATCACTCCCTACGCTGTCTGTCCCTTCCTATGCACAGCTCTCCCTAACTAAGACTGAGCTGAACATGCACCCGATGGCACGTTCCGGCCAGCCAATTACTGTAATGCCAGTAACTAACATGGCTATGGCATTGCAGTGTCCCCTACACGTCTATTGGCTGTGTAGCAGTTAAGAAACGTGCAGGGAGGAGACTCGAGCATTGCGCTCAAGCACATGCAGTATTTGGCCAAATACCGCCATGTGCCGAGCATAGCGATGCTCGAGCCGAACTGGTGTTCGGCCGAGCATGCTCACTCAGCACTACTGCCTGTCCATTTTTAACGGCTGTTAAAAATGGCCATTAAAACATGGCTGTTCCATTCTGCAAAATATGGAATGCACACAGACATCATCCATATTTTCTGCGGATCATGTGGTCATGGTCATGTGCATGAGCTCATACTCTGCAGTCCTCAGTAGATATATTTATTATGCTTTTCTCCATAGTGTCCCAAGTGTAAATAATTAACCCATTTGTGCCACCTATAGTTATAAAGGCCCCCAAATTGTGCCCTAATATAGATATTAGCCCCCAGTTGTGCCCAATGTTTATTCAATGGACCCCCTACCCCTTCTCCACTAGTGCTGACATTGAAAAAAGAAAAACCAATTGGGGTCTTTCAGAAATAAAATAATGAAAAAAAATATGTCATCTACTTGAAGACATGGGGAAACTCACCCCTCAAACCCTCACTATGCATCAAATATAGCAGGACCTGACCTTCCAGCGTTGGACTGTCACGTCACTACACTAGGAGCGCAGGTCCTGCTGCATTCAGTGAATAGCGAGTGTAGTACCCCGGAATTGTGTTACCATTCCTAAACCCTGATACTGTCTTGAATGGGCTAACATAAATGCCATCCTGTGTATTTCTTTCCAGGTCCTTTATAGTGTGCAATTAAATAATTATTAGCCAACAGTTATTACGTGTAATATGCCTGGTTCACCAGCAGGTGGCAGTGTAAATGGCAGAGCTATCCTTAGACAGAATGAAACTCACCATTCCATTATCCCCGCTTTGAGCAGAAGTAGGTCAGTCCTGCTTTCTACCAGAAGGAGGGGTTGCAGTTCTAGATTATTCCAGTCTAGACTTCATAGTGGAGCTGAGAAGACATGAAAGAGGTAGCAGCTAGAGGAAATTGTTCTTCGGCTGGAGCAGGAGCTTGTTGAGCACCAGGACTCCATGCAAATTTATTTTATTGAGTGTGAGGAGGGGGATAACAGCCCAAGGCACCCCAACCCAAGGATACCAGAACTGACCTAGAGTCCAGTAACCAGACCGAAGCAGAGTTTAGCACAGAAGAGAGAAACAAAGCAGAGTTATTAAGCAAGCCTGTCAGCCCAGCAGACAAAAAGAGAACTCACAGTTACCAAGTTTGCCTGCCAGTTTATGCCAAAGCCTGCTGGAACCAAAATAAATCCTGAATGTAAGAAAAGATGGAATATTGTCTGGAATCAAGTTTACCCAAGTAAAGATGCTGCTAACGTTTACCAAGGTCTGGACTCAAATTCTTCATTCCCTACCTCAACTATTCCCCTTTTATTTGCTTCGGAGCCTAAGCCTGGGGTCCCGCTGTATCCAGGTAGGAGTACTGTGACAAAACATATAGACCACAACACACTACTCGGCATTCCTAAAGACCTGGGACGCGACAAGCATTCGAGGAGTGAGTGTCCCTGGTGTCCCTCCAATGTGTTGAAATGGATGATGTATTTATTTATTTTTTTTATTCCTGAAAGACCCCTGTAGCCATTTTTAATGGCCGTTAGATGGGTGCACTCCTTTTCAATGGCCATGTGAATAGCTCCATAATTGGCTCTGAAAACTTCTGTGCGAACATAGAAGTATATCTTATCAATTATTACAATAAAACAGAGATTAATAAGGTGTAACATTATTTTAATCTGAACTGATGCTGATCTATTACTTCAGGATATAATGACAATCTATAAAATATAGGCGACAGCACCTGATCCTGGACTGCAGATTTGGCAGCTCTGTGACGAGGCTCCTTTCCTATTATACTGACAGCTACGTTTTTGCTGACACCGATGCTGGCCCCTGACCAGAGAAAAGTAAAACCCATCAATTAAATATCTTCTGGGCATTTTCTAAAACTGTAATATATTCATTAAACAGCAGAGATCAATGCTTGTGAAATCTCCTACGCACTCAGTGTTGTAATTCACATCATGAAATGAGCGCGGTAATTAATTACAGGTTTGGTAAAGCTATTTTCCCCATAGAGAGCACATTCACAAACAACATCAGGCTGAAGAAAAAAAATATATAAAATGGAGATTGAACGACAGGACATCAGCAGAATCTGAAAAGGTTTCATTTGTGGCTACCTTTTATATTCTCTCAAACTACGGCTGACACAACTCTTTTATGCTTGAACTTGTCGTAAAATGTGGAGGCAGGACCATTAATTCTCTGTTCTAGGTCACATCTGCTAGAGAAAAAAAGAAGAAAGCCATACTGTCGGGTATTGATTGCTATTGGAGAAAATTATACCTATCTGAAGTATTTAATTTTTAGAGGTATTCTTCTGAGTGGGTAAGAGTCTCTAATAACAGCTAATGCCTTCTAATCGCTGCATCTGAGTCATTACCACTGCGATTTTCCTTTTCTGAAGGCTTAAGTAGGTTGGTATATAGTGACACTACTATTCATGATTTCATTGCTGCTTAAATAGTAGCTGTGCCGAGGTCTGCATTATTATCAGCAAAGTGGGGGCGGGGAGAGGGTCAATTCTTGACTTAGATAAGTGGTCTTATTCCATCTACTGACCCTACCAAACTGAGCCCCTGTGTGTGATCATCACATGACGAGCACAGAATTGCATCCACTAAAATGAAATGGAGTCTGTCACCAGGAAATTCACTATTAAACCAGACACAATGCCTTCTAGGGCTAGAGGAAACTGAATGTAATGATACCTGTCACACAGCAATCCATTGCTTCATGCATTGACATACCCATTCAAAGAAAACTGTGATAAACAAACATAACACATATTTTAGACACTTAGCATCAGCTTTTCTTGAAGCGGTTATCCTGATAAATATAATAATGACCAATACTCAGGATAGGTCATCATTTTCACATCAGCGGCGGTCCAAGTCCCGGCATCAGCTATTTTAGAGCCACTACGCTCACTGGAGCTCTGGTGAGTGACGCAGGCTCCTGGCAGCTTTCCGAGGAGAGCGCCGTACATTATATAGTGGTAATACTTAGTATTGCAGCTCAGCAACATTGACTTCAATGGGGCTGAGCTGCAGCTAGGTCATGTGACCGATGTGCTGTGATGTCACTGGCTTAGAAAGAGGCCGCTGTGCTCACTAAGTGCTCGGCCTCTTCTAACAGCTGATTGGCGGGGGTCCTAGTTGTCTCGCCCCTGCAGAATTGATGCTGATGTCCTACCCTTTATGATAAGTCATAAATATCTTTTCTTGGATAACCACTTTAATCGAAAAAAATAAGCTTCACATGCTGAACAGAATTTAAATTGAACCGGGGTAGAAGATATACCTGGTTAACCCCATGGGACCATCGAAATCAAATTTTTTAAACATTTTCTGTAAGGCTACTTGCACGCGTATGGGATTCTCGTGTGGAAAACCAAAGCATAAAGCCTCATTCATACATCAGTGGTTCACGGAAGTGTGCTGTACGCATTCAGCACGGACAGGCCACAAATTCATTCATTTGAATGTGTGTGTTCAGACATGAGTGTTTCATCAGGGTCAGTGGTTCCATTTTTTTTATCACGGATTCATATCCTATCTTGATCTGTGTTCCCAAAACCCTTACGCCCACTATAGTCAATGAGTCTGTGAAAACCACGGATCCCTCACGGATGTCATCCGTGTCCGGTCCGTTTTTCACGAATAGTTGCTTGGGATTACTCTGGGGATTTCCACATTGCCTCAGCAGTAGCAGGTGGAACTAGTCCCTGCTGATTTTCTCTGCAAGTCCAGTCGGCTTGGAGCAGTTTAGGAGCTCCAATTTTGAGGCTACTTTATTTATTTTTTTCAAAAGAAAATAGTATTTTAATTGGCCATGCGTCCTATAACCACATCAGCCCCCCAAGCTTAAACACCCTTAATGACCAGGCCACTTTTTACAATTTTGCACTACACTACTTTCACCGTTTATTGCTCCGTCATACAACTTACCACCCAAATGAATTTTGCCTCCTTTTCTTCTCACTAAGGCCTTATTCACACGTCCGTTGTGCAAATTGCGGATCCATAAACACACCCGGCCGGCAGCCCGATAGAAATGTCTATTTTTGTCCGCAATTGCGGGCAAGAATAGGACATGCTCTACTTTTTTGCGGAGCTGCGGCCGTAATATCGGCGGCGCGCTCCGCAAAAACTGTGCTCTCCGCATCGTTCAGTGCCCCATTCACAGTCAATGGGTCCGCATGCATTCCGCAGAATTGCGGATTACATGCGGACGACATTGCGGACATGTGAAAAGGGTCTAATAGAGCTTTCATTTGGTGGTATTTCATTGCTGCTGACATTTTTACTTTTTTTTGCTATTAATCAAAAATGACCGAAATTTTTGCAAAAAAATGAAATTTTTCACTTTCTGTTGTAATTTTTTTTTTTTAAAACTACATTTCTATATAAATTTTTCTCTAAATTTATTGTTCTACATGTCTTTAATAAAAATAAAAATCCAAAAAGTGTATATTTATTGGTTTGGGTAAAAGTTATAGCGTTTACAAACTATGGTGCAAAAAATGAATTTCCGCATTTTGAAGCAGCTCTGACCTTCTGAGCACCTGTCATCATTCTTGAGGTGCTAGAATGCCAGGATAGTATAAATACCCCCCAAATGACACCATTTTACAAAGAAGACACCACAAAGTATTCGCGGAGGGGCATGGTGAGTTCATGTATCAGTTCATTTTTTCTGAGGAAAAAAAAATAATAAAGTTTCCATTTCTGCTAACTTCTAGCAAAAAAAAATAAAAAATCTCCCACGGACTCACTATGCCCCTCAGTAAATACCTTGGGGTGTCTACTTTACGAAATGGGGTCATTTGTGGGGTGTGTTTACTCTTCTGGCATTTTGGGCGGGGCTAAATTGGGAGCATCCCTGTAAAACCTAAAGGTACTCGTTGGAATTTGGGCCCCTTTGCTCACCCAGGCTGCAAAAAAGTGTCACTCATGTGGTATCACCGCACTCAGGAGAAGTAGGGCAATGTGATTTGGGGTGTATTTTTACATATACCCATGTTGGGTGAGAGAAATATCTCTGTAAACTGACAACTTTGTATAAAATTTTTTAAAAAGTTGTCATTTACAGAGATATTTCTCACACCCAGCATGGGTATATGTAAAAATACACCCCAAAACACATTGCCCTACTTCTCCTGAGTACGGTGATACCACATGTGTGACACTTTTTTTCAGCCTGGGTGCGCAAAGGGGCCCAAATTCCAATGAGTACCTTTAGGATTTCACAGGGCATTTTTACGATTCCAGACATCTTCTCACGCTTTAGAGACCCCTAAAATGCCAGGGCAGTATAATTACCCCACAAGTGACCCCATTTTAGAAAGAAGACACCCCAAGGTATTCTGTTAGGGATATGGTAAGTTCATGTAAAATTTTATTTTTTGTCACAAGTTAGTGGAATATGAGACTTTGTAAAAAAAAAAAAACAATTTCCGCTAACTTGTGCCAAAACAAAAAAAGTTCTGTGAACTCGCCATGCCCCTCATGAAATGAGGTGTCTTCTTTCCAAAATGGGGTCACTTGTGGGGTATTTATACTGCCCTGGCATTTTAGGGGCCCTAAAGCGTGAGAATCCAAATGCGTAAAAATGCCTTATGAAATCCTAAAGGTACTCATTGGAATTAGGGCCCCTTTGCACATCTTGGCTGCAAAAAAGTGTCACTTATGTGGTATCGCCGTACTCAGCAGAAGTAGGGCAATGTGTTTTGGGGTGTATTTTTACATATACCCATACTGTGTGTGAGAAATATTTCTTTAAATGACAAATTTTTTAAATTTTTTATACAAAGTTGTCAATTTACAGAGATATTTCTCTCACCCAGCATGGGTATATGTAAAAATACACCCCAAAACACATTGCCCTACTTCTCCTGAGTACGGCGATACCACATGAGTGACACTTTTTTGCAGTCAAGATGCGCAAAGGGGCCCTAATTCCAATGAGTACCTTTTAGGAGGGCATTTTTATGCATTTGGATTCCAGACTTCCTCTCACGCTTTAGGACCCCTAAAATGCCAGGGCAGTATAAATACCCCACATGTGACCCCATTTTGGAAAGAAGACACCCCAAGGTATTCCGTGAGGGGCATGGCGAGTTCATAGAAGATTTTTTTTTTGGCACAAGTTAGCGGAAATTTTTTTTTTTTTTTTCTTTTCTTACAAAGTCTCCCTTTCCGCTAACTTGTGACAACAAGTTAAATTTTTAATGTACGGAATATGCCCCTCAGCGAATATCTTGGGGTGTCTTCTTTCCAAAATGGGGTCATTTGTGGGGTGTTTCTACTGTTCTGGGCGGGGCTAAATTGTGAGCAGCCCTGTAAAACCTAAAGGTACTCATTGGACTTTACGCCCCTTTACGCACCTAGGTTGCAAAAAAGTGGCACACATGAGGTATCGCCGTACTCAGGAGAAGTAGGGCAATGTGTTTTGTGGTGTATTTTTACATATACCCATGCTGGGTGAGAGAAATATCTCTGTAAATTGACAACTTTGTATAAAAAAATTAAAAAGTTGTCGTTTACAGCGATATTTCTTACACAAAGTATGGGTATATATAAAAATACACCCCAAACCACATTGCCCTACTTCTCCTGAGTACGGCGATACCACGTGTGTGCCACTTTTTTGCAGCCAAGATGCGCAAAGGGGCCCTAATTCCAATGAGTACCTTTAGGATTTCACAGGGCATTTTTACGCATTTGGATTCTCACGCTTTAGGGCCCCTAAAATTCCAGGGCAGTATAAATACCCCACAAGTGACCCCATTTTGGAAAGAAGACACCCCAAGGTATTCCGTGAGGGGCATGGCGAGTTCACAGAATTTTTTTTGTTTTGGCACAAGTTAGCGGAAATTGTTTTTTTGTTTTTTGTTTTTTTTACAAAGTCTCATATTCCACTAACTTGTGACAAAAAATAAAATTTTACATAAACTCGCCATACCCCTCACGGAATAGCTTGGGGTGTTTTCTTTCTAAAATGGGGTTACATGTGAGGTGTTTGTACTGCCCTGGAATTTGAGGGTCCCGCAATCATTACATGTATGGCCAGCATTACGAATTTCTGCTATTCTCCTTATATTGAGCATACGGGTAATGAGATTTTTTTCTCCGTTCTGTCTCTGGGCTGGAGAAAAAAATAAAAATGAACGGCACAGATTTTTTCATTCGCATCGATCATTGTGGATGAAAAAATCTCTGCCAAAATCAGTGACTGCGGTGCGGTGGGCTGGGCGCTAACTACCTAACAAGTAGCTAACTAACTGGCAGTGATAAGGGACCCTTATGCCCCATTCACACATCCGCAATTCTGTTTGCGAAAAGGAATTGCGGACCCATTCATTTCTATGGGGACAGACTTTGTCCCGATCGGATCCGGAATTGCGGATCCGCACTTCCAGGTCTGCACTTCCATTCCGCAAAAATATAGAACATGTCCTATTTTTGTCTGCAATTGCGGACAAGAAAAGGCATTTTCTACATAGTTCTGGCAATGTGCGGATCCACAAAATGTGGAAAGCACATTGCCGGTGTCCGCGTTTTGCGGATCCGCGGATCTGTGGATCCGCAAAACACATACGGACGTCTGAATGAGCCTTACAGGGGGGTGATTAGTGACAGGGGGTGATCAGGGGGGTGACATGGGGTGATCAGGGGTAAATCAGGGGTTGATCAGTGATGGAGGGGGGGGGTTGGATGGGGGGGTCTGTGTAGTGATTGGTGCACTTACACATGTTTCCTTTGGTGGTCCCAAGCAAAAGGGACCACCAGAGGAGCGAGCAGGAGGCATATCAGACGCTGTTAACAAAACAGCGTCTGATATGCCATTTTTTTTAACTTCTACAGCCTGCCAGCGCATGATCAGCGCTGGCAGGCTGTAGTTAAAGTTCTCCCTGATGCGATCCTGTGAGTGCACGCGCGCGTTCACAGGAATCCTCACGTCTCGCGAGATGACGCGCGGATGCGTCCAGGAGGAATAAACCTGCCGCCGCCTGGACGCATCCGCGCGTTAGGCGGTCCAGAGCAGGTTAAATGTGGAGTAATTAATAACATTAGTGCAGGCCCGCCCAGAATTGTGGGACAACCGCATTAAGGGCTACCGCAACAGGCCCTTAATACATGAGTCGTTGGAAGCTGTGACAGCCGAGCTTCTGGCATCTGATTGGGCATCAAGTTTATCTGTGGAGCGGATCACCCTTGGTAAATTTGTTTATGCACCTTTATTTATAGCATGTGTGTGTTTATTGGACTTTTATAATACACTAAGGCCCTATTTGATAAGCGAGTGTCACGCTCCAGGGTCATAGTTTAGACATGGTGTGTCTGTCTTTTTTGATGCTTGCTAAGTTCTCTAATAGCTTTTATGGCCAGGCCAGGAACAATGTGTCTATAAGAATATTCTAAGGTTTGAATATTTTTTAACTAAGATGCAGATGCTTGTTCCCTGCAGTAGTGTATTTAATGAAACAGTGTTAAGCATTTAAACTACATTTGCACCTTTCTCTTTCATAATATGCATATTTTAAATTGACTTTTTTGTGTATAGAAATGTATACTCTCTTCCATTGGCTTGGCATTGCTGAACACACATATATCCTCTGCTATGTTCCTTTTATTTTGTCTTAGCATGTACGAGTGGAGCATTTCATAAATTAAACCAATGTTCCACTCTTAAATGCTTATCTGACTGAGCAAGAGGTAATGTCCGTCCTTTGCTCTGTACCTGGCCCACCTCTTCTTTTATATGATAAGACACACAAGCTAATAGAAATATTACATAGTGGTACTAATGTGCCTGTATTTGTGCTGTTACTTTTCATAGGGTAATCATGAGCATTTTATTTGTCATATACTGGATGCATTAAAAACACACTGGCGTACGTGTAGGGACATCTTCGTGAGACACGGGACCCAAGGAGTGGTTTTGGTCGGCGTAAGAAGAAACCCTACGTTTATTTGCCAAAACTACGTTTCCTTCATGATGTGATGGAGCTGAACATGTATGTTTTTTTTTTTAAGGTGGAAGGATTTCCTGTTTTGTTTTTAATGTTAATGTAATTTTTCATTATCTTCATCACATGTGTCAAACTCAGGCCCTCCAGCTGTTACCAAGCTACAAGTCCCAGCATGTTGTGATCGCACAATTATGTATAGTCATGTTGGGTTTTGTAGTCATGTTGGGTTTTGTAGTTTTGTAGTTTGTCAACAATTTTACATTTTCTGGAGGTATGCAAGAATTATGGTCAAACCTTGGCTGTTTTTGGGTCATAATGTTATGTGTAATCGGCCTTTTGTTTCAGCACTGAAGACAGTTTTCCGGATAAGTTGGTGGTTGAGGACACGCCAAATGCCACATCTGACCCTCCTGTGGCTACAGATTCAGAAGGTCCTAAGGTGGAAGAGCAGCCATCAACATCTGGGCAGGAAATTCCACAATCCAGATTAGTTAGTCAGAATGCACATGCCTACACCCATTCTGCACGGTCGTTGTCACATCCATGTTGTAAGCAATGCAGCAGTAATTGATGAGCGCGTCCTGCGATACATCAATAAGGCCCATACTCTGGCCCCTCTTTTACATGGAGTCCATGCAGAAATGCAGATAAGAGTGCGTTGTGGTATGACCCTTCTCGAAGCTGCTGCCGCACCAAAAAACCCCAATAGTATATTCGGACTATTGAACAGTGGTGTGTAAATGTGAACGAGCCAGCTAATCCCCCTCTACCGGGCCAGTATTTCACCCCCCCCCCTCCTCCTCGGCCCATCCAGTACCATGGTTTCCAGCCTATATACTCCCAGGATTATGCCTATGGAGTGTCCAGTCAAAGACCTCCACAGTATTATGGCTCAGCCATACCATGGCTCTTCATATGTGCCCCCTCCCGCACAGTTTCAACACCAGAACACATATGCCTCTGCTCATCCTCCTGCCCCAGAACGGTTGTCATCTGGAAATGTGGGCACCAGTGGCGAGACAGATATTCTGCACTTATAATGTGGGCTTAATTTTTTTATGTTGTTTTATATTTTATTTAAAAGCACTTTATTTAAGTTGATGTATTATGGCAACAGCCAAATATTGACCTTGATGGCCTCAGGTTGATGTCCTGTATAATTTAGAACAGTCATCCTCAAACTGCGGCCCTCCAGCTGTTGCAAAACTACAACTCCCAGCATGCCCGAACAGCCTACAGGTATCAGCCGACAGCAGGGCATTGTGGGAGTTGTAGTTTTACAACAGCTGGAGGGCCGCAGTTTGAGGATGCCTGATTTAGAATATCATTATGCTCCCCACTCCTGGATAGGCACTTTTCTTAAGCACATTGTGTGTGTTTAATGATTATTTTATATTTGATAAAACATTTATACCAATGAAAAGTCTTTTGTCTTTTATTACCTGAATGTAATCTGAACAATGATAGTAATGTCATGACAAAACAATTTTTAAATATATTTTTAATAACCCTAACCAGTCCAAAACTTGAGGTTCAATATCTTAAATTGTTTTCAATATTCCAACACAGAGGTAATGACTCCAAAGCAAAAAGCATAAACTTTATTCTGCGTAAAATAATGTAATGTGTACATGGTCAGGATGAACAGTATTTATTATTTTTAGGTTTTCAGAATTTAAATAATTGTGTAGCGTTCAAATATTATGGGCCTGCCTGAAATACATTGCTGATCCATAGGCAACTCAATTATAGTGTTTGTTTCTTACAAATTTGGATTAACTAAAATTAACGTCTTGGTGGTGTTTTTAAAGACAAATTTTATATTAAATATCCTCTGCATAGGAAATCAATATCACATTGGTGGAGGTCAAACACCAGGGACCACCACTGATATGATATTGAGGAACTATCCCGAGGCTAGGTCATGTAATTTTTGCCCATGAAAACCACTTTAGACATTTTGTGTAGGCAAATGACTATCCTGCAAGAAAATGGGTGAGAACTAAATATAAATGTATTATGTTAAACATTGCTTTGTTGCCTATAGCAAATGCCATAATGAAACCTGAAGTACATATAAAACAACCTAGGTCTAATGTTGTTTAAAGAAAAAAATATATTTTCAATAGGAAAATATAGGGTGATTTCAAATTATAAATGTCTAAACATCCACACTGTCTCTAGATAGTAGCTTGAGTCCCCCCAAAATTCTGTAAGAGATTGATTTCTTTTAAAAATGAGGTATTGGTTTGTACTTTTCACAAAATTAAGATACAGTTTAAAATGACAGGTCTTTTGTGAAAAATACGTAAGCCCGCAACACACGTCAAGGGTCCTCATCAACTTGAGAGTCCCTAACTAAAAAACTAATGTAATTTTTAGAATTTGAAATAAATAAATAAAAAAAGGGGACATCCCTATCCTCCCCCAAAAAAGCAAATCTAGGCTCGTCTAGGAAGACAACTTTGCTGCCAAGATAATGCACCCTGTGGGGAAACAAAATAATCAGCAAACTGGTCCCAGACTCGAAGACCAGAATGGCTGGGCCTTCCTACTGGCATCCTATGGAAGACTTTAGAGTCCAAAAATGATGCATCGTCCTCCAGGGGATCTATTTTGGCATCATAGATCCAAACAAAATTGTGGAGGACAACACACGCCTTGATGACTGACTGCATACTGGTGGGGGACAACTGAATGCTTGTCAAAACACGTCACTGGGATGAACGAATACCAAAGGCACATTCAGCATAACACCTGGCTCGTGAAAGGCAACAGTTAAAAAAAACCGCCTATGGGTGTCCAATGACCGCCGTGCAAAGGGGTGCAAAACATTAGCCATAAGGGCAAAACCCTCATCATCCACTACTACAAATGGGGCAGGGGGCCCAGCAGACATGGGAAGCAGACATGGTGCAGGCAGAGCCAACTGGTTATCAAGAAGCCGCCGACCCATATGGGAGGCCCTAAATACGCAAGCATTGGCTGGACTCCCATAGGCCCCAATGTCTACAAATACAAAACGGTAGTTACTGTCTACTAATGCCAAGGGAACTACCGAGAAATAACTTTTGTAGTTATAGAAACGGGACCTTGAGTTTGGCGGCTTCTTGATACGCACATGTTTCCCATCTAAGGCCCTTATACAATTCGGGAACTGTGCATTGTCCAATGACCCTCTCGCTATCTCAAGCCACATGTCAGTAGATGGCTGTGGCATAACCATGGAAACGCTGCACGGTTGGTGAATAAAAACACCGCTGGCACTGCCACCATTGGGACTTATTCTGAATATATTCAGTGAGTAGTTCTATTTCCCCCTTTTTTTTTATAACCATGGACTTTATACGGGCCCAGATTATGTCATAGGTTTCTCAAACAATGCAAGCAATGGTGGAGGTCCCAAGCAAATAAAAACAAAATGAAGAGAGGCAAAGGAGTTTTCAGTTGCAAGATACCTATAAAAAAAATTAAACACAAGCCTGACCAAATACATAATAGAAAAAACACTTACTGAAGCGTCACAAGAAGCCACTCCTTAGCAGATATGCACAGTCTCATCATTGTATCTTGAAAGGTTAAATCAGCACGAACCAATTCAAAAAGTCGATCAAATTAAGATAGAGAGTCTGCAGAAGCCTACAAACTTCTCCGGATGGTGGCGCAGGTCTCCATAAAGCAGACGGAAATGTTCTTTATTGGGCCACTGAGACACGATAGGATGTATCCACAACCTCTTATGCCACCACGGATCTTCCTTCAACATCAAACGCCGCTCCCCAAAATGCCTTGAAATGAGCCACAGTAGAGCAAGCCGATCAAAAGTCATCACAGACAGACATAGCTCCTCTAAACACACTGCCAAACACCATCCAAAAAACCCACACAAGACACAGGTGAACAGGATTTAAAAAGATCCTACATGGCTAGGTGAAAAATTATTTCCATTAAGCACACATTCCGATCCGTGAAACACGGACAGCACATGGATTGTACAACATGAACTCACGGAGCTGACATAAATTGGTCACAGGAAGAAATACGTATTTAACATGGTCCGTGTTACCACGGATCGGTTAAAAAACAGACACGGACTTGTGAATGAGGCTTAATACAATAGCAATGAGTGAGATTTCATAGATCTCATGTAGACTTTGCTTTGTCATTCCATGCAGAAATCGACCTACTGTGCCAATTTTGAAATCTACATGTCAATTCTTTTTGCAGATTTCACCCTTTTCAATGCAAGGGCGAGATAGGTGTCAAAACCGAATCAAATCTGCACCAAAAACTGCAAGAAATATATTTGGTCTTTGGTTCGGATTTGGTTTGGAAACGCACAGAAATCCGCACAGAAATGTGTGCAAGACAGCCTACTGTAATACTGCATTCTTACATTTAAAGGTATTATCTTGGGTGGATAAGGTTTTGTCATGGATGGGGGGGTGGGGGGTTCCTCTTAGGGAGCATCCTTTATTAGCCAGAGTGGGCAGCCACTGTAAAGACTAGAGCTTTCTCTGGAAGACATAGTCAGTCCATGTTTCACATGGATGATTAGCAACTTGTAAGGCCCTATTCATACGACCGTATTGTTGGTCCACATCCGATCCATATTTTTTGCAGATCGCACACAGACCAATTCACTTCTATGGGTCCGCAAAAAATATGCTCTCCATATCCCTATGTCCATTCCACAGTCCCACAAAAAAGATAGGACATGAATAGGCATTGTTACAATCAGTGGCATAGCGTGGGTTGCCAGCACCCGGGGCAAACCAACCGCCCCCCCTCCCTTTTTTTTTTTTTTTACAGATTATGTAGTAGATATCACCTGTAGTCATACGTAACCCCACAGAAAAAACAGCTATACAGTTGTGTTCAAAATTATTCAACCCCCACTGAAATTGAGTGTTTTGGCCAGTCTGACATTGATTTTGATCATTTCAGTCATTTTTCAGTTGTTTACAATTAAACCAAAGAGGCACTTGTAAGTCAGACAAATAGAACATAACATTTATAATGAAATAACCACAAATGTCTTTTCTGCGCTCACATCATTATCAGTTTTATTCAACCCCCAAGTGACATTCAATCTTAGTACTTAGTACAACATAGCTTGACACAAGTGTCTTGCAGCGATCTACGCGTATCTTCGCCCATTCTTCATGGGCAAAAGCCTCCAGTTCAGTCACATTCTTAGGCTTGCGCGCTGCAACTGCTTTCTTTAAGTCCCACCAGAGGTTCTCAATCGGATTTAAGTCTGGTGACTGCGATGGCCACTTCAAAATGTTCTAGCGTTTAATCTGCAACCATGCTCTAGTGGACTTGGAGGTATGCTTGGGATCATTGTCCTGTTGAAAGGTCCAACGTCTCCCAAGCCTCAGGTTTGTGACAGACTGCATCACATTTTCATCCAATATCTCCTGGTATTGAAGAGAATTCATGGTACCTTGCAAACGCTGAAGCTTCCCTGTACCTGTAGAAGCAAAACAGCCCCAAAGCATGATTGACCCCCTGCCATGCTTCACAGTAGGCAAGGTGTTCTTTTCTTCATAGGCCTTGTTCTTCCTCCAACAAACATAGCGTTGATCCATGGGCCCAAACAGTTCTAATTTTGTTTCATCAGTCGACAAAACACTATCCCAAAACTTTTGTGGTTTGTCCACATGACTTTTGGCATACTGCAGTCGACTCTTCTTATTCTTTGGAGACAGCAAGGGGGTGCGCCTGGGAGTTCTGGCACGGAGGCCTTCATTACGCAGTGTGCACCTTATTGTCTTAGCTGAAACTTCTGTACCCGCATCTGACAAATCTTTTTTCAGTTCCTCAACAGTCACACAGGGACTTTTCTCCACTTTGCGCTTCAGGTAGCGCACAGCAGTCGAAGTCAGCATCTTCTTTCTGCCACGACCAGGTAGCGTTTCAACAGCGCCCTTTGCCTTGAATTTGTGAATGATGCTTCCTATGGTGTCTCTTGGTATGTTTAACATCTTTGCAATCTTCTTATAGCCATTGCCCTTCCTGTGAAGAGAAATCCCCTCTTCTCTTGTCTTCCTGGACCATTCTCTTGACTTCACCATGTCTGTAAACACACCAGTAAATGTCTAGAAGGAGCTGAGTATCACAGTCATTTTACATCTGCCTAATTGGTGCTTATTATGCTTGATTGCTGCTCCTTGACATCCAGAGGTGTTTTCAATACCTGATCGAAAACACTTGAATGAACCTCTGTTCTTAAGAGTGGCAGTCTTTAAGGGGTTGAATAATTGTGTCAATGAAGAAATCACAAAAAAAACATTTAATACTGTATTACAAAACAATTGATGTCATTTTAGTTGCATTTGGTTCTTTAAAAAGTCCTTGTAAGATTTCATTCTGAACACAATTACAAATGTACACTAAATTCCCTAAAACCCTTTACAGCATTGGGGGTTGAATAATTTTGAACACAACTGTAACTTTCTGAGTACAGATAATGTAGTAGATGGGTGTGAGCCTCCAGAATTCAGAACACGCACAGTATGACCTGAAGTCTGGGGCCGAGCTGCTACAGTGTGGGCCAAATTCTATATCCACCCCCCATCACTACAGAACATACAGGGTAATACAGTGCCCCATACCTCTTACATCCAGTGAAGTCTCCTTTGATGTAGATGTTTTATTTCCTCATCTTCTCCTTTCAGACCAGACCGCCATTTTTCAGCCATTTCTCGTCTCTGCAGTTTAACAAAAAAATCTCAGTTTACTACTTTTCCATCATCCTCCCATCTTCTGGACAAACCATCCTACTACCCCCAATATTGTGCTGCTGTGCTCCCCAATACTATACTGAAGAAACAGGTAAACCTCCTGAACAGCGCCCAGTGCCTCTCCATTAGCCCCCAGTGCCTCTCCATTAGCCCCCAGTGCCTCTCAATTAGCCCCCAGTGCCTCCCATTAGCCCCCAGTGCCTTTCAATTAGCCCCCAGTGCCTTTCCATTAGCCCCCAGTGCCTTTCCATTAGCCCCCAGTGCCTTTCTATTAGCCCCCAGTGCCTCTCATTAGCCCCAGTGCCTCTCATTAGCCCCCAGTGCCTCTCATTAGCCCCCTGTGCCTCTCCATTAGCTCCCAGTGCTTCTCATTAGCCCCCAGTGCCTTTCTATTAGCCCCAGTGCCTCTCATTAGCCCCCAGTGCCTCTCACCAGCCCCCAGTGCCTCTCATTAGCCCCCAGTGCCTTTCAATTAGCCCTCAGTGCCTCTCAATTAGCCCCCAGTGCCTCTCATTAGCCCCCAGTGCCTCTCATTAGCCCCTAGTGCCCCCTTCATCAGCCCCCAGTGCCTCTCAACAGCCTCCAGTGCCCCCTCCATTATCCCCCAGTGCCTCTCCATCAGCCCCCCGTCAGTGCCTCTCAGCAGCCCATAAAATATAAAACAAAAAAACCACTTACCCTCTTCTGCTCCTGAATGCCGCCGCTCCTCTCTTCCTGCTGTCGGCTGTGCTGTGAAGGCTGTGCCCAGCGTGAGGTCACAGAGCGCCTCATGCCTGAGCGCAGCCCTGACAGCCGACAGCCGATAACCAGAAAGCGGTGAGTACAAAGTCTTCACTGCTTCCTGATCCTTTTGCCCTGAAAGGGAATGGCGTTCCTGCTGTGAAAAAAGTGCAGGAACGCCGTTCCCCCTCGACCCTAGTTATGTAAAAAAAAAAATCCACAGTGGCCGGCCAGCGCCGCTCTGCAGTGTGGCACACGGGGCAACGCCTCCCCCCCGGCCCCCCCACGCTACACCCCTGATTACAATACATGCCTCCCCAAAAAAAACGGATGCAACACAGACATCACACTGATGTCATCCCTATTTTTTTGTGGACCTGCGTTTTGCAGAGTGCAAAATGCATATGGTTGTGTGAATGCACCCTTAGGCTGCTTTTACACAAGCATATTGAAATCCATCTGTATTCTGGTTCTGGATTACGCACGGATTCCATCTGATATACCATCAGTATTGTCATCAGTATTGCTTCAGTATTTCAGCAGGATTTATATGCATACTCCTTCTTCCCTGCATTTATTATGCACTCCCATAGACTGTAACGGGCGTATATGGAAAAAAATATGCATACAACTTGGACATGCTGTGGATTTTTAAATACTATTAAACTTCTATACGAATAGCCATATTCATTAACATTAACAGTGGATTCCGGGACATAAAATCTGGTCCATATACACTCGTGTGAAAGCAGCCTTATACTGCATTGACCTGTAGTGGCCACTGTATGGCCAGAAAGAAATTCCACCATCTATGACACCTGGTTGTCGGGAGTGTCAGCATTGATCAGTTGTTCACTAGCTTTACTTTAGTATTAAAAAAGAGTTGTCTTAATGAGACATTCTAATTTACATTAAATTGGTGGATAAGCTCTTGAGGAATCTACATAATCTACGATATCTCTTAGGCTATTAGCGTTTTTGCCGGATGCGGCATGGATCAGCAAAAACACTTCTGTTTTAGAAATTACAACCGGCTGCATCCGTTATGTACTGATCCAGTTGTATTTTCCTTAAAATAGCAATGATGAATTTGGCATTAAAACCATTGTAAGTCAATGGGTGCCGAAGCCGTTTTCTTTTGCGTCAGAGAAAACAGATCTGGCACCATTGACTTACATTGTGTTTCATGCTGGATCCATTTTGCCAAACAGCAGTTTTCTTTCTGGTATGGGAATGAAGCCAAACAGAACAGAATGCATTCTGCCACACCTTTCCGTTAAGTTCAGTTTTGTCCCGAATGGGAACAAAATTGAACCATTTTTCTCTGGTATGAGATTCTATGACTAATCTCCGTACCAGAAAAGAAAAACGCAAGTGTGAAAGTAGTCTTAGACATAACCAGACTTGAGACTGTAAAAGACTCTTCAGCTCTATACTTGAACAGTACATAGACGATACCTTTCTATCTATACTTTGTAGAGAAATCCTCACCACATTGACAGAATGTGTTACATTTGTTTTGAGTCCATTCAGTTTACACCAGAGAATACGACTTGCCAATATAATTCTCCTTTGTTAGATTTTCTATTAGCTCATAAACTTATGCCAAACTGTTCTATAGCCTGAGGTGAGAACTGGAATGACATCCTATTCATCCATTATTCAGCAGAGAGACCTTTAAATGATGGCTAGGGTTATGTACTATTACATTTTACATCATTATATCTGCCAGCTGAAACCCATGACCTTGAAACAGTACATCCATATAGTCACCTCAATTTACAGTTCTAGCTTTGGAGGATATACTGTGTAATACTAGCAACTTTATAGAGAACCAACTACAGGATGCTTAAACCCCCCCACCTTATCTGCAGTAAGTAGCCATTATTCAGCCTGGGGCATCTGAAGACTTTATCCCCTGTCCATCAACCTAAGCATAACTAAGCTTGTGGTGGTAGTGGAGAAAATGAAGGTATACACAGTTCTTTAAATCCATATATTGTAGCAATAGCAGTAAAAAATGTGCATCCTTCGTCAAAAACTGTAGGGTCTCCCTGAAATAATCGCTTTTTTTAAGCTTAAGCATATACAGGGACAGGGTAAGAAGACTTGTACTGGACATCAATTACAGATCATGATCCAGCTCTGGCTGACGTGCCATGTCCACATCATCCAGCGAATGACAAGGACTTTTAAAGGGAATGTGTCACCAACTTGTTTATTTCCTGCCAAAACCAGATAATAACAGATATCCTTTTTTACTAATCCACTTTTATTTTCTGATTGCAGCTTTTTTTTAATTCTATTTTCTGAACGGGCTTACGGAGCTGCCATTTTGCCTGAGCTGTTCTTAGCAGCATTTAGAGAATTGCTTTATGGCAGCCCCATGGTCCATAGGTACAATGGTCAGGAGGGGACCTCATTGACTTCTATGGGAGAGTTTTCTAGGCATGTTTTGTGACCTGTACAGAGGTCAGGAGTGAATAGATAAACTGTGACATCACCTATTGCGAGTGGTGGATCCTGTGTTGTCGGCACAGAGGTGTTGAACATAGATGAGGGATGGTTATACAGCTCACATCTAAACCACTTTGCAGGGTCCAAATCTCTGGAAATTGCGACAGTGCATGGAGAAGCCGATCAGTACTGTTCAGTACTGATAAGAGAAATCCAGCACTGAGGCTCGATAAAATTATTATTTATTGGTCACTTCTTAAAAAGATCCATAAAGTGCAAATTCGCATACTACTCGTTTCAGACGAACGCATGTCATTCTTCATCATGGAATAAACTTACAATGTGTAAACAGACATTTAAAAGTCAGAACCTGGAAGGGTCCAATCACATACATGGTAAAAACACTCCTCCAGGATCTGATGGTACTGAACACCCCTTGAAAGCCTAAAGGGCAAAAATCACTAATGAATAGAAGAAAAAAAATATATAAGAATAGTTTTGTTTTTTTTCTACTGCTTATATCCTGGTATCTGAGAGGTAATTCATTAGTGATATTTGCCCTTTAGGTTTTCAGATCCTGGAGGAATGTCTTTATCATGTATGTGATTGTACTCTCTCAGGTTCTGTTTTTTAAATGTCTATTTGAACATTGTAAGTTTATACCATGATGAAGGACAACATGCGTTCATCTGAAACGCTTAGCATATGAATTTGCACTTCATGGATCCTTTTAAGAGGTGACCAATAAAGAATCATTTTATAAAGACATAGTGCTGGATTTCACACAGAGGTGTTATCTGTCATTCTAATCTTGCCAGTGATGATTAGTAGGTAACTGCAGTAACGTGATCTGTCAAGACCAAGAAGTGGCGCCTATTATTAGGCTTAGTAGCCAGTGCGAAAACTGGAGGATTTTACAGTTTAAATATAGATATTGACATAAAAAATTAAAACTAATTTCCACCAAATAATCAACAATTCTTTAAAGGCTATGTACACCTTTGGAGGCAATTTATGTTTATGATTGCATTTTACCCATTTTTACCCATATTTTCAAATGGACTTTATTAAAAAATATTGAGCCATTTCTGTCACAAAGGGTTAACTAACTGTTTTTCTAACTTTGTGACTAGTACTTTTACTTTGCAGGTCATGTAAGGTCATCTAATAACTATTATCTCTAAACTACTAAGAGGTCATAAACACTTATTTAAAGGCTATGGACACCTTTGTGCACTAAAAATCAATAAACTAATATCTTACTGTAATGCAGCACATAATAAAATCGCACTTGTTTGTTTACTGGTATCAGCTTTGCTTCACATGCTCTCAGAAATGCTCTAATATGAATTTTGTTGACTGCTGTCATCTCCTGTGAGGCTCTGTGGGTGTTCCTGTTGATTTCACAAGCACAAGCTATGCTGCCCTGCCCCCACATCCTGTTACATAGCACAGCTAGCAGCCACTTACATATAGGCTGCTGGAACTTCTAATATTTAATTCCAATCCACAACATGGTAAGTCTTACAGTATGCCTATTATCAGCAGATCCATTTCTCACTTTCCATTCTGTAGAAACTCCATTATTTGTAGACACAATAGATATTTCTACAGTCAGAACCATGGCATTATAAGCAAGATATAGATCTCATTATTGACAGCTAGAGATGAGTGATACAGGCATTAACAGGGTTTATTACAAGGAAATATTTCTAAGTTTTATTTGCCCTTGTGCGGGGAAGTTATATGTTCTAAAGCATTTTTGGCTTGTATTAGTGGGAAAAAAGGGCTTAAAAAAAAATTACAGCCCTTTTTGTCGTGTATTAGTTGCAAAAGTAAAATATATTTGCCGCTCAGCGGTGCAGTTATATGTTTTAAAGCCTATTTTTCTGTGTATTAGTGGAAAAAGAAAAAAAATATTTGCCGCTCAACGGTACAGTTATCTGTTTTAAAGCGCTTTTTTGCGTGTATTAGTGGAAAAAGATAAAAGAAATTTGCCACTCAGCTGTGCAGTTATCTCTTCTAAAGCCATTTTTCCATGTAATATTGGAAAAAAAGAAAAAAATTCTTTGCCGCTCAGCGGTGCAGTAATATATTCGGAAGCCCTGTATGCCGTGTATTAGTGGCAAAATAAAAATGTATCCGCCGTCCAGCATTGTACTTCTCTGCTGGAAAGCCTGTTGTGTAAAAGTGGAAAAAAATTAGGGCCTAACTGATGTTCTGTAGTGCAGTGATATATTGTGAAGCCTAGTTTGCAGTGTATTAGTGGCGAAATAAAAATATATTTGCCATCCAGCATTGCATATATCTGTTGAAAACCCTATTATGTAAAAGTAGAACAAAATTTGGGCCTAATTGACGTTCTGCGGTGCAGTGATATATTGTGAAGCCCAGTTTGCCTTGTATTAGTGGCGAAATAAAAATATATTCGCCGTCCAGTGTTGCAAAAGAATTGGGTCTAATTGACATTCTGACGTTAATGGCAAAATAAAAAATATTTAATCAAACATTGGATTATTTGGTCTAACAGGATGTCATACAGAGAAGTGCCAGGCCCTGCACAGGGGAGTGGCAGAAGAGTAAATGATTCTGGCACAGGCAGAAGTCGCAGAGTAAGGGGGCGTGGCATCAGGGGTCACAGCAAAAGGCGGTCGTGTCTTGACCAGCAACCCAGCGGTTCTTGACTGGTTGACTCGGTCATCCACTTCATCCCATCATGACATCAGACACCCCCAGCCAAGAGTCATGGGTTCATCTGACACAACGCATAGTTTGGCATGGCCCGGGAGCAGGCCCTGTGCCTTCATCTGTCCTCAACCTGTCTCTGTCCTTTTCTGTTCCCTCAGCCAGAGAAGTATTATATGCTGTGGGCTCGGCTCCACTTTTCAGCGAGGACGAGCTACTAGAGGACAGTCAGCAGCTACTGCCCAGCCAAGATCTGGAGGAGACATCCGCTGCTTCCTCCACTAGGCGGGCAAGTATTTATGAGGAGAGTGGCGTGGGAGCTGGTGTTGCAAGCGGTCAGGCTCCTGACCCGGTGGAGGAGGACATCAGTGACGCGCAGACAGTATTCGATGATGATGATGTAGCTGAGCACACTTGGGAGCTGGGTGACGAAGGGGCTTCATCATCATCGGGAGAAGAGGATGGCAGCTTGCCTGTGAGCCAGCGGCAGAGCCAGCAAGTTGCTAGAGTGGCCAGAAGTCAGCAGGGTGGCAGCAGTGGGAGGTCGGGAGTGAAACGTGCCCAGGGTAGACCACCCCCTTTGCAAGAACCTACCTGCCTGGTAAGTAGCGATGCACAGGTTCATGGCCATATGTAGAATATGTTGGCAGAAGGTGATGCGTCGCCAGGGTGCCAATGTTGGCACCACGGCTCTACGTCAACATATGCAGCATTACTATAAAGTTGCCTGGGAGAACCGTGGCTTTGATGGGGAAATCCAGCCTGCCGCAGCAACCGCTGCATCACCCAATGGCACGCACCCGGTTTCAGGCAGTCAAGGCTCCACCACCTCAGGCGAAGGGAGTTGTCTGTCCTTTCCATCATCTGCTGGTCCTGATGTTCCTGCTCCTCGCACTCCTACTCCTCGTCAGTCATTTTGTCGGCAATCGATCACCGAAACGATTGCCAAGAGACAACAGTATGTGTGCACACATCCAAAGGCACAGAAGCTGAATGTGCTCCTGGCCAAGTTGCTGGTGCTGCAGTCCCTCCTTTTCCAAGTGGTGGACTCCGCACCTTTCAGAGAACTTATGGCTTGTACCGACCCGGGGTGGAGAGTCCCAAGCCATTATTTATTTGCCAAAAAGGCAGTACCAGCCCTGCACACACATGAAGAATAGAAGGTGGGCCAGTCCTTGAGCCTGTTGGTGTCTGCGTGCACGGCAGCGCCGACGTGTGGAGCTGTAACTACATGCAGGGACAATACATGTCCTTTATGGCCCACTGGGTGAATGTGGTTCCTGCACAGCCACTCCAGCAACTTGGCAAGTTGCCGCCAGTTTTGCCTCCACGTTGTCACGCAGTTGGTCCTGCGACAATGTCTGCCTCTGCCCCTCATCCTCCACCGTGTCCTCAGCCTCCACTGCAGGGACAATTCACAGTGCCCCTCCAGCATACCACATGTGCAGGGCATGGCAGTGTCATGCTGTTCTGCACCTCGTTTCCCTGGGCGAACAGAGTCACACAGGGGAGGAAATGCTCTGTGTCCTTCGTCAAGAAAATTAATCCTGGCTTTCTCTGCAACAGAATCGGAACCATGGTGACCGACAACAGGGAGAATATTGTATCGGTGCTGTGTCAAGGAGGGCTGAGCCATCAGTGACTCTAGCCTGAGTCTAGAGTCACTGATGAGCAGCTTTCTTCACCCGCGTAGTGAAGAAAGTACTCACTCAGCAGCAGCAGCTAGACCTAGAGCAAGACCTGAACCAGCAGGGGGTGGCATACTTGGACAGCACCCTGCCACCCCAAATTGAAGATCCACTGGACTACTAGGCAGCCAAACTGAATTTGTGGCTGCAACTAGCAGAGTTTGCCCTGGAAAATCTGTCCTGGCCTGCCAGTAGTGTGGCATCAGAGCGGGTGTTTAGTGTGGCAGGGGCCATAGTTACCTCAAGAATAACTCGCCTGTCCACCCAAAATGTGGAGAGACTGACCTTTGTCAAGATGAATCAGGCGTGGATCAGACAGGATTTCCACCCACCAATGCCTAATGCATCAGATTAGATCATCCATGCTGCCTCACCCAAACCTTGACAAAAGAGACCGTTTTTTTCTGGCTACCTGTCTCAGCTACTATTCTGATGCTGCCACCCGCCTGATGCCACACATCTGATGCCAAGCAGGAGCGCGGCTATAGGGGGTGCAGAGGTAGCAGTCGCTACCGGGCCCAGGAGTCTGAAGGGACCCAAAGACACTTTTGCCGCATAAGAAGACACACAAAGCACTTAGGGAAGAGGGGCCCAAGCTGAACTCTTGCACCAGGGCCCATGAGCCTTTAGCTACACCCCTGATGCCAAGTGCTCCTTCTTACACCCACCATCGTTAGGGGGTACTGTTATTTCCACCCACCTCCACACTCTGTCATCATGCTTCTCTGTGGCCTCCTCCTGATGCTTATGCTGCCGCCACCTCCACGCTTTGTCATTGTGCCACTCTGTGGCCTCTTGATGCTGCCGCCACCTCCAAACTCTGTCATTGTGCCACTTTGTGGCCTCCTGATGTTGCTGCTTCGAACTTTACACTCTGTCGTCATGCCACTCTGTGGCCTCCTCCTAAAGCAACTGTTGCTGCCGCCGCCCCACACTCTGTCATTGTGCCATTCAGTGGCCTCCTGAATCTTCCGCCATCTCCAGACACTATAATAATGCCACTCTGTAACCTCCTGATGCTGCCGCCACCTCCACCTCCACACTCTGTCATTGTCCCTCTCTGTGACCTCCTGATGCTGCTGCCACCACCTCCACACTCTGTCATTGTGCCACTCTGTGGCCTCCTGATGTTGCTGCTGCCACCTCCACTCTATGTCATTGTGCCACTTTGTGACCTCCTGATGCTGCTGCCACCACCTCCACACTCTGTCATTGTGCCACTCTGTGGCCTCCTGATGTTGCTGCTGCCACCTCCACTCTATGTCATTGTGCCACTTTGTGACCTCCTGATGCTGCTGCCATCTCCAGACTCTGTCATTGTGGCACTCTGTGGTCTCCTGATGCTGCTGCTGCCACCTCCACACTGTTATTGTGCCACCCTGTGGCCTCATCCTGATGCTGCTGCTGCCATAACCTTTACACTCTGAAATTGTGCCACTCTGTGGTCTCCTGATGCTGCTGCTGCCAGCTCCACATTGTCATTGTGCCACATTGTAGCCTCCTACTGATGCTTCTGCTGCCGACACCTCCACACTCTGTCATTGTGCCACTTTGTGGCCTCCTGATGCTGCTGCTGCCACCTCCACATTGTCATTTTGCCACTATGTGGTCTCCTCCTGATGCTGCTGCTGCCGTCACCTCCACTTTCTTCCATTGAGCCACCCTGTGGACTTGTCCTGATGCTGTTGCTGCTTCTGCCCCTTCTTACTCTGTATTTGTGCCACTCTGTGGGCTCCTGATGCTGCCGCCACCTCCAAACTCTGTCATTGTGCCACTTTGTGACCTCCTGATGTTGCTGCTTCGAACTTTACACTCTGTCGTCATGCCACTCTGTGGCCTCCTCCTAAAGCAACTGTTGCTGCCGCCGCCCCACACTCTGTCATTGTGCCACTCAGTTATGCTTCCGCCATCTCCAGACACTGTAATAATGCCACTCAGTGACCTCCTGATGCTGCCGCCACCTCCACACTCTGTCATTGTCCCTCTCTGTGACCTCCTGATGATGCTGCTGCCACCACCTCCACACTCTGTCATTGTGCCACTCTGTGGCCTCCTGATGTTGCTGCTGCCACCTCCACTCTATGTCATTGTGCCACTTTGTGACCTCCTGATGCTGCTGCCATCACCAGACTCTGTCATTGTGGCACTCTGTGGTCTCCTGATGCTGCTGCTGCCACCTCCACATTGTTATTGTGCCACCCTGTGGCCTCATCCTGATGCTGCTGCTGCCATAACCTTCACACTCTGTAATTGTGCCACTCTGTGGCCTCCTGATGCTGCTGCTGCCAGCTCCACATTGTCATTGTGCCACATTGTAGCCTCCTACTGATGCTTCTGCTGCCGCCACCTCCAGACTCTGTCATTGTGCCACTCTGTGGCCTCCTGATGCTGCTGCTGCCACCTCCACATTGTCATTTTGCCACTATGTGGTCTCCTCATGAGGCTGCTGCTGCCGTCACCTCCACTTTCTTCCATTGAGCCACCCTGTGGGCTTGTCCTGATGCTGTTGCTGCTTCTGCCCCTTCTTACTCTGTATTTGTGCCACTCTGTGGGCTCCTGATGCTGCTGCCACCTCCACACTGTCATTGTGCCACTCTGTGGCCTCCTCCTGATGCTGCTGTCATCTTCACACTCTGTAATTGTGCCACTCTGTGGCCTCCTCATGCTGCTGCTGCCACCTGCACATTGCCATTGTGCCACAGTGTGGCCTCCTACTGATGCTTCTGCAGCTGCCACCTCCACACTCTATCATTGTGCCACTCTGTGGCTTCCTGATGCTGATGCTGCCACCTCCAGATTGTCATTGTGCCACTCTGTCATCTCCTCCTGATGCTGCTGCTGCCCCCACCTCCACATTCTGTCATTGTGCCACTCTGTGGCCTCCTGATGCTGCTGCCACCTCCACTGTCATTGTGCCACCCTGTGGCCTCCTCCTGATGCTGCTTCCGCCACCTCCACACTCTGTATTTGTGCCACTCTGTGCGCTCCTGATGCTGCTGCCACCTCCACAATGTCATTGTGCCACTCTGTTGCCTTCTCCTGATGCTGCTGCCGCCACCTCCACACTATGTCATTGGGCCACTCTGTGGTCTCCTCATGCTGCTTCGACCTCACCACTATGTCATAGGTCCACTCTGTAGACTTCTCATGCTGTTCCCACCTTCCCCACTTCCTGACTGGGCCACTATTTTGCCTTTCGGCCTGACTAAAATAATCATTTATTTAACCCTTCTTCTAATCTGTCAGAAGAAAGGAAAAATGAGAGGCACAATGGATCCGGTCTATGTAACAGCTGTAAGGTCTGCATGACCTGGTCCCTATTTTGCATCAGAATTGGCTTATGATTTGGTACCCCAAAGCAGTAGTGAGTAAAAAACACAGAATACATGCAAATATTCCATTCACGTTTCATCTCTGTTTTGGATCCACTCCTGTTTTTTTTGGCTTAAGCAATAATGATGGATTACTGACCAAATGTAGGCGGATGCTCCACAGACAGGATCAGTTTTTTGGGGGGTTATTATTGTGATGGATCAGAGGAAGGTTAAAATAATCAGTGACGTCAACACAAATTTACTGCTGACATCCACTCTACTATGTCGGGGGGAGGGGGCTCTACTTTTATAATAGTTTAATAGAACAGGTTCTGTAGACATCTATATGGAATCAGCTGACGACGGTGTAAAAGGAGTGCGCTTCTTGTTGACGCTAACATTTACCTGTAAGGCTGAGTTCACACTTCAGTTATTTGGTCATTTTTGTCCCCCATAACTGCCCAAATAAGTGAAGTGTGCAGTGATTCTAAGAGCGACCCCTGTCATCTACATGTCATACTGACTCACAGTATTGTTTCACTACCACAGCAGACTTCCTATGTGTGTTACTGCAAGGCACAGTGTTCTACACCACTATAAAGGCTCTCTGCAGCAAGAAAATAGCTGTTTTTTAACGCGATTCACCACAAATAAATTCTCATTGAACCAAATTTTTTCAGAAAATTCGGTGAACCGGCTGAATCGAATTTTTGAGAAATTCACTCATCTCTAGTAGTTGTGCATTGAGTGTGTGTATAAATATATTATTCTTTTTATGAGGCAAGGTATTCACAAAATGACTGTTGTGGCACAGTTTTTTTTTGTTTTTTTTTACAGTGTTCATCTGATAGAGTAGATAATGTGATATTTTTATAGAGCAAGTCGTAACGACGCAGCTATACCTAATATGTCTAGTTTTAAAATTTTATTTTACACAATAAAAGCATTTTTGAATAAAAATAATATTTTTGTGTTTCCATTTACTGAAAGACATTTTTTTTATTTTTTTTTGGCAATTGTCTTAGGTAGGGTTTCATTTTTTGCGGAATAAGATGATGATTTGATTGGTACCATTTTTAGGGCACATGAATTTTTAATCGCTTGGTATTACACTTTTTTATGTAAGGTTGATTGGATCACATGCTATTTTTATACATCAGGTTGTTATGGACACAGTGATGCCTAATATGTACATTTTTTTAATTTTATTTTACACAATAAAAGTATTTTTGAAAAATAAATGCATGTTTTTGTGTTTCCATTTTCTGAAAGCCATATTTTTTTATTTTTTGGGCGATTGTCTTATGTAAAGGCTCATTTTTTGAGGGATGAGATTACGTTTTTATTGGTACCATTTTGGAGTACATAATGTATGAATTTTTGATCGCTGGGTATTATACTTTTTGTGATGTAAGGCAATAAAAAATGGCTTTTTTGGTACATTTTTTTTTTTTTATGGCATTCACCAGATGGGTTGGAACACATGCTATTTTTATAGAGCTGGTTAATACAGACACAGCGATGCCTAATATGTGAATTTTTTAAATTTTATTTTACACAATAAAAGCATTTTTGAAAAAAAATATGTTTTTGTGTTTGCATTTTTTGAAAGACATATTTTTTTATTTTTTGCGCGATTGTCTTAGGTAGGGTCTAAATTTTTGTGGGATGAGATGATGGTTTGTTTGGTACCATTCTTGGGGAATATATGAATTTTTGATTGCTTGGTATTACACTTTTTTTATGTAAGGCCCCTTTCACACGGGCAAGTTTTCCACACGGGAGCAATGCGTGACGTGAATGCATTGCACTTGCACTGAATCCTGACCCATTCACTTCAATGGGGCTGTTTACATGAGCGGTGATTTTCACACATCACTTGTGTGTCATCTGAAAATCGCAGCATGCTCTATATTTTGCATTTTTCACACAACACAGGCCCCATAGAAGTGAATGGGGCTGCATGAAAATCGCAAGCATCCGCAAGCAAGTGCAGATGCGGTGCGATTTTCACGCATGGTTGCTAAAAGACGATCGGCATGGGGACCCGATCTTTATTATTTTCCCTTATAACATGGTTAAAAGGGAAAATAATAGCATTCTCACTACAGAATGCTTAGTAAAATGTGGATTGAGGGGTTAAAAATAAAAAAAAATTAACTCACCTTATCCACTTGATCGAGTAGTTGCGATCTCTTCTTTCTTCTTCAATCATGAGCTGCCGGCTAAAGGACCTGTGGTGATGTCACATCACATGGTCCAATCACATGGTCCATCACCATGGTGATAGACCATGTGATTGGACCATGTGATGAGCGCAGTGACATCACCACAGGTCCTTTAGCCGGCAGCTAATGTTTAAAGCAGAGATCTCAACTACGCGATCAAGTGGATAAGGTGAGTAATTTTTTTTTTTAACCCCTCAATCCACATTTTACTAAGCATTCTGTATTGAGAATGCTATTATTTTCCCTTATAACCATGTTATAAGAGAAAATAATAAAATCTACAGAATACTGAACCCAAACCCGAACTTCAGTGGCGAAGTCTGGGTTCGGGTCTAGGTACCAAACATGCCAATTTTTCCCACTCGCATGCAAAGCGCATTAAAATGCTTTTCACTCGCGCAGAAAAATCTTGCATTTTCCCACAACGCACCCGCATCCTATCCGGCTCCATTCCGCAACGCTCATGTGAAAGGGGCCTAAAGTGATAAAGAATTGATAGTTTGGCACATTTTTTATTTTATTTTTTTAAGGCATTCACCAGACAGGTTGGATCACATGCTATTTTTATAGAGCAGGTTGTTATGGACACAGCAATGCCTAATACAGTTACATTTTTTCACATTTCACACAATAAAAGCATTTTTTTAAAACAAAGCATGTTTTTGTGTTTCTATTTTCTGAAAGCTATATTTTTTTTTTGGGGGGGGGGGCGATTGTCTTATGTAGGGGCTCATTCTTTGAGGGATGAGATGACGGTTTGATTGGTACCATTTTGGGACATATGCTGTATGAATTTTTGATCGCTTGGTATTACACTTTTTGTGATGTAAGGTGATAAAAAATGACTTTTTTGGCACATTTTTTTATTAATTTTATTATAGCATTCACCAGACAGGTTGGATCACATGCTATTTTTATAGAGCAGGTTGTTACGGACACAGCAATAACTAATATGTGAATTTTTTAAATTTTATTTTACACAATAAAAGCATTTTCGAAACAAAATTATGTTTTTGTGTTTCCATTTTCTGAAAGACATATTTTTTTTATTTTTTGAGCGATTGTCTTAGGTAGGGTCTCATTTTTTGTGGGATGAGATGACGGTTTGATTACTACCTGTCATGGTTTGAATCTCTCTGTGACAATCGCCATACCCATCTGCCTCCCAGCCAAGCTCTTGAATTAATCTCTGCTTACCTCATTTGCATAGCCAATCAGAGGGGTTTTAAAGTGTACCGACCTCGAGCCCAACTCCAGTATCTCCCTCCCAGTGCCACTGGGAAGAAGTATATTCTTACAGTGGTGGATTACGCCACCCGCTACCCGGAGGCCATTCCCCTATCCAATATCCAGGCGGACACAGTAGCTGATGCCTTACTGTGGCTGTTCACTAGGGTAGGATTTCCCCAGGAGATATTGTCTGATCAGGGAAATCAGTTCACCGCCGAGCTGACCCAGCAGCTCTGGCGCCTCTGTGGTATTAAATCCCTTCAGAGCGCCCTATACCACCCCCAAACAAATGGGTTGTGCGAGAGATTTAACAGGACCCTAAAGCAGCTACTTCGGGCCACCACGCAGACACAAGAATTAAGAGGACATTCCACATCAATATGATGAAGTCCTATCACGAGAGGGCTGAGGCAGTAGCTGCCATATGCGCTCCTGCCACCGGGGAATCCGAATACCTGCCGATGCTGGAGCTTCCCGCAATCAGTAACATTTCTGGGGGGGTGGAAGATGTTCAGTTAGAAGATGGGTTAGGACCCCAGGAACAAGAACAGTTCAGGGAATTACTCTAGGATCGGAAAGAGATGTTCTCAACACCTTGGACAATTAGCCCATAGGATTCCTGGAGCTGTGCAAGAAGGGATGAGAGCAGAGATTAGGAAGATGCTTGAGTTAGGGGTGATTGAATCATCAGCAAGCCCCTGTGCTTCCCCTGTAGTATTAGTCCCAAATCGGGATGGCACAACCCAACTTTGTGTGGACTATAGGCAACTGAATGACTGTACCGTAACAGACGCCCACCCCATGCCCCGAGTGGACGAATTGTGGGACAAAATAGCTCAGGGACATTATCTGACGACTACTGACTTGTGTAAGGGCTACTGGCAGATTTCCCTGGAGGTGGACGCCATTCCAAAGTTGGCCTTCATCACCCCGTTCGGCCTTTACCAGTTCTGGGTAATGCTATTCAAGATAAAAAATGCCCTGGCTACCTTCCAACGGATGATACATCAACTCCTCGGTGGTCTGCCGGACTTTGGATGCACATATCTTGATGTCATCGCAATCTATAGCCAGACATGGGAGGAGCATCTCAGACACCTTGGCATAGTGCTAGATAAAATCAGAGGTGCGGGCCTGACCCTGAAGCCAGACAAGTGTAATATCAGGATGTCTGAGGTACAATATCTGGGACAGAGTGGGATGTGGGAAGCAGATGCCAGAGCTTGCAAAAATCAAGGCCATACTAAACTGTCCGGTTCCCAGAACCAAGGCCCAGGTACTTGTATTTTTAGGGACAGCCGGGTACTACAGAAGTTTTGTACCCCACTATATTGACATAGCCAAACCACTGACTTACCTGACCAAAAAGAATCTCCCTTGACAGGTCCTGTAGTCCCCGGAGTGCAAAACAGCATTTCAAAAATTGAAAACCACCCTAACACAAGCTCCCATACTGGCAGCACCCGATCCTAACAAATGCTTTGTTGTACATACAGGCACCTCCATGACCAGATTGGGAGCCATACTAAGTCAAGTTGGCGACGACCGGAAGGAGCACCCGGTGGCGTATCTCAGCCGCAAGTTGTTACCCTGTAAGGTGGGATATGCTGCCGTGGAAAACGAATGGCTTTAAAGAAATTGCAGCCCTACGTGTATGGGCGCTCTTTTACCGTCATGACGGACCACAATCCCTTTATATGGCTAAACCGGGTGGCCGGAGAGAATGGCCGATTACTAAGGTGGAGCCTGGCTTTGCAACCCTACAATTTCCCCATACAATATCGGCCAGGGCCTCAAAACGGGAATGCGGATAGATTATCCCGGCAGATCGACCTGTAACCTTAAGACTACTTTTCCAACATCCTCGAGTTGACCCGGTGAGGGTCCCACTGTGGCTGTTGGACTATTTCCCGGGAGGGGGGTAATGTCATGGTTTGAATCTCTCTGTGACAATGGCCACACCCATCTGCCTCCCAGCCAATCTCTTGAACTAATCCCTGCTTACCTAATTTGCATAGCCAATCAGAGGGGGTTTTACAATTGACCAATAGAAAGATGTGTTCCAACTGTCAATATAATTATGTGGTGTATTCAATAAAGAATTTTGTCAGTTTGAACTCACATACAGCCTGACTAGTGTTAGTTCTGTGAGAATTAAAACGCCATGAGTGGTAGTTTGAGGCCGGATCATCAACAGCTGAGCCAGGAGATATTGTTGTCACATCAGGGAGTGCCGTGAGAGCTCAACAGAGCGAGCAGGGGCTCGTTACAGTACCATTTTGGGGCACATATGAATTTATGATCACTTGGTATTACACTTTTTGTGGTGTAAGGTGATAAAAAATGGCTTTTTTGGCACATTTTTTAATTATTATTTTTTTATGGCGTTCACCAGACAGGTTGGATTACATGATATTTTTATAGAGCAGGTTGTTATGGACACAGTGATGCCTAATATGTGCATATTTAAAATTTTATTTTACACAATAAAAGCATTTTTGAAAAAAAAATGTTTTTGTGTTTCCATTTTCTGAAAGCCATATTTTTTTTATTTTTTGGGCGATTGTTTCATTAGTGCTAACTTTGGGTACATATGACTGTTTTGATTGCTTTTTATACAATTTTTTTGGAAGTGAGATGGGCAAAATTTCAATTTCAAAATTTCAGCTGCAGTACCGTAATAGGACCGCAGTCAGCCTATTACAATAATCATCCACTTGCATAAATATAAAATCGGTACTGCGCTCTAAAAGCTGATGATAACTGTGCTGGCAATGATATCTTATGGTGAACTGTAATACCTCCGTTCCCCCCAGCACCAGATTTCACAGTAACCAGGGTTAACCGGCTTTATCTTTTGCTTATATGTCAGTATCTCCGCATCCCAGGATGGTATCTGCGGCGTGGTCTGAGGCTGAATGACAGGTATCGTGGCTCCTCCAGTACACGCTTGTGGTTCGCGCCCGAGCAGCGTGAGAGTGACGTCACTGACTGTAAATACGGTGAGTCGCAGGTACCACGGAGATACTGACATATAAGCAAAAGGTAAAGCCACTCAACCCTGGTTTCTGTTGAATCTGGTGCTGGGGGGAATGGAGGTTCACAATAAGTTCACAATAAAATATCATTGCCAGCACAGTTATCATCAGCTTTTTGAACGCGGTACCGATTTTATATTTATGCAAGTGGAAAATTTCAATTCTGTCATGGTTTCCATTATGGCATTCACCGTGCGGGGAAAGTAACATGATCCTTTTATAGATTAGGTCGTTACGTACAGAGACGGCGATACCAAACATGTTTAGTATTTTAATTTTTTTTTAATTTTTAACCAATTGTATGTATATGTGCGGATATAGGAAGAAGTATGTTTGTTTTACTTTTTTTTCACTTTTTTTCTTACACTTTTTTGACCCAGACTCACTTGGTTCTTGCAGATCTAGTGGGTCTGATGGTTTACAATACATTGCAAACTGTATAGTCCACTGCAGTGTATTTTCAATTACACTTGCCTTTAGCAGGCTCAGATATACCACGGCAAGCCAGATTCCTCTGAAGGCGTCCTGTTGCCATGGTAACCATTGGGACATTGCCACAGCAGCTCAGTGGCCCGATGGTTAGCCCATTCCAAACAGCGGGCACTAAGTACTGCGTCATGGAAGGGGTTAAATGGACGCCATGTGTGCCAGCACCGATGACGGGCGTTTCAAGCAGATTGTCAGCTCCACTAAGCCATCATGAACGGTGGGTAGGCTGGGGCTCTGTGCTGCCACACCTAAAATCGAGGGGGGGCTACTTGCACAGCTCAGCGATCCTGTACTGGGGGGGGAGGGTTTATGTGTCCAGCCTTGATTGCGGGGTTGACGAGAGGAATGCAGGACCGCTGCGCTGCCATCCTGGGGGGGGGGGGCACAGACGGCCATACTGAACAGGGGGGATGGGCCGCTGCCAGAGCAGTGCAGCAGCCAGATTGTTAGCCCCTTCCATACTGAGGTCCTTAAGGACCACGGCATGGAAGGGGTTATGTCTGCAGACTTTCAGCTATGTTACAGCTGACAGTCTGCATCACTCTGCCATCCTAAAAGGGGGGGGGGTAGAGGAGGGAGAGAGCCCGGAGGAGTTACAGAGAATTCGTCAGATGATAGATTCCCTGTAAATCCACTAAGAGCAGCCTGCTGTGCATAGAAAGAAAAAAATGTATAATAAACATAACCAACTGGAAAAAATGATTTTCACCACAAAATAAATTAATTAGTGTAAAAAAAAGTTTTTTTTTACAAAGGTGTCCATATCCTTTAAGCCTTGGGTCTCTTGCACATGGCCGTTGAGATGCGGTGCGAAACGGAAGCACAGAACGGAACCCCACGGAAGCACTACGGAGTGCTTCAGTAGGGTTCTGTTCCTCAAAAAAATAGAACTTGTGAATGGGTCCGCGATCTGCATGCGGCTGCTCCACGGTCGGTGCCCGTGCATTGCAGACCGCAATTTGCGGTCCGCGGCACGGGCCCGGCCAGCACACGGTCGTGTGCAAGAGGCCTTATACTTATCAGTAATATAAGGATTGAGCTTTAAAGAGGACCTTTTATGGGTCCAAACATAATAAATTAAGTAGCAGAAGGATGTAGGGGTTCATGAAGGGATGTCCCTGCACTTACTATTATTTCTGTCCGGCGATCCGTTGCACTGCTACGGCCCCGGTTACATTCTCCCGCGCTGTATGCTTATCACTAGCATCGGAACACCAGGGAGGAAACATCATCTTCTCTCCCTGGGCATTCCTTCTCCCTGGCTGTAGCGCTGCCCAATCGCAGCGCAGAGCGTCACAGCCAGGGAGAGAAAAAAAAATCACCTCCTTCCTGGCTGTGACGCTCTGCACTGCGATTGGACAGCACTACAGCCAGGGAGAAGGAACGCCCAGGGAAAAAAGTTGTCTACTCTCAGATGTTCTTCTTAGATCTTAACTCTAATGCAAAGAGGAGACTGGCCCTTACTGAATGTAAGTCCCAAAAGGCGGACATAGTTTTCTTTCAGGAAACTCATTTTGATACAGAAGGTTCCTTTAAATTTGCTGCCCAAGCATATTTATTCAGCTAGTGCAGGTAGGAAGTCTGCGGGGGTAGCTATTCTCCTATCCGCTACCTGCCCTGTACAGGTGGAATCATATCGGGCTGACGCACACGGTAGATATGTTATACTTCAGGCGTCCCTTGGCGGCACTCCGCTTATTCTGTGTAATGTTTATGCCCCAAACTCGGGTCAAATCCCTTTTTTGAAAAAGGTGTTTTTAGAACTTGGCAAGTATTTACCAGCAGCCACTATTATAGGTGGCAACTTTAATACCTCCTTCTCGGAACACTGGGACAGACTGTTCCTCGGGAATGCCCCACCGACCAGAGATCAGCGTAGGTTGTCATGTCTCTTTAGATGTCTAATTAGACAGTATGCACTGTATGACTTATGGAGGGTTAACTACCCCTCGTCTAAGACGTATTCTTTCTATTCCCACCCACATTGCACTCATACTTGAATAGACTATTTTTTTTAAAACATTCCAGCACTTAGAATGTTAGGGGAGGCTGAGGTAGGCAATATCACGTGGTCAGACCACGTGCCGATTTCTATCACTCTTAACCCAGGAGTAAACCACACTAGACTCTGCCACTGGAGACTCAATGAGTCCCTCCTGTCTAAGCCCCAGATTAGGAAAGAGCTGGGTAAATCTTTGAAGGAGTATTTCTCTCAACCAGTCCTCTGCCTCTACTGTTGCCATGTTGTGGGAGGCATATAAAGCTGTCTTTAGGGGCATATGCATTGCTTTGGCTTCTCGGCTGAAAAGAGACTATAACCTGTGCTTTGATACCACCCTAGCCCAATTACAACAATTAGAGGCTCAACTAAGGTCCCGCTGCTCCTGCCATTTATTATGACGCATTGTGACTTTGCAAGCTAGATTGCGAGAATTGGCACTAGAAAGAAGCGGTAAACTCTTACTCTACTCACGACAACATTTTTATATGTGGGGGAATAAATCTCACACCATATTGGCCCGTCAATTGAGGGACTCAGCGGTGGCTAACACCCCAATGGCCTTGAGAAAAGGTGACGGTGGCGTGGTATATGATCCTTAAGCAATTTTGGACCAGTTTCAGAAATTTTATGCATCCCTCTATTGTCTCCCACAACAGGTGCCCTCCGACCCGGTAGACTGTCAGAACCTCTTTGCTTCATTTCTGAACCGGGGTAGCCTGCCAAGGGTACCACCAGAAGCCTTATCTGCACTCAACGCTCAGATCACGACTGAGGAAATACAAGAGGTAATCTCCCAATTGCCTAATGGCAAGTCACCCGAGCCGGATGGGTTACCTTATTCTTACTACAAGACGTTCTCATCCATTTAAGTACCACATTTATGCATCCTGTTTAACTCTTTTTTACTGGGTGCTGATGTCCCTGGGACTATGCTCCATTCCCACATTACACATCCCAACACCGGGCAAGGATCCCCTAGATTAGATTGCGCTAATTACCACCCTATTGCTCTTCTCAACTCCGATCTGAAGATTTTTACTAAACTATTAGCTGATAGGCTGTCGTACTGGCTCCCGCAACTCATACATACTGTTCAGGTTGGCTTCGCGAGGGGCCGTCAGGGTGGAGAAAACATGAGGAAGATTATCAACTTGATTTACATTGTCAACAAGCAGCACCAATGAGCTCTGTTACTGAGCCTAGATGCTGAGAAAGCGTTTGATCGCTTGAAGTTGGCCATTCATGTTCTTCACCCTGCAGACTTTCGAATTTCATGTTCCTTTTCTCACAGCCCTCTGTTCATTATATAGTCGCCCTACAGCAACAATTAAATTGCCATACGCCAACTCGACTCCATTTTAAATAAAAAATGGCACCAGACAGGGGTGTCCACTTTCCCCCCTCCTGTTTGTGCTATGTATTGAGCCATTGGCCGCTGCCTTTGGGTCTCACCCGGATATCCATGGAATTACCGTTAATCGGGTTAAATACAAAATTTCGCTATTTACGGACAAGGTCCTACTTACCTTATCAAACCTACACGTTACCTTGCCGAATCTTTTTGATTTGTTGGCAGTTAATGGCCGGCTCTCAGGTTACAAAGTCAATGCCTCAAAAATGGAGGCCCTCCCTTTAAATCTACCTATAGAAACCTTGGACCAGTTTAAAAATAACTTTCATTTTAGATGGCAGGACACTACTCTGCGTTACCTAGGTGTGCATTTGACGGTATTGTATTCGTCTCTGCATATCTGCATAATTTCCCCGCTTTATTCCGAGACCTCAAGCCGGAGATGAGCAAGTGGATGTCTCTTCCCATATCTATGTTTGGCCGCATAGCCGCATGTCTATTCTGCCGAAATTGCTGTATTTGTTTGAAACTCTTCCTGTGCACATCCCGAAAATGAAACTACGGGCCTTGCAGACGAGCATATTTAAATTAATATGCAATGAGAAGAGACATAGGATAGCTGGTAGCACTCTCACGGCCCTAAAGACCCAGCGTGGGTTGGCAGTTCCGGATATTGCTAGATATTATTGGGCCACCCACCTCAGAATGCTCCCGGCTCTACGCTTACTCCAGATGGATGGAAATAGTGAAGCTGTGGATAGCTCCAATACACCCTAACTCCCTTTTGTGGGCCTCAGTTCCGCAATCTCAGGTACCAGATTTATTGGGACCAATGTCACTCACATATAAAATATGGCTATACTGTAGACTGTACTGTACTTTGTAGTTTTTCGCTAATTTCTGAGAAGTCCTCCATGATGTCCTTCTTATTTACCCCCCTTTTTCAAACTGGGCTGCAGGCCTCCTTCTTTAAACCGTGGTTCTCCAAGAAGATGTTCAGATTTACAGACTTGGTTGACTATAGGACCTTACAGTTACTTTTATTTAACGAACTCAAGAGCTCTAGGTCACTTCCGGAAACATCTAGATACCATTAATTTCAAATTCAGCACCTGTTTAACACCCTATTCCATTCTACTCAGGTATCCACCCCTATACCGGTTGAAAAGGTGTGTAAACTCTCTGAATCGACCAGGGGCCTTATTTCCGAAATCTATGTACTCTCGTTTCTGGCATCTCCCGCATTTATCCGACATTCGTACATGTTGAAATGGGAATTGCTTTTGTACCGTCCTATTCCACTAGAGGAATGGAAGATGATTTGGAGGAAAGCCACTATGACGTTGACCTGTGTGACCCATAGAGAAAATACTTAGAAAATATTAATGTTTTGGTACCATACTCCCCGCGTATTGCATACGCTTAATCCCAACATTTGGGATAGATGCTGGAGATGTGGAACAGAGGAAGAATCACACCTTTATATTTTTGGGGACTGCAGAGTTATAAAGCCTTTCTAGGTTATGGTACAAGAAGTCCTTTCTAGCCTATGTGACATTCGATTTCCCCTAGAACCCATCATTTACTTACTGAACATCCCTCATGTACCCTTAACCACTTCAGCCCCCCTAGCTTAAACACCCTTAATGACCAGGCCACTTTTTACAATTCTGCACTACGCTACTTTCACCGTTTATTGCTCCGTCATGCAACTTACCACTAGAGATGAGCGAACTTTAAAAAAAGTCCTGTGTTCGGTGTTCTGGGTTGTGGTAAGTCATGCATCCAGTTATGGATTCCACTATAGCGGCATATGGAATCCATAAGGGGCGGCTGCCACCAACCCGAACTGTTGAACAGCCGAAGGATTTGATCCCGTGCTGAGCCACGCCCCCTGCACTGATCACATGACAGTGACGTCACCCCAGGTCCTTCGGCTGTTCAACAGTTCGGGTTGGTGGCAGCCGCCCCTTATGGATTCCATATGCCGCTATAGTGGAATCCATAACGGGATGCGCGACTTACCACAACCCGAACGCCGAACACCGAACTTTTTTTTAAAGTTCGCTCATCTCTACTTACCACCCAAATTAATTTTACCTCCTTTTCTTCTCACTAATAGAGCTTTCATTTGGTGGTATTTCATTGCTGCTGACATTTTTACTTTTTTTGCTATTAATCAAAAATGAACAAAATTTTTGCAAAAAAATGACATTTTTCACTTTCTGTTGTAAAATTAAAAAAAAAACTATATTTCTATATAAATTTTTCTATAAATTTATTGTTCTACATGTCTTTGATTTTAAAAAATCCAATAAGTGTATATTTATTGGTTTGGGTAAAAGTTATAGCATTTACAAACTATGGTGCAAAAAAGTGAATTTCGGCATTTTGAAGCAGCTCTGACTTTCTGAGCACCTGTCATGTTTCTTCAGATGCTAGAATGGCAGGATAGTATAAATACCCCCCAAATGACACCATTTTATAAAGAAGACACCCCAAAGTATTCGCGGAGGGGCATAGTGAGTTCATGTCTGATTTAATTTTTTTCACAAGTTAGCGGAAAATGACACTTTCCTTCGAAAAAATAATAATCATAAAGTTTCCATTTCTGCTAACTTCTGGCAAAAAAAAATAGTCTCCCACGGACTCACTATGCCCCTCAGTGAATACCTTGGGGTGTCTACTTTCCGAAATGGGGTCATTTGTGGGGTGTGTTTACTTTTCTGGCATTTTGGGTGGGGCTAAATTGTGAGCATCCCTGTAAAACCTAAAAGTACTCGTTGGAATTTGGGCCCCTTTGCGCACCCAGGCTGCAAAAAAGTGTCACTCATGTGGTAACGCTGTACTCAGGAGAAGTAGGGTAATGTGTTTTGGGGTGTATTTTTACATATATCCATGTTGGGTGAGAGACATATCTCTGTAAACTGACAACTTTGTATAAAAAAATTTAAAAAGTTGTCATTTACAGAGATATTTCTCACACCCAGCATGGGTATATGTAAAAATACACCCCAAACACATGCCCTACTTCTCCTGAATGCAGCGATACCACATGTGTGACACTTTTGCAGCCTGAGTGCAAAGGCCAAATTCCAACGAGTACCTTTAGGATTTCACAGGGCATTTTTACGCATTTAGATTCCAGACTTCTTCTCACGCTTTAGAGACCCCTAAAATGCCAGGGCAGTATAAATACCCCACAAGTGACCCCATTTTAGAAAGAAGACACCCCAAGGTATTCCGTGAGGGATATGGTGAGTTCATGTAAAATTTAATTTTTTGTCACAAGTTAGTGGAATATGAGACTTTTTAAAAAACAAAAATAAAAATATCAATTTCCACTAACTTGTGCCCAAAAAAGAAAATTTCTGTGAACTCGACATGCCCCTCACGGAATACCTTGGGGTGTCTTCTTTCCAAAATGGGGTCACTTGTGGGGTATTTATACTGCCCTGGCATTGTAGGGGCCCTAAAGAGTGAGAATCCAAATGCGTGAAAATGCCCTGTGAAATCCTAAAGGTACTCATTGGAATTAGGGCCCCTTTGCGCATCTTGGCTGCAAACAAGTGTCACACATGTGGTATCGCCGTACTCAAGAGAAGTAGGGCAATGTGTTTTGGGGTGTATTTTTACATATACCCATACTGTGTGTGAGAAATATCTCTGTAAATGACAACTTTTTAAAAATTATTATACAAAGTTGTCAATTTACAGAGATATTTCTCTCACCCAGCATGGGTATATGTAAAAATACACCCCAAAACACATTGCCCTACTTCTCCTGAGTACGGCGATACCACATGTGTGACACTTTTGCAGCCACGATGTGCAAAGGGCCCAAATTCCAATGAGTACCTTTAGGAGGGCATTTTTACGCATTTTTCTTCTCACGCTTTAGGGCCCCTAAAATGCCAGGGCAGTATAAATACCCCACATGTGACCCCATTTTGGAAAGAAGACACCCCAAAGTATTCCGTGAGGGGCATGGGGAGTTCATAGAAGATTTTTTTTTGGCACAAGCGGAAATAGATTTTTCATGGACTCACTATGCCCCTCAGCGAATACCTTGGGGTGTCTTCTTTCCAAAATGGGGTCATTTGTGGGGTGTTTGTACTGTTCTGGCATTTTGGGTGGGGCTAAATTGTGAGCAGCCCTGTAAAACCTAAGGGTACTCATTGGAATTTGGGCCCCTTTGTGCACCCAGGCTGCAAAAAAGTGTCACTCATGTGGTATCGCCGTACTCAGGAGAAGAAGGGAAATGTGTTTTGGGGTGTATTTTTACATATACCCATTTGGGTGAGAGAAATATCTCTGTAAATTGACAACTTTGTATAAAAATTTTTTAAAAGTTGTCGTTTACAGCGATATTTCTCACACCCAGCATGGGTATATGTAAAAATACACCCCAAAACTCATTGCTCTACTTCTCCTGAGTACGGCAATACCACATGTGTGGCACTTTTTTGCAGGCAGGATGCGCAAAGGGGCCCAAATTCCCATGAGTACCTTTAAGATTTCACAGGGCATTTTTACGCATTTGGATTCTCACGCTTTAGGACCCTTAAAATGTCAGGGCAGTATAAATACCCCACATGTGACCCCATTTTGGAAAGAAGGCACCCCAAGGTATTCCGTGAAGGGCATGGCGAGTTCACAGAAAAAAAAAATTTGGCACAAGTTAGCGGAAATTGATATATATATATTTTTTTTTTACAAAGTCTCATATTCCACTAACTTGTGACAAAAAATAAAATTTTACATGAACTCACCATACACCTCACCGAATACCTTGGGGTGTCTTCTTTCTAAAATGGGGTCACATGTGAGGTGTTTGTACTGCCCTTGCATTTGAGGGTCTCCGCAATCATTACATGTATGGCCAGCATGAGGAATTTCTGCTATTCTCCTCATATTGAGCATACGAGTAATGAGATTTTTTTTTTCCGTTCAGCTTCTGGGCTGAAAAAAAAAATTAAAAGCACAGATTTTTTCATTCGCATCGGTCAATGTGGATGAAAAAATCTCTGCCAAAATCAGTGACTGCGGTGCGGTGGGCTGGGCGCTAACTATCTAACAAGTAGCTAACTAACTGGTGGTGATAAGGGACCCTTATGCCCCATTCACACGTTCGCAATTCTGTTTGCGGAACGGAATTGCAGACCCATTCATTTCTATGGGGACAGACTTTGTCCCGCTCGGATCCGGAATTGCGGATCCGCACTTCCGGGTCTACACTTTCGTTCCGCAAAAATATAGAACATGTCCTATTCTTGTCCGTAATTGCGGACAAGAAAAGGCATTTTCTATATAGTTCTGGCAATGTGCGGATCTGCAAAATGCGGAAAGCACATTGCCAGTGTCCGTGTTTTGCAGGTCCATGGATCCGCAAAACACATATCGACATGTGAATGGAGCCTTACAGGGGGGGGTGATCAGTGACAGGGGGGTGATCAGGGAGTCTATATGGGGTGATCAGGGGTTAACAAGGGGTTAATAAGTGACAGGGGGGTGGTAGTGTGGTTCTTGGTGCTACTTTACATAGCTACCTGGTTCTCTGGTGGTCGATCCCAGCAAATGGGACCACCAGAGGACCAGGTAGCAGGTATATCAGACGCTGTTAACAAAACAGCGTCTGATATACATGTTTGATGCGATTTATTTTGCATCTACAGCCTGCCAGCGATTGATCATCGCTGGCAGGCTGTAGTATAACTGCTGAGCCGCGATCTGCTGTGAACGCGCGTGCGCGCGTGTTCACAGGAAATCTCGCCTCTCGCGAGATGACGCGCCACCGCGTCAAGGTGGAACAAGCCTGCCGCCGCCTGGAAGCAGCCCTGCGTTAGGCGGTCGGCAGGCGGTTAAATAAGTATTCTTTAAGACTGTTGCTTCATGTTCTAACGGCAGCTAGACTGTAGGGATTAGGTAAGGGACTGTAATTATAAAAAAAAATCTGTAGCCTTTTTTATAAGTAAGTCTTTACTTAACAACCCTTTTAAAACCGTTTCTGTAATATTTCCTTTTCTATTTACAGGTGAAGGATTTGGGGCATAGGTTTCAGCACGGATTTGGTGACAAAAACTGGACTGAATGTGCGCTGAAAAGTACAATGGGAGGCCCTTCCGTAGTTCATACAGCTGAGGCTTTTTACCACCTGGTTTTTAAGACCGCGCCAAGAGGTCCATTCTTGGTGTGGTTACTTCACAGATGCTTCGCAAAGCCACAGCAGGAGCCTTCTTTTGGTTTAGCTCCATTCAATTGGGCTAAAACTAGGCCGGTTCAGCATGAAAACCCAAAGCACAGCAGTTTCTGCCATGGGATATGCAGAGGATTTTGTCACAGACGAAATCCTCTATCTGAACATACCCTTAATGTCACTGAGCAACATGTCAGTTGGAGACATATGTACAGACATCACTAAATTATTGTGTAAACAAAACTGGCTAAGAACCTGATCAGCAGTGGTGGGGGATTGGAGAGGAATTGAAAAGGAAAATAAATGGAAAAGTTAAATTCTTTTTCCCTGCATTTTAAAACTACAGAGACATATTGTTACCCCTAGAAAACAAACATTTAATTGAAGAAGATCAACTACAATAAGAAATCACATTGTTGATTTGCTTTATTCCTATATTATTTAGTTACCTGCATATTAAGTAATGTAACTTATTATAAACAAAGCAGCACAATGCAAAAAATGCAGAGATGTGGTTTTAAAATACAAATCCTTTAATGACCTCTGGTGGTCATAACTAAAATGACATCAGTTTGTCCCTGACAGAACATAAAGCTCACATTAAGGGCTTATGCACACGAATGTGCCGTGTTTTGCGGTCTGCAAATTGCGGATCTGCAAAACACAGATGCTGCCCGTGTGCCTTCCGAAATTTGCGGAACGGACGGCCCATTATAGAAATGCGTATTCTTGTCTGCAAAACAGACAAGAATAGGACATGCTCTATTTTTTTGCAGGGCCATGGAACAAAGCAACAGAAGCAGACAGCACATGGACTGCTGTCCACATCTTTTGCGGTCCCAATGAAGTGAATGGGTCCACATCCAAGCTGCATGAGCCCTAAAGCTTTCAAATAAATGATGCATGACACTTTTACACAAAATTCTGCATATAACAAGTACATAAGTACTCTTATTTGAATATTCATGTCCAAACTTGGCAGGGTCGTTGTTACTTAACCACTTTCAGACCGGGCCATTTACCTCCTTCCTGACCAGGCTTAATTTTGCAAATCTGACTTGTCACTTTATGTGGTAATAACTCTGGAACTCTTTTACTTATCCAAGCCATTCAGAGAATATTTTCTCGTGACACATTGTACTTCATGGTATTGATAAATTTGAGTGAATATATTTTACCTTTATTTATTAAAAAAATCCAAAAGTTAACAAAAATATGAAAAAATTCACTGTTTTCTAAATTTGAATCTCTCTGCTTTTAAGATAGATAGTGATGCCTCATAAAATATTTATTAATTAACATTCCCCATATGTCTACTTTATGTTGGCATCATTTTAGTAATGTAATTTTTTTTTTTAGGAAGTTAGAAAGATTTAAAATTTTAGAAGCACCTTTTGAAATATTTAAGAAAATTTCCAAAGTCAACTTTTTTAAGGACCAGTTCAGTTCTGAAGTCACTTTGTGGGGCTTACATAATAGAACCAACCCATAAAAGACCCCATTTTAGAAATGACACCCCTCAAACTATTCAAAACGGGTTTTAGAAACGTTGTTACCCTTTAAATATTCCACAGGAATTAAAGCAAAATAGAGGTGAAATTTCAAAATGTCACTTTTTTTTGCAGATTTTCTATTTTTGTCAATTTTTTCCTGGAACACATCAAGGGTTACCAACAAAACAAACCTCAATATTTATTACCTTTATTCTGCAGTTTGCAGAAAGACTCCATATGTGGTTGTATACTGCTGCTTGGGCACACGACAGGACACAGAAAGCAAGGAGCGCCATATGGTTTTTGGAGGGCAGATTTTGCTGGAATGGTCTTTGAGCATTTGAAGAGTGCATTTGAAGAGGCCCTGAGGTAACCCCACAGTGAAAACACCCAAAAAGTGAACACATTTTGCAAACAACACCACCCAAGGAATTTTTAAGGTGTGCAGCGAGCACTTCACTCAACAGCTGTTTCACAGAATTTGTAATACTTGGGTGTTAAAATGAAAAATTACATTTTTTTTACAAGAAAATTGTGCTTTAGGCCCAAACTTTCTTTTTTACAAAAGATAACAGGAGAATAGCCCCCCCCCCCCAATTTGCTAGCCACTTTCTCCTGAATACAGTAACACCCCAATTGTGGTCATACATTGTTATTTGGGGATACACCAGGACTCAGAAGGAAAGGGGCAGCATCTGGATTTTCTAAGGCCTCTTTCACGCGGATTTGCTCCGGATCCGTCCCGGGTGCATTGCGGGAAACCCGCGCTTGAGTGCGCACGCAATTTCAGTCATTTTGACTGCTATTGTGTTGCGTAGTTCAGTTTTTTCCACGCAAGTGCAATGCATTTTGGGTTTGGGTTCATTGTTGTGAAGCATGTTCTATATTCTGTGTTTTTCACGCAACGCAGGCCCCATAAAAATGAATGAGGCTGAGTGAAAATTGCATAGCATCTGCAAGCAAGTGCGGATGCAATGCAATTTTCATGCATGGTTGCTAGGAGATGATGTTAGTAAATTGATTAAAGTCAGTTTACTGTATTATTTTCCCTTATAACATGGTTATAAAGGAAAGTAATAGCATTCTTAATACATAATGCTTACTAAAATCTGACTTGAGAGGTTAAAAAAAAAAAAATTAAACTCACCTCATTCACTTGATCGCGCAGCCATCATCGTCTTCCTTCTTCTTCTTTTAGGACCTGCAAAAGGACCTTTGATGACATAATCGCGCTCACCACGTGGTGAGCTTGGTGACGTTAGCGCAGGTCCTGCTGAATGAAGATAAAAGGATTCACTTAGTAGATCATGTGATCTTTTTATAGATCCAGTCATAACGGATGCAACGATACCAAACAAACATGTCTATTTTTTTTATTTTTATGTTTTATACAATAAAAATATTTTTAGAAAAAAATATCATGTTTTTGTGTTGCCTTTTTCTTAGAGCCATATTTTTTTCCATTTTTCTGGCTATAGTCTTGTGTGTGGACTTGTTTTTTGCAGGACGAGGTGATGTTTTTATTGCTACCATTTTGCGGTACATACAACTTTTTTATTGATTGATATTATGTTTTTTGTGAGGTGAGGTGACAAAATAAAACTGTTTTGGCATAATTTTTGTTTCAATGCAGGGCTGATTGAGGTCTATGGACAACCCGACAGCTCCTGCACTCCTCCGGCCCCGGCGATCATATGATCACCAGGCCGGGACAGGAAATGGCACAACGCTTCATCAGCTGTATACACAGCGCCCATTGAGCGCTGTGTATACAGCGATCTAGAAGGCAGGGACCCCCAGGAACAGTCCCTGCCTTCTCTCTGGGGTGCCCTACTGTCACTGACAGCAGGCCCCCTGCTCGGCAGCTGCACGATTAGCATGCAGCTTCCATCTCTGAAAGGATGTTGCAGAACGTCCATTCAGAGATAAACCGACCACCCAGGACGTTTATAGTCAATGGGTGGCAGGGAAGTGGTTAAGGGGGCCCAAAAGGTGGTAGAAAACAGTGTTCCCTCAAAGCATTTGTACCTATTGAATAGGGAAGTTAGGGATCTGTGTGATGTTCCTCTAAGGCTACTTTCACATTTGCAGCACAGCTCTCCAGCAGGCTGTTCTGGCAGAGAACAACCTGCCAGAGTTCTCCAGATGCATTGAATGTTATTGCAATACCCGCTGGACCCATTGACTATACTGGGATCCGGCAGAGATCCAGCAGCTACTGTGCAAATATGCTGAGATTCTGCGGGACAAAAAATGCTGCATACAATAGTGTTTGTCTAACTGATTGCCGCCATTCTATGCTGGAAGAGCATGCTGGAGATCGGCGGCACATTTACACAGATAATCTGGACCATTGGTGTAAATGCAGGTTTATTCACTGATCCCTCTGCACAGCTTGACATACAGTAACTGTAGCTTGTGAGCCCACTACATACAAGCAGCAGGTGTTTTTGGTGGGGCGGGTCTAGGGGGTATAACTTGATGGATGATATACTGCTTTGCTCATACACCCTTGAGGAAGCCAGTCAGGCGAAATGGTCGTCGGGTGGTGACACTGGTCGGTATGCTTTTCTTATGAACTTTATGTGGAGAGTGGGCAGTTTACTGTTAGGGTTTCTCATATGCCTTGTAGCACTTATGCAGAGCACTTTAGCTCTCTGAAGTTTAACCCCATGTATGTGTACATTCCTTGTATACATGTTCCATGCCTCTCTTCCTGTTCAGTGCATTTATCCAGACCAGTGTATGTCTTCTAGGGAGGTACTTTTCCTCCACCTCTTTTATGTCTGCCAATCCTGCTGTATATGTTTGTGGGTGATGTTTTTTATAAATTGTTGTTTAATAAAGTAACATTTGATTGATCACTTAACTGTGTAGTATGTGTTTGTAGGTGTTTTATGCTTATCACACAGTGGGTGAACAGTTGGTCACTATTTGGTTGGTGTTTATTTAAATTTTGTGATATCTTTTCAGATTTCCGTAATATGGATTTTCGTTCTCGCGATGTTACCTGGTCATCGCAGGTGCAGACATTATTCGTTGGGGGCATTGGAGGAGGGGATGACCCGGCCCAAAGGAGTCTGAGGGAATTGAAGGCAAGCCACAATAATTTATTACATACCAGGATGAGAACCTGGTGGAATAAAGCTACGTTACAACAATATATGCTTAAAAACTTTTTGCATGGACAAACCTTCCCATCCTATGGTCGAGATGATGAGGAATTTTGCAGGAGATAGGAGAAAATTTGTGATTCGTGCTCACGAGAGTTGATTCTGGCCATTATTGATTTAAATACTAGTATCTTGGGTCGGCTGGAGACGGAGATTGGGCACTTGGAGCAATCATTGTTACAACAGTTGTCTGGGGTGGATCTGGATGAATATAATAAGGAAGTTGATGGTATTATGGTGAATTGGGAGAAACAGATTAAGAATACTAAATTTAAGAAATCTCAGCGCAATTTGGCGGATATTGAAAACAACAGAGTCTACAAATGGAAAAATCCAGGGCAAATGGAACGTTCTAGATCCAGATCTATCTCAATATCATCATCCACTTCGCAAAGTGGGGACAAGAGGAATCAGACACTAGCGTCCAGACGTTATCTGAATAGGACCAATAAACGGAAGTATGGAGATGCATACCATCCAACAAACAAAAGACGGCCTGATACTGGATCTGGTACCTTACAAGTAATTAATTTGTCAACTTAGATCTTGACTCAGGACCAGCTTTCCATTTTGGGGAAGGGTCTATCATTCTCCCCGTCCAACTGTCTTGATGTTTTTTCCACAGTGAAGGACGTACACCTCTTCACGAGGAAACTTGCTTTTAAAAAAAAACTGCCATCCGAACAGGAATCCACATTTTACAACAAGTATGGAATTAGAGGCTTTGGCAACTCTCAGATCACTATTAGAGGAACAGGAGGCTGCTTCATAGGGGGGTGAGTTCCCTCATATATTGAAACCAAAATCTACTAAGTTTCCTATGCTGGCCCAATTCCCTCAAATTGATCTTTTTGTTGTTCGGTTGGTGTGTAAAGAATTGGTGGTGATTCCAAAGCGAAGGGGCCCTGATAATTGTACAGAGGGCGAGAGACGGGCTCTCAAGGAAATGCAGTTATGGACAGATGTCATTATAAAGGGTGCAGATAAGGGTGGGAATATCGTAATTTGGCCCCGACAGATGTATGAAAAAGGGGCTTGGAGACAGCTTAATGACAAGAAGTGTTACGTGAAACTCACATTTAATCCCACCCTCAAATTCACGATTGAACTTGAGAGGATTTTACAAGAAGGTGTTACTAGTGGTGTTACTTCATCTCGGGAACGTTCATACTTATTGACAGCATACCAGGTGACTCCCACCCTGTACCTTCTCCCGAAGGTGCACAAAAATCTGAATCAACCACCTGGGAGACCTATTGTGTCCGGGGTGGGGGCCTGAATGACATGATTTGCAAATACATTGAAGCTTTCTTACATCCACTAGTGGAAACCCTCCCATCTTATTTAAAAGATACAATGGATATTTTGAAGAAGGTGGAGGATTCTCAATTGGAGAACGACATGCTGATCGCAACTTGCGATGTCGAATCCCTTTATACCTCAATCCGTCATTGTGATGGCGTGGAGGCGGTTCGGTTTTTTCTCTGCGGTAGCAACATGGAACCCTCAAAGAGCAGGTTTATTATTCAGTTGCTTGAATTTGTGCTTACATACAATTTTTTCACGTTTGGGGGATCGTTTTTCCAACAGCTCCAGGGAACTGCGAAGGGGGCGTCTTGTACGCAAATTTATTCCTGGGGCTGTGGGAAAAAGAGATCCTCCAGACGGATCCAGTACCTGGTGTGGAAAGGGTCCAATATTGGGGCAGGTACATAGATGACCTGCTAATTATCTGGCAAGGTACATCGGATGACTTTAGTGCATTCATCAAGGTACTGAAAAACAATTATAGGAATATAAAACTTACCTTTAAGACTGGCCGGACCCGTATGGATTTTCTGGATGTTTCATTGAGTGTCGAGTTAGAGGGGAGGATTAAAACTGACCTTTATAGAAAGGAAACATCTGTTAATGCTTTATTGTCAGCACAATCAGCACATCCAGCCAAATTAGTCCACAGTATACCTGTGGGACAATTTTTGAGGGCGAGGCGTATTTATTCTGGCGAACATTCTTTTGAATTGCAGGAGCTTAGAAGAAGGTTCCGTGAACGGGGTTATACAGAGCGATTCATTAAAAACGGATACCGTAGGGCAAAAGCAGCTAAACGATCGTAATTACTACATCAAAGGAAAAACAAGACAAAAGATGGGGCCGAAGTACCAAGGTTTATTACCACGTATAACTCTCAATGCTATGCAGTGAAGGAGATTCTCAAAAAGTACTGGGGTCTGTTGACATTGGATCCACAATTGAAGGATGTTATTCCCGCTGACCTCTCTATCACGTATAGACAGGGTCACAATCTGCGGGAGAAGTTGGTGAAAAGCCATTATACTATACAACAGCCAACATTGTTTGTATCCAGAGGTCCTAAGTGGGGCAATAGGCAATGTGGGAGATGCAATTTGGGAGATGTGTGGCATGCCCCAATATGGAGAAGACCGAAGTCTTCTGGAAGTCCACTAAATCTAAAGAATATAAGATCACACATACCATCATCTGTTCCACCACAGGTATTGTTTACTGGGCGGAATGTCCATGTGGACTGATTTATGTGGGCATGACCACCCAACAATTCAAGAAGCGCATTCGCGAGCATGTCCTGGGTATAGAGGCTGCGAAAGATACTAAGGTTGAGGAGTTACATACCCTTACCACCATTCCCAGACATTTTAAGGCAAAACATAATTGCGATGGATCGCTTTTAAGGTTTGGGGGTATAGACCACGTTTTTGCCTCTCCTCGTGGTGGTGATTGGAGGAAGTATTGGTGCAGCGGGAGACCGCTGGATATTTTTGTTGGAAACTATTACCCCTTTAGGCCTGAATGATAAAAATAGCTTGGCACCTTTCTTGTAGGCTACCTTCTGTTGCTTGATCTCCTCTAGGTGCTGGGTCATAGGAACATTGGGTGGGTCCCTTTTTAATTGTTTTTAAATTATTCATTTTAGTGTATTTGTTGTCATAAGGGATTTATAGGCCCATGGTTACATATTTAGTGGTCTTGAAAAGGTCTTCTCGGTTAAGTATATCTGTTCTTTAGTTTTTCCCCCCTTTCCCTTGCCCTACTTTGTCTGTTGAAGTCTCCTATTATTGCCCCACACTCCATTCTCTTATTGCCCCATACTACCAACATTAAAAAAAAGAAAAATAGAAAATTAAAAAAAATAAAAATTGGAATTTTTATTTATTTGAAAGTTTTTTTTGTTTTTCTTAGTTTAAGTATTAAAAAAAAGTAGTAAAGTAGAAAAACATAATAAATGCTATATAAGTTTGGTAAACATACCAGCAGAATAAAGTTGCCATTAGTGATGAACGAGCATGCTCAGCGGAATATCTGTTCGAGTCTCCGCCCTGCACGTTTCGCCAGTTTTAAGCAGCCAATAAAGGTGCAGGTAATTACTGCCCTCACTTTAATGCCAGTAGCCAGTCTCAGGGACAGTGCTTCAGAAGGGACAGATAGTGCAGGAAGAGACATTTGCTGTTTTTACTACCAAAAGCTTTCAACGACCCCAAAGTCCTTTTAAGGAATACTGTGTGTGTTTGGCAGCAGCAAGATATTTTTATTTTATACCTTTAGTGACATATACTGTACATCATTCACAGACTGTGTCTTTAATAATCTGGGCCACTTCTAATGTCCATATCCTGTGGTGTTCTGTAACCAATACTATAGAATATCTGCAAACTGTTTTTGTATTACAAATTCCAATAATCTGGGCCACATCTAGTGTCCATAATCTGTGGTGTTCTCTAACCAATACTGTAGAACATCTGCAAACATTGTCTCTATTACAAATACCAATAATCTGAGCCTAATATAGGGTCCATATTCTGTGGGTTTCTGTGGCATATACTGTCCTGAATCCGAAAACGGTGTCTTTAGCGGACAGTAAAACAATCTGCGCCACATCTAGTGACAAAACTATAAATATGAAGAAGGCGAGCACTAAGGGACAGGGAAGTGGACGTGATGCTGATGGTTCACGCAGAGGCCGTGGCCCTGGGCGCAATTATACTGTGCCTGCTGCCAGTGCACCAGAAAAAAAAAAACATCCACCGTACCTAGCTTCATTTCCAACTTAGCTGGACGGCGCATGACAACACTGTCCAAGTCAGACCAGTGAGAACAGTTGGTCGGTTGGATTGCTGAAGATAATGATTCCAGTCAGTTAAGCACCACCCTCTCGTCCAGTCTCTATAGCCAAGAGTCTGGTCAACCGAATCCTCATTCTGAACATCCCTCCTCCCACCATGAAGAGGCTTGCCAAACGAGTGATCCCACACTGGGATATTCCGAGGAGCTTTTTCCAGCACCACTATTAGATTTGGCCCTCATGCCCAGCACACTTGAAGAGGTACCTGAGATATTGTGCCTTGATTCCCAACCTCTTGAGCCTTCACAGTCTCAAGAAGATGACGGTGGAGAACTGCAATCATTCATTCATGAGGTGGATGATGATGAGACACAGTTGTCAATCATTGACGTTGTGGTTAGGTCAAATCAGGAGGATGAGCAGAGTGAGGAAGTGGAAGAGGAGGTGGTGGACGATGAGGTCACTGACCCAACATGGGAAGGTTAAAAGCTGAGCGAGGACAGCAGTACAGAGGGGGAGGGATCCACAGCACCGCAACAGTCTGGAAGAGGCAGTGGGGTTGCAAAACGGAGAATTCGGCCCACACCAAACAGGCCCGCAACCGTTACACTGAGCACCCCCATGCGTAAATCTACCTTGCCAAGCGGTAGGCGTTCCGCAGTATGGCACTTTTTTAGGAGAGTGCAGACGACAAAAGTGTGGCAGTTTGCAACCTGTGCTGTACCAAAATGAGCCGGGGCAGGAACACTAGCAACCTGACCACCACCAGTATGATCCACCACATGAAATCCAAGCACCTAATAAGTGGGCCGAACGCCTGGGTCCACAATCTGGGTCTGCGGGTCACACCACTGCCTCTTCTTCCCCTGTGTTACGCACTCTCTGGCCAATCCCCTGTGGAAGGCGCAGGCCCGGATGCCCTTCGCCCTGCACATGGACCTTCGCATGAACCGTCAGCAACAACATCCACTTCCCTGTCCAAGCGCAGTGTCCAAATGTCAATAACCCAGGCATTTGAACGCAAGTGCAAATACTCACCCACCCACAGGCTATAGCTCTAAATGTGCAACTTTCAAAATAACTGGCCCTTGAAATGTTGCCATTTAGGCTTGTGGACACTGAGGCCTTCCGCAGCCTGATATCGGCGGCCGTCCCACGGTACGCAGTCCCTAGCCGCCACTATTTTTCACGGTGTTCCGTGCCCTCCTCACACCACCATGTGTCCCAGAACATCACCCGTGCCCTGACCAACACACTTACTGGGAAGGTCCACTTCACCACAGACACATGGACAAGTGCTGGTGGCAAGGGACGCTACAATTCCATGACCGCACAGAGGGTGAATGTTGTGGAGACCAGGAGTGAGTCGTACCCTGGGATGGCACTGGTGCTACCCACGCCCAGGATTGCGGCCCCTATGTCCGTTAGGGTCTCTCCCAGCAGCTATGTTACTGGCTCCAACCCCAACTTCTGCACCTCCACTTCAGCTCAGAAGCAGGTCCTCGCCCCTAATGTTTTAGAGGGTCACCAGCAGGCCCTTGCTCCAAATGTTTTTGAGGGTCACCAGCAGGCCACCAATCATAATTTTTCAAGGGTGTGTATGATGCCCTCCTTTATGTGTAATAAAGGGTGTATTGTAGTGCCGGTTCCTTGTAATTTTTGGCAGTCCTTTCACTTCACGCTCAACCGGCAAAAAACTAGCTCTGTAGACAGAAATATAAAAAAGTTATTGGTGTCAGAATGCAAACTTTTTTTTATATATATATTTAAAAGGTTTTTTGTTTTTCTTAGTTTAAGTAGTCTAAGTAGTAAAAAAAAAGTAGTAAAGTAATAAAACATAATAAACACTATATGTTTGGTATCAAACACACCTCCCCTGCATAACGGAAACAGAACGGATCCGTTTTGCAGCCTATAGACTTCTATTATGACAGAATTAATAGCGGAATGCCTCTAAAGGCATTCCATTATGCATTTCGTCTTAGAATTGCATTACGGTCCGTGGTAACGGAATCCGTCTTTTACCAACAAACGAAGTGTGAACGGATTTCAATATATGAAATTCGCTCATCTCTAACCACGATCTTGGACATTATCTACAGTAATACATGATTTTTACACTATCTTTTTAGTTTTCGACAGTGTTTCGTTGTGATCATCGAAACCTGTGCTGAAATACACAGTCCAGGCAACTATGCTGTGTTAACATAATGGAAAGGATTTCTGTGCACATGAACGTCATTCCTGACAATGTATTTCAGTGCAATTTTAAATGCTGACAACTAAAGATGCGTGAATTTTTCCAAATTTCGATTTGCTGGTTCGCCGTATTTTTGGGGAAAATTTGGTTCGATCTGAATGTATTCACGGCAAATTACATTCAAAAATGGCTATTTCCTGGCTGCTGAGATAATACTGTGAGTCCGTATGACATGCAAATGACATGCGTCGCTCTTAGAATCACTGCACACTTCAATTATTTGGGCGGTCACGGGGCCAAAACTGACCAAATACCTCAAGCATGAACTCAGCCTTAGGCCTCATGCACACGACCGTTTTTTTATGCTGTCCGCAAAAAGGGGTTCCGTTGTTCAGTGATCCGTGTCCGTTTTTGCCTTCCGTTGTGTTTCCGTGTGTCTTCCGTTTTTTTAGCGGACATGACCCAAAAGATTTTACCAAAAGACAGGCTGACAATGTTTCCCAAGTGCCTGCCAAGGGATCCGCAAAAAAAAGGGACACGGAACATGGATGACACATGGATGGCCATCCGCATTTTTCACGGACCCATTGACTTGAATGGGTCCGTGAACCGTTTTTCACGGACAAGAATAGGGCAGGTTATATTTTTTTGACGGACTGGAATCACGGACCACGGACGCGGAGGACAAACGGTGCATTTGCCGAGGTTTTCACGGACCCATTGAAAACCAATGGGTCCGCAGAAAATCACGAAAAACGGAGCAACGGACACAGAATCAAACAACGGTCGTGTGCATGAGGCCTTACAGGTCAATGTTAGTGTCAAGAAGAAGCGCACTCCTTTTACACTGTCGTCAGCTTATTCCACATAGATGTAAACAGAACCTGTTCTATTAAACGCTTATAAAAGTAGAGCCCACCGTGACAGAGTGGAGAGGGTGTCAGCAGTAAGTTTGTGTTGACGTCACTGATTATTTTGCCCTTCCTCTGATCCGTCAGAACAATAACCCCCCAAAAAAACGGATCCTGTCAAGCATTTGCCTTTACACGGTCAGCATTTGGTCAGTTCTCCATCAGTATTGCTAATGCCAAAAAAAACAGGAGTGGATGAGGAGGCCACAGAGTGGCAAGACAATGAGAGATTGTGGAGGTGACATTTTTACTTTTTTTGATATTTTGCTTTTTTGACGAAATTTTTGCAAAAAATTGACATTTTTCACTTTCTGTTTGAAAATTTGTCAAATAAAACTACATTTCTCTACAAATTTTTCGCTAAATTTATTGTTCTACATGTCTTTGATAAAAAAAAATGCAATAAGTGTACATTTATTGGTTTGGGTAAAAGTTATAGCTTTTACAAACTATGGTGCAAAAAAGTGAATTTCCGCACTTTGACTTTCTGAGCACCTGTCCTGTTTCCTGACGTACTACAATGCCCAGACAGTAGAAAACCCCCACAAATGACCCCATTTCGGAAAGTAGACAACCTAAGGTATTCACTGAGGGGCATAGCAAGTTCATGGAAGTTTTTATTTTTTGTCACAAGTTAGCGGAAATGTTTTTTGTTTTTTTTTTCAAAACATTTCATTTTCCGCAAACTTGTGACAAAAAATAAAAAAATCCCTGACGAAGGAGCCCGATAGGCTCCGAAACGCGTTGGAGACCCTTTTTGTCCCTTGGAGGCATCCATACCTATTGCGGTGACGTCACACGCACAAGTTCCAGGAAACCAAGCCGAGTTCCCTCGCACGAGCTGCTGCTGCCGGCCGGAGCGCTGCCCGTGTTTGTAGGTAGAACAACTAACACCGAGGACGACAGCTTCATGGGAAGCGAAAGAACGCCGGAAAGAAACTGAAAGATTGTCTTACCACCACATCTCAGGAACAGGTAATAGAAAACTATACCACTGACTATCTATAACTCAATAGTATTCTAGTTAGCGCGGGTATCCCAACAGAACCGCTCTAATCAGATCTCCTCTACAGACGGACCTCCCCTTATCTACCAACAGTATAACTATTATTCAATTGTAGCTATTGGATACAGATTAGTTTTAAGAAAGTTGTATACACTTGCCCCATATCAGCGCAGGTATCCCAACCTGGTTAATTTAACCAGATCCCCTTTACAGATGTACCTCCTTGTGAGTAGTGGCAGCAGACTCACTGGATATCTAGCAGCGATCCCCGATTAGGGGAGAGGGAGCAGTTAAAATAAAAATAAAACGGCAGCGCAGGTGAGCACATTTGAATAAATATCACTTTTATATAAAAAAATAATTTCATGAACTCACTATGCCCATCAGCGAATACCTTAGGGTGTCTACTTTCCGAAATGGGGTCACTTGTGGGGTATTTTTACTGCCCTGGCATTTTAGGGGCCCCTAAAGCGTGAGAATCCAAATGCGTAAAAATGCCCTGTGAAATCCTAAAGGTACTCATTGGAATTAGGGCCCCTTTGCGCATCTTGGCTGCAAAAAAGTGTCACACATGTGGTATCGCCGTACTCAGGAGAAGTAGGGCAATGTGTTTTGGGGTGTATTTTTACATATACCCATGTTGGGTGAGAGAAATATCACTGTAAATTGACAACTTTTTATAATTTTTTTTTAAAAGTTGTCGTTTACAGCGATATTTCTCACACAAAGTATGGGTATATATAAAAATTCACCCCAAAAGTCATTGCCCTACTTCTCCTGAGTAAGGCATTACCACTTGTGTCACACTTTTTTGCAGCCAAGATGCGCAAAGGGGCCCTAAAACCAATGAGTACCTTTAGGATTTCACAGGGCAATTTTACGCATTTGGATTCCAAACTACTTCTCACGATTTAGGGGCCCCTAAAATGCCGGGACAGTAAAAATACCCCACAAGTGACCCCATTCTGGAAAGTAGACACACTAAGGTATTCGCTGATGGGCATAGTGAGTTCATGGAAGTTTTTATTTTTTGTCACAAGTTAGCGGAAATGGAATTTATTTTTATTTTTATTTTTTTTTCTCAAGTCTCATATTCCACTAACTTGTGACAAAATTTTTTTTTTTACATGAACTCACTATACCCCTCACAGAATACCTTAGGGTGTCTACTTTCCGGAATGGGGTCACTTGTGGCGTATTTTTACTGTCCCGGCATTTTAGGGGCCCCTAAAGCGTGAGAAGCGGTTTGGAATCCAAATGAGTAAAAATGTCCTGTGAAATCCTAAAGGTACTCATTGGATTTAGGGCCCCTTTGCGCATCTTGGCTGCAAAAAAGTGCCACACATGTGGTATCGCCGTACTCGGCAGAAGTAGGGCAATGTGTTTTGGGGTGTATTATTACATATACCCATACTGGGTGTGAAAAATATCTCTGTAAATGACAACTTTTTCAATTCTTTTATACAAAGTTGTCAATTTACAGAGATATTTCTCTCACCCAGCATGGGTATATGTAAAAATACACCCCAAAACACATTGAACTACTTCTCCTGAGTACGGCAATACCACATGTGTGGCACTTTCTTGCAGCCTGGGTGCGCAAAGGGGCCCTAAAACCAATGAGTACCTTTAGGATTTCACAGGGCATTTTTACGCATTTGGATTCCAAACTCCTTCTCACGCTTTAGGGGCCCCTAAAATGCCGGGACAGTAAAAATACCCCATATGTGACCCCATTCCGGAAAGTAGACACCCTAAGATATTCGCTGATGGGCATAGTGAGTTCTTGGAAGTTTTTATTTTTTGTCACAAGTTAGCGGAAATGGATTATTTTTTTTCTTTTTTCTTACAAAGTCTCATATTCCACTAACTTGTGACAAAAAATTCTTTTTTTACATGAACTCACTATACCCCTCACAGAATACCATAGGGTGTCCACTTTCCGGAATGGGGTCACTTGTGGGGTATTTTTACTGTCCCGGCATTTTAGGGGCCCCTAAAGCGTGAGAAGCGGTTTGGAATCCAAATGAGTAAAAATGTCCTGTGAAATCCTAAAGGTACTCATTGGAATTTGGGCCCCTTTGCGCACACAGAGAGCAAAAAAGTGGCACACATGCGGTATCGCAGTACTCAGGAGAAGTAGGGCAATGTGTTTGGGGGTGTATTTTTACATATACCCATACTGGGTGTGAAAAATATCTCTGTAAATGACAACTTTTTCCATTTTTTTAAAGAAAGTTGTCAATTTACAGAGATATTTCTATCACTAAGCATGGGTATATGTAAAAATACACCCCAAAACACATTGTCCTACTTCTCCTGAGTACAGCGATACCACATGTGTGCCAATTTTTGCAGCCAAGATGCACAAAGGGGCCCCAATTCCAATGAGTACCTTTAGATTATGCCATTTTTACGCATTTGATTCAACTCTTCTCACGCTTTAGGCCCCTAAAATGCCAGGACAGTAAAAATACCCCACATGTGAACCCATTCTAGAAAGTAGACACCCTAAGGTATTCTGTGATGGGCATAGTGAGTTCTTGCAAGATTTTATTTTTGTCACAAGTTAGCGGAAATGTTGATTTTTTTTTTTTTCTTACAAAGTCTCATATTCCACTAACTTGTGACAAAAATTCAATCTTTACATGAACTCACTATACACCTCAGCAGAATACCATAGGGTGTCCACTTTCCGAAATGGGGTCACTTGTGGGGTATTTTTACTGTCCCGGCATTTTAGGGGCCCCTAAAGCGTGAGAAGCGGTTTGGAATCCAAATGAGTAAAAATGTCCTGTGAAATCCTAAAGGTACTCATTGGAATTTGGGCCCCTTTGCGCACACAGAGAGCAAAAAAGTGGCACACATGCGGTATCGCAGTACTCAGGAGAAGTAGGGCAATGTGTTTGGGGGTGTATTTTTACATATACCCATACTGGGTGTGAAAAATATCTCTGTAAATGACAACTTTTTCCATTTTTTTAAAGAAAGTTGTCAATTTACAGAGATATTTCTATCACTAAGCATGGGTATATGTAAAAATACACCCCAAAACACATTGTCCTACTTCTCCTGAGTACAGCGATACCACATGTGTGCCAATTTTTTGCAGCCAAGATGCACAAAGGGGCCCCAATTCCAATGAGTACCTTTTATTATGCCATTTTTACGCATTTTTCTTCTCACGCTTTACGGCCCCTAAAATGCCAGGGCAGTAAAAATACCCCAAATGTGAGACCCATTTTAGAAAGAAGACACCCCAAGGTATTCTGTGAGGGGCATGGTGAGTTCATACAAGATTTTTTTTTTTGGCACAAGTTAGAGGAATTTGATTTTTTTTTGTTTTTTCTCACAAAGTCTCCCTTTCCGCTAACTTGTGACAAAAAATTCAATCTTTCATGGACTCAATATGCACCTCAGCGAATACCTTGGGGTGTCTTCTTTCCAAAATGGGGTCACATGTGATGTGTTTGTACTGCCATGGCATTTGAGGGTCTCCGCAATCATTACATGTATGGCCAGCATTAGGAGTTTCTGCTATTCTCCTTATATTGAGCATACGGGTAATGAGATTTTTTTTTCCATTCAGCCTCTGGGCTGAAAGAAAAAATGAACGGCACAGATTTCCTCATTCGCATCGATCGATGTGGATGAAAAAATCTCTGCCAAAAAATATGCAAGAAAAAAAAGAGGGGCCTGGCGATTGCCAGGACATAGGGGCTCCGCCCAAACATCCATACCCACTCAGCTCCTATGTCCTGGCAAACGTGATTTCTCCATTCACATCGATCGGTGTGGAGGAAGACATCTTTGCCAGATTTTTTGATACAAAGTGTTTGACAAAGCATATGAACTCCAACACCTCTCCTCAGCTCATATGCCTGGGCAAACGTACCTGTCCTGCAGAGGAGAAATCTCATCTTGCAGCGCCACATACACCGACTTCACGTGTCTTCTGACAGCAGCGCAATGCTTCTCTCAGAATTCACATCAGTGCTGCGGCGTTTTCATCGGTTGGTCCATTGATCTACCTGGAAAATAAAGGGTGGTTAGGGGGAAAAAAAAAAAAAAAAGAAGAAAAAACAGGCAGCAGGCACATAACTTGGACGTTACAAACTTTATAAAACATGAAAAAAACCTGAACATGAAAAAAAACGGAACTTTTAAAACCTGAACTAACTCAAGATTTTTTTTTTCTTGCTACCTGTTTAATTTTTTTTCTTTTTTTAACCATATCACTCTTTATTTTCCTAGCAGAAACCTCTCCTTTCCCATGGGACAATGTGTAAAGTGTAAATCACACAGAGATGGTGCGAAGTACACTATACACGTTATCCCAAGTGAAAGGAGAGGTTTGCTACCGCAGTAGCACAGCAGCACCGTCCCCTATGTGTTAGGGTCTCTCAAAACCTAGTATCCTGAGAGACCCTTGAGCCTGATTGTAAAAACTACCTGTGTCCTGCAATCCCTATGTCCCTAAGTGTACCTGGGTGTGGTACTTCCGGAAACACTCCCCTAGGCATAGGGCTGGGTGGTCAGGACAGTCAGGACAGAAATAGCGGGTGTTACGCCTTATTCCACTCCTGCTACAGACACGACATTTTTTTCGGGGTGGCGGTTGGGTTGAGGTACCGGTAACGACACTGGGGAAGTGTCGCTCGTATAGACGGCTCACTACACTGGTGGATGGGGCCATGGAACCTCCTGGATACAGGAGTTCCGAAATGATCTCTTCCTGGAATTTGAGGAAGGATCCTGTTCTCCCAGCCTTACTGTAGAGAACGTAACTATTATAGGCAGCCAATTGAAATAAATATACAGACACCTTTTTATACCAGCGTCTGGTGCGTCGGGAAATCAAATACGGGGCCAACATCTGGTCATTGAAGTCCACCCCTTTTCAACGACACTGGTTGCCCGTTCAATTTGTATTGTCGTGTCTGCGTGAATGGAGGAGAGCATGTAAACGTCACGCTTGTCTCTCCATTTCACCGCGAGCAGTTCTTCGTTACACAATGCAGCCCTCTGCCCCCTTGCAAGTCGGGTGGTAAGGAGCCGTTGGGGGAAGCCCCGGGCGACTAGGTCGCACGGTGCCACAGCAGCCAATCTGTTCTAGGAACAAATGCTTGAAGAGGGCCACACTTGTGTAAAAGTTGTCCACATAAAGATGGTACCCCTTGCCGAATAAGGGTGACACCAAGTCCCAGACTATCTTCCCACTGCTCCCCAGGTAGTCAGGGCAACCGACCGGCTCCAGGGTCTGATCTTTTCCCTCATAGATCCGAAATTTGTGCGCATAGCCTGTGGCCCTTTCACAGAGCGTATACAATTTGACCCCATACCGGGCGCGCTTGCTTGGGATGCACTGTTTGAAGCCAAGGCGCCCGGTGAAATGTACAAGGGACTCGTCTACGCAGATGTTTTGTGCAGGGGTATACAAATCTGCAAATTTCTGGTTGAAATGGTCTATGAGGGGCCGAATTTTGTGGAACCGGTCAAAAGCTGGGTGGCCTCTGGGACGGGAGGTGGTGTTGTCGCTAAAGTGCAGAAAACGCAGGATGGTCTCAAAACGTGTCCTGGACATGGCAGCAGAGTACATGGGCATGTGATGAATTGGGTTCGTGGACCAATATGACCGCAATTCATGCTTTTTTGTAATGCCCATGTTGAGGAGAAGGCCCAGAAAAGTTCTAAATTCGGAAACTTGGACTGGTTTCCACCGGAAAGGCTGGGCATAGAAGCTTCCCAGGTTGGCGGTTATAAATTGAGTAGCATACCGATTTGTTTCTGCCACAACTAAGTCATAGAGCTCCGCCGTGAAGAACAGCTCAAAAAAAACCAACGCCGATCCGATCTGAGCTGTCTCCACCCGAACTCCTGACTGGGCGGTGAAAGGGGGAACTACTGGTGCGGCTGAAGATGGGGACAGCCAATCAGGATTTGCCAGCACCTCAGGGACTCTAGGGGCTCTACGGGCCTGTCTGCGCGGTGGCTGTGACGGGGGAATTAGTGCACGTGCCACCGTACCAGCTTCAACTGCCCTTCTGGTGCTCACCACTTCACCATGTTGTACGGCAGTGCTGGTAGAAGGTCCAGGACAGGCTGCGCTGCTGGTGTATGCCTCACCACATAATCCGGCAGCGCCAGCCCCACTCTGCTGCCCTTGAAACTGATTCTGCGCTACCTGCCGTCTAGCGACACGGGGCCGGGTACGCCTGGTGGTATCAGGGACCTCAACCTCCTCGTCCGAACTTTGGTCAGACTGCCACTGCTCTCTACAGGTTCGTATTCTGACCCGCTGGATTCGTCAGATGAGGGTTCCCATTCCTCATCCAACTGGGTCATAATCCTGTAGGCCTCTTCAGAGGAATCCCCCTTCCTTGACATTTGGGCGACTAAATTTAGCCTGTCTTACAAATGGGAGTGTAGCGAAGTACAGAAGCCGCTGCGATTGATAAAAAACATCAAAACTGATTTTTTTATCGCCGCAGCGCTTATGAAGTGATTGTGCAGTGATACAAAAAAAATATGTATTTGTCACTGCGGCGGGGCGGGCGTGGGTGAACGCAGGTGTGGGCGACCGATCAGGTCTGATCGGGCAAACACTGCGTTTGGGGTGGAGGGCGAACTAAAGTGACAGTAATACTATTATAGATCTGACCGTGATCAGTTCTGATCACTTACAGATACTATAAAAGTACAAACGCTGATTAGCGCTACGCTAATCAGCGAATCAGTGACTGCGGTGCGGTGGGCTGGGTGCTAAAGCTAACTACCTAACAAATGGGCCTAAACTAAACTAAGACTAACAGTCAATTGTAGTGAAAAAAAAAAAAAAGTGACAGTTCACAAAAGTGACACTGATCAATTTTTTCCCTTCCACTATGTATTGACAGGGTGATCAAGGGGTTAATTAGGGTGATTGGGGGTGATCAGGGCCTGATATGTAGTGTTTTGTGCACTCAGGGGCGTAACTATCAGGGAAGCAGGGGAAGCAGCTGCTTCGGGGCCCTGAGCTTACAAGGGGCCCGGGAGCAGTAGCAGGGGTGTCAGCCGTCAGGGGCGCATGTACTATTATGTAAACTTCTGACCTCACAGGCAGCAGGCAGCGTATAGTGGAGGGCTGCACTGAAGATAACAGAAGCTCTTGTCAGCAGCAGCTTATGCTGCTACCTTAAAACATCTCCCTGGAGCTTCCTTAAGAACTCCCCCCCTTCCTATTTGCTCCTCTTCACTTACTGTCGGCTGTGGGGCAGTAGTGCTCTTTGCTCTGCTGTCAGTGTCTAGTCGGGACGAGAGTGAGTGGGAGAGGAGGAGGCCTGCACTGCTCTCTGAGGAGAAGACACCAGCCATGTGCTCAGGGGGGTTAGAAACTCTTATGGATCTCCCACAGCCTGACAAATCTATCTAGCCTGAGTAAGGAAAGTGTATGTATGTGAAAGGTGTGTGTGTGATTATTTATCATCTATCTATCTATCTATCTATCTATCTATCTATCTATCTATCTATCTATCATCTATCTATCCTATTATCTATCTATCCTATTATCTATCTATCCTATTATCTATCTATCCTATTATCTATCTATCTATCTATCTATCTATCTATCTATCTATCTATCCATCTATCCTATTATCTATCTATCTATCTATCTGTCTGTCTGTCTGTCTGTCTATCTATCTATCTATCTATCTATCTATCTATCTATCTAACAGAACCTAGTTATCTCACCAGTGAAGGCATTTGGTGGAAATTCCAATGCATAAAATGCATGTGAAATGAGAAACAGGCCTAAGACTATATAATGAATGTATGTGTGCATTTATACATTCAGCCCCATACCAAGGATGCATAGGTGAAATACACTACCTAGTGGATACTATTCCTGTAGTTTGAAATTGGTTATGCTATTTTATTCTGTATATTCAAGTAAGCAAGAGTTCACATCTCCATTTCATTTTCGATTCTTCTAATCCGTCAGAACAGAAAAAAAGGATCCTGTAAACAAATAGATCCTGCTGCATTCGTTATGCACATTTGGCATCCGTTTGAGCCATTTCTACCTGAGATCCGTTTTTTAGACAGAAAGAAAAGTCCTGTATGCAGTACTTTTTTCCATCTGATAAAACAGATCTCAGAAATGTCTCAAACATATGCCAAATGTGCATAACGGATGCAACAGGATCAATTTGTTTACAGGATCCTTTTTTTTTTTTACAAGATACATACTGTTTTTTTTCTGTTTTTCTGGCACATCAGAAGAATCCAAAATGAAACGGAAGTGTAAACTCTCCCTAATTATATTTGTTTTGAGTACTTTTTTTTGCATTTTTCTTGTAATTATGGTAACATACCTTTTATTAGCATTGTATAGTGTGTATAGCTATAATATTGTGAAAGGCAGGAGTGTACCTATAGTGGAAGCAGGGGACGCAGCTACTGCGGGGCCTGAACTCAAAAGGGGCCCACCTGAGAGGAGGACTAAATTTTAAAAAGGCCCCCACAATAGTATTATATACAGTGACATGATATGCAGTATATGTGTGGGAAATGGACGGAGTCGCAGCAGGGCCTGGTCTGAGTGAGTGATTTTGACTAGCTGCAGGACTGGGGCTTACATAGGGGGAGGGGGGTTGGGGTTGTAAAGAAGTTACCCATGAGGGGGGGGGGGGCCCATTCAATAATTTGCTGTGGGGCCCAGTCAGTTCTAGTTACGCCACTGTGTGCACTTACTTGGGATCTGTGCTGGGTCCAACCGATGAAAAGGACCCAGCACATGGCACAGATCACTTATAAATACTCTTTATTTACAAATAAAACCTATATCTCCATTTTCCATAGGAAATTTTGAAAATCACCAGCCTGCCAGCGCTGATCATTGGCTGGCAGGCTGGTGACACACATCTCCTGAGCCCGGCGGTGCGTTCCATTTGCGTTCCACCGGGCCCAGGAGCGCGCCATCTCGCGTCTCGCGAGATGACGCGCCCACGCGTCCAGGAGGAATAAACCGACCGCCCGCAGGACGCAATCCTGCGTATGGCGGCCGGAAAGAGGTTAAAACATGATTTAATAATACACGTTCTCCAGCACAAAAGGTTTGGAAAATTGATTGTCCATAAATGTCCCTCAAAGATGGAAATTGGTGAATTGGTCATGTTTTGGTCCAATTTAATATGTAATACATTTAATAAAAAAAATTAAGCGAGAGAGAATCAGCCAGTCTTCTGTTTATTCGACGATGTGGTTGAGATGGAGAAAGCATTCAAGAAACTATTATTTCTCTCCACCTGGAAACAAATCCTGTCAAGATTGATGCAAGTGTGGTATCGGCTGCTTATCGAGCCAGATACTTCTGGGGGAACTTGCCAGGCATGAACAGGCCTCTAGTAGCTACAGACAATGAGAAGACAAAGCTTCAAGATTGCTTGGAGCCCGGAAGAGTTGCAAAGTTCATCAATATTCAAACCATAACTACGAGCCCCTGGTCTCTTCGTCAATGAAAACATTACGAGTTCCCAGTCATCATGGATGGGAAGGAGGACATCCTGTGTTGCACGGAGATGGAGAGGGTCTTTGGATTCCCCCGCACTATACGGACGTCTCAGAAATGAACTGCTGCCCTCGACAGGAGCTCCTGGGAAGGTAATGGAGCGTCCCGGTCATCCGACATCTATTCACCCTGCTGAAGGATTATTTTTAAAGTGTGTGGAAGCCACATAGGGTCCCATGCTGCAGATTTATCATGGAGACAACGGATTTTATAATATTACATTATTATCTTATTATGACGAAGCAGAACGTTGAGGGGTGCACTCTCCTGCTTGTATCCAACCGGACATCTTTTTAGGTAGGCACTGAGGTTTGGCATGTTCCACAATATGTGGTTTGATGTGTGTATTGCATTTCAATATATGGTGTATTTCCGCTCATAGGGACTGGTGGTCTCATTTAGAGGGGATGGTAGGTAATTGAGGAGATTTTGTGCAATAGATGTGTGGCGATACCCAGGCTACATACAGTGGTTGAGGACTAGCAGGATTAGGCGCTCTTTATTGTTTCACCTCTATTTTTATGGTATTTTGGTATAATATTTTGTAATAATTTTAAAAGTATTTAATAAAGAACATTTCATGAACCTCCTGATTTATGAGTTGATCTCATTAGTGTGTATAATTATTATGTGTATACTGAGAACAGTGATCTGGAAATGACTAGTTTAAAACATAACTTTTACTTCAGAATTGATAAAAAATTAGTCCCACAGATATTCGCAGACACTACAAACGTCTACCGATCCCTCGATATGGGATCTAAACGAAACAGTCACCAAAACTCTCAGTCAATAACGAGTGAAAGAGCAGGTGACTATATAAACAAAACGGATGTCCTCCAGCCTCCTAATTATACAGGAGGATGGGGAAAGACAAAAAGAAAAAACTACTATGCACACGATTTTGATATACAGTGGGCATCGGTTGAAAGAAACAAGCACTTTAAACCACAGTGTGATATATGTGGTTTCACCCGCAACCAATTGACGGTGTAAAAAGTGCACGGCGGCACCATAACCAGTTGTCCTACCGTACTATTGATAGGGGAGTATGATGGTGTGTCCGCTCAGATGTTCTTTGATTTGCAGCAGCCCTGGGGGGTTCCGTAATAGGGATAGTGGAGATATACTGGGACCGCCCACTACTGCAAATGAAGACAAGGTGGACCTACATTGTGGATACAATGTCACCTAGAGGATGAAATGAATAGATAAATAATTCTCTCCTCTTTTCTTTAACCCCAATAGGCAGATTTTTCGAGGACTGGATGGACCCCTTTTGGCTGTCGTATTATTCCACCTTACCCCCTCCATACTTAATTAATTTTGCTATTGATTCATTTATATGAGTTAATTTCCCGACCACGTCTGCAGAATTGGTGTTCTTTTCCCGTGTTGGGGAATCTACTGTTTTTATCATTCCGCAAAAAATACCATTTTTCTATTCGCCCATATCTGGGCTGTATGTCAGAACTGTGGATATCAGTTTTATCTGTCCGCCACTCTGACATTAGGTGTGTCAATATTATCATGTCTACACACCTTTATAAGTAATGGGTCATGGCTATCATCATTACCCACCCATATTATGGACATAAATTATATATCATGAGTTTGTCTAAACTAATGGATGTGCATGTGATTTTGTTTTCTTTTTTTTTTAATTGTGTCCCTTTAAAAGTAATTTCTGTCATTACATCGACAATCTATACTGTAGGGACCTTTTAACGTATGTAGATTACTTCACCCGACAGACATCCATCTTGTCGTTTGATACAGCGGTATTAAGCAAACACAGGGTATATCTACTGGTGTCCCTTATTATCTGCACTCCATGATATACCTGAGCGGTTTGCTTAAGGACATGAATGCCTGCGCTGTGGATTTCCGAGCGCAGACATTCATAATCAATGACTGAGTACTCTTCCGCTACGTGGAACGCACGCTATGTATTATGGAACGCACGTCGCGGTCGCCATCTTTGTTCTCATTATCTACATACGCTCTGCATCGTCTTGCAGGGGAAGGGGCTGAAAATAATGTCCATGCCCATCCCACACCTCCTGGGCTTTAAATAATGGCGGGCTCAGCAGGTTAAACCAGGTAACATCTATACCTGAGCGTTCTAAAAACAGCCTAGCACTTATCTGTGCGTCGTTTGAGGGTGTAGCACCTACCAGTACAGCACTTTTTTCAGTAGTTGCTGTATTTATCTTAACCAGCCTCTACTTTTTTGAATTTTATTTTGCCCTTAATAGCGGTTCCCCTGAAGAGAGGAAGTTATCCTCAGAAACGTGCATGTCGGGACTTGGGGTATTTTTAGGGAACGCTTAGCCCAAGGGTAAGGTTCCGGACGGGGGCCCAGCTAGTGGGATACTCCGTGGGTACGTCTTCAGGGCCAGACCCAGGGACAGGTTCCGGACGGGGACCCAACTAGTGGGACACTCCGTGGTTAGCCTTTTTAGGGTAATCTGTGGATTGTAGGGTGAAATAGGGTCCTTTAGTATCTACCCTCCCCCTTATATCTCCACTATCCCTATTACGGAACCCCCCAGGGCTGCTGCAAATCAAAGAACATCTGAGCGGACACACCATCATACTCCCCTATCAACAGTACGGTAGGACAACTGGTTATGGTGCCGCCGTGCACTTTTTACACCATCAATTGGTTGCGGGTGAAACCACATATATCACACTGTGGTTTAAAGTGCTTGTTTCTTTCAACCGATGCCCACTGTATATCAAAATCGTGTGCATAGTAGTTTTTTCTTTTTGTCTTTCCCCATCCTCCTGTATAATTAGGAGGCTGGAGGACATCCGTTTTGTTTATACAGTCACCTGCTCTTTCACTCGTTATTGACTGAGAGTTTTGGTGACTGTTTCGTTTAGATCCCATATCGAGGGACCGGTAGACGTTTGTAGTGTCTGCGAATATCTGTGGGACTAATTTTTTATCAATTCTGAAGTAAAAGTTATGTTTTAAACTAGTCATTTCCAGATCACTGTTCTCAGTATACACGTCATTGTGAGTGATCAAATACATTTGAAAAACCCTTTTGTTTTTTCAACTCCTTCTACTATTCTGATGTATAATTATTATATAAAGAAAAAAAATAAAAGATTCAGGTCCGTTGTTCGGCGTTTTACTTCTTCCCCTAAGAAGCCATCACAGCCATGCCTACTAATGACATGGCTGTGATTGGCCAAGTGCAGCATGTGACCCAAGTGCCAAGTGCAGCATGTGGCCGCACGTCACTCTGCTCTAATTAGTGTAGGGATAGGATGCAGCTGCTGTGAGGGCGAGCTTAGGCAGGGAAAACTCAGCAAAAACACCTAATGAAGTGATCGATCTACAGCTGTAAATCATTCAACTTCTGCTAGTTAATTGCTCACTGGTTTTAAGGCTGCACAGAGCGTTTTTCTCTCACTTTTTTCTGGGGTGATCAGCGGCCATTTTGTGTCTTGTGGTGCAACAGCACAAGCTGCCACCAAGTCCATCAATCCATCAATACTTGTTTTATTTTTGCTATACCGTAAATCTGGTGTTCCAGCTGTGACTAGACAAGTTTCATATTGTCCGTCAAAGGATATATTATTTTCTGGGGTGAAATTCTGTTGCAAAAATAGAAATAGCGTAAACCTGGTGATCTAAATGTGACTGGACAAGTTTCATAGTGTCCCTCAAAGGATATATTATTTTCTGGGGTGAAATTCAATTGCCAAAATAGGAATACCGTAAATCAGTGGTTTCAGCTGTGGCTGGCCAAGTTTAATAGTGTCCGGCAAAGGATATATTTCCTTCTGGGGTGAAATAAAATTGCCAAAATGGCAATACTGTAAATCAGTGGTTTCAGCTGTGGCTGGCCAAGTTTAATAGGGTCCGGCAAAGGATTGATTTTTTTCTGGGGTAAAATTCCGTTGCAAAAATAGAAATAACGTAAATCTGGTGTTCCAGCTGTGACTGGACAAGTTTCATAGTGTCCGTCAAAGGATATATTATTTTCTGGGGTGAAATTCAGTTACAAAAATGGAAATACCGTAAATCTGGTGTTCCAGCTGTGACTGTACAAGTTTTATAGTGTCTATCAAAGGATATATTATTTTCTGGGGTGAAATTCAATTGCCAAAATAGCAATACCCACAATCTGGTGTTCCAGCTGTTGCCGGCCAAGTGTAAATCTGTCCTTAAAAGGGTATATTACACTCAGCGTGCATCACCAAGTCTATTTCTTTCCGTTAAAGGGTATATTAAAGTAGGTGTTAAAATACAGCATAATCCTGTACATTTGCACACTCTGTTTTGCATCTCTAAGTGTATTTCTTTCCGTTAAAGGGTATATTACACAAAGTGTTAAAATACAAGTGATGAAAGCATAATCCTATATATTTTTTCACACAATACTGTGCATCTAACATAGTAACATAGTAACATAGTATATTAGGCCGAAAAAAGACATTTGTCCATCCAGTTCGACCTGTTTCCTGCAAGTTGATCCAGAGGAAGGCAAAAAACCCCTGTGAGGTAGAGCCAATTTTCCCCACTTAAGGGGAAAAAATTCCTTCCCGACTCCAATCAGGCAGTCAGAATAACTCCCTGTATCAACGACCTATCTCTAGTAGCTATAGCCTGAAATATTATTACGCTCCAGAAATACATCCAGGCCCCAAGTGTAAATCTGTCCGTAAAAGGATATCTATCATCCAGGGCCTAAATAATAGGCCTACAATTGATATTCCCCTAAATCAGTGGTTACTGCTGTGCCTGGATTAGTGTAATACGCTACATAAATAAATAGGCAGATAGTGTTAGGTGCCTGTAAAAAAAGGCCTGAATTTGAAATCAATACATTGGGCCAAATATTTTTTTTCTTATTGTGGTGCTTGGTGAACGGTAACAATGAGGAAAACATCTAGGAAGGGACGCGGACGCGGTCGTGGTGGTGTTAGTGGACCCTCTGGTGCTGGGAGAGGACGTGGCCATTCGTCCACAGCCACACGTCCTAGTGAACCAACTTCCTCAGGTTCCAGTACCCGCCAGAATTTACAGCGATATTTGGTGAGGCCCAATGCCGTTCTAAGGATGGTAAGGCCTGAGCAGGTACAGGCGCTAGTTAATTGGGTGGCTGACAGTGGATCCAGCACGTTCACAACATTATCTCCCACCCAGTCTTCTGCAGAAAGCGCACAGGTGGCACCTGAAAACCAAGCCCATCAGTCTGTCACATCACCCCCATGCATATCAGGGAAACTGTCTGAGCCTCAAGTTATGCAGCAGTCTCTTATGCTGTTTGAAGACTATGCTGGCAGGGTTTTCCAAGGGAATCCACCTAGCCCTTCCCCAGTGGTGGAAGACATAGAATGCACTGATGCACAACCACTGATGTTTCCTGATGATGAGGACATGGGAATACCACCTCATTGGAGTCCGCACGTCTCTGGTGATGACGAAACACAGGTGCCAACTGCTGCGTCTTTTTGCAGTGTGCAGACCAAACAAGAGGTCAGGGAGGAAGACTGTGTGGAAGACGATGCAGGGGACAATGAGGTCCTAGACCCCACATGGAATGAAGGTCGTGCCACTGACTTTCATAGTTCAGAGGAAGTGGTGAGACCGAGCCAACAGCGCAGCAAAAGAGGGAGCGGGGGCAAAAGCAGAACAGCCGCCGCCAAGAGAGTTCGCCTGCTACTGGCCACCGCCACCAGGGACCGAGCACCCCAAAGGCAGCTTCAAGGAGTTCCCTCACATGGCACTTCTTCAAACAATGTGCTGACGACAATTAGTGATGAGCGGCAGGTGCCATATTCGATTTCGACGAAATTCGCGAATATTCGAATGAATATTCGTTTCATATTCGTCGAAATCGAATATTCGTCATTTTTTCTAGTTATCGCGATTAAAATGCGATTTAAATAATCGCATATTGCGATTTGTACTTAAGGCTACTTTCCTATTGGTTTCATATCTAGAATTAGCGAGGATGACGAATATGACGAATGTATTCGTCATATTCCTCAAAACGAAGATAACGAAGTATTCTACATCTTCGTTTTAGCAACCTATTCGTCAACCTCGCTAATTCTAGCAATCAAATAGGAAGGTTGACTATAGAGACAGCTGTGTTAAATTCGCTATGCGATTTTTTTTTTTAATAAATAGAATACTTATAATAATATTATCATATCAAGTAATATAATTATTGTATTAAAAAAAAATCGCATAGCGAATTTAACACAGCTGTCTGGTAAGTCAACCTTCCTATTTGATGATGATTGCTAGAATTAGCGAAGTTGACGAATAGGTAGCTAAAACGAAGATGTAGAATACTTCGTTATCTTCGTTTTGAGGAATATGACGAATACATTCGTCATATTCGTCATCCTCGCTAATTCTACCAAGCCAACCATAACTTCTGTGCTCATGGAGCGTCCCCATCACCATGGGAACGTCTCCATATACTAAAATGTACTGTCGGATTTGAGGAATTACGTTGAAATCGCAATGCGATTAATTCAAGTTATATTAATCGCATTGCGATTTCAACTTAGAGCTGGGTTTATAATGGGTCAGCTTGCTAGAATTAACGAAGTTAACGAATATGGAATATAGCAGCAGTGCTAAGTTGAAATCGCAATGCGATTAATTTAACTTAAAGTATTCGCATTGCGATTTCAACTTAGCACTGCTAGTGCATAGCTATATATTCCATATTCGTTAATTCTAGCCTATGTAAGATAGCAGTGCTAAGTTGTAATCGCAATGCGATTAATATAACTTGAATTAATCGCATTGCGATTTCAACGTAATTCCTCAAATCCGACAGTACATTTTAGTATATAGAGATTTTCCCATGGAAGGGGACGCTCCATGAGCACGGAAGTCGGCAGAAGCGGCAACGGGCACTGACTGGAGCAGCCAGGAAGCCAGGAATCCTCATGACAGGTAAGAACTACTTTTGGGAAGTGGGAAAGAAAAAAATATAACTAAAAAAAAAAAAAAAAAAAAACGAATATTCGAAATAGCGAATTTATAGCGCTATATTCGAAATATTCGCGAATTAGCGAAGTGCCGATATTCGCTAAAAAAATTCGCTTTTCTAATATTCGCGCTCAACACTAACGACAATCTGGCGTGCATGTCTGCCTTGCGGTGAGTACGCACCATTGACTAATATCTCCCCTTTCTGGGAGGCTCCCCTCATAGACCACATGTACACCCGCACTACAGGTGATTAACATTACCTTCATTACTATGTATGTATATATGAGATCATATGAGATACATGCACAGGCACCCCTGAGGAAGCCAGCAGAGCCTGGCGATATGCGCTGGGCTTTCTTCCCTGTCCACCACACATATTCCCACTATGCTACCTCCATGATAAGTATTGCTCCTACATTATTCAATGTTGATGGATTTTATGCACTTTAACTGCATTTCACTCATTGTTCATTCATGTGGGACTATGCTCATGTTTATGTGGTAGAGTCAGGGCGACGTGCGGTACTTATTTGGTCCACACTGCCATGATTTATTGTATACAATGATTTTAATGTCTTTGTTGTGTCTATTGTTCTCAATAAATTTGATACTTTTTTGATGTGCGGCTTCTATTTCGGTATTTTTTCTTCTTTTTTGGTGCACATTGCATATTTAATACCGTATTCCGGCACTCTTGCTTTAATTTGGTGTGCCCCATCTCTCAGGTTTCTAATTCCCTCACTGGAGCGTGATCAGAAGATGTGCGACTACAAGCGCACGCTGGTAGACGCGCTGCTGATGGCATTCCCACCTGACACCGAGGGCTCAGTGAAAGCACAAGGCAGAGGAGGAGGAATAACGCGCCAACGCAGCTGGGGCACCGCCAGCACCTCAGAAGGCAGGGTTAGCATGGCCAAAATGTGGAACAGCTTTGTCACCACGCCATAACAACCAGCACCACCAACTGATGGAACGTCTTAGCAGGAGGCAGGATTTCAGCAAAATGGTGGAACAGTATGTGTGTACACGCCTACACATACTTACTGGTGGGTCTGCCCCATTCAACTTCTGGGTCTCCAAATTGGGCACATGGCCTGAGCTTGCCCTTTACGCCTTGGAGGTGCTAGCCTGCCCTGCAGCCAGTTTATTGTCTGAACGTGTGTTTAGCACAACAGGGGGCATTATCACAGACAAGTGCAGCTGCCTGTCCACAGCCAATGTGGACAAGCTCACATTCATTAAAATAAACCAGGCATGGATCCCACAGGACTTGTCTGTACCTTGTGCAGAATAGACATGTATACCGACCTCACCCAGCCATTGTTATACTCCAGCGCACTTTCTCTTTGTTTTCTTTTCTATATTTGGGTCTACCCAAATTTATAAAATAAAAATAAAAAACAGTGTTGGCGACTACCTCCTCCACCACCGCTTTCACCTACACTGCCACGTCTACCGCCTCCTCAACCTCCTACTCCATAAGGACCTCCTCCCCCTCCTAGTTCATGATTATTTTTTAAAATTTTTATGTATTTTATGTTATTTTAAGTCATTTCCCTATCCATATTTGTTTGCAATTTGTCCTGTTCTGACCCCCATTTTGCTTCCTATTGCAGCCCTCTAGCCCTTTCCATGACTTTTTTAGAGCCATTTTAGTGCCCCAAAGTTCGGGGCCCTATTGACTTAAATGGGGTTCAGGGTCAAGTCCGGGTCAAGTTCGGGTCCTGAACCCGAACTTTGCGTTGAAGTTCGGCCGAACCCAGCAAACCCGAACTTCTAGGTGTCTGGTCAACCCTACTTTAGAATATATTACTGCACCGCAGAACGTCAATTAGGCCCCAATTTTTTTCCACTTTTACACAACAGGCTTTTCAACAGATATATGCAACGCTGGACAGCGAATATATTTTTATTTCGCCACTAATATACGGCAGGCATACAGGGCCTCTGAATATATCACTGCACCGCTGAGCGGCAAAGATATTTGTTCTTTCTCCACTAATACACGCAAAAAAGGCATTTAGAACAGATAACTGCACCGCTGAGCGGCAAATAGTTTTTTTCTTTTTCCACTAATACATGCAAAAAAAGGCTTTAAAACAGATAACGGCACCGCAGAGTGGCAAATATATTTTTCCTTTTTTCATTAATACACATAAAAAGGGCTTTAAAACAGATAACTGCACCGCTGAGCGGCAAAGATATTTTACTTTTTCCACAAATACACGACAAAAAGGGCTGTAATTTTCGCCCTTCACCACACAACCGCTAATAAGCCCTTTTTTCCAACTAATACAAGCCAAAAAATGCTTTAGAACATATAACTGCATGGCACAAAGGCAAATAAAACGTAGAAATATTTCCTTGTAATAAACCCTGTTAATGCCTGTATCAAACAGCACTTCCACCCTCATAAGAACGCTTTCCTGGAATTACAGAGCTGTATAATGGCAATTTAGATCCCCAGTCAGTGCAGCAAGGTGTAATTGGATTGTTCCGATTACCCAGGCTGTCACCTCCCCGACTGAACCCTGTTCAACATAAATGCTGGTGGAATGATTTCTCCCTATCCTTTCCCTTCAACTTGCATAATCTTTCCCTGCACTTGCAAATCTTTTTTTTTTTTTTACCACAATCAAGTCTTTCCTATCACTGTCCCTAGCGCCTGCAGACATGTCTCTCCCTGCACTAAGCATGCTGGTGAATGGCAGAATCTATAGGGCTGTGACATCACAGGGCTGGCTGGCTGCTGATTGGCAGCATGTCAGTATGGGTGATCCCACCTTCCCAGAGTTCCTTGCCCCATGTCCTCACATGTGTAGCAGCCATTATAGGAAAAAATATGATTCGTTACCACGAAACGCGAGGAAATTCGCATTTGGTGCAAATCGAATTTTTCCTGAAATTCGGATTGAATTCCACTTCATCAGCTTCAATTTGCTCATCTCTACTGACAATAATAGGGGGCAGTGGGAAAATAGAAAATAGTCATCTGGACTGCAGTGCTTCTCATTTATTACTACAGACAATGCTCCAAAATTGTGGTGCCAGAATCCCTTTAACATACCAGTCTTTCTATAAAAAAAAAAAAAAGGGAAATAGTCTTTGTGGAGTGAAACTGAAATAAAATGCAATTCCGCCATTGTTTTTAGAGTTTTATTTTTATGGTGTTCACTACGAGGTAGAAAAGACATGGCAACCTTATTCTGCTGGTATGTTTGCGGTGATACCAAACTTATATAGTGTTTATTATGTTTTATTACTTTACTACTTTTTTTTACTACTTAGGCCTCATGCACATGGCCGTTGTTCGGGTCCTAGTCCGAGCCGCATATTTTCACGGCCGCGGACCCATTTACTTCAATGGGGCTGCAAAAGATGCGGACAGCACTTCGTGTGCTGTCCGCATCCGTTGCTCCGTTCTGTGCCCCCGCAAAAAAAATATAGCATGTCCTGAGGCCTGCATTACTAAGTGGCTGCTTTCATAAGTGGAGTTAAAGAAATCGGAGTTTAGGAAAAGGAAAAGAAACAGATTCATTAGATCATCCTTGTATACAGTTGATTTGATTCTAGCTAGTCTTCCTACTGCTGTAAGGGGCCACAGTAAGTAAGAATCTTGATATCACTGCTCTATATTGTATTTTTTTTTTCCCTCTCTTTTCCTGCGTAATCCCCATTTAGTATGACTTCCATTATTGACAGCGCCGTCCAGTGCACATCTTGTATGATGTATGCAGTCCTGGAACAGCCGTTCGAGGGTGTATATGTTTGTTCAAAATGTGAGCAAATTACCCGTTTGGAATCGCACATCGAGTCTCTAAACAGGCGAGTTGCAACACTGAAAGCCACTGACAATTTGGAAAAGAGTTTGCTGCTCACTGAGCAAGCACTCTATGGGGTAGATGTGGGGGAGGGTGGTAGCGAGGAGGCTGAGGAGAGTGAGGTAGTTAGCTGGGTAACAGTAAGAAAGCGGGGTAGAGGGAAGAGTGCCAGGGAGGCTAGCCCTTATCTGACACACCCCAACAAGTTTGCACGGTTGGCAGATGAGGGGGATGACAGTTCAGGGACGGCACCGCTGCAGCAGGACACTTCCTCTGCCAGTCAGGGGAAAGTCAGCTCCAGTAAGCAGGGGACCAGGAGAGCAGGGCAGGCCAGACAGATGCTGGTAGTTGGAGACTCAATTATTAGGGGTACAGATAAGGCGATCTGTCACAAAGATCGTGATTGCTGAACAGTGTGCTGTCTTCCTGGAGCTAGAGTTCGACACATCGCGGATCGAGTTGACAGATTACTGGGAGGGGCTGAAGAAGATCCAGCAGTCATGGTCCATATCGGAACCAATGACAAAGTTAGAGGAAGGTGGAGAGTCCTTAAAAATGATTTCAGGGATTTAGGTCAAAAGCTTAGGGCAAGGACCTCAAAAGTAGTATTTTCTGAAATACTGCCTGTACCACGAGCCACACAAGAAAGGCAGCGGGAGATTAGGGAGGTTAACAAGTGGCTCAAGAACTGGTGTGGGAAGGAGGGGTTCGGGTTCCTGGAGAACTGGGCCGACTTCTCTGTCGGCTACAGGCTCTATCGTAGGGACGGGCTGCACCTCAATGGGGAAGGGGCAGCTGTGTTGGGGAGAAAGATGGCTAGAAGGTTGGAGGAGTGTTTAAACTAGGGACTGGGGGGGAGGGTAATTACATTATAGGAGGGGAAGATAGTGCAGATAGAGACCAGGGGCGAGGTAGTGTGACTCTGGGAGGAATGGAAGGGGGGACTAGAACAGCTCAGAATGAAAGATGTAGGGTAAAAAATTCACATAAACCTGTATGTATGTATACTAATGCCAGAAGCCTGACTAACAAGACTGGTGAACTGGAATTAGTGATGTTTGAGGAGAACTATGACATAGTGGGAATAACTGAGACATGGCTGGATGATAGCTATGACTGGGCAGTTAATATAAAAGGTTACAATCTGTTTAGAAAGGATTGTCAAAACTGGAGAGGTGGAGGGGTCTGCCTCTATGAGAAGTCGTGTCTAAATCCCGTAATTCGAGAATACATCTCTGAGGGACATGAACATGTGGAGTCAATGTGGGTAGAAATACATGGAGCAAAAAACAATAATAAAATACTAATAGGAGTGTATTATAAACCACCTAATATACCAGAGTCCACAGAAAATCTATTACTAAACGAGATAGACGAGGTGGCAAATCATAATGAAGTCGTTATTATGGGGGACTTCAACTACCCAGATATAGACTGGGAAACTGGAAGCTGTACATCCCAAAAAGGAAACAGGTTCTTGGCAATAGCCAAAGACAATTTCCTTTCCCAACTGGTTCAGGACCCCACTAGAGGGATGGCCATACTGGACTTAGTATTAACCAATAGACCTGATAGAACAACAGATGTGCAGGTTGGGGGACACCTGGGAAATAGTGACCATAAAGTTATAACCTTCCAATTATCCTTCAAACGAGAGTTTTTAAAGGGAGGAACAAAAATACCAAACTTCAAAAAAGCTAAATTAAGCCAACTAAGCGAGGCCATAGGCCTAACTAACTGGGACAAAGTCCTCAAAAATAAAAATGCAACCATAAAATGGGAGATTTTTAAAAGCATTGTAACATCTAATTGTGAGAGGCACATACCTTATAGGAATAAAATGCTAATGAACAATAAGAAACCAATGTGGATAAATGGAAACGTAAAGAAAGCAATAAATGCCAAAAAGAAAGCATATAAATCACTAAAACAGGAGGGGAGTCAGGTGGCACTGATAAACTGTAAGGAAAAAAATAGAATATGTAAAAAACTAATAAAATTTGCCAAACTAGAGACCGAGAGATTAATTGCCAAAGAGAGTAAAACTAACCCTAAAATGTTCTTCAATTATATAAATAGTAAAAAATATAAATCTGAAGGAGTCAGCCCTCTACATAGCAATGAGGGGGGTGTTGCAGAGAGTGACGGGGATAAACCAAAACTATTAAATATTTTTTTCTCCACTATATTCACTGAGGAAAATAAACTGTCAGATGAAATGCAGAATGTAAAAGTAAATTCCCCATTAAAAGTGCCCTGTCTGACCCAGGAAGAAGTACAGCAGCGACTTAAAAAGATTAAAATAGACAAATCGCCAGGACCGGATGGCATACACCCCCGTATCCTAAGGGAATTAAATGATGTCATAGCCAGACCTTTATTTATGATATTTACGGACTCTATACTGACAGGGAATGTTCCACAGGATTGGCGCATAGAAAATGTGATGCCAATATTCAAAAAGGGTCCAAAAACAGAGCCTGGAGATTATAGGCCGGTAAGTTTAACATCTGTTGTTGGTAAACAGTTTGAAGGGTTTCTAAGAGATGCTATTTTGGAGTATCTCAATGAAAATAAGCAAATAACGCCATATCAGCATGGCTTCATGAGGGATCGGTCATGCCAAACGAATTTAATCAGCTTCTATGAGGAGGTAAGTTCTAGACTTGACAGCGGCGAATCAATGGATGTCATATATCTGGACTTCTCCAAAGCATTTGACACCGTACCTCATAAAAGGTTAGTATATAAAATGAGGATGCTCGGACTGGGAGAAAATGTCTGTATGTGGGTAAGTAACTGGCTGAGTGACAGAAAACAGAGGGTGGTTATTAACGGTAGATACTCAGATTGGGTCACTGTCACTAGTGGGGTACCTTAGGGGTCAGTATTGAGCCCTATTCTCTTCAATATATTTATTAATGATCTTGAAGAAGGCCTGCACAGTAAAATATCTATTTTTGCAGATGACACTAAACTGTGTAAAGTAATTAACACTGAAGAGGACAGTTTTCTGCTACAGAGGGATCTGGATAGATTGGAGGCTTGGGCAGAAAAATGGCAGATGAGGTTTAACACTGACAAATGTAAAGTTATGCACATGGGAAGGAATAATGCAAGTCACCCGTACATATTAAATGGTGAAACACTCGGTAACACTGACATGGAAAAGGATCTAGGAATTTCAATAAACAGCAAATTTAGCTGCAAAAACCAGTGTCAGGCAGCTACTGCCAAGGCCAATAAGATAATGGGTTGCATCAAAAGGGGCATAGATGCCCGTGATGAGAACATAGTTTTACCACTTTACAAATCACTAGTCAGACCACACATGGAGTACAGTGTACAGTTCTGGGCTCCTGTGAACAAGGCAGACATAGCAGAGCTGGAGAGGGTTCAGAAGAGGGCAACTAAAGTAATAACTGGAATGAGGGATCTACAGTACCCTGAAAGGTTATCAAAATTAGGGTTATTCACTTTAGAAAAAAGACGACTGAGGGGGGATCTAATAACTATGTATAAATATATCAGGGGTCAGTACAGAGATCTGTTCCATCATCTATTTATCCCCAGGACTGTGACTGTGACGAGGGGACATCCTCTGCGTCTGGAGGAAAGAAGGTTTGTACACAAACATAGAAAAGGATTCTTAACTGTAAGAGCAGTGAGACTATGGAACTCTCTGCCTGAGGAGGTGGTGATGGTGAGTAAAGGAATTCAAGAGGGGACTGGATTTATTTCTGGAGTGTAATAATATTACAAGCTACAGCTACTAGAGAGGGATCGTTGATCCAGGGAGTTATTCTGATTGCCTGATTGGAGTCGGGAAGGAATTTTTTTCCCCTTAAGTGGGGAAAATTGGCTTCTGCCTCACAGGGGTTTTTTGCCTTCCTCTGGATCAACTTGTAGGAAACAGGCCGAACTGGATGGACAAATGTCTTTTTTTCGGTCTTATATACTATGTTACTATGTTACTATTCTTGTCCGTTTTGCGGACAAGAGTAGGCATTTCTATAATGGGCCGCGTTCTGTTCCGCAAATTGCGGAACGGAACGCGGATCAGCTTCCGTGTTTTGCGGATCCGCGATTTGCAGGCCACAAAACACCAACGGTCGCGTGCATGAGGTCTTAGACTACTTAAACTAAGAAAAACAAAAAAAAATTTCAGCCCATAGACTTCTATTATGACGGAATAAATAACGCAATGCCACTAAAGGCATTCCGTTATGCATTCCGTCATAGAATTGCGCTATGGTCTGTGGTAACAGAATCCATAACACAAATAACCTTTTACCAACAAACGAAATGTGAACGAATTTCATAAGCGGAAATTCGCTCATCTCTAATCATGTTGACAAATTCCCTTTAAATGGTGCAATAGTAAATACTACTTGCCCCACAAAGAGGAAGCCCTCCTATAAATATATGAAGAGAAAAGTAAAGACATTATCGCTCTTGGAAGGTAGGGAGGGGAAAAAAAAAAAAAAGGGCCTGATCAAATGGGTTAAAGGGGTTATCGAGGGAGGCAGCAAAAATGAAAAAGCATTTCATACACCAGTGTCGAACTGGGGTGCCCAGGGCCAACCAGTAAAATACATTCTGGGGAGACTACTGTACAGCTACATGCAAATATTACGTGCTCACACAGCGGCAGACAGCAGTAAGATGCTCAAGACGATTGATTATGGGGGATTCCTGGAGTTTGACTGACTTTAAGAGGACAGGTCCCTAGGGAAAGAGGATACTGGCTAGCATGCCTCTGTGTCTAAAAGTCATCTCAGCTTCCTTATACGCCCATAATTATAAACTGGAACATTTGTTAAGTAATCTGCTCCATTTTTTATTAGGACACATATGCTGTATGCCACCTATGTGTAGTGCAGTCATTCTACTGTGCTATGTGTCACTTGTGCAAGGGGAAGGAGACTAGAGGCCCACCTTGCATAGGGTCCCACCTGGGGATACGCCTGTTCTCTTGTAGACCATCCACCATATATTATCATTATAGGAAACTGATTGAAACCTATTGTAGCCACATGTACCACATTTTCAGCACATACTGTATGCCATTATGCCCCCGGTGCAGCCACAGAACTTCCAGGAATGAGGTTTGACTTGCCAGTTTCAGCATCCTCTTTGCTTGCTCAGACACACATCTCCCCATTTGCTTGCTCACACACACATCTCCCCATTGCGCTGCCGGGAGATAAGCTGCTGGCTTAGCGCCCCGCAGTCACGTGATATGGGGGTTGTGTTGATTCAGATAGCAAGTAGAACTGAAACTTCTTGGTTGCGGCACAAGGGGAGTTTATGGAGATGCAATTAAACGTGTTAGGCAGGGTTCACACCTGCGCGTCCTGCTTCGCGCGTACGATGCTCTATCTTTACTTTTATATTCGCATTGTAAAAATGAAAGTAAAAATCGCGAGTCGTGCGCGCGTTTGCGCTATATATACCTATGGGGGACGCGCGACAATACGCCCCAAAGAAGCTCCTGTACTTCTTTGGGCGTAGGGCATTTTACAGCGCGTTCGTGCGCGCTGTAAAACGCTCAGGTGAGAACCATGCCCATAGGGAAACATGGGTTTTCGCCTGTTGAGCGTTTTACAGCACGTAGGAACGCGCTGTAAAACGCTTAAGTCTGAACCCAGCCTAAGGGCTTATTCACACGGCCATTGTTCGGCTGTTCCGTGCATTGGGGGCTGCAATTTGCGTTTCCCAATGCACAGGCAACAATCCATGCAGATTCCGCAAACGGATCCAGACTCATTCAACTTGAATGGGTCTGTGATCCGTCTGTACCGCAAAAAAAATAGAACTTGATCAATTTTTTTGCAGTGAGGAGGTACAGAGTGAAACCCAACGGAAGCACTCCATGGTGCTTCCGTGGGGTTCTGTGCTTCCGTTCCACACCGACCTCCCCAATTGCGAACCCATTCAAGTGAGGCCATAATACGGGCACGACCAGGCAAAGTCAAAGTCTCAGCAAACCATAAATTTGTACTCCCTGGTTAACCCCCTTAATCATCTTTTCACCAGGAACTAATAGTGCCACCAATGTACGGACAAGAGAATATTCTGCAAAGTATAGGGAAAAGCCTAACACTGGGTTCAGACCTGAGCGTTTAGAAGCCTAGCGTTTTTGGTGCGTTCAAGACTGGCGTGTAGGCGCGTTTTTTCAAGCGTTTTGGTAAATAGTGTAGGCGCGTTTGACGCGCGTTTATGTGATTGACTGCATAGTTGGCCAATGACCAAACAGCCCTCCCTATATAGTTTGGCCAATCTGAGGTGTGAATTTTGAAAAACGTGCGTCCATAGGCGCGTTTTACGCTGCACAAACGCCCGAACAACACGCCTATCGCGTTTCCCATTGAAGTCTATTAGCACCAAACGCTCGAAAAAAGCCCGAATTAACGCGAACATACTTGCTTATGCGTCGGACGTTTATAGGCGCCTATGAACGCGCATAAAAACGCGCAAGTGTGAACCACCCTCATTGGAATGCATGGTTCCTTTACTGTTGTGCGTTTTTATGTGCGTTCAAAAGCGGCGTTTTACGCGAAAGTGTGAACTGAGTGTAAGGATGTGGTCACATGTTTATGTTTCCTAATGCAGTTTTGGAAGTGAAAACCAAGGGATATAATATCTGTCCTTCATACTTTCTCCCTTTTTATCATCTGCTCCTGATTTCGGCTTCCAAAACTGCATCATAAAACCTGACCCCTGTGGCAGTGCCCTAAACTAACTTAGTTAATATAGAGCAGGCATCCTCAAACTGCGGCCCTCCAGCTGTTGCAAAACTACAACTCCCAGCATGCCCGAACAGCCTACAGGTATCAGCCTACATCAGGGCATTGTGGAAGTTGTAGTTTTACAACAGCTGGAGGGCCGCAGTTTGAGGATGCCTGATATAGAGAGATGCTGTAAGCAAGTGTGTGCCACTCACTACACTTGACAAAACCAGGTTTATTACACAGACATAGATCCACAACAATCAATTCACCAAGTGCCCAATACTTCTCTTCCTTACTGTGAAATAAACCCTATCCTCTGCCGCCAGTTTTACTTCTGCTAATATGTATTCAGCCTTGGGCTGGGGCTATTTACGCTTTCCAATTTTGTTAGTAAATGTCTGGAATATGAGCTTTACCTAATCATAGCACTTATACAATGAACCTGATTTCATAGCACTGCATAGCCAACACTGTTTTGTCCAGCAGATTTGTCACAAAATACGGCAATCAACTGTAATAGGAGAGAAGCTGAGAATTTGGCTAGAAAACACTCTGAAAGTAACATTAAAACAAAGTTGATAATGAATTATTTTCTCATTTATCTTTAGGGACTATGGCTGACTTGTTACCCAGCTGTAAAATAAAAAAGTGAAACCCTAACTAAGACAATCGTCCAAAAAATTAAAAATATGTGGCTCTCAGAAAAACAAGATTTAATTCTGTACAAAAATGCATTTACTGGGTAAAACTGAACAAAAATAAAAATGATAGACACATTAGGTATCGCCGTGTCTGTATCAACCTGCTCTATAAAAATATTACATGAGATGCTCCGTCAGGTGAATGCTGTAAAAAATAAAAAATTTAAACTATACCAAAACAGCCATTTTTTGTCACCTTGCCTCTCAAAAAGTGTAACACCAAGCGATCAAAAAGTCTTATGTACCCCAAAATGGTACCAATCAAACCGCCATCTCATCCCACAAAAAATGAGACCCTACCAAAGACACTCGCCAGAAAAAAAAAAAAAAAAGGGCAGTCATAAAATGGCAACACAAAAACAAGATTTAATTCTGTTCAAAAATGCATTTACTGTGTAAAACTTAACAAAAATTAAAATAATAGACATACTGGGTATCGCCACATCTGTAACAATCTGCTCCATAAAAATTATCACATTATATGCCCCCTCAGGTGAATACTGTAAAAAAATTAATAAAAAAAACTATTCCAAAACAGCATTTTTTTTTCATCTTGCCTCACAAAAAGTGTAATACCAAGCGATCAAAAAGTCTTATGTACACTAAAATGGTACTAATGAAAAGGTCACCTCATCCTGCAAAAAATGAGCCCCCACATAAGACAATCACTCATAAAATAAAAACCAATGGCGCTCATAAACCAATCCATCAAAATCCGCACTGCAAAAGCCATATGGCACTCCTTCCGTTCTGAGTCCTGCCATGTGCACTCATAGCAGTTTACCACCACATATGGTGTGTTGCCGTATTCAGGAAAAAATAGGTAACAAATTATGGGGTGATTTTTCTCCTTTTACCCCTTTTGAAAATTTTGGGCGAAAGCAACATTTTCTTGGAAGAAATTAAACTTTTCATTTTCACAGCAAGTGTTTTCAAATTCCGTTAAACGCTTAAGTCAAAGTGCTCAGTACCCTCCTTAATATATTATTTAAAGGGTGTAGATTCCAAAATGGGGTTACTTTTTGAGGGTTTCCACTGTAGGGGTACATTAGGGTCTCTTCAAATACAAAATGGTGCCCAAAAACCATTCTAGCAAAATCTGCCTCCAAAATCCATATGGCACTCCTTTCCTTCTGACTACTGTCACGTAGAGCAGTTTACGACCACATATGGGGTATTTCTGTAAACTGCAGAATCAGAGTAATGCATATTGAGATTTAGTTTACTGTTGATCCTTGCTGTGTTGCAAGAAAAAATTGATTAACATGAAAAATCTGCATAAAAATGAAATTTTTAAATTTTGCCTCCACTTTCCTTTAATTCTTGTAGAACACCTCAAGGGTTAACAAAGTTTGTAACATCAGTTTTGAATAATTTGAGGGGTGTAGTTTCTAAAATGGGGTCATTTATGGGTGGTTTCCATTATGTAAGCCTCACAAAATCACTTTATAACTGAATTGGTGCTTAAAAAAATGGTTTTGGAAATTTTGTTGAAAATTTGAAAAATGGCTTCTAAACTTCTAAGCTTTCTAACGTCTTAAATAAATAAAATGACATTTACAAAATGATACCAACATAAAGCAGACATATGGGGAATGATGACTGATAACTATTTTATGAGGCATTACTATTTCTCTTAAAAGTAGAGAAATTCAAATTTAGAAAATTGTGAATTTTTCTAAATTTTTGGTAAATTTGGGATTTTTGTATAAATAAAAGAAAAGTATATTGACTCAAATTTACCACTGCCGTGAAGTACAATGTGTCATGAGAAAACAGTCTCAGAGTGGCCTGGATAAGTAAAAGTGTTTCAAAGTTATTACCACATAAAGTAACACATGTCAGATTTGCAAAAAAATGGTCTGGACAGGAAGGTGAAAACTTGACTGGGATAGAAAGGGTTAAAAATGTATAGACACTGAGTTATTCAATAAAATGTATCTGTATAGCGCCACCTGCTGTTTGTTCTTTTTCTATTTTTTTTTTCTATCTCTCTGAGATGGCCACACATGCTTAGTTTCATCCTTCGACTGCCTCCTGAGCTGTGATAGGGAGAGAGTTCCAGTAGAATTGACACCCCCCCATGAGCTGTGATAGAGAGGGCATGGACACACCTCCTGAGCTGTGATAGGGAGAGCATAGACATTCCTCCTGAGCTGCAGAAGAAAAGACACTCCCCTTGAACTGCCAGGTTTATATGAATCTAGCAGAGCAATAATTGGGGAGATCTCTGGATCCATATGAGGTACAGGGCTAGTTCTAGATTTGTTAGAAAGATTGATATTTTCTATATGATGTCGGATTTTCATTTTATGCAATAATCATGGTATAACTCCTTTAAGGAGTATTGGAGCGGTGGTGCTGGAGTGGAGGTGGTTTGAGCTAGTGAATATAACAGGTCGTTAAGGTGTTAAGGGTAAAGAAGCTATGCTGGCGTATATTTCAAGACTATTGTGTAAGAGAAAAATACTATAAAGGGACTATATAAAAGGGCAGAAATTCCTTCATGGTTAATGCAATATGTTTGTTAAGTCCTTGAATTAAAGCTGAAAGTTTACAATCATATCTTGATGGCTTTCCATCAAATCCATTGTGGTGATGTACAGAGGCCAAAATATGAAAATTGACCCATATTCAAATACATACTTCTGCTGGTTCTAACTATATAAAACGTATATCTTGTTGATACTAGTTGTACTGTATCTAAGAGTAGCATGATAAACTAGAACAATGCATTAATACATTGCTGAAAGCCTTGAGCAAGATAAATCTGTTCCAGGGCAAATCTAATATACTCTATAAAGTATAAACAACATTCATCCATAACATCTGCCTTAAAAAGTGTATTAACTGAAGTTGGCCTCTTTCTATGATTGGAATGCGTGTGATATATGTCTATGTAAAAGGAAATAAAAATTTAAGCTTTTTTATTTTGGTTTTTAATCTTAAATATTTTCTTCTAGTTACAGGGATGGTTGTGACTGAATATGTACAAGAGCACCATTATTACTATTTTTTCAAATGGAAATCAATTTGTCTTTGACTGTTCTACCTATGCAATCATCCATTTACATGACTTATGGCATCACAAAAGAGATTATGATTCATTTTTCAGCCCTCTATGCAAGGAAAATAAAAATCTTAAAGGCAATATTTCCAGATTTTATGTTTATTTGATTTTTATTCAATTCTTAAAAATATACAAAAAATACAAAGCTAAATACATTGTAGAATAAAAAAAAAAACAATGATCAATGTCATACAAAATAAATGTTCATATACAACAAACCTGTGGAATAGATTGTGATTAGTGTTGAGAAAATTGAACCTGATGAAGTGGAATTCGATCCGAATTTAAGGGAAAATTAAAATCTGTCATGCTTCGTGATAACAAATCGATTTTTCCTGAATGGCGGTAAAAAAAAAAAAAAAACTCATACTTACCTCATCCGTTTGAGTGCCACGAGCCAGCTACCACCATCTTGATTGAGGATCCCACGCGAAACCCCGTGCGCAGTGATGTATGACCACGCTAGCTCTTTGCGATCAAATGGATGAGGGTAAGTATGAGTTTATGAATTTTTTATTTTATTAATGTCATATGCCGCGATCGTCTATGAAAGCGGCATCTGAGGGTTACAATGTCATTGCACCCAATACTTACAAAGAAATGCACTTTGTGACGAAGTAGCTGAATCGAATTTTCCAATACTTTGCTCATTGCTAATTAGTGTTTAGCAAATCAAAGTATTCGAAGTGGAATCCGATCCGAATTTCAGGAAAAAAATTATTCGTCACCAAGGCGAATTTCCTCATGCATGGTGGTAACGAATCAATTTTCCCTGAAATGGTAAAAACAAAAAAAAAAACATACTCACCTCATCCTTTTGCACGCGAAGAGGCTGCTGCGGCCATCTTGATTGAGAAAATTTTGCAAAATATTGTGTGCGGTGACATCACTATGTCAACGTGCAAGATTTTGCTCTGTGTCTTTCATTAAGATGGCCTCTACGTGATCAAATGGAAAAGGTGAGGTTTTATTTGCCAGATTAACCCCTGAAAGTAATCAAAATTTATCTCAGTTGCCGCGATTAGCGATGAACATGGCATCTGAGGGGTTCAGTGATGAGGGGCGGCACAATCACCGTTCCCCGTCATTGCGCCCGCTAAGTACAAAGGAAGCAGCCCAATAGAATTTTTCATAACTTCGCTCATCTCTAATTGTGATAAAAGTCTAATGGTAAACAGTAATAACGCAGCAACCAAATATCACTGATAGATACGGTAGTATATCTGAACAGAGCTTTAAGCCTAAAATCTTCTGAAGTATGACACTAATCACAGTTACACAATGGAAAATACAAGAAGGACCTAAAAACTAATAGAACTGTAAGGAAAGAAGGCATAGAGGAAGGAAGGACAGATAAATGGAAGGAATAATTCCATTACTCAATCAGATTCCGGAAGCCCAATGTGTTTTGGAAATTAATCCATGGTTGCCATTGGCACAGAAATTTGTCAACAATGTCCTCTACAACAAGCTTTTCCATTTGCATAGATTCAAATTCTTTAATTCATTCTACGACAGTGGCAGGGAATCACTGCCTGAGCCACAGCCAGGGAGTGCCGTTGCAGACACTTCTTACCCTGGGTTCACACCTGAGCGTTTTACAGTGCGTTCAAACGCGCTGTAAAACGCTCAACAGATTAAAACCAATGCATCCCTATGGGAGTGGTTCACACTTGAGCGTTTTACAGCGCGTTTGAACGCGCTGTAAAACGCCCAACGCATAAACAAGTACTTGAGCTTCTTTTGGGGTGTTTGACGCGCGTTTTGTGATTGACACCACAGTAGTCAATCACAAGAACGCGGGTTTTACGCGCGTTTCCTATTTGCAAAAACGCGCTGAAATACGCGCGACAAAAACGCCCGTAAAACGCGCGTTTTTAGAACGCTCAGGTCTGAACCCAGGGTTAGGGTACTTCACACTTGCGGCAGGACGGATCCGGCAGGCTATGAAAGAAGACAGGTGATGGTAGGCTAGCTGTGCCAGGGAGGTATCAGAGTTAGCCAACTGGAGAGTAGTGATGAGCGTCAGGGGCAAAATTCGAATTTGCGATATTTTGTGAATATTCGTTAGAATATTCATCATATATTCGCGAATACTCATATTTGAGATTATTCTATTGATTGCGGAAAATCGGCAATGTAATATTTGTGTAATGCGAATATTCTAAAAAACAAATATATAGCACTATAGAATATAGTGCTATATATTAGTTTTTTAGAATATTCGTCATTTTTTTCCAATTTAATGTAAACAGTCATTGGCCCAAAAGCAACTTAAGCAGGGTGGAATCATGACAACGAATATATAGCACTATACTCAAAAAACGAATATTCGTAATTTTTTACCATCTGAAGTCATAGAATTCTCCCTGCTTAAGTTGCTTTTGGGCCAATGACTGTAACATGGGGAGCAGTCACCCACCCAGCACTTTGACTATTTCCAGTAAGAGCCAGCCCGGATCAGCTATAATAGCTATACTAAATAGAAATGTGTGCAACAGCTATTGCTGCTGACACCAAAAAAACCCGGACTCTTACTTCACCAAGGCCAGGAACCTCGGTGACACGTACCTTCCATCCACAACGGTCCCTTGCGCTCTCCTACAATATATATATATATATATATATATATATATATATATATATATCAATTTTAGTTAGTACTAGTTTAGATTTTTTAACCCACGCATGTGCCGTCAGCATGAGTGGGTCTTGCACCTACTGAGCGCCAGTCAGTACTGTCAATTACTGACAGCGTCTGCTCAGGTTTCAGTGCTTTTTTTTTTGGCCTTTTTTTTGTCTATTTTTTTTTTTTATCTTATTCTTTCACTTATCTTTTTCTTTTTTTTTTCTTTCTCTTTTTTTCTTTATCATAAATTTTATTTTAAATTCATTCAAGCCCCATCACGTGTTAAATCACTACATACAACCCCCTGACACTTTTCACTTTACACACACCAATAAAAATAAAAATGTCCCATTCATCCTAGAGAATGTACTCCGTTAAATGGGCATACGCCATCCTTGCCTCTAAAACGAAGGGAGAAGAGGATGCCATATTCCTCTACTCCTCTACTCCTTCATCATCATCGTCATCCAGGGAGATACCCCAGGAGAGATGAAGTAGTCCCCCAGTGATCCCATATGGACCACACCGCCTGAGGATTATGAGCCCCAAATTCCAGAGTTTGTGAGAAACTCTGGAATCCAGATTGAATGCACGGGCTTCACAGAAATAGATTTTTTCAAAATCTTTTTCTCTAACGATTTCATAAATGTGATGGTGACCCAAACAAATGTATATGCCCAGCAGTTTATTGCTCAAAACCCAAAATCCTCATATGCTAGACCCCTAGGTTGGACCCCAGTAAATGCAGCCAACATTAAGACATTTTAGGGGCTCTTGCTGCATATGGGCCTGGTAAAAAAAAACTAAATGTGACAACATTGGAGTTCAGTGTCTTGTACCACACTCCAATTTGCAACATGGCCATGTCCCGTACAAGATTTGAATCCATTTTGAAATTCCTACATTATAATGATAATTCACACTGCCCCCCTCCCCCAAATGACCCACAATTTGACCGTCTATTCAAAATAAGACCCTTCCTGGAGCACCTCAACTCCAAATTTACAGAGGTGTTTACCCCAGAAAAAGAAGTTAGCACAAACGAATCCCTTGGACATTTTAAAGGCAGGGTAAAATTCCGCTAGTACCTGCCCAGCAAGCGGGCATGGTACTGAATTAAAATGTACAAGCTGTGCGAGAGTACCTCCAGGTACGTCTACAGGTTCCGGGTTATTTGAAGGGAAAAATTCCCGGATACAACGCCCTGAATGCCCCCCCCCCCCCAGGAGTTACTGGAAAGATAGTGTGGGATTTACTGCACCCACTGCTGGATAAGGATTACCACATTTATGTGGATAACTATTACACCAGCATCCCCCTATTCATGTCCCTAAAAGTCAGAGGTACTGTGGCTTGCGGCACAGTGCGCAAAAATCAGAGAGTCCTCCCTAGATCCCTGGTAGGGCAACTACTCCAAAAAGGCGACAGTAAGGCTCTCCGCCATGAGAACATCCTGGAGCTTAAGTACAAGGACAAGAGGGATGTCCTTGTACTGACCACCATTCACACTAACACCAGTTCTCCTGCTTCCATGGAAGCAGGTGATTGGACCATGTGACCCAGTGACGTCACGGAAGGTCCTTCACCCCCTTCCCGGCTGAATACAGAGCAGGAGACCGGTAACTGGCTGCTACACGATCAAATGGAGGGGGTAAGTTTATGTTTTTATTATTTTTAACCCTCTAGTGCCCTTTTTACTTTGCATTCTCTATTGAGAATGCTATTATTATCCTTTATAACTATGTTATAAGGGAAAATAATAAAGATCGGGTACGGATCCCGATCGTCTCCTAGCAACCATGCGGGAAAATCGCACCGCATCCGCACTTGCTTGCGGATGCTTGCGATTTTCCCGCAGCCCCATTCACTTCTATGGGACCTGCCTTGCGTGAAAAACGCAGAAACTGGAGCATTCTGCGATTTTCACGCAACGCAGAAGTGATGCGTGAAAATCACCGCTCATGTGAACAGCCCCATAGAAATGAATGGGTCCGGATTCAGTGCGGGTGCAATGCGTTCACCTCACGCATTGCACCCGCGCGGAAAAATCGCCCATGTGAAAGAGGCCTAAGCCATTTGGTACTCTTTTCCTTCTGACCCCTGTGGTACGCCCATATAGCAGTGTACAAGCACATATGGGGTATTACTGTAATCAGGAGAACATGGGGGGGGGTGAATTTTTCCAAGTTCCCCCTTGTGAAAGTGAAAAATGTTGGTCTAAATTCCATTTTTCTGGCAAAAAATTAAATTTTTCATTTTCACAGCCAATTCCATGAATCACCTTTGAGGACAAAGTTTTCACTACACATCTTGAAAGATTCCTTAAGGGGTGTAGTTTGCAGAATGGGGTCACTTTTTGGGAGTTTCCACTCTAGGGGTACATAAGGGTGTGTTCAATTACGAGATGGTGCCTGTCAATTATTCAGGAGATATCTGCCTTCCAGAAGAAATTTGGTGCTCTTTTCGTTTCGTTTCGATTTTTTACTGTAGAGGTGCATCAGGATGTCTTCAATAGTGACATGATGCCTGAAAATTATTCCGGTGAAATATGCGCTCTAAAATCCATATGTTGCTCCTTGCACCCTGCGCCCTGCTGTATGCCCATACAGCAGTTCCTGGCCACAAATGAGGTGTTTCTATAAACTGCAGAGTCAGGGTAATAGATATAGTCTTTTGTTTGGCTGTCAACCCTTGTTGTGTTACAGGAAAATATATCTGAAAATAGAAAATGCCTAAAAAAGCAAAATTTTGATTTTTCATCCGATTTGTAATTGGCTACAGGCAAGGTCAAGCCGGATTTTTACAGTGAGATAGCTAGAGAATCGCAAGCCAGAGGGAGAAGGAGCAGGGAGTCAGCACCGGGAAGCAGGTAAGTAAGCTTCCCTTTACAGGTCTGGTCAAGCGGCCACTCTTGCACAACCCCTTTAAGGAATCCAAGAGAGGCCTCAATATTTTCTTTTTCTGAAGCATGAGGCAAGAAAGGTCAGGGAGTATCTACAGAGATAAACCCCTGAATGATCCAGATGCTCCCTCCTACAGTTTCTGTGAAAAAGCTTTTGTTTGTAAAGATGCACCCTGCATAATATGTGAATGGTTAGAATCAGTAGATTCAGGATCCAGGGCCATATGGGCACAATCAAACTTAATGGGGGAGACCTGGAGGTCACTTTCAAGTGTTTAACACAATCTCTTTTTTTCCAAACACATCGGCACAGTCAATTATCTTTTAGCGTAAATTCATCTTTGCCTGACAAACGATCTATTACACAATCACACTCACACATTTTTATACAATACTCTGTACATCTAGAGGGTTGTCTTTCGAATGTTAACAACTTGAATAACTCACTCGTTACTCAATCAAATCAATTATCTGCTTGTGCAAAGCGGCCTTTAGGGTTAATAGTGTTGACTTTCGTCAGTAACATCCGCGTGTAGGGCATAATAACTCAAGACACTGGCCTCTACTTCAAGTACTTTGGAGTGTATGATATGTCTCTGTCAAAGAAAATATTTAAGATTTCTCATTTGATAATTACATTTAGGCTTCTTAATCTTTCTTAGAACTTTTCCCCCAGTTACAGGGCAAATTTGATTCAATATGTACGAGAGACTCATTATTATTATTTCTGTAAAGGAAATTCATTTTGCTATGACTGCTTTTTCTAAGCGATCATCCTTTTACAGTACATGACTTGTGTTAATTTACTTCATTCCTCCAGGCTTATATTCATAAATTGTTTTAACAAACGTTTCCCTTCCTCAGAGTCAACAACTTGCGCAGCTTAATTGCTTATATACCATTTCTTAAACTGTTATTACTGGACTTGATCCTTGTATCTCTTATTTATTGCAGGGTATTTATTATGTTTTCTGTTATTTTCCATATTTTATAAAGGCCATGTTTAGAAAACTTGATACAGTTTTTTTTTACGTTGCCCTGTGTTGAAGCACACATTTTTGTATACCATCCAGTAGGTATTCCCAGGGGTGTAGCTACAGGCTGATGGGCCCTGGTGCAAGAGTTCAGTTTGGGTACCCCCCTCCCCGCCACTCTCTCAGTGCTTTGTGGTCAGGGGCCTTGAAGCCCATAGCCTTCCTGCTGTCTGAGGCAAACATTGAAATGGCACACCCCCTCCCCCCATGACAAATTCTAGACCTAACCCAGAGGCGTAACTTGACCTGCATGCAATTTCTATTATACTAGTGTCTTCTTATGTGGCACAAGGGTTTTTGGGCCCCCTCAGACTCCTGGGCCTGCTAGTGACTGCTACCTCTGCACCCCCTATAGCTACACATATGGGTATTCCGGTCTGGGACGTTCATGGCATATCCTCCTATCATATCCAGATCCTATCCTTCTCCTATCTCAAGTATGTGGCACTGTCTTACAGCTGCCAGCAATGGAGAAGTCGTGTGCATGAGGCTTTTTCTATTCACTGCTATGAGAGTTCTGAAAGTAGATGAATGTGCTTACTCATCTTTTTTCACATCTCTCACAGAAGTTAATGGAGAAAGCTGTACATGAGCAACCACTTCTTCGTTCATGGGGCCACAGGACAGAGCCCCGTATTCTAGATAAGAGTGGGTCTCAGAGGTGGGACCAGCATCTGTCAAATATTTATGGTATATATTTATGATATATTCTGTGGCTATGTCATAAATGTATAAACACCAACACGAGTACACATATACGACATAAATTCATAATTTATTGATACATATATACCAAATACATAACAGACATAATGAATAAAAGATAGCGGTATTTAGGGAGATACAATGGTAAAAAGAGGGAATCACTGCCAACCACGGCCTGACAAGAAAGTGCACCGTGCTGTATAATAAATAAAGGACCATATAGTGTCCTTATAGCAGCAGAAGAAGATTTTTTATATATAATGGTCACCAAACGCCAAATTTATTGTATACCATTAACAGAAAGAGTGCTAAAGGCAACAGGAAATACAGCCTGCAACCAAAAGGTTAAATGAACAGCAGCAATGAACATCAATACTGGAGGTACAATCAAACTCAATGGGGGAGACCTGGAGGTACCCAGAGCCTCAATGAAATGAAGTTGAAGAGTGACTTGCAACACACCAGGACCAAATGCCTTGTGCAGGGCTCAAATTCTGAGATTGTTACACTTTCCTCTATTTTCAGCATCATCTATTACATTCATAAAATACACAAGCTGGTAAGTCCAATGTGACATGACGAGGGTCTACTCACCTGAACATTCCAACAGACCCTTTTCACACTTTCAAGTGTTTAAAACAATCCCTTTTTTTCCAAACACATCGACACAGTCAATTATCTTTCAGCGTAAATTCATCTTTGCCTGACAAACGATCTATTACACAATCACACTCACACATTTTTATACAATACTCTGTACATCTAGAGGGTTGTCTTTCGAATGTTAACAACTTGAATAACTCACTCGTTACTCAATTAAATCAATTATCTGCTTGTGCAAAGCGGCCTTTAGGGTTAATAGTATTGACTTTCGTCAGTAACATCTGCGTGTGGGGCATAATAACTCAAGACACTGGACTTTACTTCAAGTACATTGGAGTGTGTATGAAATGTCTCTGTCAAAGAAAATATTTAAGATTTCTCATTTGATAATTACAGTTAGGCTTCTTAATCTTTCTTAGAACTTTTCCCCCAGTTACAGGGGAAATTTGATTCAATATGTACGAGAGCCTCATTATTATAATTTCTGTAAAGGAAATTCATTTTGCTATGACTGCATTTTCTAAGCGATCATCCTTTTACAGTACATGACTTGTGTTAATTTACTTCATTCCTCCAGGCTTATATTCATAAATTGCTTTAACAAACGTTTCCCTTCCTCAGAGTCAACAACTTGCACAGCTTAATTGCTTATATACCATTTCTTAAACTGTTTACGGTTTGTACTAGGTCCTTTACTACTAGTAAAGGTTAAAGGGGTTACCCCATGATTAATATAAAAGATGAAAATTAGACATCATATAGTACATGACTAGTGTTGAGCGAAGCATTTGAAGCGGAATTCGGTCCGAAGATTAGTAAAACTTTGATTCGCAATGAATCCGAATTTCCTCGCGCTTCATGGTAACACATACGTTTTTTGTAAAATGGCAGCTGCACATGTTACAAAGGGAAAGTAAATAGCCCGAAAACACTAGATCACCCATAATGCCGTGCAGTCAGCCAATCCACAGATAGCCATCCCCTGTAATGTCACAGCCCTATAAAACCCTGATCACACGTGGTCTCTGCTATTGTCCTGTGAGCTGAGCATAAGGAGCGACATGGCTGGCGCTCATGCACAAGGGACTGTGCTGCTGAAAATAAATAGAAGAATATTGGAGAGGGAGAGTGCAGGGAGACTTATTCTCCATCAGTTTTATTTATTGCTACATTTACTTACTCCTACATCAGACATAAACTAAGATATGAAATTCAATACCAATGAGATGGACGCCTTTACTATTCCAATGCCAGCGTGACAACCAATAAGATCCAGTCTGCACCCCTTAGCCCTCCTAAGTTCTTGATGATGACCATCCTCATCTTTTGCTGGCTTTACTTCTTCCAAATCATCCTTCAAAGTCTCCATGTCCAAGAAAAGTCAGCAAGATGCAGAGAGAGGATGAGCTGGAGGTTTCTGATGACATATTCTCATCGATATTAGATGATGGAAAAAGGAGATGGCAGAAGAAGGGCTCCCACCTGTAGCGCAGGAGAGCGCTGGAGTTGGAGAAGTGGGTACAGCAGAGCTGATTAATATTCTGCATTTACTGTCAAATAACCTGCAGAAGATTGCAGGCAAAAACAGCAATAATATGCATATTGTGCCCCAACCTAACCAGCCAAACCCCATACCAGAAACAGCCCCTGTTTAAAGGTGCCAGGTGGCCATTAACAATTAAGAAAGACTATACAGTGAGGTCTTTATTATTAAATGAAAGGCAGCTGTGGGCTAATTGGACACTCAGTTTTTAACCGCAGCATGGCCACAACCCGCCCACAGCACATCCGCTCGTGTGGTCGTGCCCTAAGGCATAGTGGCCTGAGTATACCTGATTTATAGCAATTTTTGACAAACGTAATCATAACAAATCAAATTTCTGTGCTAACTTCGGCGAAGTTAACTTGACAATCTCTCTCTAACAGCTCTCTAAAGCTAGAACCAGCCCTATACCTCACATAGATCCAGAGATCTCCATATTCATTGCTCTTATTGCTCTGCTAGATTTATATCAAGCTGGCAGCTCAATGTAGTTTCCTTTCTGCTGCATCTCAGGGGGGGTGTCCTTTCTGCTGCAGCTCTCTCCCTATCACAGCTCAGGAGGCATATGAAGGATCAAATTGAGCATGTGCGGCTATCTCAGTGAGCCCGACAAAGAAATAAGGGAAAAAAAACATACAGCAGGTGGCGTTATACAGACACATTTTATTGAATACCTCAAAGGCTTTGCTAAATTTTTAATAACATGCAATTACAAAAGTATTCATTTCCAGGTGCTCGTTTGAAAACTGTAGAATATTTTTTCTGGAACAACCCCTTTAATCTTAATGATACAGCATACAAAAGAGATTTCTGGACCTTTTCTGTTCTAGTATGTCTGTGCCATTGTGCACGAAGTGGGTTCCATAAAGCCACAAGAGGGAACTTTTCATTGTAAGTGTGTTTGAGGGTGAATTTAGACTGGAGTTTTATTGCATACATGCGCCAAATTTATGGATGGAGCTTGGTTTTATTGACACGGTTTAACTACTGTCAGTAAAAGTACAAAGGGCGTGTGGCATGGAAATGGGCTTTTTAAAAGTCTCACATCATAAATGAGACATAAAACTGTTTTAATCTGTAATCGCAACCAACTTTTCACTCCTCTTTTGAAAGTGGCGAAGCTCATCAAAAGTCGCAAAATTTCACAAGTAAGAAAGAATTGCACAAAATGTCAAATGCAACATTTTTATACCACAAAACTGGCATGGCAGATTTCATAAATATCCCCCACAGTGTTTGGTGTGGGAGACCTTCAACTGCCTGCTCAGAGTTCTGAGCTCAACCTCATTAACTCTCTTGGGATGAAATGCTGCTTGTAAGCCTTCTTGTCCAAAATCAGTGCCTGACTGCACCTTTAACTTTTTCAATTTTGGCTAAATGGGCACAAATTCCTAAAGACACCAAAGTCTTTTAAAAAGCTTTCCAAGAACAGTTTGTTCTAGGTGCAAAAGAGGGCTAAACTCCATAATTTAACATTCATGGTTTTGGAATGGGATATCCAACAAGCTCATATAGGTGTGATGTCAGATGTACACATACGTTTGACCACATAGTCTATTATGGGTCAATATATAAAGCTATTAAAATATGCACTGGCTCTGATGTATGTAGTTTCACAAATCTACTTGGCATGGACACTCATTGGATATAAATGTAGGCATAACGGGGTCATTTACTAATCTCAAATACGCCTAAATGAATCATATTTCAAGCGCAGATTGCGACGGAACTATTAGTTGCAACCCTATCTGCGACTTTTCCCTGCTCATACCAGGTCTAAAGTTGTGCACGTGGCATGGGCAGGGAAGGGGACTGGGGACTGTTTTAGGCATAGAAAATGGCGTAGAATATGGTCTAAATGTTAGACAGTTAGGAAGCTGTCTTACATTTGGAACTGGCGCTGGATGTACAGAAATTATGTAGAGGCCTGCGTCTCTTCATAACTTGGGTGCATCCTCCAGCTATGGGGCTTTAGGGCTTCTAAAACACCTGTCTTAATAAATGTGCTTCAAAATATCAACCGAAATAGTAAATTGCTCCTGATTGTTTAATTTTTACAGATATTCATTTTGTTACAAATTTTAGCAATATCATCACTACATTCTAGAAGTCATAGATATGAATAAGTTCTAATGAGGTTGCTAGAGTTGAATCATATCTTATAGATGCACATTTTTAACACATTCAGGTTTCCTTTTTCAACTCCACTGCATTGTTTTATTAAATGGCTGATTTGTAGCTTCTTTTATGGTTTGGATACTGGTATTCGAAAAAAAACATCTAAACAGAAGTACATTGAGTACATATGTGATTTCTCAGTTTTGCCTTCATTTTGGATAAGAAAAAGTACCCCATCTTGTTGCAGTTCATACAGTAGATAATATTTCACTTGCAGAGTCTTTTCCCTTCTTCCCCTCTCTCTGGTCAATGTCAATAACATGGATGGTTCCTGTTTTAAGGAATAAGTCTTCATTGTCATCATGGCTTCTTATGTCATCTACCTCAATGTATTTTCCTTTTGTCTTCTGTTTAGCTCTCTGAAAAGCTTCCTTCAAATGTTGCTTGAGTTCAATATCAGGACAATATATATAATCATAGGCAGCACTAGCACAGATTGCTCCAATAATTGGTCCTATCCAGTAAATCTACATGAAAACATAAGGAAAGGAAATGACCAAAGGAAACCTTATTTATCATAAATGTCAGACTGTTAGGGTACTTTCACACTTGCGGCAGTACGGATCCGGCAGGCTATTCAGCCTGCCGGATCCGTCCTGCCGCAAGTGCCCGTGCACTGCCGTGCTGCCGCTCCGTCCCCATTGACTATAATGGGGCGGGGGGCGGAGCTATGGCGGAGCTACGGCGGAGCTACGGCGCAGCGCGGCAGTGCGCGGCCGGAGATCGCCGGACTAAAGGTCCTGCATGTCCGACTTTTCAGTCCGGCGATCTTTGTCGTGCACTGCCGTGCTGTGCCGTAGCTCCGCCCCCGCCCCATTATAGTCAATGGGGACGGAGCTGCAGCACGGCAGTGCACGGGCACTTGCGGAAGGACAGATCCGGATCCGTCCTGCCGCAAGTGTGAAAGTACCCTTAACTGTATGGTCTCTGTTTCTGCTGTAAATTAGTATATATCATTGAAGAATTTGTTGTGTAGACATAATTTTTGCTCACTTTGGCTTATAGTTATATAGTGTTATGTTTATACTGTGTTTGCAGTGATCGTTGTATGCACTGGGAAATGAATAAATCCTGTAGAGGACTATGCTATTCAATAGAGGTATTCAACAACAAAAATGATGTAACATGGTCTACTTTTATTCCTGTAATTGAAGTCAATGGGTGACATATGCCATAGTACCCCATACAGTGGCATATCTTGGACGCTTCAGGAATATTTTCCAAAAGAATCCTTCCAATGTACACTTCAAATACAGTGTGAACAAAGCCTAATACAGTAGACAAATTTTACTCTCTTTGGTTTGTGAAGCTGGATGTAAGGAGGAATGATATTTTTCCCATTGTTGAGGGACAACCTATCATCATATTTTCCTTTCTCCTATACATAATAAAATATTCTGCTTTCCAAGCATTTTTTGAATATTCAGAGTCCCATTGGGAGCATAACTATCTTACGCTCATTGACAAAAAAATAATGCTCCTAAACAGAAATTTCAGATTTTTTCAAACTTCAGCATGTAGTTATGTCTCAGACAGATATGTAAATGATAACAGGTAGGGTCTAATCTAAAATACGCCTAAATTGGGCGTATTTCAAGCACAGATGGCGGTGCAACAGTTCCTGCCTTTGCTGTGGAGTGACAAACTGCCCCAACTTCTGGTGTGACGATCAGAGGAGCCATCACATATGACACTCTTTCACCCCTAGTTGCGTAGCGAAGTGCAATAACAGCTCTCAGTGATATGTGCAGAACATCTTACGGCCACATGTGTTGCCTCTCATGGCACGGCTTTCTAATGGCATTTATCAGCAGGATAATGTTTGCCCACACAGAAGGGATTCCAAAGGATGTCTCCACCAAATTACAATATTTTCTTGGCCTGCCCAGTTGCTTATTGACAATCGAGCAGTTATGGGACCAGCTGGGACACCAGGTTCGGCAACCTACCAGTATGCAGGATCTACAGGCCCAAGTGCTCTACCTGAGGCCTGCATTATTAAGTGGCTGCTTTCATAAGTGGAGTTAAAGAAACCGGAGTTTAATAAAAGGAGCAAGAAACAGATTCATTAGATCATCCTTGTATACAGTTGGTTTGATTCTAGCTAGTCTTCCTACTGCTGTAAGGGGCCACAGTAAGTAAGAATCTTGATATCACTGCTCTATATTGTATTTTTTTTTTCCCTCTCTTTTCCTGCGTAATCCCCATTTAGTATGATTTCCATTATTGACAGCGCCGTCCAGTGCACATCTTGTCTGATGTATGCAGTGCTGGAACAGCCGTTCGAGGGTGTATATGTTTGTTCAAAATGTGAGCAAATTACCCGTTTGGAATCGCACATCGAGTCTCTAAACAGGCGAGTTGCAACACTGAAAGCCACTGACAATTTGGAAAAGAGTTTGCTGCTCACTGAGCAAGCAATCTATGGGGTAGATGTGGGGGAGGGTGGTAGTGAGGAGGCTGAGGAGAGTGAGGTAGTTAGCTGGGTAACAGTAAGAAATTGGGGTAGAGGGAAGAGTGCCAGGGAGGCTAGCCCTGATCTGACACACCCCAACAAGTTTGCACGGTTGGCAGATGAGGGGGATGACAGTTCAGGGACGGCACCGCTGCAGCCAGACACTTCCTCTTTCAGTCAGGGGAATGTCAGCTCCAGTAAGCAGGGGACCAGGAGAGCAGGGCAGGCCAGACAGGTGCTGGTAGTGGGAGACTCAATTATTAGGGGTACAGATAGGGCGATCTGTCACAAAGATCGTGATCGCCGAACAGTGTGCTGTCTTCCTGGCGCTAGAGTTCGACACATTGCGGATCGGGTTGACAGATTACTGGGAGGGGCTGGAGAAGTCCCAGCGGTCATGGTCCATATCGGAACCAATGACAAAGTTAGAGGAAGGTGGAGAGTCCTTAAAAGTGATTTCAGGGTTTTAGGTCAAAAGCTTAGGGCAAGGACCTCAAAAGTTGTATTTTCTGAAATACTGTCTGTACCACGAGCCACACAAGAAAGGCAGTGGGAGATTAGAGAGGTTAACAAGTGGCTCAAGAGCTGGTGTAGGAAGGAGGGGTTTGGGTTCCTGGAGAACTGGGCCGACTTCTCTGTCGGCTACAGGCTCTATCGTAGGGACGGGCTGCACCTAAATGGGGAAGGGGCAGCTGTGTTGGGGAGAAAGATGGCTAGAAGGATGGAGGAGTGTTTAAACTAGGGACTGGGGGGAGGGTAATTACATTATAGGAGGGGAAGATAGTGCAGATAAAGACCAGGGGCGAGGTAGTGTGACTGGGGGAGGAATGGAAGGGGGGACTAGAACAGCTCAGAATAAAAGATGTAGGGTAAAAAATACACATAAACCTGTCAAATGTATGTATACTAATGCCAGAAGCCTGACTAACAAGACTGGTGAACTGGAATTCATGATGTGTGAGGAGGACTATGACATAGGATAAAGCATAACTATTAAATATTTTTTTCTCCACTATATTCACTGAGGGAAATAAACTGTCAGATGAAATGCAGAATGTAAAAGTAAATTCCCCATTAAAAGTGCCCTGTCTGACTCAGGAAGAAGTACAACAGCGACTTAAAAAGATTAAAATAGAAAAATCACCAGGACCGGATGGCATACACCCCCGTATCCTAAGGGAATTAAGTGATGTCATAGCCAGACCTTTATTTCTGATATTTACGGACTCTATACTGACAGGGAATGTTCCACAGGATTGGCGCATAGCAAATGTGGTGCCAATATTCAAAAAGGGTCCAAAAACAGAGCCTGGAAATTATAGGCTGGTAAGTTTAACATCTGTTGTTGGTAAACTGTTTGAAGGGTTTCTAAGAGATGCTATTTTGGAGTATCTCAATGAAAATAAGCAAATAACGCCATATCAGCATGGCTTCATGAGGAATCGGTCATGCCAAACGAATTTAATCAGCTTCTATGAGGAGGTAAGTTCTAGACTTGTCATTTATCTGGACTTCTCCAAAGCATTTGACACTGTACCCCATAAAAGGTTAGTATATAAAATGAGGATGCTCGGACTGGGAGAAAATGTCTGTATGTGGGTAAGTAACTGGCTGAGTGACAGAAAATAGAGGGTGGTTATTAATGGTAGATACTCAGATTGGGTCACTGTAACTAGTGGGGTATCTCAGGGGTCAGTATTGGGCCCTATTCTCTTCAATATATTTATTAATGATCTTGTAGAAGGCCAGCACAGTAAAATATCTATTTTTGCAGATGACACTAAACCGTGTAAAGTAATTTACACTGAAGAGGACAGTTTTCTCCTACAGAGGGATCTGGAGAGATTGGAGGCTTGGGCAGAGAAATGGCAGATGAGGTTTAACACTGACAAATGTAAAGTTATGGGAAGGAAAGATGCAAGTCACCCGTACATATTAAATGGTAAAAAACTCTGACATGGAAAAGGATCTAGGAATTTTAATAAACAGCAAATTAAGCTGCAAAAACCAGTGTCAGGCAGCTACTGCCAAGGCCAATAAGATAATGGGTTGCATCAAAAGGGGCATAGACGCCTGTGATGATAACATAGTCCTACCAATTTACAAATCACTAGTCAGACCACACATGGAGTACTGTGTACAGTTCTGGGCTCCTGTGAACAAGGCAGACATAGCAGAGCTGGAGAGGGTTCAGAGTAGGGCAACTAAAGTAATAACTGGAATGAGGGATCTACAGTACCCTGAAAGGTTATCAAAATAAGGGGTAATTGACTTTAGAAAAAAGACGACTGAGGGGAGATCTAATAACTATGTATAAATATATCAGGGGTCAGTACAGAGATCTCTCCCATCATCTATTTATCCCCAGGACTGTGACTGTGATGAGGGGACATTCTCTGCGTCTGGAGGAAAGAAGGTTTGTACACAAACATAGAAAAGGATTCTTCACTGTAAGAGCAGTGAGACTATGGAACTCTCTGCCTGAGGAGGTGGTGATGGTGAGTACAATAAAGGAATTCAAGAGGGGACTGGATTTATTTCTGGAGTGTAATAATATTACAGGCTACAGCTACTAGAGAGGGGTCGTTGATCCAGGGAGTTATTCTGATTGCCTGATTGGAGTCGGGAAGGAATTGTTTTCACCTTAAGTGGGGAAAATTGGCTTCTGCCTCACAGGGGTTTTTTGCCTTCCTCTGGATCAACTTGTAGGAAACAGGCCGAACTGGATGGACAAATGTCTTTTTTCGGTCTTATATACTATGTTACTATGTTACTAAGTGCAACATCTGTGGGCAAATGTGTCACAGGACGCCATACAGAACTTGTATGCCTCCATGCCCAGGGGTGAACTGGCCATAGACCTTAACAGGAAGATTCATGGTGGGCGGATGCCCAGTGGGATATCCAAACACCCTCTTTAGAGTGGCTGGCCAGCTATATATCATTCTGTCTCCCTAAGTTAAAGATGACCTTTCATCAGGAAAAAAATATGAACTAAGTATGCTGACATGGAGAGCGGCGCCCAGAGATCTCCCTGCACTTACTATTATCCCTGGGCGCCACTCCGTTCTCCCAGTATTGGCTCCGGTATCTTTGCTCACTTTGTTCTACTAGGTGGAGCCTGCCTTACTTGGTTCTACTAGGCGGAGCGTGCCCTTGTTCTCCTGGGCGTCTCTATCTCCCAGGCTGTAGCGTTAGCCAATCGATTGGCCAGCGCTACAGCCTGGGAGAAGGAGACGCCCAGGAGAACAAGGGCAGTTTCCGCCTAGTAGAACCAAGTTAGCGAAGATACTGGAGCCAATACCGGGAGACCGGAGCGGTGCCAAGGGATAATAGTAAGTGCAGGGAGATCCCTGGGAGCCGCTCTCCATGTCAGCATACTTACTTCATATTTTTTTCCCAGATAAAAGGTCCTCTTTAATTAACATGGGGAATGCCAGTTACTTATATAACTGGACAGCAGGCACAGGTGATCTCCTGGATTCAACTGTAACACTGTCCACAGGACAGCTCAGGCTACTAGGCCAGAAGCCTATGAGGCAGTAAAACAGTGCAGTTAAACAACAAAGTGACATTATTGTGACCACACTGGCGTAGCTGTAGGGGTCACAGTTGCGACCGGTCCTGAGGATAGATCATCAGTAGTAAAAAGAGGACGACCCCTTTAAAGGGGTTATACAATTTCACAAACAGCTCCTCTATGTGTCAGGCCCCTCAGAGGGAATATACTTACCCCGCAGCCATTGGCAGGCGGGGACAGCGATGCAAACAGAGTTGGTGAAAAACACAGATGAGTAATAGATGTTTAACGTGCCCCCATGGAGGCAATACATGTGAAAGCTGTACATGTAAATGCTGTACAGCATTAGAACAAAGTGTTTGAACGAATCAACTTTGGATCTGTGATCCGAAGCTCAATTCGCTCAACACTATTAGATGTTTTTTTCTACTTGACCACTTCGGGACCACTATAGGGGTTAGTACTGAGAGCACTTTTGGGGGGATTACTGGGGCACTATGATGGCATGTATAATACTGGGGGTATTAAAGAGCATTACTGGGCACACTATTATACAGTGCCTTGCAAAAGTATTCACCACCCTTAACTTTTTTAGTGTTTTGTTAAATGACAGCCTTAAGTTCAATGTTTTGTTAATCTGAATTTTATATGATGGATCAGAACACAATAGTCTAGGTCAGTGATGGGCAACGTGTGGCTCTCCAGCTGTTGCAGAACTACAACTCCCAGCATGCAAAGCCTGTCTATAGCTATTAGCCTACTGCAGGGCATGGTGGGAGTTGTAGTTTAGCAACAGCTGGAGAGCCGCACGTTGCCCATCACTGGTCTAGGTGAAGTGAAATGAAAAAAAAAAAAACATATAAATAAAACTATTGTTTAGAAATAGAAAACAGAAAATTGGCATTTGCGTATGTATTCACCTACTTTGTTAGGAAGCCCATAAAAAGCTCTGGTGCAACCAATTACCTTCAGAAGTCACATAATTAGTGAAATGATGTCCACCTGTGTGCAATCTAAGTGTCACATGATCTGTCATTACATATACACACCTTTTTTTAAAGGCCCTAGAGGCAACACCTAAGCAAGAGGCATCACTAACCAAACACTACCATGAGTCAAGTACAAGTCAGGGTTAGGTTATAAACAAAATATCTAAATCTTTGATGATCCCCAGGAGCACCATCAAATCTATCATAACCAAATGGAAAGAACATGGCACAACAGCAAACCTACCAAGAGATGGCCGCCTACCAAAACTCATGGACCGGGCAAGGAGGGCATTAATCAGAGAGGCAGCACAGAGACCTAAGGTAACCCTGGAGGAGCTGCAGAGTTCCACAGCAGAGACTGGAGTATCTGTACATAGGACGACAATAAGCCGTACGCTCCATAGATTTGGGCTTTATGGCAGAGTGGCCAGAAGAAAGCCATTACTTTCATCTAAAAACAAAAAGGGACGTTTGCGAAAAGGCACGTGGGAGACTCCCAAAATGTATGGAGGAAGGTGCTCTAGTCTGATGAGACTAAAATTGAACTTTATGTCTGGCGCAAACCCAACATATCGCATCACCTAAAGAACACCATCCCCACAGTGAGACATGGTGGTGGCAGCATTATGATGTGGGGATGTTTTTCAGCAGCCGCAACTGGGAAACTGGTCACAGTTGAGGGAAAGATGTATGGTGCTAAATACAGGGATATTCATGAGAAAAACCTGTACCACTCTGAGCGTGATTTGAGGCTAGGACGGAGGTTCACCTTCCAGCAGAACAATGACTCCAAACACACTGCTAAAGAAACACCTGAGTGGTTTAAGGGGAAACATGTAAATGTGTTGGAATGGCCCAGTCAAAGCCCAGATCTCAATCCAATAGAAAATCTGTGGTCAGAATTAAAGATTGCTGTTCACAAGCGCAAACCATTCAACTTGAAGGAGCTGGAGCAGTTTTGCAAGGAGGAATAAGCAAAAATCCCAGTGGTAAGATGTGGCAAGCTCATAGAGACTTGGAGCTGTGATTGCTGCAAAAGGTGGCTCTACAAAGTATTGACTTTAGGGGGGCGAATATGCACATTGTTATGTTGAAACAAACCACTGAAATAAAGTGGCCTAAATGGGAGGAACTGCTCAAAAACCCCAAACACTGTAGCGTGTTTCTAAACAGGGGAGCAGTTCCTCCGCAGGTGGTCCGCTGCTAACGGCAATCCCCAGCAAAAATGCATACAATGGAGGATGTCGGCGCGGACAACATGCACCACAAAATCATCCTACACAAGATGGAATAATGTGTGGATGGAAATATAAAAATACAAAAATCATTTGTTGTTTGCTTCACAATAAAAAAAAAAAAAACATCTTCAAAGTTGTGGGCATGTTCTGTAAATTAAATGATGCATATCATTAAACAATCCATGTTAATTCCAGGTTGTGAGGCACCAAAACATGAAAAAAGTCAAGGGGGTGAATACTTTTGCAAGGAACTGTAACTGTGGGCACAATAGGGGGGATTATTATCACTGGGGGCAAAATAGAGTGGCACATTTTTGGTGGAAGCACTGAAGGTTGTATTAATGTTACTGGGGGCAAAATAGGGGAACTTATTATTGCTGGGGGCAATATTAATACTGGAGGCACTAGGGGGGTATAATTATAACAGCGAACACAAAAGGATGGCATTATTATTGATATTATCAATATAGTGAGAGCTATTATTGTTGGGGGCACTATAGGGGCATTAATAATACTGGGGGGACACCTTATGTCAATTTGGACCTGCCTATAATATTGGGCCACTTTTAGATCTTTTTCCTGGGCCACGTAAGTTCCCAGCCTGTCCCTGTCAGGGCCCAATCATATCTCTTCTTATTTCTTGGCGAAATGTGGCTCAACAGGATACTAGAGCCTCCTTTCAGTTGTACAGTTTCCCCAATAAACTTATCCTTTCACTCTAATATTGTAAATACTTACAAACATAATTATTAAATTCACACGTATAAAGTTTCTTCGATTCCAACAACTACTTCTTAGTACACTATTTTTTGTCAATAAGTGTAATTTCCAATAAAAGTAATTAAACAACAATGCGGTCACATAACCCTCAAACATAAATCTACAATCTTTTGTAGGCTAATTTTTACGCCCTACAGAGTGCTATTGCTAGAGATGAGCGCAGTTTTGAAAATTCGATTCAGCAGCTTTGCCAATTTTAGACAATAACTTCCATGTGTCATGAATTACTTAATCACAAATCGCTTTCCATTGTATGGAGCAGGCACAATGATGGGGAACAGCAATCGTGACGCCCCCGTCATTTAAAACTTCAGATTCCTCGTTCAATGGTGATTGCAGCATCTGTGACTCGCAATCAGCTGCTCAAGATTATACTCACCTCATTCACTTAATCGCCGAGAGGCCGTCCGTTTCCGTCTTGATCAACAAAACCAGCCAAAGGACCTGTGATGAGCGTGATGACATCACCATATGATCATGCTGGGCGCATGTGGTGATGTAATCATTGATGAAGGCAATTTGCACGCACATTGTGGACGGCCTCTCCACGATCAAGTGAATGAGGTGAGTATTTTTTTTTTTAACTTTCAGGCACCATATTAAGAAAATATTAATTCCTACCACAAAGCACTAGGAAATTCAGCTTCGAGGCGAATTGAAATTCCGATTGAAGTCCACTCCAGAAAGTTCGATTCGCTCAGCCCTAGTTATAGCCCTAGGAACCTACAGAAAGGGACTCAGCGAGGAGTTTACACAAGAGAACTGCTTGGAGAGTCTAGGTTACAATAGCTGCCATGGTTACAGAAAAGGCTTGTTACAGGGGTCTCACCTTGTCTAGTTACGTGGCATGAAGATGACTGACCTGATTATTTTTCTTTAATATGTTGCTAATAAGTTACATTCGATTTTACTCATGCCCATGACAATTACAACTTCAAGAAGAATTCATTGCAATTCAAATTTCATTATTGCATACTAAATTAGTTATAACTCTTGTTGATATATTTTGCCATTTTTATTTTTGGAAGATCAAACTAACTAAGGGTTATACAGGAATTTCATATTGGTGACCTACCCTCAGGAACCTGACACCCCCACCAATCAGCAGTATTGAAAATGCCATGCCATTCAATATATGGCTCTATGCTTGGTGAGCTGTGAGCGGGCCGCAGCACTCACTGTAGGTCCAATGACCGTTGCAGCTTCCTCAAACAGCTGATTAGAGGTGGTGGGATTTGATTCCAGTCTATCTTGAGGATAGGACATCGATATGAAAATCCCAAATAATCCCTTTAACTATTCATATTATAGGGATTTAAATGGTTACCCAGTGATTGTCCCACTTCCACATAATGACAGCTGGGCCAAGTGATCTTGCTGGGTTCATGCTTGCTCCTGTGTAGTTTATCTAAATAAAAAAATAGGCAACATAAATAAAAGCCGACAAAAAGATAACAAGTGCTATTTATCAATAATTTGAATCATATAAAGTATATTTATTTAACCCCTTGAGGACCTCCACTGTACATGTACAGCGGAAGTCCGATCTCTAGATATAGCCGCTGGGTTTCTGCTATCTTAAAGGGAACCTGTCATCAACTTTATGCTGCCCATACTAACAGCAGAATAAAGTAGAGACAGGCGAGTTGATTTCAGCGATCTGTCATTTAAAAGTTAAAAGTAAGTGGTTGCCAAGAACCAACATCACAATTATTGCAGACTGGGCCTGAAAAAGAGTCCCAGCCACCTGAGAAGAGTCATGGTTATTTATAAATTCCTGCTCTCCCTGCCCACCTGCTGATTACTGACAGTCTTCTACCTAGTTTTCTCCCTTTCTCTCTAGGAGAGAACTGCCAGTCATCAGCAGATGGGCGAGAGAGCAGGAGATTATGAATAATATGACTCTTCTCAGGTAGATTTGACTCTTTTCAATGCCTGTCCTGCAATGATTATGATGCTGGTTCTCAGCAACCACTTACTTTTATCTCCTGAGTGGCACACCGCTGAAATCAGCATTTCTGTCACTATTTTATGCTGCCCTCAGTGAAAGTAAAGTTGATGACAGGTTCCCTTTAAATAGCAGAGATCCGCAGCACATGTATGTGATCAGCCATCGCATACATTTTCTCTTTCAGATGCACATTTGACCACGCAGTGGCGGATCCAGAGCCTGGTCTCTTACATCCAGTGACGTCTCCTTTGATGTAGATGTTTTCATTCCTCATCTTCTTCTTTCACACCTTCAGACTAGACCACCAGTTTTCGTCTCTGCAGTTTGACAACCAAAAAAAAACTCTGTTTACTACTTTTCCATCATCCTCTCATCTTCTGGACAATTCATCCTACTACCCCCAATACTGTGCCGCTGTGGTCCCCAATATTATACTGCAGAAACAGATAATACCCCTGATAATACTAGTACCACTCAGAGCCCCCCATATAAAATACTCCTTCTTTGTGGCCTCAGTAGATGTCCCCATAGTGCCCCCCAATAATGTGCCAGTAAGAGGTGCCCCCATAGATGCCCCCCAATCATGTGCTAGTGAAAAGTGCCTCTCCTCCTCCCTCCCATCATGTGCTAGTAACAAGTGCCACTCTCCCCCCTCGTGTGCCAGTAACAAGTGCCAGTCTCCTATCCCCCATCATGTGCCAGTAACAAGTGTCTCTCTCCTCTCTCCCCCATCGTGTGCCAGTCCTCCGCCGCCCCACTCATGTGCCAGTAATAAGTGCCACTCTCCTCTCTCCCCCCATCATGTGCGAGTCTCCTCTTCCCCCCCCTCATGTGCCAGTAATAAGTGCCACTCTCCCCCATCATGTGCCACTCTCTCCTCTCCCCCCGTGTGCCAGTAATAAGTGCCACCCCCCATCATGTGCCAGTCTCCTCTCTCTCCCTCATGTGCCAGTGATAAGTGCCACTTTCACCCCCATTATGTGCCAGCCTCCTCTCTGCAACCCCCCCTTCCATGTGCCAGTGATAAGTGCCATTCCCCCCATCATGTGCCAGCCTCCTCTCTGCAACCCTCCCTTCCATGTGCCAGTGATAAGTGCCACTATCCCCCCCATCATGTGCCAGTCTCCTCTCACCCCCTCATGTGCCAGTGATAAATGCCACTCTCCCCCCATTATGTGCCAGTCTCCTCTCCCCCTACTCATGTGCCAGCCTCCTCCCTGCAACCCCCCCCTTTCATGTGCCAGTGATAAGTGCCACTCTCCCCCCCATCATGTCCCAGCCTACTCTCTGCAACCCCCCCTTCTATGTGCCAGTGATAAGTGCCTATCTCCCCCCCATCATGTTGCACCCCCCCCCTTCCATATGTCAGTAAAATTGTCCAAAAAAATAAAAAAATTAACAATTATACTTACCTACATGCGATGCGATGCAGGCCTCTTCCGTCCTGTGCACCGCTCTGTACTGCCCAGGCGGCGCGATTATGTCATTGCGCCCCTGCACCGTCTTCTGATAGGCTGTGGGCCTTGTGCCGGCAGCCTATCAGAGGAACAGGGAAGAGAGGCGCCTCTCCCTCCCCTGCCGCAGCACAGCACAGCTATCTGTATCACTGTCCTGTGGACAGCGATACAGATGGCTATGGAGATGAACGCTTCCACAATGGAAGCGCTCATCTCCCTGTGCCCTGCCGCCGCCGCCACTGCTTCCCACATTCTCGGAGGAAGAAGGTGGGGGGAATATACTTACTCTGCTCCCCAGTCCCTGCGCCGCTCCTGGTCCTCGTACTGCTGCTGCGGGGACCAGGAGCGGTGCAGGGAGCAGGGTAAGTATATTACCTGTGAGGGGCCCGACACACGGGGGCTTTTTGTGAAATTGGATAACACCTTTAAGTGTTCAATGATGGCTATATAGCCATCAATGAACACAATGGGCAATCTAATGATTGCCAGTTATAGTCACTCAGGGTGACTTAAAAAAAAGTAAAAAAAAAAGAAAAATTTTTTTTTTTACAAATATAAAAAAAAGTTCACATCACCTCCCTTTTCTTAAAATAAAAAAAATATAATGGGCCCATACAATTAAAATATAGCAATATTAATGGCGTACAGCAAATGGCATAACCGGAAAAAAAATTAAAAAAGCCAATTTGCCATTTTTTGACACTTCAATTTTTTTCATAAAAAGTGATTAAAAAAGTCACACACACTTCAAATTGGTATCACTGAAAAGTACAGAACACTCCGCAAAAAATGAGCCCTCACACAGCCCCATACACATGCAGTAACTACAAAGAAAGTTATAGGGGTCAAAATATGGTGACAATTTTTTTTTTTTCTCAAAGGTTTTAAAGTTTTTTTTTCAGTATTAAAACACAAGAAAAATTATACAAGTGTGGTGTACTTGTAACCGTACTGACCCTGACAATAAAGATAACACGTCAATTTTGCCGCATAGTTTACGGTGTAAAAAAATAATAAAAACCTTTGGCAGAATTGAGTTTTTTCCAATTCTACCCCATTTGGAATTTGTTTTCCGCTTCCCACAACATGGTTTGCAACCGTAAATTGCGCCATTAGAAAAGTACAACATGTTCTACAAAAAATAAGCCCTCATAAGGCTATGTAAATGGAAAAATAAAAAGTTAGGACTATGGGAAGGCGTGGAGTGAAAAACGAAAACGCAAAAATGGAAAATCTTAGGGACCTCTAAGGGTTACGTTGCCTACTAAACTCACATCTACATTATATTTATGTTTATTAGAGGGGTTTCCAAGACTAGAAACTAAAGATGAGTGAACCAGTTCATAAGTAACTGAGTTCGTTATGAACTTTGCTATTATTCGGATGACAGGCGAAGCGGTAAAAAGCACTAGGGATGAAGAAGAAGGGTTCTCACATGACCCTGAGAGGAAGTAGGAGGGAGTGCTTGCCCTCATTGGCTCCTAGACCGACAAACGGCCTAGATGAGCCAATCAGTGCTACAGCAGGCAGGCTAGCAGAGAGTCAGGGACAGTCAAAAAGCAAAATCAAGCTTGTATTCTACTGCCAGGGACATTGAAGGTAAAGTCTAGAATTAAAAAGAAGAATAATTGCATATGTAGAATAGGGACAGGCAGAGAAAGCTGTCAGCCAGGGAATGATAAGTGAGGAGCTGAGGCTGGCTTTGCCTCCTAGCACAACTGCAGCTGTTGCAAATCTCAAAAGAAGCTCCTAGCAAGGACATTACAAATGTTTCCCATTTCACAGAGGTCCTTTTCTTTGGGGAGGGGGGGGGTGGAATAAGTGCAAAACTGTACAAAACATGTTCTACCATCAATGTACAATTTAGTTTTTAAAAATATCAGTGAGTGATAGCAAAATGTTAGGGCTAAATCAGTTTATTTTTATCTCAACACAGTTCCAATTTATTAATTTTTTGTGGGGGGAGGGGTATTGCATTTATTCAAATCAGCATATGGGTGATTACTAAAAAAAAGACCCAGGGTAGCACACAAAATTATAGACTCCTGTCTACGATTATTTATGGCAAACTCTGCCAAAGACAAAAACGAAGACCACTCCTGGTTCTCAAAGGCAAAACATCTTAAGTCTCCAGACTCTGATTAGTGCGCTCCGTCTGTCCGTTCGACTTAGGATGAAAAGCTGAAGTAAAAGACAATTGTACCCCCAGCCAAGTACAGAACGCCTGCCAGTATCTGGACACAAACTGAGTCCCTCCGATCCAAGACCATGTCAGAGGGAATACCATAAAATTTCACAATGTTGTCAACAAACACTTGTGCAAGTGTTTTATCATTAGGTAGGCCAGGTAATGTAATAAAATGCACCATTTTACTAAAACGATCAACTACCACCAGAATAAACGTCTTTCCTGATTAATTAGGCAGATCCGTGATAAAATCCATAGATAAGGGGGTCCATGGTCTGGAAGGGATGGGTAATAGAAAAAGAGATCCGGAAAGCCGAGTATGTGTCACTTTAGTGCATGCACAGGTACAACAGGCAGATACACAGTCCTCAACACACTTACGCAACCCCAGCCACCAGAATCTATGAGAGATGAGTTTGGCAGTGGATCTACTCCCAGGGTGTCCCGTAAGAACCCTTCAATGATGTTCCTCAAATACCTTGTGCCGCAATTCTGCTGGCACAAACAATTTCCCAGAGGGGCAAGAATCCGGTGAGTCTCCCTGGGCCTGTAACACCTTAACCTCTAGGTCAGGGTATAGGGCGGATATCACCACCACTTCTAATAGAATAGGACGCAGATTTTCTAAATCCATCAGACCACCACCTCCAGGAAAACTTCGTGACAAGGCATCTGCCTTGATGTTCTTAATCCCCGGACAATAAGTGACAGTGAAATTGAATCTAGTAAAAAAACAATGACCATCTAGCCTGACTCGAGTTTAGTCATTTAGCCGACTCCAGGTAGGCCAGATTTTTGTGACCAGTGAACACAGTAATTGGATGAATCTCTATGTTAACGACATCATAATTTCTCTCTGCGGCAGAGAGTTATTTTTTTTAAAAAAAAGGCACATGGATGCCATTTACCTGGTGACAGGCCCTGCAATAAAATTGCTCTTACCCCCACCTCGGACACGTCCACTTCCACAATTAAAGGTTGTGAAACATCCGGCTGCACCAATATAGGGCAGAAGCGAACCACTCCTTAACCCCAGAATAGGCTCGCAACACCGAATCAGACCACACTGAGACATCCGTCCCTTTCTTAGTCATGTCAGTTAGGGGTTTTACTATTGTCGAATAGTTCTGGATAAATTTTCAATAATAGTTAGTGAACTCCAAAAACCGCATAAGAGCTTTCATATTTTTGGGAAGATCCGAGTCCAATACCACACGCACTTTCTCTGGATCCATTTAAAAACCCGAAGATGACAGCAGGTAGCCCAAAAATTGAAGTTGATCTGCAACACCTGCCTAACGTGATCCTGATGTGTCTCCATGTCTGGAGAATGAATTAGTATGTCATCTAAATATATGACTACAAACCTCCCCACCAGGTGATGAAAAATGGTATTCACAAAATGCTGGAAAACCGCAGGAGCATTAGTCAGCCCAAAAGGCATGACCATGTTCTCAAAGTGACCCTCTGGAGTATTAAAAGCCGTCTTCTATTCATCCCCTTCCTTGATCCTGACCAAATTATATGCCCCCCTTAAGTCCAACTAGGAGAACGCCTTGGCACCAACAATCTGGTTAAACAAATCAGGAATCAAAGGAAGGGGGTAAGGATCACGGACAGTAATCGGATTGAGTTCACGGAAATCCAGACATGGCCGAAGACCTCAGTCTTTTTTTTTAACAAAAAAGGACCATGCTGCCACTGGAGACTTGGAAGGTCTTATGTGTCTCTCAGCCAAACTCTCAGCAATATATTCTCTCATGGCCAGTCTTTCAGGTCAAGAAAGATTATACAGCCTAGACTTGGGTAACTTAGCACTGGGAATAAGGTTGATAAGACAATCATACTCCAGATGCGGAGGTAAATCCTGACATCCATTAGAATATAAAAATACAAAATCAGATATAAAAGAAGGCAATTTCTTAGTAGTTAAAACAGAAAAAGATGTATTCAGACAATTATCTACTCAATAATCACCCCAATCCACAAGCTAGCTTGCCAATCAATGGTTGGATTGTGCTTTCTTAACCACGGTAAACCCAGAACTACCTCAGCGGGGAGACCCTTCAACATAAAGTACAAGATAAATTCCTGATGAGTCACCCACTCTTAATCTAATGTCATGCATAACTTGAGACAAACACTTCTGAGCTAAAGGTGCAGAATCAATCGCAAAAATGTAACCATGACAAACCATGCATACGAACGAACTGAGCATCAATTAGGTTCGCCCCTGCCCCTCTGTCGATAAACACCTCAATCCCCACAGTCTTTGACTAAAGCGCCACCTTGGCAGTCAGGAGAAATTGGGTACTACCAGTCAAAGAAAAATGCACGTTCTCTGACTTTCCTCTCACCCCTCTAAGAGTCAGATGGGAATTAGACGTCCCTTTTTTTTCTTTTTGATGCTAAATGCATGGATATACCATGATAAAATATTCCTTTTGTCCGCAGAAAAACACTTTCCCTTCCCACTACTAATATGCTTAAAAGCAGATCCACAAGTAGCTCCCCCTAAGTGCATGGGTTCATCATCAGACATAAACCCAGGAGTATCTTACCCCAAAGTGTCAGAGAAGGACAGTACATTATGTGATGGAACGTCCCTGAGTGAGAGCCCCTAGATCTCTCTTTCACGCATCTATCCATGCATATGGCAAGAGACATAGCAGCCTCGGGAGACACCAGAGTTTCATGAAAGCCAAATATGTCCTTCAGCTTCTCAGATAACCCCTGACAAAACTGGCTCCTGAGAGCCAGATTGTTTCATTCAGTATCCGTAGCCCACTTGCTAAACTACGAGCAATAAATATTTCCTCAGAACGATCTCCCTGACGAAGGCCATGCAGCTTGGTTTCAGCCAGGGAGGTCCGATCTGGGTGATCATAGATCAGACCCAAGGCTTTGAAAAATCTGTTCACCGACCGGAGAGACTGCGATCCGGTCGGCAGGGAAAAAGCCCATGACTGCGCATCCGCCTTAAGCAAAGAAATCACCACACCCACTCGCTGTTCCTCATCACCAGATGAGTGTGGACGTGTGCCTAAAATATAGTTTACACGCCTCTCTAAATAAAATGAAATTATCACATGCCCCAGAGAATCTGTCCAGGAGAGCAACTTTAGGATCCAGACAGGTCTGGTTACGGATGAAGTGGAGGCGACTTCAGAGTTTGACACTATGCCTTGGAGCCAGGGGTCACAGCGTTCCTCTTGCTCCTCCTATTTGCAGCCCCAGAGAAGGCTTTCAGTGGAGTACTCCCCGTCTTCACCTTCTTTTTTCCTAAGATGTAGCAAGAAAACCCCACCATGCCCTACGTCAGATAGTCAAGAAAGTCTCTCTGTTGATGACTTGTGTGAGAGCAGTCAGCATTTGTACTGCCCTAAGGAGAGAATTGAGGAGGAGGCTGCAGGCATAGCTGTGTTGGTGCTGGTAGTAATGGCACCCATAGACATGGTATTGGGGGCAATGACAGTGGTAGTCAGCACAAATGCAGAGCAGGGCAGGGGGCCAAAGAACCCACCATGATATCCCAATCTGATAGAAGTGACAGGGAAGGTAAGGACTGTAATGATGACTGTGTGCTGGAGAAGACCTGGGAGCCAGATCGGGGTTTTTAGGAGGAGGCAACATCAGAGGAGGAGAAGGGTGGTGGTGACAGCAATAAAGAGCAGAGGCCATGTATCTCCCAAAGAACAGCCAGGGCCATGTCTGCTTCAGGATCTGGTGAAGCCTCTGACACTGTTGGTAGGTTAAGCACAAAATGTGCCAGAGTTAAGGTGAGCTCAGCAGTTTCTAGCTCTGCGCAAGTATTTATTTGGCAGTTTTTATCCATGCTGCCAGAACACAGAAGCACTGCCCTTGCAAAAACAAAATAAGACATGGCCGGGCAAACACAAATGTAGGCACCACATCTCTATTGAACCACATGAAGGGGTATCACCCCATCCCATGGGCAAGAAAAGGTAGCACATGAACAATGTCATCCTCCTCATATTTATCTTAGAACAGATGCTGACGCTCATGCAGCAGGTGACGACGGTTGAAGAAGAACAGCTAATGTATCTTGCTGTCCAACCTGTAGCTGTTGGGGACACACAAAGGAAATCTGCCATGGAGAAGGATGAGGAGCTGCCACTGCCAGAAGAGTAGGAGAAGTCGGAGGTGGAGGAGCCAGGGGATGATGATGACAAGGGCACCAGCTAGGACACCCAATTGTCTCAGTAGGGGTGGAGCCAGAATAAGCTGGCTGCACGGGCATGCTGGCCAGAATGGCGACCTGTATGCTTGCTTGCTTATGCAGTGACAGACGTATCGTAGACAACAAGCAGTCTGATTATTACTGGATGCTTTTAGACACTTGCAATCAAAGTAAAATGGGAGAATGTTTTCCTCCTAGAAAAAGGGAGGCCAAATTATGTTATTACCAGGAAATACTGTATACACAGCTTGCCGCAGCTTTTGGCAAGCAAACGCCTGCCGCCAGCTTGTCTGAAAGGGAGGCCCCGCTACGCCCCCTGCATAGTCATCCACCTCCTGCTGCCAGAAGCAGGAGAAGCCACAGCAGCAGTAGCAGCAGCAGAAGCCATTTCAGTCACCTCAAAATGAAAGAGCAGTCAGCAAGCCTAGAGCTCCCACTTTAATGCCCAGGTTCAGCCTTAACTTATAATCTGGCCAGTCTCTGTTGCATACCCAGTTCCCTGTCCCCATGGATTTCTGGACAGACTGACTGGAACAGTGGCCTAAACTGGAACTGCAGCCTCTCTTTATCCTTTCGCCTTATGACAGCACCCATGGAGAGTGACTTCCTCCTAGCCCAGGACAGGAAACAGGAACCAGGAAGAAACACCCCATAAAAGAGGCTCCACCTTCTATCACTCCAGTTCTGTTTCCTGTCCTGCGGGACAGGAGGGATCAGGAAGAAATGTGTGCATGAGCTGCGGGAGCCCCGTGTATGGTAGTGTGTGGAGGGCCTACCCGTGCGGCATAAGTCTCCTCTGGGAGCCGCCGTAAGACTGGGCCTCTTTCATCCTCCTCCTGCTGGGCTTCTCCTCAGTGTGGGGGAGTTGTGTCGGGCTTACTGCCCTTCTGCGTCTCCCCTGCGCTGCGGGCCTCTGCGGCCGTGCTGTACGCCCGGTCGCGCTCTTCCGGGACACGGGCGCCTGTGTGGTGATGCGCTTCCGGTGCGCGACTGGAGGGCCGGAAGTGGGAGGAGCTGGACAGTGCGCGCCGTATGAAATGCCCAGCCAGCTCATCCTGCCTGCCGGAGGAGCACTGAAACACCTGTATTTGGTGGGGTAAGAGGGGTGAATCCCCTGTGATTTTTTTCTACTACTCAGGCAGCTAGCTTATGGGTTATCTCTATGTCTAGGTGCCCAAAGAGGTCAAGAGGAGCTCCAGCTCTAGAAGTAGGACTTGTGCCCTTTGTAAAAAGAAGCTATCTTCTGACTGGGTTAAGCCCGCCTGTCGTTCCTGTATCAACAAGCTTTTGGAGGAGGGAGCTCCCTCTCTCATGGGCAGTATTAAGCGCTTGATTCAGGAGGAGGTTAAGGAGTCGGTCAGCGGGTTATTGAAGTCTCGCCCCAGTTCATCTGCTACACCTACCACGTCCCACCCCCCCTCTAGTGACAGTGAGGTTTTGTCCGGATTAGAGGAAGAGGGGGAATGTGGGTCATCAGGGGACTCTTCTAACGAATGTCAACTCCCTGTTGAAGATGGTGCGAGCAACCATGGGGTTGGAGGATCCCAAACCACCATTATCATTAAGGGATTCTATGTTTGAGGGATTAGGCCCTAAAAAGAAGAGGGTCTTCGATATCCATGAGAATATTCAGGCGGCGATTAAACATGAATGGGACAAGCCTGATAGGAAATTTTTTTATTCCTTCCGTAGTTAAGAGGAAGTACCCCTTTGATGAAGGGGCTTCTGCTTCCTGGGATAGGGCCCCAAAATTAGATGCTCCTGTAGCAAAGATGGCGAAGAAGTCAGCCCTTCCCTTTGATGATGGGGGTTCTTTGAAGGACCCCATGGATAGAAGAGCTGATATCTACTTAAAGAAATGTTGGGAGGCATCAGCCGCTTCCTTTAAACCTGCGATTGCTGCCACCACAGTGGCCAGGTCTCTAAAAACCTGGATGAAGGAGTTAGAAGAGCACATTAGAGGGGGGTCTCCTAGAGACCAATTGTTATCCTCTTTTTCTGCCTTTTATAGCGGGTTAGGATTTTTGGCAGATGCCTCTGCGGACTCCCTCAGATTAGCAGCAAGATCTTCGGCACTTTCTAACTCAGCCCGTAGGGCCATTTGGCTTAAAAGTTGGTACGGGAATGTCGCCTCTAAGGCCAAGCTATGTGGCATCCCTTGTCAAGGGGAATTCTTGTTTGGCCCAGTCTTAGACGACCTTCTTGAGAAGGCATCTGACGAGAAAAAAGGGTTCCCGTCCGCTAGTCAGCCCCCTAAGAAGTCCTTTAGGCGCAGATCCAATAGGGATTCTTTTAGGGGAAGGAATAAGTCTAGACAGTTCACTGACAGTAACCGCAAGTTCAAGGGGTTTCTTTTTTCCCGTTCAGAGGCCTCAAAAAAGAATTCCCAATGACGTCAGGCCTCCGGTTGGGGGTCGTCTGTCACGGTTTTTTCCCCAATGGCAGAAAATCTCCAACAGTACCTGGGTTTTGTCGGTGGTTCAGGAAGGTCTAAAATAAAAATTTCTGAGTCAGCCAGGGGAGAAATTTGTGGTGACGGACTTCCGATCGGATCCAGAGAGACAGACAGCCATCGTATCCAAAGTCCTCTCACTAATTCAGAAAAAGGTGCTGGTTCCTGTTCCCAGAGCAGAGCAGGCAAAGGGGTTCTACTAAACTCTGTTTCTAGTGAAAAAGCCCAACGGGTCCTTCCGAACCATAATAAATTTGAAATGTCTCAATCGTTACCTGGTGTACGAGAAATTTCGTATGGAGACCTTGAAATCTGTAGTGAACCATCTTTTCCCAGGTTGTTTTATGGCCACGGTGGACCTGAGAGATGCGTACTTGTCACGACCGCTATCCCAGCAGCAGTCGTGTCGCACCAGACGGAGGGGAAGGGGGACCCTTATCTACGGATGGGAAATAGAACGGCCACCCCTGGCAAACCCTACGCCGGCACCTGTCTGCCCTGATACCCTAGACGGGGTGTGAACCCGTGCAGCGAGCAGGATGCCTAAACCCTGAGTCACTCTAAGAAGACTAGACTGGGGAAAGGCAGATGGGAGCACTAGTCACCATCACTCATGTCTAGGAGAACAACAGGGGAAGACAGTAACAAACAAACAAACAATCTCCAGCAGAGATAGACTTATCCAGTCACGAGCAGAGAAGATGATCCCAACAACCACAGTCCACGCCAGACAAGAGCTCCACAGCAATACCGTCAAACGATCTCCTTCAAAGGTCAGAATAGCACTGGAAGTAAGGACTATATCTGGCAATGACTGCAAGTGAAACTGAAACTAATATAGTAGCTGGGAGTGGCAGACAGCACTCACCTGAGAAGAATGCCTACAAACTCCCAGTCAGGACAAAAAGGTTCACAAGGCAAAACCCGGATGACATACCCTGAACCACGAAGCAAACTCACAAGCTATCGCGAGTAGCAAGTCGCTGCGACCTTCTCTTCCCAGACCTATCTGGATCAGTACCACCCTTTCTACGAGGGGCCACCGGACCCTCAAGACCAGGCCTCTCCGGGTGGGACCTATGAAAAGCCCGAATGAGTCTGTCCGCCTTTATCTCTGATGCTGGCACCCACATTCTCTCTTCGGAACCATAACCTTTCCAGTGCACCAGTGCACTACTGAAGAGAGCGGCGAACATATCGTGAATCAACAATCTTTTCTACCTGAAACTCAAGACTGCCATCAACAACCACCGGTGGAGGCGGTAGTGGCAATGGTTCAGGAGGTTCTACATATCTCTTAAGCAGAGATCTGTGGAAGACATTATGGATCCTTAGAGTCTGAGGTAGCTCCAGATGAAAAGCCACCGGGTTAATGATCTTAATTACCCTATAAGGACCAATAAATCTCGGACCTAATTTCCATGAGGGAACCTTCAACTTGATATTTCTGGTAGACAACCACACCAAGTCATTCACCCTAAGGTCCGAACCTTCAGGGCGCTTCTTATCAGCCACACGTTTGTATCTACCACCAATTCTCTTCAAACTTTCTTGCACACTCTGCCACACTGATGAAAGTGAAGACGCAAATCGTTCCTCCTCGGGAATCCCAGACGGCCCCCCCTCACTAAACGTACAAAACTGAGGATGGAAACCATACGCACCAAAAAATGGTGACTTATCGGTGGATTCTTGACAACGATTATTAATGGCAAACTCGGCTAACGGTAAATAAGATGACCATTCCTCCTGATTTTCGGAAACAAAGCATCTCAAATATGTCTCTAGGTTTTGATTGGTATGTTCAGTCTGACCGTTGGACTGTGGATGGAAAGATGAAGAAAACGACAGATGAACCCCTAAACGAGAACAAAAAGCTTTCCAAAATTTAGAAACAAATTGGGTACCACGATCCGAAACAATATCGGAAGGGACCCCGTGAAGCTTCACGATGTGGTCAATAAAACCTGAGGCAGTGTGTTAGCATTAGGCAATGCGGTCAGAGCAATAAAGTGCACCATTTTACTGAATCTGTCAACAACAACAAGAATAACAGTCTTCCCTGCTGATACTGGTAGATCAGTAATGAAATCCATTGATAGGTGCGTCCAAGGCCTGTTGGGGATGGCCAGAGGTAAAAGACGCCCTGCCGGACGAGTATGATCCACCTTAGAACGAGCACAGGTAGGACATGCAGACACAAAATTCAACACCTCCTGGCGCCACTTAGGCCACCAGAAACGACGAGACACTAATTCAGAGGTTGCCTTACTACCTGGGTGTCCTGCCAGTGCGGAGTTATGGTGTTCCTTTAGTATCTCCAGGCATAAATTTTCTGGCACAAACAGTTTATCCGAGGGGCAGGAGGCTGGGGCGTTCCCCTGAGCTTCCAACACCCTCCCTCTAAACCTGAGTGTAATGCAGAGTCCACCACCCCCTTTTGCAAAATAGGCTCTGGAACATCATCATCACCCCCTCCAGGAAAACTTCGAGACAATGCATCCGCCTTAGTATTTTTTGCCCCCGGGCGATAGGTTATTACAAAATTAAACCTAGTAAAAAATAACGACCACCGAGCCTGTCTAGGGGTGAGACGTTTAGCAGACTCCAGATATACTAAGTTTTTGTGATCAGTAATCTCTGTGACGCGATGAACCGCCCCCTCCAAAAAATGACGCCACTTCTCTAAGGCCAACTTAATAGCCAAAAGTTCCCTGTTGCCAATGTCTAGTTCCTTTCTGCAGTAGACAATTTCTTCGAAAAGAAAGCACACGGACGCCATTCACCAGGGGACGGGCCCTGAGATAGTACCGCTCCCACCCCCACCTCTGATGCGTCAACCTCTACAATAAAAGGAAGCGAGACATCTGGCTGTACGAGAATAGGAGCCGAGGTGAATCTTTCCTTCAGAGATGTAAAGGCAGTTTTGGCTGCATGTGACCATATGGAAAAATCGGATCCCTTTCGGGTCATGTCCGTCAGTGGTTTGACCACCAAGGAATAGTTCTTTATAAACTTTCTATAAAAATTGGCAAACCCCAGGAAGCGTTGCAATGCCTTCAGGTTCTCAGGCAGATCCCAGTCCATAATTGCCCGGACTTTCACTGGATCCATGCGGAAACCTGAATCTGACAACACATACCCCAGAAATGGCAGTTCTTTTACGGCGAACACACATTTCTCTAATTTAGCAAACAATTTGTTGGCCCTTAATATCTGCAGCACTTGTCTCACATGGATCTTATGTGTATCCAGACCCGGAGAATAGACCAGGATGTCATCAAGATATATCACAACAAATCTCCCGATAAGGTGACTAAAAATATCGTTGACAAAATGTTGGAACACCGCAGGCGCATTAGTAAGACCAAATGGCATGACCAGATTTTCAAAATGCCCTTCCGGAGTATTAAAAGCCGTCTTCCACTCATCCCCCTCTTTGATGCGAACCAGGTTATAGGCTCCTCTGAGATACATTTTGGAAAACCATTTAGCACCAGCAACCTGATTAAAGAGGTCAGGAATGAGAGGAAGAGGATAGGGATCTCGGATAGTTATCCGGTTTAATTCCCGGAAATCCAGGCAAGGACGCAGGCCCCCATCTTTCTTTTTAACGAAAAAGAACCCTGCAGCCACGGGTGAAGAAGAGGGTCTGATGTGTCCCTTAGCCAAACTCTCCGAAATATAATCTTTCATAGCCTTCCTCTCCGGGCCGGAAAGATTGTATAACCGGGTTTTAGGTAGTTTTGCCCCAGGTAACAGATTAATTGGGCAATCATATGGACGATGAGGTGGTAACCCCTGACAACCCTTCTCAGAGAACACATCCATAAAATCTGACAGAAAGGCAGGTAGAGATGTTACAGAGAGTGTTGAGCACCTACTACTCAAGCAGTTGTCCTTACAATGTTCACTCCACTCCACAATCTCCCTGGCCTGCCAATCCACCACGGGATTGTGAGTCACCAGCCAGGGAAGCCCCAATACCATAGGAGCCGGAAGACCGTCCAGGACATAACAAGAGATATGCTCTTTATGGAGGTCCCCTACCTGCAGATGGATATTATGGACGATCTGAGTTAACTCTTTCTGAGTAAGAGGGGAGGAGTCGATGGCAAAAACAGGAATAGTTCTGCGTACCGGTTCCGAAGTAAAACCCAGAGCCTGAGCAAACCGTGAATCCACCAAGTTGACCCCCGCCCCACTGTCCAAAAAGACGGTACAGATCTCAGTCTTATTGCCCGCCACAACGGTAGCGGACAACAAAAACTGAGACATGCGTATGGAGGAAACGAATACGCCCAGACTGTTATCCTCCGCACAGTCTGGGGACTCCGGCGGCTCCTTAGTTTGTGATCTCTTGGGTTCTGAGGGACATACCTTTACAAAATGACCCCTCCCCCCACAACGAAAACAAACCTCTGACCTATGGCGGACCTTAGGAGGATTCACCCGTCTAGTGGCGCCCCTATTTGCATTGGTTCGACTGGATCACAACAAACCGATCCCTGCCCTATAGAGGCCTCTGTAGAATTTAATAGTCTCTCCCTGAGTCGTCTGTTGATTCTTATGGACAGAGACATAGCAGCCTCAAGAGACCCAGGGACCTCGTATACAGCCAGCGCGTCTTTTAATTTTTCAGACAACCCCTGGCAGAACTGACTCCTAAGGGCCGAGTCGTTCCATAATGTATCCGTAGCCCACCTACGGAATTCAGAACAATATAGTTCAGCTGACCGGTTCTCCTGCCGAAGTCTACGTAGCTTAGACTCAGCCAGTGAGACCCTGTCGGGTCATCATACACGAGACCCAAGGCTTCAAAAACTCCTCCACTGATCGTAAGGCCGGAGAGTCAGATGGTAAAGAGAAAGCCCAAGCCTGCGGATCTCCTTGCAGGAGAGAAATTACAATGCCCACCCGTTGTTCCTCACCGCCGGAGGATCTAGGGCGTAACCTGAAGAACAATTTACAAGCTTCTCTGAAGGTTACAAATTGGTCTCTCCCTCCTGAGAACCTATAAGGAAAAGCCACTTTTGGCTCAGGAGTACCTTGGTCTCCCGTAGCAACGGTGGAACCCAAGGATTGCTGCTGCTGCTGCAGTACTGTTGCTTTTAATCCTGCCACTACAAGGGATAACCCCTGTAATTGTTTCGCCAAAACCGTAACCGGATCCATAGTGGAACAGAAGAATACAAAGCAAAATAGCAGGCAAAAAAAAAAAAAGGAAATGTCACTTTTTTTTTTTTTTTTAAAAGGCCAGATATACTGTCACGACCGCTATGCCAGCAGCAGTCGTGTCGCACCAGACGGAGGGGAAGGGGGACCCTTATCAACGGATGGGAAATAGAACGGCCACCCCTGACAAACCCTACGCCGGCACCTGTCTGCCCTGATACCCTAGACGGGGTGTGAACCCGTGCGGCTAGCAGGATGCCTAAACCCTGAGTCACTCTAAGAAGACTAGACTGGGGAAAGGCAGATGGGAGCACTAGTCACCATCACTCATGTCTAGGAGAACAACAGGGGAAGACAGTAACAAACAAACAAACAATCTCCAGCAGAGATAGACTTATCCAGTCACGAGCAGAGAAGATGATCCCAACAACCACAGTCCACGCCAGACAAGAGCTCCACAGCAATACCGTCAAACGATCTCCTTCAAAGGTCAGAATAGCACTGGAAGTAAGGACTATATCTGGCAATAACTGCAAGTGAAACTGAAACTAATATAGTAGCTGGGAGTGGCAGACAGCACTCACCTGAGAAGAATGCCTACAAACTCCCAGTCAGGACAAAAAGGTTCACAAGGCAAAACCCGGATGACATACCCTGAACCACGAAGCAAACTCACAAGCTATCGCGAGTAGCAAGTCGCTGCGACCTTCTCTTCCCAGACCTATCTGGATCAGTCACAGTCGTGACAGTACTACCATGTGCCCATCCACCCCCTCCATCAGAAATTTCTCAGGGTGGCAGTTCACATGGGGGACAGGATTATTCATGCCTAATTTCAGGCCCTTCCCTTTGGGTTGTCTCAGGCGCCAAGGGTTTTCACGAAGATAGTGGCAGAAATGATGGCCCATGTGAGAGAGAAGGAAATACTTATTAATCCTTATTTAGACGGCTTCCTTCTCATAGCCCAGAGTCATATTGCATTAGAAGCCCAGATTACCTGGTTCAAGGAGGTTCTTCAGAAACTGGGGTGGGAGTTGAACGAAGAGAAATCCAATCTTCTTCCAAGCCAGAGATGCAAGTTTCTGGGTATGACTCTGGACTCTCTGTCTCAGAAGTGTCTACTTCCTGCACACAAGGCTCAACAGCTTGTGTTAGAAGTCCAACACCTACTAGTCTCCCGAAAGGCTTCTTAAGGAAAGCCATGTCCGTTCTGGGTCTGATGACAGCAGCCATCCCAGGGGTGAGATGGGCTCAGTTCCACTCGAGACAATTGCAGCTCCAGATTCTAGAAGTTTGGGACAAATCCCCCTTCTCTCTGGATCTGGAGTTTCTGCTCTCCCCTCAAACTATCCACTCCCTGGAATGGTGGTTGGCTCTCACGAACCTTCAGGGAGGAGTTCCCTGGAAGAAGGAATTCCCTTTAGCACTAACTACAGACGCCAGTCCCTATGGGTGGGGGGCTCATCTGGAGGGTCACCTTTTGCAAGGAACATGGGACACAGAGACCGGTGTCCAGTCTCAGAATTACAGGGAACTAAAAGCCATCAGTTTAGCTCTTTCCCAGAGTATCCCCTTCCTGAAAGACAAGGACGTAGTGGTCTATTCTGACAACGTGACGGCAGTAGCCTACATCAACAGGCAGGGGGGCACCAGAGCTCCCAGTCTCATGAGTTTGTCCAGTCAGATATTCAGGTTGGCAGAGGATTTTCTCTCTTCTCTTTCTGCAGTTCATTTAAAGGGAACAGAGAATACAAAGGCAGATTAACTAAGTCGCCACCATCTCAGCCAGAATGAGCGGTCCCTAGATCAGGGAGTGTTCAATATGATAGTGGACCTATGGGGTCTTCCAGTAGTAGATCTCTTTGCCAACAGAGCAAACAGGAAGGTGAAGGAATTCTTTTCCCTGTCCCCGGGAAGGTGCTGGATGCCTTTGCCCAACCCTGGGAATCGGGCCTCCTCTACGCCTTTCCCCCTCTGAAGCTGCTCCCAAGGGTCCTCAAGAAAATCAAGATGGATCGGGCTACTGTCATAGTCATAGCTCCCTTCTGGCCCAGGAGGGTTTGGTTCTCGGAGCTCAGGCTCATGTCAATAGCAGATCCCTGGGTTCTGCCGGTATTCCCGGGTCTCCTGTCCCAGGGTCCAATATTGCATCCGGAAGTGAGATCCCTTCATCTGACTGCCTGGCTTTTGAGAGGGAGATTTTGAGAAAGAAGGGACTCTCTGACAGTGTGATCTCTACCCTCTTAGCGAGTCGTAAGAAGGTTACCTCAGAAATCTACCTAAGGGTTTGGGGAGCCTTCTGTCGCTTCGCTGGGGGTCCGGTAGACATTCTAGAGCCCCCAAATGTTCCCCTCGTCCTGGATTTTCTTCAGGAGGGATGAAATAAGGGGCTCAGGCCCAGCACGCTGAAGGTACAGGTTTCAGCCCTCAGTGCCTTCTTTGAGTTCAAGCTGGCGACACATCCATGGGTCAAGAGATTTATTACAGCAGTTTCTAAGCTCGCCCCGATTTCTAGAAATGCCCTGCCCCCCTGGGACCTGAACCTAGTTTTGTCTGCCTTTAGTGACATTTCGTTGAAATTGCTCTCCTATAAGTTAGCCTTTCTTTTGGCCATAACGTCTGCCAGGAGGGTGAGTGAGTTAGCGGCTTTTTCCATTGATCAGCCGTACCTTAGGATCCTGGAGGATAGAGTTATTATTGTACCCGATCCTGCCTTCTTTTCCAAGGTGTCGTCCAGTTTTCATAGGTCCCAGGAGGTGGTGCTTCCTTCTTTTTTCCCTTCTCCTAAGACCAAGACGAAGTCCGAGTTTCACTGCCTTGATGTTAGGAGGTGTCTCATCCAATACCTTCAGGTCACCAAGCCTTGGAGGTCCTCCTCCAGGCTGCTGCTTTGTTTTCAGGGAATTAAGAAGGGAGCTGCCGCTTCTCCTCAATCCATTGCTAGATGGATCAGGCAGGCTATTGGGTTGGCCTATTCTGCTAAGGATAAGATTCCTCCCTCAGGGTTTGGGGCTCACGCTACCAGATCAGTGTCTACATCTTGGGCAGCCAGGGCCTCGGTTTCTTTAGAGCAGATCTGCAGGACGGCCACCTGGAGTTCTCCTCATACTTTTTTCAAGCATTATAGACTTCGGTTTCCATCAGATAAGGGTTTGGATTTCGGCCGAAAGATCCTCTCGGCTGTTGTCCCTCCCTAATTTTTCTTGCTTATATCTCCATGGGTGCTGTCATAAGGCGAAAGGATAAAGTCTAGATTACTTACCGGTAATCTTTTTTCTTTGAGCCTATGACAGCACCCAGCTAAATTCCCCCCCCCCCCAAAAAAAAAAAAAAGGAATTGATGATAGGATAGTAGTTGTATGTGTATCTGTTCTGTTCTGTTCTTAGTTCTTGGAAAAAGGACTGGAGTGATAGAAGATGGAGCCTCTGTTCCTGGTTCCTGTTTCCTGTCCTGGGCTAGGAGGTGGTCACTCTCCATGGGTGCTGTCATAGGCTCAAAGAAAAAAGATTTTCTTCTTTCTTACCCAGCATCCAGTGTCATCTCAGAGAGAGTTTCCAGCTCCGCAGGGGGTTAAGTGACACCCAAACGGACCAAGTTGTCCTCTGCTGGCGTCCAAAACATTTTGTCAAAATGAACCAAGCCTGGATTAGGGAAGATTTCCAAACTCCTCTGGTTGAGGCTCTCAAATAGATCTGGCCTTGCTGACATTTTCCCATTTTGTCACCGTTGCTGCCTGCCTGTCTGCCTCCATAATGCCACCGCCAGCAATATGCCACTGCTGCAGCCTGCAGACCATCATGTTCGGTTTGGATGCTGCCTCGATCATGCCACTGTGACCATCATACCACTGCTGCCGCCTTCCAGCCATCATCTTCTGTAAGGCTGCTGTTGCCTCTACTGCTTCTGCTCCTCGCTGCTAATCCCCTACTGCCACCACTATAAATGCAAAGCAACTGCCACTACTACCACTACCACCACTACTACTACCACCACCACTACTACTACTACAACTATTACTACTACTTATAGATAGCTGACCTACTGCCTTGTATGTTTCACGATATGCGGCTTCTGCTGTGGCTGCAATTGCGGCTGCATGCCACTATATCCATACCCTTTCCACATCCACACTGCACCGCTGCTGCTCCCAATTAGGGCTCATGCACATGACCATAGTCTGTTTTTGCGGTCCGCAAATTACGGATCCGCAGAACACGGATACCGGCCTTGTGCATCCTGCATTTTGTAGAACGGAATATCCTGGCCTCTATAGAATAGTCCTATACTTGTTCATAAAACGGACAAGAATAGGACATGTTCTATCTTTTTGCGGATGCCATGGAACAAACACCTTGTACTGTCCACATATTTTGAAGCCCCACTGAAGTGAATGGGTCTGCATCCGACCCGTACAAAATGCAGATCAGATGCAGAAAAAAAATTTGTTTATGTGCATGAGCCCTAAAAGGGAGAATTTTTATTCTGAAAAGTAACACTTGTGTGTGATCTGTGCAGGCATTCTGACCCCATTTTTTGGACACCTGGTCCCCCACTCCACATCTTATTTTACATTTTTTTTCCCATAACACCGTGTGTGTTTAAACATTTTTGGAAGCTTTGGAATATGAAAAAACACTGTATGTTAATGCTGTCAAACATTTGTTTACCAATAGCTATGTATGTCAGTGTCACTCAGATATAATATACTATTTCTGTCATTGCGTGCCAGAGCTTGGGGAGGGGGGAAAAAATCATAAAAAGTAAACAAAAAGAGAAACGTTTTCCTAAAAATTATGAATCCTAGGAGGCTAGAGATGTTATATACCAACTTTTAGGGCAATTGGAGAAACATCAGTTCAGCCCAAATTGATTTGGGTCTGAACCGAACTTTTTTTTAAATTTGGCAAACCTGAACCAAAATAAATCTCTATACAAGTAACCTCTGTTTAGATGGCCGGGTAGGTTGAAAAGCTTGAAAAGAAAAATTCTCACCTATCACAGACGCTCTGGGTTCAGCTTCCTTATCCTCTGCTTCTATTCCCTGCTAACCCAATTGCGATCCCCCACCTGCCTCCTTTCAAATGCTTTCCCTGGTGTCTAGTGGGTATAGCAGGGGGTCAGCACATTGCTGACCCCCTGCTATAAACTGCTGACATCTGTGCTGCACGGACCGCGGTCCGTTCGGACCGCGGTATGGAAGGTGTTAACATGGAGGGAGCTCCCTCACTCTCCCATCGGGGGGGCTGCTGTACCTTTGCAGCCCCCCGACAGGATAGGATAGCAGAGGGAGGAAGCTCCCCTCCCTTCCCATCACCCACTGCTCTGTTATGGCAGCGGGTGATGGTTACCATGGCAGCAGGACGCTTTCAGAAGCGTCCTGCTCTCCATGGCACTGAAACTCTGAATAGGCTTTTGCTAAAGGCAAAAGCCTATTCAGACTTTGTAAAGTAAAAAATACAGTAAGTACACTATAAAGTGTATTTATTGTATTATATAGACACCAGATCCACTGGATCTATAAGAACCAAGAGGGTCTGGGTCAAAAAAAATTGTCAAAAAAGTGAAAAAAAAGAATAATACATATCACTGAATAAAAATTTTAAAAAATCAAATACACTACACATATTAGGTATCACCGCGTCTGTAAAAATCTCCTCTATAAAAATATCACATCACCTAACCCCTCACGCAAATACCGTAAAAAGGAAAACAAAAAAATGGTGTAAAAAAGCCATTTTTTGTCACCTTGCATCACAAAAAGTGTAATACCAAGTGATCAAACCGCCATCTCATCCCGCAAAAAATGAGTCCTTACATAGGACAATCGCCCCAAAAAATAAATAAATATGGGTCTCAGACTATGGAGACACTAAAACATAATTTTTTTTTCAAAAATTCTATTATTGTGTTGTAGTAAAATAAATAAATAAAAAGTATACATATTATGTGTCGCCGCATCCGTAAAAACCTGCTCTATAAAAATATCACATTATCTAACCCCTCAGGTAAATACCGTTAAAAAAATAAAATAAAAACAATGTAAAAAAAACATTTTTGTCACCTCACATCTCAAAAACTGTGCTGTTCTACTACACTGCTCCTCGACAGCTGGAGTGGAGGATTGCATCCTGTACCTATCTATACCGTCCTTTGGAATATTACATCCAACACAGAAGCGCCCCACCGAAAAAGCAAATTTTTTCGCCCAGCGCTACGGAACCTACTCCGATCACGTGACCGAGTGACGTCCACAGAAGAGCGCGCCAACTTCCACCACGAGGGACGCTGTTCCCGACTCACTTGGACCGCAAGCTCGGCTGTCCAGAAACCGGACCCACAGGACGTGAGAAGACAAGGGTAAGTGTACTCACAGCCTGAGATAGTGTGGGATGCCGCACTTAGGCTGATGAGTAACACCAATTTCCCCAATATTGCATACTACACTACGGAGTTGATTTTTACCCTGTAAAAAGTATAGACTGTGCAATAGACTTATTCCAACAGGATTTAAGCAAACAGTTTACAAGAAAAAGAAAAAGAAATAACTTTTTATATTTATATTTTTTAACCCCTTATCTTTTATCCCACTGAGGAACTTTAAATACGGACTATTTTTAACATAGGACTATTTTTCTAAACACTAAAAGACCACTTCTACACTTCCCCATTTTTGAACACCACCTTTTTCCCACTTTTATTTAACCAACTATTATTAACTCCCACCCACCCACTTACTATCAGTATATTTTAATAATTTTATACCAATAAAAATAATATTGTCCCCAGATAAGAGAGTGCCTACTTTTTTCCATATTCAGTTATTTCCAAAATGTCATATGCACCCCAAGATGGTTCCAATCAAACCGAAATCTCATCCCACAAAACATAAGCCCCTACATAAGACAGTCGCCCAAAAAGTAAAAAATAAATATGGCTTTCAGAATGTGAAGACACTAAAAAATCTTTTTTTTCAAAAATGCTGTATTATGTAAAACTGAAACAAAACCCCCCAAAAAGTAGCCATATTTGGTATTGCCGCGTCCGTGGCAACCTGCTCTATAGAAATAGCACACAATCTAACCTGTCAGTTCAACAATGTAAATTAAAAAAATAAAAACGGTCCGAAAATAGCTATTTTTTTGCAAATTTTCCATTTTAATCAATTTTTCCAGTAACAAAGCAAGGCTTAACAGCCAAGAAAAACTCAATATATATTGCCCCGATTCTCTAGTTTGCAGAAACACCCCATATGTGGTTGTAAACTGCTGTATGGCCAAACGGCAGGGCGTAGAAGGAAGGGAATGCCATATGGTTTTTGGAAGGCAGATTTTGCTGGACTGGTTTTTTGACACCATGTCCCATTTGAAGGCCCCCTGATGCACCCCTACAGTAGAAACTCCAAAAAAGTTACCCCATTTTGGAAAGTACGGGATAAGGTTGCAGTTTTGCTTGTATTATTGTAGGGTAAATATGATTTTTGGTTGCTCTATATTACACTTTTTTTGAGGCAAGGTAACAAAAATAGAAATTCTGAAATGTCATCTCTATTTGCCAATAACTCTTGTGGAACACCTAAAGGGTTAACGAAGTTTGTAAAATCAGTTTTGAATACCTTCAGGGGTGTAGTTTCTTAGATGGAGTCACTCTTTTGGAGTTTCTACTCTAGGGGTGCATGGGGGGGCTTCGAATGGGACATGGTGTCAAAAATCCAGTCCAGCAAAATCCACCTTCCAAAAACCACATGGCGCTCCTTTCCTTGTACGCCCTGCCGTTTGGCCATACAGCAGTTTACACCCGCATATGGGGTGTTTCTGCAAACTACAGAATCGGGGCAATAAATATTAAGTTTTGTTTGGCTGTTAACCCTTGCTTTGTTACTGGAAAAAATTGATTCAAACGGAAAATTTTCCCAAAAATTTAAATTCTGGAATTTTATCTCCATTTGCCATTAACTCTTGTGGAAAACCTAAAGGGTTAATTATGTTTGTAAAATCAGTTTTGAATACCTTAAGGGGTGTAGTTTCTAGAATGGGGTCAATTTTGGGTGGTTTATGTAAGCCTCACAAATTGACTTCAGACCTGAACTGGTCCCTAAAAAGTGGGTTTTTGAAAATTTCTGAAAAATTTCAAGATTTGCTTCAAAACTTCTAAGCCTTGTAACGTCCCCAAAAAATAAAATGGCTTTCCCAAAATGGTCGATACATGAAGTAGACATATGGGGGATGTAAATCAATAATTTTTTGGGGCGTATTACTATGTATTATAGAAGTAGAGAAATTGAAACTTGGAAAATTGCTAATTTTTCCAAATTTTTGGTAAATTTGATATTTTTTTATAAATAAAAATGAAATTTTTCGACTTCATTTTACCAGTGTCATGAAGTACAATATGTGACGAAAAAACAATCTCAGAATGGCCTGGATAAGAAAAAACGTTTTAAAGTTATCCCCACAAAAAGTGACACTGGCCTGGTCCTTAAGGTGAAATAGGGCCGTGTCCTTAAGGGGTTAATTATCACATACTCCCAAAATTAATCTACTATTGTGAAAAGAAGTATGCGTTGCCAATGCTACAAAGTGGGCAAAATTAAAATGCTCAATATGTAGGGTTTTCAAAATTGCAGTGAAAAATGTCACCAAATACAAGAGTTAAAACATGGTATTAAAATTAGAAAACAGGTGATATACTGAGATCTCCAGTTCTCGTGAGTGGATCAATACTACAGTATATACTAGTATGACATTCTAGTTCAGAAATACTGCTACTTACGGCAAATAAATGTCCAATTACAACAGAAATTCCAATTGCAAGTGCGGGAGATTTGTCTTTGTTCTTTGGATCACAGCTTGCACAAATAGTAAAAACTAACTGGAATGTAATCACAAGTTCTATTAGAAGTCCATGGCCAATTGAGAGCTTTTCGTTTATCTGATGGCAAGAGAGTAAAGTGCCAATATTTTAGGAAAACACATTTCAGGTTACATTCAACAAAGAAATGCAGTAAACTAGTATTCTCATTTTAAATCAGATCTCTCAGTGAAAGGGAATATTTTACCACCGAACTTTGTATCCAATTGTTTGCATAGACACATAGCTGTAGTTCACCTGATAAAAAACACTGTTTTTCTTTTGTTGATCCACCCCTCCATTCCCAAGTTATGATACTTTTTTCTAATCTGCAAGTTAGCCATTGACACAACAAGGTTGTCACCGCTACTTTCCTTGCACCCAAGTTCTACTCCTTTCTGTCTGGTCTGCCCCTCCTTCACTGCTTTGCCCTTCCCCGTCCCTGTCAATGAAAGCACTGAGGGAGGGACTGGCCACAGTAAGAAGCTGAGCTTGGGTGCAGGGAAAGCAGTAGTGGGGCCCTCATGGCAACATAACTCAGGAATGGAACCTCAGATCAACAAAACATAAACAGTGCTTTAATCAGATGAACTACAGCCATGTGTCTATAGGGAGGTTGCTGGTGACAGTATACTGTTAAAAAGCATCTGTCAGCCTAAATCGGGCATACTGCCTGGTAGGATTGATCCTACTGAGTAAAACAACCCCTTTCTTGTTCAGATCCACCTTTAATTCCTATACTAAATTAGTCTTTATTTCTGTATACTAATGAGGGCTTCAGTATACCAAGAGGCAGGCCAGCATCCTCACTGTCCTCCTGCCTGCATCTGTAGTCCCACACATGCACCGGTGAACCTTTAATTAGAGTACACATAGAATTGTCTCAATTGACTTTCCCTGAAACGCAGAGATGTACAGGGCCAGACAGGAAGACAGTGAAAATGCTGGCCCTTCCCTGCAAGGGAAGGGAGAGTGGCTAAGGGGGAAGGCAGAGCAGCTCTGGTGGCTAGGCCCACCCCTCAGTGCACTGAGGCACTTATTGGCAAATGAAATCAATTAATTCCAGGGCTACATATTTGAACAAGAGTGGGGTTGTTTTACTCAGCAAGATCAATCCTTCCATGAAGTATGCCTTGCTTAATAGGATTAATCCTGCTGGAAGATGCTTTTTAATGGGAAACTGTCACCAGTGACCTCCCTGTAGATAAATAGCTGTATTTCACCTGATTAAAGTGCTGTTTTTCCTTTTTCAATCCAAGGCTCCATTCCCAAGTAATGATGCAACAAGGGTATTTGCCATTCCTTTCATTGCACCTAAACTCTGCTCCTTTATGTGGCTACCCCCTTCTTTGCTGATTTGAGGGAAAGGCAACGGCAAAGCAGTGAGGGAGAGGCTGGCCGCAGAAAGGAGTGTAACTTGGGTGCAATGAGAACAACAGTAATGCCTTGGTTGCACCAAATGCCTAATATGCATATTAAGAAAACGTATAATTCGGGATTGGAGCCTCAGATTAACTAAATAAAAACTATGTTTTAATCAAGTTAACTACAGCTGCAATATGTAGACAGATGCTATTTAAATGTGCTTCCCTAAAGACAGCATATTATCAGTATTGCTTTGGTGTAGTGTGTGGTTACATTTTAGCAAATTTTTGTAAACTTTTTATAAGCAATAATGTTGCCAATTTATCTTTATGAGATCCCGTAATCCATGAGCACAGTATATTGCCTGCACAATTCAGTTCTCATAGGAGATACAAGACAGACATATGGTATGAAGATATTATGTATCGATCTATATCTTCCAAGGTAAATGGATGATGATGATGACATTGACTGTACCTTACTGAATGTTTAAGATATCAGTAAACAATACCAATATTTTATGTATTTACCATTGTCACACCGAAGTTTCCAATAAGACTGGGCGGTGTAATAAGATACAGCAGTCCAGCCCCGAAGACGGCTCCAAGACTTTGGGCCATGATGTAAAATAATGCCTTGGCAAGTGTTATATTCCTTGTGCACAGAAGGGCAATAGTCACAGCAGGATTTAGGTGTGCACCACTAATGTGTCCAAAACAGTGCACCATTGTAGCAATGCCAAGTCCAAAGCACAATGAAATTTGTACTAAATCCATTTGTTGGGGGTTTTCTGTTGTTCCCCAGTTGACAGTTGAACCAAGACCAAGGAAGACAAAAATGAGAATTGCTACAAATTCTCCTGAAACAGCTTTCCAGAATGACTGTGTCCATACACCTTTAAAAGCCACCATACTGATTATTTCAATTGAATTCCTGACACAGAAGAAAAGATTGTTATAAGATCCATAAAGCTTCCTCTATAAACATTGCCATCTGTTATTGAGCGGTAAATGTGAAATGATAATTCAATCTATATTATTTAAGCCATAGACAATCCTGAGATGTTGCATGTACAATGTATGAGAATAGGTGGTCTCATGCTCAAAATCTGTGGTATGGAATCCACACATGGTACAAAATGATTAGAAGAATATTAGTTATTAAATGTTAAAACAGACTATTGGCCATATGGTTACACAGCTGGTGACCAATTTCTGGAATTTGATGGACTATCTTTAATATATGGAAAATTTATCAAAATAGAAAATCAAAGATGTGTTGAGAAGCTAAATGGAGATTGAATGTACTTATTGTATTTCATCATTAAAAACAGACATTAATTATAACTTTGTAATATATAGTAAGCTCCCTTATGGTCTGCTCTGAATGTGTACTGCACATATCTAGAACAAGACCTCTGACCAGGTAAGTACACTTAGGGTCACAGATATCCCTAAATTCAAATTGTTTATTAATAATAATAATAATAATAATAGTTACACAGTGAATAAGTCAGAAATAACATGAATATACATGTACATGTGTTACATATTATAGACTAAAGATGTCTTGCCTCCTATTCCCATCTGCTGAGAATTTATAGGTGTCTCCACATTACGCCAAATTCTTCTTTGCAAAATGTGATGAATTTCAGGCTCAGGTTAGGATACAAAAATGCAAGTAGTTACTACAGCTGTTTGGGTAATTTCAGATGTTTTGGTCCCTGTGGACATTCCTCAGGGGTAATATGCTGTACCAGGTAAGAGGACATGATGGAATGCTTTGAGGTCCAGACATTGCAACAGACATATGATAATTAGTGTTGAGCGAACAGGTCGAGCATAGTTCGGGTTTGTACCGAATTTTGGGGTGTTCGGGACACGGACCCTGACATTTTCAAAAAAGTTCGGGTTCGGGTCCGTTGTTCGGCGATTTCTTCCTGCTTTCTGAAGGGCTGCACAGCAGCCAATCAGCTAGCGTTTTACTTCTTGCCCTAAGAAGCCATCACAGCAATGCCTACTAATGGCATGGCTGTGATTGGCCAAGTGCAGCATGTGACCCAGCCTCTATTTAAGCTGGAGTCACGTAGCGCCGCACGTCACACCGCTCTGATTAGTGTAGGGAGAGGACGCAGCTTCTGTGAGGGCGAGATTAGGCAGGGAAAAGTCAGCAAAAACACCTAATGAAGTGATCGATCTACAGCTGTGAATCATTCAACTTTTGCTAGTTAATTGCTCACTGGTTTTTAGGCTGTACAGAGCGTTTTTCTGTCACTTTGATCGGCGGCCATTATGTGTCTTGTGGTGCACCAGCACAAGCTGCCACCAAGTCCATCAATCCATCAATACTATTTTTTTATTTTTTTTGCTATATCCTACATCAGGGGCTTGGCTGTGCTTATTGTCACACCTAGAAACTCAGGATAGAAATTTCTAGATTTTATTAAGGGGTTAAATTCAATTGCCAAAATAGCAATCCTCTAAGGCCTCTTTCCGCGCGGGTGCAATGCGTGAGGTGGACGCATTGCTCCCGCACTGAATCCGGACCCATTCATTTCTATAGGGCTGTGCACATGAGCGGTGATTTTCACGCATCACTTCTGCGTTGTGTGAAAATCGCAGCATGCTCCAGTTTCTGCGTTTTTCACGCAACGCAGGCCCCATAGAAGTGAATGGGGCTGCGGGAAAATCGCAAGCATCCGCAAGCAAGTGCGGATGCAGTGCGATTTTCGCGCATGGTTGCTAGGAGACGATCAGGATGCGTACCCGATCTTTATTATTTTCCCTTATAACATACTTATAAAGGAAAATAATAGCATTCCCAATAGAGAATGCAAAGTAAAAAAGGCCCTAGAGGGTTAAAAATAATAAAAACATAAACTTACCCCCTCCATTTGATCGCGTAGCAGCCGGTTACCAGTCTCCTGCTCTGTATTCAGCCGGGAATAAATTGCGAGTATATAGAGCTATAATCGCAATATTCGCGAAATATCGAAGTTGCGATATTCACGATAAAAATTTGCTATTCGAATATTCGCGCTCAACACTAATATTCAATTGCCAAAATAGCAATCCCCTAAATCTGGTGTCCCAGCAGTGGCTGGCAAAGTATAATAGTGTCCGGCAAAGGATATATTTTGTTCAGGGGTGAAATTCAATTGCCAAAATAGCAATACCGTAAATCAGTGGTTTCAGCTGTGGCTGGCCAAGTTTAATAGTGTCCGGCAAAGGATAGATAATTTTATGGGGTGAAATTAAATTGCCAAAAGAGCAATACTGTAAATCTGGTGTTCCAGCTGTGACTGGACAAGTTTAATAGTGTCCGTCATAGGATATATTATTCTCTGCGGTGAAATTCAGTTGCAAAAATAGAAATACCGTAAATCTGGTGTTTCAGCTGTGACTGGACAAGTTTCATAGTGTCCGTCATAGGATATATTATTTTCTGTGGTGAAATTCAGTTGCAAAAATAGAAATACAGTAAATCTGGTGTTCCAGCTGTGACTGGACAAGTTTAATAGTGTCCGGCAAAGGATTTATTATTTTCTGGGGTGAAATTCAGTTGCCAAAATAGCAATAAAATAAATCAGTGGTTTCAGCTGTGGCTGGCCAAGTTTAATAGTGTCCGGCAGAGGATATATTATATTCTGGGGTGAAATTCAATTGCCAAAATAGCAATACCATAAACCAGTGGTTTCCGCTGTGGCTGGCCAAGTTTAATAGTGTACGGCAAAGGATATATTTTTTTCTGGGGTGAAATTCAATTGCCAAAATAGCAATGCCGTAAATCTGGTGTTCCAGCTGTGACTGGACAAGTTTCATAGTGTCCGTCATAGGATATATTATTCTCTGCGGTGAAATTCAGTTGCAAAAATAGAAATACCGTAAATATGGTGTCCCAGCAGTGGCTGGCCAAGTTAAATAGTGTACGACAAAGGATATATTTTTTTATGGGGTGAAATTCAATTGCCAAAATAGTAATACCATAAATCAGTGGTTTTAGCTGTTGCAGACCTAGTTTAAATCTGTCCGTAAAAGGATATATTTTTTTCTGGGGTGAAATTTAATTGCCAAATTAGCAATACTCCGAATCTGGTGTTCCAGCTATGACTGGACAATTTCCCTAGTGTCCGTCAAAGGGTATATTTTTTTCTGGGGTGAAAGTCAGTAGCAAAAATTGAAATACAGTAAATCTGGTGTCCCAGCAGTGGCTGGCCAAGTTTAATAGTGTACGGCAAAGGATATATTTTTTTTCTGGGGTGAAATTCAATTGCCAAAATAGCAATACCATAAATCAGTGGTTTCAGCTGTGGCTGGCCAAGTTTAATAGTGTACGGCAAAGGATATATTTTTTTCTGGGGTGAAATTCAATTGTCAGAATAGCAATACCATAAATCAGTGGTTTCAGCTGTGGCTAGCCAAGTTTAATAGTGTACGGCAAAGGATATATTTTTTTCTGGGGTGAAATTCAATTGCCAAAATAGCAATACCGTAAATCTGGTGTTCCAGCTGTGACTGGACAAGTTTCATAGTGTCCGTCATAGGATATATTATTCTCTGCGGGGAAATTCATTTGCAAAAATAGAAATACAGTAAAACTGTTGTTCCAGCTATTGCATGCTTCGTTTAAATCTGTCCGTAAAAGAGTATATTTTTTTCTAGGGTGAAATTTAATTGCCAAAATAGCAATACCCTGAATCTGGTGTTCCAGCTGTTGCAGGCCTAGTTTAAATCTGTCCGTAAAAGGGTATATTTTTTTCTGGGGTGAAATTCAATTGCCAAAATAGCAATACCATAAATCAGTGGTTTCAGCTGTGGCTGGCCAAGTTTAATAGTGTACTGCAAAGGATATATTTTTTTCTGGGGTGAAATTCAATTGCCAAAATAGCAATACCATAAATCTGGTGTTCCAGCTGTGACTGGACAAGTTTCATAGTATCCGTCAAAGGATAGATTCTGTTCTGGGGTGAAATTCACTTGCCAATATAGCAATACCCTGAATCTGGTGTTCCAGCTGTTGCAGGCCAAGTGTTAATCTGTCCGTAAAAGGGTACATTACACTCAAGGTGTACATACAAGTGCTGAGAGGGTCATCCTCAATAACTTCACATGCTACAGTGCATCTCCCATTGTATTTCTGTCCGTTAAAGAGTATATTACACAAAGTGTTAAAATACAATTGCTGAAGGCATAATCCTACATATTTTTTCACATGCTACTGTGCATCTCCAAGTGTAAATCTGTCCATAAAAGGATACTCTTCATCCAGGGCTTAAATACTAGGCCTACAATTGATATTCCACTAAATCAGTGGTTACTGCTGTGCCTGGATTAGTATAATACTGTACATAAATAAAAAGGCAGATAGTGTTAGGTACCTGTAAAAAAAAGGCCTGAATTTGAAATCAATACATTGGGCCAAATATTTTTTTTTTCTTATTGTGGTGCTTGGTGAACGGTAACAATGAGGAAAACATCTAGGAAGGGACGCGGACGCGGTCGTGGTGGTGTTAGTGGACCCTCTGGTGCTGGGAGAGGACGTGGCCATTCTGCCACAGCCACACGTCCTAGTGAACCAACTACCTCAGGTTCCAGTACCCGCCAGAATTTACAGCGATATTTGGTGGGGCCCAATGCCGTTCTAAGGATGGTAAGGCCTAAGCAAGTACAAGCGCTAGTCAATTGGGTGGCCGACAGTGGATCCAGCACGTTCACATTATCTCCCACCCAGTCTTCTGCAGAAAGCGCACAGGTGGCACCTGAAAACCAAGCCTATCAGTCTGTCACATCACCCCCATGCATATCAGGGAAACTGTCTGAGCCTCAAGTTATGCAGCAGTCTCTTATGCTGTTTGAAGACTCTGCTGGCAGGGTTTCCCAAGGGAATCCACCTAGCCCTTCCCCAGTGGTGGAAGACATAGAATGCACTGATGCACGACCACTGATGTTTCCTGATGATGAGGACATGGGAATACCACCTCATCGGAGTCTGCACGTCTCTGATAATGATGAAACACAGGTGCCAACTGCTGCGTCTTTTTGCAGTGTGCAGACCGAACAGGAGGTCAGGGAGGCAGACTGTGTGGAAGACGATGCAGGGGACGATGAGGTCCTAGACCCCACATGAAGGTCGTGCCACTGACTTTCATAGTTCAGAGGAAGAGGCAGTGGTGAGACCGAGCCAACAGCGTAGTAAAAGAGGGAGCAGGGGGCAAAAGCAGAACAGCCGCCGCCAAGAGAGTTTGCCTGCTACTGGCCACCGCCACCAGGGACCGAGCACACCAAAGGCAGCTTCAAGGAGTTCCCTGGCATGGCACTGACGACAAGACCCGAGTGGTTTGCACGCTGTGCCATCAGAGCCTGAAGTGAGGCATTAATGTTCTGAACCTTAGTACAACCTGCATGACCAGGCATCTACATGCAAAGCATGAACTGCAGTGGAGTAGACACCTTAAAAACAAGGAACTCACTCAGGCTCCCCCTGCTCCCTCTTCTGCTGCTGCCTCGGCCTCTTCCTCCGCCTCGGGAGGAATGTTGGCACCTGCCGCTCACCAAACAGAGGATGTGCCAATGACAACACCACCTGCGTCACCAAGCATCTCCACCATGTCACACGGCAGCGTTCAGCTCTCCATCTCACAAACCTTGGAGAGAAAGCGTAAATTCCCACCTAGCCACCTTCAAGCCCTGGGCCTGAATGCCAGCATTTCTAAACTACTGGCCTTTGAAATGCTGTCATTCAGGCTGGTGGACACAGACAGCTTCAAACAGCTGATGGCCATGGCTGTCCCACAGTATGTTGTTCCCAGCCGCCACTACTCCAAGACAGACGTGCCTTCCCTGCACAACAAAGTATCCGATAAAATCAAGTGCGCACTACGCAACGCCATCTGTGGCAAGGTCCACCTAACCACAGATACGTATACCAGTAAGCACGGCCAGAGACGCTGTATCTCCCTAACTGCACACTGGGTAAATGTAGTGGCGGCTGGGCCCCAGGCGGAGAGTTCCTTGGCGCATGTCCTTCCGCCGCCAAGGATCACAGGGCATCATTCTTTGCCTCCTGTAGCCTCCTCCTCCTACTCAGCTTCCTCCTCCTCTGCTTCCACCAGCTCATCCAGTCAGCCACACACCTTCACCACCAACTTTAGCACAGCCCGGGGTGAACGTGCAGGAGTTGTGGCGGGGTATTGAACAACAGACCGACGAGTGGTTTCTGCCGGTGGGCCTCAAGCTCGTCCTGGTGGTGTGCGATAATGGGCGGAATCTCGTCGCAGCTCTGGGACTAGCTGGTTTGATGCACATTCCTTGCCTGGCGCATGTGCTGAATTTGGTGCTGCAGAAGTTCATTGACAACTATCCCGACATGTCAGAGCTGCTGCATAAAGTGCGGGCCGTCTGTGCGCGCTTCCGGCGTTCACATCCTGCTGCTGCTCGCCTGTCTGCGCTAAAGCGTAACTTCGGCCTTCCCGCTCACCGCCTCATATGCGACGTGCCCACCAGGTGGGACTCCACCTTGCACATGCTGGAGAGACTGTGCAAGCAGCAGCAGGCCATAGTGGAGCTTCAGCTGCAGCACGCACACGTCAGTTGCACTGCGAAACAGCACCACTTCACCACCAATGATTGGGCCTCCATGCGAGACCTGTGTGCCCTGTTGCGCTGTTTCGAATACTCCACCAACATGGCCAGTGGCGATTACACAGTTATCAGCGTTACAATACCACTTCTATGTCTCCTTGAGAAAACGCTTAGGGCGGTGATGGAAGAGGAGGTGGCCCAGGAGGAGGAGGAGGATGAGGGGTCATTTTTAGCACTTTCAGGCCAGTCTGTTAGAAGTGGCTCAGAGGGAGGTTTTTTGCAACAGCAGAGGCCAGGTACAAATGTGGCCAGCCAGGGCCCACTACTGGAGGAGGATGAGGAGAAGGTGGAGGAGGATGAGGATGAAGCAGGTTCACAGCGGGGTGGCACCCGACACAGCTCAGGCCCATCACTGGTGCGTGGCTGGGGGGATACAGAGGACAATGACGATACGCCTCCCACAGAGAACAGCTTGTCCTTACCTCTGGGGAGCCTGGCACACAAGAGCGACTACATGCTGCAGTGCCTGCGCAACGACAGCAGAGTTGCCCACATTTTAACATGTGCGGACTACTGGGGAACAAATGAAAGGTGAAGGCAGAGGAGGAGCAAGAGGTCGCCAACGCAGCTGTGTCACGGCCAGCTCCTCTGAGGGCAGGGTTAGCATGGCAGAAATGTGGAAAAGTTTTGTCTCCACGCCACAGCTAACTGCACCACCACCTGATACGGAGCGTGTTAGCAAGAGGCAGCATTTCACTAACATGGTTGAACAGTGCTGGGTGCTGGGGCCTAAATAACTCAAAGTGGCCTTCTCCAGTGGTGGGTGATATGACGCCTTATTCCTTGCTGTGGGACCTCTCTCCTCTGTCTGGGTGCTGGGGCCTAAATAACTGAAAGTGGCCTTCTCCAGTGGTGGGTGATATGACGCCTGATTCTCTGCTGTGGGACCTCTCTCCTCTGTCTGGGTGCTGGGGACAAAATAACTGAAAGTGGCCTTCTCCAGTGGTGGGTGATATGACGCCTGATTCTCTGTTGTGGGACCTCTCTCCTCTGTCTGGGTGCTAGGGACAAAATAACTGAAAGTGGCCTTCTCCAGTGGTGGGTAATATGACGCCTGTTTCTCTGCTATGGGACCTCTCTCCTCTGGCTGGGTGCTGGGGCCTAAATAACTCAAAGTGGCCTTCTCCAGTGGTGGGTGATGTGGCGCATTATTCCTTGCTGTGGGATCTCTCTCCTCTGTCTGGGTGCTGGGGCCTAAATAACTAAAATTGGCCTTCTCCAGTGGTGGGTGATATGACACCTGATTCTCTGCTGTGGGACCTCTCTCCTCTGTCTGGGTGCTGGGGCCTAAATAACTCAAAGTGGACTTATCCAGTGTTGGGTGATATGACGCCTGAATCTCTGCTGTAGGACCTCTCTCCTCTGTCTGGGGGCTGGGGCCTAAATTACTGAAAGTGGCCTTCTCCAGTGGTGGGTGATATGATGCATTATTCCTTGCTGTGGGACCTCTCACCTCTTTCTGGGTGCTGGGGCCTAAATAACTGAAAGTGGCCTTCTCCAGTGGTGGGTGATATGACGCCTTATTCCTTGCTGTGAGACCTCTCTCCTCTGTCTGGGTGCTGGGGCCTAAATAACTCAAAGTGGCCTTCTTCAGTGGTGGGTGATATGACACCATATTCCTTGCTGTGGGACCTCTCTCCTCTGTCTGGGTGCTGGGGCCTAAATAACTCAAAGTGGCCTTCTCCAGTGGTGGGTGATATGACGCCTTATTCTTTGCTGTGGGACCTCTCTCCTCTGTCTGGGTGCTGGGGCCTAAATAACTCAAAGTGGCCTTCTCCAGTGGTGGGTGATATGATGCCTTATTCCTTGCTGTGGGATCTCTCTCCTCTGTCTGGGTGCTGGGGCCTAACTAACTCAAAGTGGCCTTCTTCAGTGGTGGGTGATATGACACCATATTCCTTGCTGTGGGACCTCTCTCCTCTGTCTGGGTGCTGGGGCCTAAATAACTCAAAGTGGCCTTCTCCAGTGGTGGGTGATATGACGCCTTATTCTTTGCTGTGGGACCTCTCTCCTCTGTCTGGGTGCTGGGGCCTAAATAACTCAAAGTGGCCTTCTCCAGTGGTGGGTGATATGATGCCTTATTCCTTGCTGTGGGATCTCTCTCCTCTGTCTGGGTGCTGGGGCCGAAATAACTCAAAGTGGCCTTCTCCAGTGGTGGGTGATATGACGCCTGATTCTCTGCTGTGGGACCTCTCTCCTTTGTCTGGGTGCTGGGGCCGAAATAACTCAAAGTGGCCTTCTCCAGTGGTGGGTGATATGACGCCTGATTCTCTGCTGTGGGACCTCTCTCCTCTGTCTGGGTGCTGGGGCCTAACTAACTCAAAGTGGCCTTATCCAGTGGTGGGTGATATGACGCCTTATTCCTTGCTGTGAGACCTCTCTCCTCTGTCTGGGTGCTGGGGCCTAAATAACTCAAAGTGGCCTTCTTCAGTGGTGGGTGATATGACACCTTATTCCTTGCTGTGGGACCTCTCTCCTCTGTCTGGGTGCTGGGGCCTAAATAACTCAAAGTGGCCTTCTCCAGTGGTGGGTGATATGACGCCTGAATCTCTGCTGTAGGACCTCTCTCCTCTGTCTGGGTGCTGGGGCCTAAATTACTGAAAGTGGCCTTCTCCAGTGGTGGGTGATATGATGCATTATTCCTTGCTGTGGTACCTCTCTCCTCTTTCTGGGTGCTGGGGCCTAAATAACTGAAAGTGGCCTTCTCCAGTGGTGGGTGATATGATGCCTTATTCCTTGCTGTGGGACCTCTCTCCTCTTTCTGGGTGCTGGGGCCTAAATAACTCAAAGTGGCCTTCTCTAGTGGTGGGTGATATGACGCCTTATTCCTTGCTGTGAGACCTCTCTCCTCTGTCTGGGTGCTGGGGCCTAAATAACTCAAAGTGGCCTTCTTCAGTGGTGGGTGATATGACACCTTATTCCTTGCTGTGGGACCTCTCTCCTCTGTCTGGGTGCTGGGGCCTAAATAACTCAAAGTGGCCTTCTCCAGTGGTGGGTGATATGACGCCTTATTCTTTGCTGTGGGACCTCTCTCCTCTGTCTGGGTGCTGGGGCCTAAATAACTCAAAGTGGCCTTCTCCAGTGGTGGGTGATATGACGCCTTATTCCTTGCTGTGAGACCTCTCTCCTCTGTCTGGGTGCTGGGGCCTAAATAACTCAAAGTGGCCTTCTTCAGTGGTGGGTGATATGACACCATATTCCTTGCTGTGGGACCTCTCTCCTCTGTCTGGGTGCTGGGGCCTAAATAACTCAAAGTGGCCTTCTCCAGTGGTGGGTGATATGACGCCTTATTCTTTGCTGTGGGACCTCTCTCCTCTGTCTGGGTGCTGGGGCCTAAATAACTCAAAGTGGCCTTCTCCAGTGGTGGGTGATATGATGCCTTATTCCTTGCTGTGGGATCTCTCTCCTCTGTCTGGGTGCTGGGGCCGAAATAACTCAAAGTGGCCTTCTCCAGTGGTGGGTGATATGACGCCTGATTCTCTGCTGTGGGACCTCTCTCCTTTGTCTGGGTGCTGGGGCCGAAATAACTCAAAGTGGCCTTCTCCAGTGGTGGGTGATATGACGCCTGATTCTCTGCTGTGGGACCTCTCTCCTCTGTCTGGGTGCTGGGGCCTAACTAACTCAAAGTGGCCTTATCCAGTGGTGGGTGATATGACGCCTTATTCCTTGCTGTGAGACCTCTCTCCTCTGTCTGGGTGCTGGGGCCTAAATAACTCAAAGTGGCCTTCTTCAGTGGTGGGTGATATGACACCTTATTCCTTGCTGTGGGACCTCTCTCTCTGTCTGGGTGCTGGGGCCTAAATAACTCAAAGTGGCCTTCTCCAGTGGTGGGTGATATGACGCCTGAATCTCTGCTGTAGGACCTCTCTCCTCTGTCTGGGTGCTGGGGCCTAAATTACTGAAAGTGGCCTTCTCCAGTGGTGGGTGATATGATGCATTATTCCTTGCTGTGGTACCTCTCTCCTCTTTCTGGGTGCTGGGGCCTAAATAACTGAAAGTGGCCTTCTCCAGTGGTGGGTGATATGACGCCTTATTCCTTGCTGTGGGACCTCTCTCCTCTTTCTGGGTGCTGGGGCCTAAATAACTCAAAGTGGCCTTCTCTAGTGGTGGGTGATATGACGCCTTATTCCTTGCTGTGAGACCTCTCTCCTCTGTCTGGGTGCTGGGGCCTAAATAACTCAAAGTGGCCTTCTTCAGTGGTGGGTGATATGACACCTTATTCCTTGCTGTGGGACCTCTCTCCTCTGTCTGGGTGCTGGGGCCTAAATAACTCAAAGTGGCCTTCTCCAGTGGTGGGTGATATGACGCCTTATTCTTTGCTGTGGGACCTCTCTCCTCTGTCTGGGTGCTGGGGCCTAAATAACTCAAAGTGGCCTTCTCCAGTGGTGGGTGATATGACGCCTTATTCCTTGCTGTGGGATCTCTCTCCTCTGTCTGGGTGCTGGGGCCTAACTAACTCAAAGTGGCCTTCTCCAGTGGTGGGTGATATGACGCCTTATTCCTTGCTGTGAGACCTCTCTCCTCTGTCTGGGTGCTGGGGCCTAAATTACTCAAAGTGGCCTTCTTCAGTGGTGGGTGATATGACGCCTTATTCCTTGCTGTGGGATCTCTCTCCTCTGTCTGGGTGCTGGGGCCTAAATTACTGAAAGTGGCCTTCTCCAGTGGTGGGTGATATGACACCTGATTCTCTGCTGTGGGACCTCTCTCCTCTGTCTGGGTGCTGGGGACAAAATAACTGAAAGTGGCCTTCTCCAGTGGTGGGTGATATGACGCCTGATTCTCTGTTGTGGGACCTCTCTCCAATTGATATTGCTTAATTTGTATTTATTTTATTTTATTTTATTTTAATTCATTTCCCTATCCACATTTGTTTGCAGGGCATTTACCTACATCTTGCTGCCTTTTGTAGCTCTCTAGCTTTTTCCTGGACTATTTTACAGCCTTTTTAGTGCCCAAAAGTTCGGGTCCCCATTGACTTCAATGGGGTTCGGGTTCGTGGTGAAGTTCGGGTCGAGTTCGGATCCCGAACCCGAACATTTTCGAGAAGTTCGGCCGAACTTCTCGAACCCGAACATCCAGGTGTTTGCTTAACTCAAATGATAATATTACATATTGATTAGAAATGAGCGAATCGAAGTTGACGAAGTGGAATTCAATCCGAATTTCAGAAAAACTGTGATTTGCACCGAATACGAATTTCCTCACGCCTTGTGGTAACGCATAGAATTTTTTCCAAAAAATGCCTGCGGCACGTGTTAGGACATAGAACAAGGAACTCTGGGAACGAGTGATAACCCACAATGCCATGCATGCAGCCAATCAGCTGCCAGCAAGCCCTGTGATGTCACAGCCCTATAAATAGCCTCAGCTATCTTGGATTCAGTCATTTTCAAGTGTACTTAGCGCAGGGAGAGATGTTAGCAGGCACTAGGGACAGTGGTAGAAAAGACTTTAAAACTTTTATTTTGCTGTATAGAAGTTCAGGGAAAGGATAGAGAGGAATCATTCCACAGTATTGAAGCAGAACAGGGTTCCGTAGGGGAGTTTACACCCTGGGTAATACGAACCACCCTATTACACCTTGCTACACTGATTGGGGATCCAAATTGCCATTATACAGCTCTGTAATTCCAGCAAACCATGTTATTAGAGTGCAAGTGCTGTTTGATACAGCCATTAACAGGGTTTATTACAAGGAAATATTACTATGTCTTATTTGCCCTTGTGCAGTGCAGTTAAATGTTCTAAAGCATTTTTTGGCTTGTATTAGTGGGGGGAAAAAAGGGCTTATTATTACCCGTTGTGTGGTAAAGTGCGAAAATCAGAGCCATTTTTGGCATGTATTAGTGGCAAAAAAATATATATTATTTTCCGTTCAGCATTGCAGTTATATGTTCTAAAGTCCTTTTTGGCGTGTATTAGTGGCACAAAAATATATATTATTTGCTGTTCAGCTGGGCAGTTATATGTTCGAAAGACCTTTTTGCCGTGTATTAGTGACAAAAAAATATATATTATTTGCCATTCACCGATGCAGTTATATGTTCTAAAGCCTTTTGTGGTGTGTATAAGTGAAAAAAAAGAAAGGCCTATTTGCCCTTCAACGGTGCAGTTATATGTTCTAAAGCCCTTTTTGGCGTGTATTAGTGCCAAAAAAATATATATATCTTATTTCCCGTTCAGCGGTGTAGTTATATGTTTGAAAGCCTTGTGTGGCATGTATAAGTGGAATAAAATAAGGTCCTATTTGCCGTTCAAGGGTGCAGTTATATGTTCTAAAGCCCTTTATGGCGTGTATTAGTGGCAAAAAAATATATATTATTTGTCGTTGAATGGTGCAGTTAAATGTTCTAAAGTCTTTTTTGGCGTGTACAAGTGAAAAAAAATAAGGGTTAAAAAAGTATTTGCCGTTGTGTGGTGAAGTGAGAAAATTACAGCCCTTTTTGGCGTGTAATAGTGGCAAAAATATATATATTTGCCATTCAGCGGTGCAGTTATTTGTTCTAAAGCCCTTTTTGGTGTATATTAGTAGCAAAAAATTATATATTTTATTTGCCGTTCAGCGGTGTAGTTATAAGTTTGAAAGCCTTGTGTGGTAGGTATAAGTGGAAAAAAAATAAGGTCCTATTTTCCATTCAGTGGTGCAGTTATATGTTCTAAAGCCTTTTGTGGCGTGTATAAGGGGGAAAAAATAAGGGCCTATTTGCCGTTCAGCGGTGCTGTTATATGTTCTAAAGCTCCTCTTTGGCATGTATTAGTGGCACACAAAAAGTATTAACCGTTGTGTGGTGAAGTGAGAAAATTATAGCCCATTTTGGTGTGTATTAGGGTCCTTTCACACTTGCGTTCTGAGGATCCGGCAGGCACTTCCGTCCTGCCGGATCCGTCAGAACGCAAGTCACCTGAAGCATTAGAAGACTGATCAGGATCCTGATCAGTCTTCGAGTACTTTCAGGTTACTATGGCAGCCAGGGCGCTACTAGCGTCCTGGTTGCCATAGTAGAGCGAGGAGCGGGGAGCGGCATGCCACATTCCGTGCGGCTCCCGGGCGCTCTGAATGACGTCAGAGCGCCCCATGCGCATGGATCACGTGATCCATGCGATCACGTGATCCATGCACTGGGGCACCCTGGCGTCATCCTGGAGCGTCCGGGAGCCGCACGGAATGTAAGTATGCCGCTCCCCCGCTCCCTGCTACATTTTACCATGGTAACCAGGACTTTAGCGTCCTGGCTGCCATGGTAACCAGTCAGAAAAAGCTAAATGTCGGATCCGGCAATGCGCCGAAACGACGTTTAGCTTAAGGTCGGATCCGGATTAATGCCTTTCAATAGGCATTAATTCCGGATCCGGTCTTGCGGCAAGTGTTCCGGATTTTTGGACAGAACAAAAAGCGCAGCATGCTGCGGTATTTGCTGCGTCCAAAAAACGTTCCGGTCCTGAACTGAAGTCATCCTGATGCATCCTGAACGGATTTCTCTCCATTCAGAATGCATGGGGATGATCCTGATCAGGATTTTTCCGGCATAGAGAACGCAGGTGTGAAAGGGGCCTAAGTGGCAAAAATATATATATTTGCCATTCAGCGGTGCAGTTATATGTTATAAAGCCCTTTTTGGCCAGTATTAGTGGGAAAAAAGCCCTTATTAGCCATTGTGTGGTGAAGTGAGAAAATTACAGATTTTTTTGGGGTGTCTTAATTTTCTTTTTATTTATTTATTTGCTCTAACAGTATGTCAGACAAAGAAGTGCCAGGCCCTGCACAGGGGAATGGCTGAAGCCTAACTGTTTCTTGCGCAGGCACAGGTCGCAGCAGAGTAAGGGACCGTGGCAGCAGGAGTTGCAGCGAGAGGCCTGAGCTCCTGGTGTCATCTAGCGGTTGTGTCCACCACCTCAGCCGAAGGGAGCTGTCTGTCCATCCCATCATCTGCTTGTCCGAATGCTCCTACTCCTCCTCCTTGTCAGTCATTCCATCAGCAATCGATCACCGAAGCGATTGCCAAGAGACAACAGTATCTACGGTCAGGGACAATACATGTCCTTTCTCGGCCCACTGGGTGAATGTGGTTCCTACACAGCCACACCAGCAACTTGTCCAGGTGATGCCGCTTCCGCCTCCACGTTCTCAAGCTGTTGGTCCTGGGACAATGTGCGCCTCTACCTCCTCATCCTTCACCACGTCCTCAGCCTCCACTGGAGGGACAGTTCACAGTGCCCCTCCAGCATACTACATGTGCAGGGCATGGCGGTGTCACGCTGTTGTGCACCTCGTTTGCCTGGGCGAACAGAGTCACACAGGGGAGGAACTGCTCTGTGTCATTCATCAAGAAATCGAATAATGGCTTTCTCCACGACAACTCAAAATCGGAACCATGGTGACCAACAATGGGAAAAACATGGTGTCGGCGCTGCATCAAGGAGGGCTGAGCCATGCGCCATGCATGGCACACGTGTTCAATCTGGTTGTCAAGCAGTTACTGAAATCTTCCACCCATCGGCAAGACATCCTAAAAATGGCCAGGAAACTTTGCATGTACTTCAGCCACTCGTACACCGCAAAGCACACCCTCCTTAAGCTGCAGCGGCAAAATGGCATCCCCCAACATAGGCTGATGTGTGACATTTCCACCCGTTGGAATTCCACTCTCCATACGTTGGACCGACTTTACGAACAGACAAAGGCCATAAACAATTTCTTGATGATCCAAGCGAACAGGAGTACTCCTTTGTGTAACTTTGATGTCAGCCAGTGGCAGCTTATGCGTGAATCTTGCTTTTTGCTCAGGTCCTTTGAGGAGGCCACGTTATTTGTCAGTCGCCAGGACTACGGGATGAACAACGTGATTCCACTGCTTCATGTCCTGGAACAGATGCTGGTAAATCTGTCTGGTCAGGGGACTGGAGACGTGGTGCCTAGATCTTACGGCAACATGAGCCCCGTGGAGGCTGAACTGGAGGAGAAGGACACTGGAGCACAAGCAATGTGTAGCGAAATTGGGTGTTTTTTCTACACAGGAGACAGGAGAGGAGGAGCAGGAGCAGCCAGAGGAGGTACAGGGCGAAGAGGAAGACAAGGCAGAGGACCCAGACACACAGTGGCAGTATGCAGTTGAGATGAAAACAGGGAGCCCCTACGACTCACTTGCACAAATGGCCGGATGCATGCTCACTTGCTTGCGTAGTGACAGCCGAATTGTCACCATTCGGCAGAGGGATGACTTCTGGCTCTCCACCCTATTGGACCCTCGCTAACGGTTCAAAATGGGGGCCTTTTTTTTACAGCTGCCGTGAGGGAGGACAAACTGAACTACTATAAAGACATCCTATGAAGTCAGTTGGCCGTGGCCTATCTACAACATCGTCCATGCTTTCACAGGTCTGACCGTGGGGGCCCTCTGCGCTCACGTTCCTCTGCCTCCTTTGGATGCTGGGGCAGGGTGGGGGGTAGGAGCAGTTCTAGCTCCATCAGCAGCAACTTGAGTCTAGCATCGCTGATGAGCAACTTTTTTCACCCACCTAGTGAAGAAGCTACTCACCAGCAGCAGCAGCAGCTAGACCTGGAGCAAGACCTTAACCAGCAGGTTGTGGCATACTTGGACAGCACCCTGCCACCCCACATGGAAGATCCGCTGGACTACTGGGCAGCCAAACTGGATTTGTGGCCGCAACTGGCCGAGTTTGCCCTGGAAAAGCTGTCCTGTCCGGGCCAGTAGTTTGGCATCAGAGCGGGTGTTTAGTGCGGCGGGAGCCATAGTTACCCCAAGAAGAACTTGACTATCCACCCAAAATGTGGAAAGACTGACCTTTTCAAGATAACTCAGGCGTGGATCAGCCAGGATTTCTACCCACCAACGCCTGATGCATCAGACTAGATCATCCAACACTGACAAAATAGAACAGTTTCTTCTGGCTACCTGCCTCAGCTACTATTCTGATGCTGCCACCCGCCTGATGCCACATATCTGAAGCCAAATGCTCCTTTTTTCACCCACCATCTTCAGATGGTACTGGTATTGCCACCCACCTCCCCACTCTGTCACTGAATCACTCTGTGGTCTCCTGATGCTGCTGCCACCTACACACTATGTCACCTTGCCACACTGTGCCCTCCAGATGCTGCTGCCACCTCCACACTATGTCACCTTATTACTCTGTGGCCTCCTGATGGTGCTTCCACCTCCACACTGTCATTGTGCCGCTCTGTGGCCTCCTCATGCTGCTTCCACCTCATCACTATGTCATAGGGCCACTCTGTAGACTTCTCATGCTGTTCCCACCCTCCTCACTTCATGTCTGGGCCACTATTTTGCCTTTTGGCCTGGCTGACATCATCATTTATTTGACCCTTCTTTTGATCTGTCAGAAGGAAGGAAAAATGAGATGCACAACGGATTCTGTTTATGTAACAGCTGTAAGGCCTCCATGACATGGTCCCTATTTTGCATCAGAATTGCCTTATGATTTGGTAGCCAAAAGCAGTAGTGGGTACAAAACACTGAAGACATGCAAATATTTCATTCACGTGTTAATTCTGTTTTGGATCCACTCCTGTTTTTTTTTTTACTTTAGCAATACTGATTACTGACCAAATGCTGACCGAGTGAAAGCAGATCCTCCACAGACAGGATTCGTTTTTTGGGGGTTATTGTTCTGATGGATCAGAGAAAGGGCAAAATAATCAGTGACATCAACACAAACTTACTGCTGACACCCTCTCCACTCTGTCAGGGGGGCTGTACTTGTATAAGTGTTTAGTAGAACAGGTTCTGTAGACATCTATGTGGAATCAGCTGCTGATGGTGTAAAAGGAGTGCGCTTCTTATTGACACTAACACTGACCTGTAAGGCTGAGTTCACACTTGAGTTATTTGGTCAGTTTTAGCCCCGTAACTGCCCAAATAAGTGAAGCGTGCAGTAATTCTAAGAGCAACGCCTGTCATCTACATGTCATACTGACTCACAGTATTGTTTCACTGCCACAGCAGACTCTCTATGCGTGTTACTGCAAGGCACAGTGTTCTACACCACTATTAAGGCTCTCTGCAGCCATTTTTTAATGCAATTTACCACAAATAAATTCGAATTGAACAGAATTTTTTCAAAAAATTCAGCGAACCAGCCGAATCGAATTTTTGAGAAATTCACTTGATCTATGTTCCAACGGAGGATGTGGGATGACTGTTGTTCTTCAGATGATAGTTGAACCAAGGAACACAAAAATGGGAATTGCCAAACAGTCTCCAGAAAGAGCTTTCCAAATTAACTGTCAATACACCTTTAAATCCACCATACAGGTCTTTGGTTTTCCACTCTTACATTTTCCAGACATTTTATTATGAGGCCTATAAATGAAAAGTCATGGATTTCTTAAAAATAAAAAGACATGGGTTTAGTATACAGATTGTTAAATGGTACTAGCAAAATTGCAAGTGATTTTTCTGTAATTAAAAACAGAGCTACGATTAAATGTCTTTCTCCTTCTACACATACAGTGATCCCTCAACATACAATGGCCTTTTCTGACCCATCGTAAGTTGAAACTAGACTCAACATACAATGCCTCAGACTCAGAGCCCAACCAATCAAGGTCACTTCTATAATAAAATAGCTGGATTAGTTGCTAGTTAGCAGCTATTCCTGACTCTGAAAAATAAGAACTTGTTTTATCTGACTTAGTTATCTGCTTATTTTTCTTGAATCTTTATTTTCTCTTATCTTGGATGACATTTTGGGTGCTTTGGAACCGATTACTCAAGTTGCAATGGTTTCAACATATAATGGTCATCCTGGAACCAATTAATGTTGAAACTTGAGGGACGACTGTACACTGCACACTGCACACTGGTATGTACAATTTACTTTTTCAATAATGCAGTTTTTGCAGTAAAATGTCTAACCACACAGTTTGATGTAGTAATACATAGAAAAATAGTTACAAAACTATAGTAATAGCCTATAACAATAAAACCTACATAAAAATTGAGTCACTGAAGCTCAAATGAAATACTATTTTATTGAGATACAATCTATGAACACTTAAAAAGGATGAACCACTACTAGTATAGGGCAAAGTGAGCTTCGGGTGCTTCATCAAAAGACTCTTCATTCAAAACTACGGAATAATACTGTACGGAGATCCGTCTCCATACACAATTAGAATGTATAGGCTCCGATGAGCCGAAGTTAGTTATTTGCGAAGTTACACAGATCTCTGTACAGTATTATTCCGAAGTTGGGAACGAAGTGACTTCGGATGAAGCATCCGAAGCTTGCTTTGTTCAACACTAATCACTACTAGTGATGAGCGGCAGGGCCAATATTCGAATTCACAATATTTCGCAAATATTTGGGCAAATATTCGTTATAAATTCGTGTATTCAAAAATTCCCTATTATTTTCTTGATTGGGAAAATCGGCAATGGATAAATGAGCGTATTGCGCACGCAATACAGGCGTGGGTCACTATTGCTACATTTTTCAAGTTGATAGAAGTTTCCTGAGACTGGAGAATATGGTTGGCATGGCCGAACATTACAATAGCTTTATATGCAGATAGAGTGCTCCTATATACTTGCAATTGCGCAAATCGTCAATTAATGATGTGCATATTTTTGCACAATACATGCAACTTCACATTTTAGCAGGTTTGACTATATATTAGTGATTGGTGCACTAAGTATTGTTGTGAACTCGTGACATCACAGCACTATGTCTGTAGCATGTATGTATGGACAGCAGAACCTCTACACTACCAAACACCCTGCACTGGAACCTAGCAGCTACACTATATCACAATCTAACCTACACTGACTATCTCCCACTAACTATCTGTATTATATATATAAGCTAACTAACTAACTCTATAATGTAATGACACAGCAAAGCACAGAGCACAGCAATGACACTGCTGTCTCTCTCAGAACTGAAAAAAAACTGCAGAAAATGGCTGCTGGGGAGGTTCTTATAAGGTAAAGGGTAGGCAACTTTCCTATTTGTTGCTAGGGATGTTGCTAAGCTCAGAAAAAAGACATTGCAGCCTTCATTGCAGGTTCAGAGGGGAAAAAAATCTAGAATATTCGTGAATACAAATATATAGCACTATACTCTAAATCTTCGCAAATTCTCGAAGTGGCGATATTCGCTATTAAAATTCATGATTCAAATATTCGCTCCCAACACTAATCACTACAACAGAAAAAATACGGTTGTCCTGAGGGATAGTAACAAACAATACATGGCAAATGGAGCATGAAAACTGTAGTAACTGTATATAAAGGAGTCAAAAAGCTATAACAAAAAGTAGCTAAATAGAGAAAAATATAGGGAAAGTTTAAGCCAGAGGTATAATACAAATGACTAGTAATCCCACCAGCATACTGAGGTGAATACTGATAATGGGTGAGGATATATATGGGGCTTGTCCTCGTCAAATTTTATTGCAGTGCATATATTTAAAAAGATTCAAATCAGTGCAAAGTGCGGTACTACCCGAGGTAAAATAGGGAAGTATAGTTTGCACTAAATGGAGGGTAGCTCTATAAGGAGAATTGCTAAGCTACAAAACATGTGGCAACAGATATTACAGATAAGTAATAGCAAATGCTATAAGTAAATAGCCAGATGAAGGTCTTGCTACAGTAGATGTAGGTCTTGCCAAAACGTGCGTTGGGGTGTGCGGTTTTCCTGAGGTGACTAGGTATTATGTGTAGGTTATTATTCTTATAATTAATCCATTGAATATCATGTTAGGAGGGAGCTACTTATGAGATATATATTAGCATTGTTTTTAGCAGCGGCTATTTACAGTACTTTGCTATTACCTATTTATAGTATCTGTTGCCACATGTTTTGTAGCTTAGTAATTCTCCTTTTATAACTACCCTCCACTTAGTACAAACTATACTTTCCTATATTCCTTGCATAGTACCGCACTTTACATTGATCTGATTAATCTCTTTTTAATTACGTCTAGTATATGAATGTAATTAATTGTATTTTTTGAGCTATAAGGACTCATGTGTTTTTATGTAGGTTGCGATGTGCTAATGTTAGCTGAACATAACTATATTAGTGCTATCTCACTGCCTGCTGTTGCTATTAAGAAAAACAAACTTTTATAATATGCTAATTAGCCTCTAGGAGCTCCGTTCTCCCACCTCTGGCCATGCCCTGCTTCACTAGATTGACAGGGCCAGGCAGCGTTCACTTCCTCCTTCCTGCCCTTTGCACTGGGGAGATCTCGCGCTGTTCAGTATTCGGCGCAGAGAAGAAGCTGGCAGCCAGCGAGCACCCTTTACTTACTGTGTCAATCTAGTGAAGCAGGGCGTTGCCAGAGGTGGGTGAACGGAGCCCCCCTGCCCGCCCCCCCCCCACCCCCGCTCCTAGAGGCTAATTAGCATATTATAAAAGTTTCTTTTTCTCAATAACAGCAGCAGGTAGTGAGATGGTACTAATATAGTTATGTTCAGCTGACATTAGCCCATCGCTAATGTTAGCCAGCTTAATACGTATTTTCAGGTAACAGAAACCCTTTAATTTGTTGGTTCTGAGTCAGCTCGTTATTTGGGGTCTTTTGACACATTTCGCTTTACAGTATTTTAAGGGTGTCAATACTTTTTCTCATGTTGGTTAACCTTCATGTAATAACTGTGAGGAACACACTGGCAGTTTATGGGTTAATAAAAGCAGGGGTGGGGGTAAAATATGATACTCGGCAGTGTGGGGATATTTCACACAATCACTGGGGGACGTTAGCGTGGTGCTATGCAGGATGTGTGGGCAGAAGGTGAGGCATGGCCAGGGTGGTAATGTTGGCACGACGGCCCTCTGTCTACACATGGAGCGTCACCATAAAGTGTCGTCTGAAACCATGCTACACATTTAGTCTTAGAGCCTGATGCAGCAACGCTGCATCTCCCACCGGCCCGCACCACCCCAGTCAGGGGTCAGGTTTATCAACGTCAGCAGAAGGAAGCGGTCGTTCCTTCCCATCAACTTCAATGTCATCTATTACTCCTGATGCTCCTCCTTGTCACTTGATTCAACAGCAAATTGATCACCAAGGCGATTTTAAAAAGACTCTCTGTGCCCCCACCTGTCCTGAACCTGCCTCTTTCATTTTCGGTTACCTCAGCTCAAGAAGTATTGTATGCCGTCGGCTTGGCTCCACTTTTCAGCGAGGATGAGCTTCTATAGGACAGTCAGCAGCTACTGCCCATCGGGCACAAATAATTTTGTATAAAATGTATTTGCCAATAATCTCAAATTTGCAAAATAAGCATAGCATTAACAACAGAATGTTTTCTATTATGGCATTATTGTACTTCATTTGTTTCTGCAGAGTGTTGTTGCATTGTCCTTTTTTTCTTTGTGTTTCTAGCCATGTCAGCATGCACCTGCACATTGGGATGTGCTGACTGACCCCCTTTCTTTTTTTGCACCCTCCCCACTCTGTCATAGGACCACTATTTTCATGGTTACTGCCACTGCCACTGCCACCCTCCCCACTCTGTCATGTCGCCACTATTGTCACTGTTACTGCCACTGCTGCTGCTACCATCCCCACTCTGTCATGGGGCCAGTATTGTCACTGTTAATGCCACTGCTGCCACACTCCCCACTCTCTCATGTTGCCACTGTTGTCACTGTTTATGCCACTGCTGCTGCTGCCACCCTCCCCACTCTTATGGGGCCACTTCTTCATACTACTTTTTATCAAATGTAGATACTTGGCCAGCACACTGGCATTGGGCCCCCAAGTTAGTTAAAAATACTGCGTTATGCAGCTGAAACTTTCAAGCCTTCACACTGAGATTCGGCCACCAAGTGGGAAGAATATGCCATAGGGTGGGTTCACACCAGCATTTCGCTGGTTTCGAGCCTTCCGTCCGATAGATCTGCTTGCCAGTTCTTTTAAACAGAAACAAATGTTTCCATTTCATTTAACATACACTTCATTGGAGAACAGATGTCAATGTATTCACCTACGTTTGCTCCAATTCCGTCTGAAGTCCGTTTTCATGCCGAATTTGAAAACGCTGCTTTTAGGCAGATTGGCCTCAGTATACCTGATTTATAACAATTTGTTACTAATTAATTTGTAACAAATCAAGTTTCTTGTTGAACTTCGGCGAAGCTGCCGAATCAAGTTTTTCGAACTTCACTCATCTCTAGTAAGGGCCAGATAGGTCCAAAACAGATTAGCAAGTGTGTGTTTTTGTACTATTCATATGCTGGTTCCATACTTTTATCTAGAGTTAATAAAGAAGTTTTAGAAGCTAGATGGTGTCAGTCTGCCCTTGTTTATTGGATTTCTCAAACAATCCTACTTTATTTCTTTCATATGGTTACATGTTTTAAAGAGGAAATAAAAACTAACAATCAGAAACATGTTCGACTGGTAACTCCAGCTGCTTGGATCCCACGGCTAACACATTGTGCACCCTTAATTGAACTGTTATCTTTGAATTCCCTGTCCTCTTTACATAATCCCTTCTTATTACAATCCTGATATTGTACAGTGTGGAGAGAGAACCCTTTGTTTCCATTGAGACTGTTGATAATGTGTGCCAGTCACTGCTATTTTAATACACATTTTTATACATACAGTAGCTATGCTGCATGCTGTATTTATAACTGTGTCTTTAAAAGGTGTTCACAAGTGCAGCATGGTGGTGTCAGATTTGACACTGGGGAGATACGGCCTCAGACGTCTTGACTGGTGGGAAATGCATAGGTGTATTGTTTCTGTGTTCCTCCCATTGGCCTTTTAGTGGAGGTGATATAAGCTGCAGTCCTTCCTATCAAAGGTGGGAAGGTATGAGAAGGTAGCATGCTCAAGCAGTGTGACAGTGCCTCTGTGTGTGACAAACCTGGTTGTCTATAAAGGACAAAGCAGTGAGTAAGGAAATGAGGCTGCTGGAGGCACTATGGGCAAACAGTTCGGAAGCCAGATGTCAGTGTTAGTTAGGCTGGGTTCACAAAATTATTTAGTTTTCTGTTCTTCTGATCGGTCTGTTTATGAACGGAAAAGAACTACAGCTGTGTGTCTGAAAACACTTGGATAAGGAGCTAACTGGTGACAGATTACCTTAAAAAACGTGTGTGTGAGAAAACCGGCATACATTGGACCAGAAATCTATGCCAGTCACCCTGCAGGCCTAGATTTATTTTTTCTGGTGCACAGAAATACTGATGATGCACCAGGACTACTACACCTATTAATAATTCTAGTGCATCGTACACCAGTAGGGCTTCTACTGCAATAAGAAATTCCTTAATACATTTCCCTCAAAGAGTATGATTGCTTCATTGCTCCAACAGAGAGAATCAAGTGGAGAAAATGTGCCCAAAGGTTATACAATTATGGCACTTTTTTTCTGCACCAACATTTTCTAATGCAATATTCTATATACTTAATATGCTGTAACTATTAAAATATGAAAACACATTTGGGTGACACTGATTCACAGCCACAGTCCAATTACTTCTAATAAGAAAATAATGTTTTGTTTATGACAAGCTTGGCCTTCAGTTATACAGGGAAATAGACCAGAACTAATGAAATTACCACATCAAGGTAGTACTGCGCTTTTACCCGTCTGTAGTATTTACTGTGGGACATGTGCAGCTTTTTAATTTACGCCTTACTTGAAATACCGTCGTACATACTCAGTCTCACGCAGAGCTTTCTATTAACTTCATGACACAGTCAAAAGCTTCCTGCTGTGTTCTGCAGACCTACCAAAAATATTTTTGGAACCCTGTAAAATAATGTAACATTTGCTGTATGCAATGTCTATGATCTGACATCTGGACATTTTCAGAAAAGGTCCATATTGATTTACAACACTGAAGAACGTTCACAAAATGAAAACAATCCCATAAAGTTAGAAAGTTAAACATGTTTCACATAAAATGGTTAAGCCCTGAGCAGACTGCAAGTCCTCTGTCTTGTTCGGCTGTGAATTTCTATTTATGTCAGCTATGGAACTATGATTCTGCACTGTCTGTCCCTCTCCCTCCACCCAGCAGACTCTCTGTTCCATGCCGCTGTGCTGGGAGATCAGGAGCAGCATGTATGGCAATAGCATAGCCGTACCGGTGGAGACAGGGGATAGTGCATGTGACAATTGCGTGGCTGTTGCCTGGGGTTGTCCTGTTTTCTAAATTAATGAATTATCTTCAGGATAGGTCATCAATATCAGATCAGTGAGGGTTCAACTGCTGGCACCCCTGCTGATAAGCTGTTTGTAGAGAATGCAGCACTTGGCGAGCAGGTGTAATTTCAGCTTCTCCTTCCCATTGACTTCCATGGGGAACAGCAGGTACACTCTGTCTACTCCTTCCTATTTGAGTGAATGGGACGGAGGATCTGCAGTTATCCCTGCTTGCTGTTGGAATGTCAACCGGAGGTGATCGGCGGAGGTGTCGGAAGTAATTGCTGTTCTGATATCGATGTTCTTTTCTGAAGGTAGGTCATTAATATAGGAAAAAGTCTAACCCCTTTAAGGTTGCTATGCTGACCAGACAATTTTTGGCTCAGTAGTTCCTTAAACAAGTCCGAGATCTACGGGATAGGTTCCTAGATCGGGGGTATCCACTAAGTACTCTTAAACCAGCATTTAAATCAGCACTTAGCACTGAAAAGGGACAGATTTGTTTTATCAGTACCTTTGATGAGCGATCAGCCAATGTCAGGTAAATAATTGCTAAACACTGGAACATTTTGCGGATGGATCAGGACATCCAAAAAGTTATCAGCGAACATCCCGGGATTATGTACAGGAGGGGTAAAAGTATCAAGGATAGACTTGTGCATAGTCATTTTGTGGCCCCCTCAACACCTAAGACTTGGCTTCAAAAACCTATTAAAAGATGCTTTAGGTGCAGTGGTTGCATAGTATGCAGATTCATAAAAACATTTAAGAGTAATGTGACTAATAAGGAATCTTTTATTAAAGACATGATTAATTGCAGATGCAGGGGTGTCATCTATAAAATGACATGTGCATCTGGAAAAGAACATATTGGAAAGACCACCAGGGAATTGAGGCGTAGAGTTGGAAAGCACATTGGCGAGGTAACCAAAGACAGGTATACACCCATAGCCCGACATGTGAGAAACGAACATGGAGGGAGGGTAGAGTGCCTGAGTTTCATGGGCATTGAATTAGTTAAACAAACAGAAAGAAAAGGAAATTGGGATAAAAAAAATCCTACAGCGAAAAGACGGTTCATCCCAGTGGCCTGAACGAATGTCAAAACTACAGCTGCTTTGATTTATTTTCTGCAATCATTATCTGATTAATGTTGTAAGATTGTAAAACATACATATACCAGTGGCAGGATACCGTTAGCCAATATAAATCTGCTGAATTAGTTTATCTTGTGATAAATAGGTGATCATTGTTATGGGAATCACCACTCTATGGAGCGATGAGCATTGAGGAGGTTGCTAATCAACGACAGACACTACCCTCTCAGCATCGCCTCCTGCAAAGCCTGTCTTCCTGTCACGTGGTCCCGAACTCCTTCACTTGCTGCCCGGAAACACCCGTTTGGCGTGCGTTCCATATGTGTTCCATGACGGCAGCACGGAAGGCAGGACATTGCATAAGAAACAGGATGGCAGATCTTAAATAGAGGGGGTGACGCATGGCTCAACGCCGCCGCTGACCACTTGGTGAGACTCATGGGGACAGTTCCCTGTTCATCTGCTATTAGTTGCTCCTGGTTTTGGTGAGATAAAACCAATTATGGTATAACCACTGTTATATATTATGAGATGAGGACGTTTCAGCTTGGCAACTTTATAGAATTTATGTTGCCTGCTATTTATTCTCTAATCTCACAGGAGCACACAAATAATTATTCCAATACCCCTATTTTTTTATTCTTATTCATCCCTCCCCCTGTACCCATTTGGGGAGGATTAAAAATTAGGGTATTTATGTTTATAATTCTGTCTTTTCCCTCATTAAACCCCTGATGATTCCCATATCTGGGATGAAACATGTCATGTTGGGAATAGAGTGAGGGTTTCTTAGCGATACGGTCACTGAAGGGATACGGTTCCTGACGGGGCGGTCGCTCTGTGTTTGTTAGGTAGGGACATATAGTCCCTTCCCTTCTCACACGTAGGGTTTTCTAAAGGGTGAGATAGCCATTGTCCCTATGTTAAATTACAACAACCACAGTGTCCTGCCAAAATATTATTAGTTACAGACAGAAAGATCCAGGATTTGCAGGATAAATACTACCCCTTTGGACTTGGAAAGAAGAAAGAATCAGCAATACACGCGAGAGGTAATAAGAAATTATTTTATCACCAATTTATGTTTAATTGTTTGAGCCTCATTTATTTTATTTTTGGAACAAGTAAAAGTTATGTTTTAAATTATTCCATATCCTCATTGGCTCAGTATGTTGGAATGAGAAGACAGATTTTAGTACAAACTTACTATAATGGAATTTCAAATTCATTATTACCGTATTTTTCGCCATATAAGACGCACTTTTTTTCCCCCAAAAGTGGGGGGAAAATGGCAGTGCGTCTTATATGGCGAATACTACCATTTTCCTATAGCTGAAGCCGATACATCGCACAGCCTGCGATGTATCAGCATAGAAGGAGGAGGGGGCGGAGCCTGGCAACACGCGGCGGGCGGCCCGCCGCTAACAGCGTGACTGCTTGTATAACATTTAAAATCTTTAATTATGTCCCCTTATTTCCTAAAAGCCCAGGACAGTAGCGCTCTGCTAACCTGCTATAACGATCCTCTAGCAGGCAGAGCGGTGCGGCGGCAGGCTGGTGTGTAACGTCCTCACTGACGTCATCTGCCTGCTCCTCCTGCTTCATTCATAAAGTGAAAGGAGCAGGCAGATGGCGTCAGTGAGGACGTTACACACCAGCCTGCCGCCGCACCGCTCTGCCTGCTAGAGGATCGTTATAGCAGGTTAGCAGAGCGCTACTGTCCTAGGCTTTTAGGAAATAAGGGGACATAATTAAAGATTTTAAATGTTATACAAGCAGTCACGCTGTTAGCGGCGGGCCGCCCGCCATGTGTTGCCAGGCTCCGCCCCTAAGCAGCCATGGGCCAGATGTTTTTAGAAAAGGGGCACCTGTGGATGACACTGTAATTGGGGTGATCTGTGGATGACACATATAGCATAAGATGCTATATATGTGTCATCCACAGATCAATCCATACAGTGTCATTCATAAATGCCCCCATCACAGTGCTATCCACAGATCCCCCCATCACAGTGCTATCCACAGATCCCCCATCACAGTGCCATCCACATCTCCCCACATAACAGTGCCATCCACAGATCCCCCCCATAATACTGTCATGCACAGACCACCATTACTTCAAAAGCACACCTTTTGGTTAAAAATATTTTTTTTCTTATTTTTCTCCTCAAAAACCCAGGTGCGTCTTATAGGCCGGTGCGTCTTATAGGGCGAAAAATACGGTAAATACGTTTTTAGAAGAAAAAAAAAAAGAGGAAACATAGAATAATGACAGCAGAAACAGATGTTCCCTCTAGTCTGCCCTTACATTATTTCCTTTATATTTTTACCTTAGAATAGATATATGTTTATCCCAGGCATGGAAAAGGGAATATGCCATCAGGAACAACACTGTGAAACCAAACACAAATCACTGTAGGCCTGTCTGAGCTGATTTCATTTGCTTGTGTCTCATGTGGGGGACATTAGGCAAGTTGTTTCCACTTTTTAAAAGCAATGTCCATTGTGTGTTAATAATTACTGATTTACTACTGATTTATTTTTATTTACAATTTCAGACCCATTCACTAAAATATTAGTTTTTAATACATAATAAAAGTTTATTTTAGAGGGCCTGTAGGATGTTGTAGGTTAATTAACATCTTCCTTACCTACAAACGTGCTTTAAAAACATATCTTTTTAAGACAGGGTTATCATGTTCTCTAAACTGACTACTTCCCATTTACCCCCCCCCCCCTTTCTTATTCTTCTGAATGCCATCTTCTGACAGTAATCACCACACCCAAAATAGCTCTTGCAGCTCAGCCTGAACCAGTCCTTTTAGTACAAAGATGACTGCAAAACACTATCATGTGAGTGCACCCTTATCATCAGGATGTCCTGGTCTAGTAAGGCATCAAGCCATGGTCGGAGATCCAATTGCTTTGGAGAGAGCAGCTAAATTCCCTGACCTGACAGAAAAGCCGTATAAAGACAGAGAAAAAACTCCTGAAATGGCTGTCCATTCAAAACAGCTTTGTCCTCAATAATTGCTTCTTTCCCAGACAACTGCAGTTAAAGTTAAAGGGTTAACACTAAGGTTCACTACTTACATTTACTGAGATATTTGTGCACTGTGAATGCCAAAAGGTGATATATAGGAAGGTGAATGTTAGAACTGGCGGTCTTAGTTAAGTTGCCGGGAGATGGGCTGGCCGCACCTCCTGGTTAGGAGTCTTTGCTGAGCACAGTGAGCAGGTCTAGAGGGAGGATGTGCATGTGTGAGCTGCTCATAATCAGTCACAGCCTAGGGAACTTTTCATCCCTGAGACTGAAAGCTGCCAAAAATGCAACCTTGAAAGAAAGAGAACAGACATTTGCAGATGGTTGAGGACTGCTTAAAGGTTGTATTGGACTAAGACAGTAAGGTAAATCCACATTCAAGGCAATAGATTTTACTGCTTATGGAAAAACATCTATATCTCAAAAATACGGATGGCACAAAGTTCCATTAAAATAAATAGTTTATTGATAACATTATTAAAAACATACACTACAATTCATTATGCATGGGAAACCATTCATAAAAGCGCCACAAAACATCCTGCAAATAAGTTGTATCCAGAGTAAATACGCCCAGTCCTCTCCTCCTGACGAAGCAAACACGCGAAACGCGTGTAGAGGGGGCGCCATTCCTGCACAGGAGCACTTTTCAAGGGTATGCTATCTCGATCTATCTATTAATGCTATATGGGTCAGCCAGGTTCATTTACTGAAGATAATGATACAGCAGTTTATGTATGTTGATGCCTGATGGTGCCATACCTGTGATTTATCCTATACCAATGTTTAAGGGCTGTACTATAGAAAGTAGGAGGACGATCTGAGTTAGGACATAGTTTAGATTATTGTGGAGTAGTTATACTGGGCGTATTTACTCTGGATACAACTTATTTGCAGGATGTTTTGTGGCGCTTTTATGAATGGTTTCCCATGCATAATGAATTGTAGTGTATGTTTTTAATAATGTTATCAATAAACTATTTATTTTAATGGAACTTTGTGCCATCCGTATTTTTGAGATATAGATGTTTGACTGTAGGATAGCGTTCCTTTATATGCGGATCTAAATTAGTAGGATTGCTTATGGAAAAAGTTAATTGCCTCCAGCGCCCAACACACTTCTGAGATGGACTGGCCATCTTAATCTAAGTTTTATACTCCACAGACTGGGCATTGCAGAAAGCGTTAATCACCTGTAGTTCTTTGGGAAGATTGCAAAGTGAACCTAAAGAGAGACTCAGGGAGGACTACTACCATCATTGCCTCCTCATATATACAACCTTTGAAACAATACGGCTTTGCTATATACCTCAGAACTGTACCTACTGCACGTGTATGTACTACAACTCCCATACATCTAACATCAAGGGCAATCCAGCAACCACCAGGTAGGATCTTCCAAATGTCCATGTGAGGAAAGAAAGGATGCACCCTCTATGCACTGCATGTGCAGCCCAGGGAGCACTAGAGGGAGAGGGATTAGCCACTGTGAGGACTACAATCATCCTCATTGCCAACGCCACCACTCCAATCCTCTCAAGCTTCAGCCATCACTCCTCCCCTGTGGGCCTTGACCCTGCACAACTACTTCTCTGCACTTGTCCTTATGCCCAGGCCCCTCATATAGAGTATACTTACCCCACTCCCCAGTATCCAAGTCGATCCGGATCCCTGCACAGCAGCTGCTGCATCTCCCTGTAGTGCAGATCAAAAGATCTGGTGATGGGGATGGAAGGGGGGGTTTGCAACCAAAAGCAGTCCGCGATGGGGATGAGCCTCCCTAGCATCACGGGTGACGGCAGTAAGGCTTATCCCCATCATGGTTGGCTATTGGCTGCTCCCCCCATCGCCGGATTTTTTTATCTGCGCGACAGGGAGATGCAGTGGTTGCTGTGGAGCAACGCTGGTGCCGGGAGTGGGGTGAGTACAACCTATATAAGGGGCTCGGGCATTGGGGGGCATGTTTTATAGTTTGTATAACCACTTTCATGCAGATTCTGATGTAGTTTCTGTGGAGGAGGATGCAGAGCTGGAAGATAAACTGATTGATATGCTTCAAGTTGCCTCTAGCCAATCAGTGATGACTTACAAGATATTGTTTTTTTGAGTGATCTGACAGATTTCAGTTACTGGAAGTATTCCATTACATCTTTATCCTGCAGAACACAGGTGTAACTGAGAGAATAGGTGTCCTGAGTTCTGGGGCACTGAGCATAAACTCCAGCACAAATGCCCGGATGCCCAAGGCTACTGATCCAACTAGCATGATGTGCATGGGTTTTTCTAAACTCCATTCAGCTGTATGAAATGTGTAGAGATTTGTGCAATAAAAATAAAAAAAACTGTCAGATAATGTAAATTGAAGAATTAGAGAAAGTTAAGTGATGACTAGTGAAAAACATCTGCAAAAATTTGCATGTAGAACATGTGGAAATAGACACTTGTTTTACCCCCTGCATAGCAAATGATGAAATGTGTGGAAAAATCTGGCCGAAATCTGTAAAAGATTAACGATTTCCCAGTATACCCTTATGCAATTTTGTCTGCAGTGTTATAGAATTCATTGGCACTTTTTTCCCACGAAGCACAGGGAAGCACAGGGAAATTTGGCCTCGTGGCGAATCAAATTTTCCCTGTACATTTTCCAGATTTTTCCCTTTTAAAACCAAGGTCCATCTTATAATCCGGTGTGTTTTATATTGTGAAAAATATAGTATTTTCTGAGTCTTCAGCAGCATGGAGATCATGCAGCTGCAGGAGTAGGGTGTCCAGTGACCTGGAATCCCCATAGAGAAGGCAGAAACTGTTTATTGTTACCCCGCCTTCATGATTGCTGTATGATGCATCCTGCTTCTATCCAAGTGAATACATGACCCCTGGTGTAGATCCATAACAGCTCTACAGTGAGTCTGCAGAGGCTGTTCTGGACTAATATGTTAACTCCAGTTATAGGGCAATAAAAAAATTATGTAATGTTAAAATGCTTACTAAAAGGTTTTGCATGATTGTATGGGGTGGGGGGACAATGTATAAAATAAAAAGAAATAATGCCACTACTAGCCCACACTATAGCTTCTAGTCCTGGCAACAATAACTATACACCCCTTATAGAAAAATTACTACAACAAAAGAGGAGACAACTTAATAAAATATTTCAGTTGCTATGTTTGCTATTAAAAAATGTAAACAACAAACTTGTTTCCCTTTTGATATTTTCCCAGGTGTAAACAATAAAGACAAAAAATAAAAATTACATTAAATATAGCTCTATGTATCACTGAAAAAAAGATCCAAATAATTCTTGAATATGTGATCCAGTTTCCTATCTTCTACAGTCCATAGATAGCACATCTGTCTAAATGAAATACTGGAGAATGTCAAACATTTTCAGCTAGTCAGTGGAGAACCGCTTCATACAATGTAATATTTAGGCAATAACTATGTTCAAGATCGTTGCATGTATTTATCCTAGCTTATTGAACATGTAATTTCAAGTATTCTTTATAAAATATTCCTCATCTTCCAGGAAAGATTCTGCTTCACGATAACTAGATGTATATATTCTCTGCAAATATTAATATATCTATACGGAATATTTCAGTGGAACAACTAAGCAGCAAGTTAAATAATATATCTTCTGTGCATTTTACCTTAAACGGTGCAGTCCTGCGCTGCTCTACAATTCAGGTTTCCTTTTTACTATGTGGCTCTCTGCTTTCTAGTAATGTTACCTACAACAGCATCAAATCACCCCTGGGTCCTCCCTCAGCAGAATCTACACCTGCCATTTCTCCACCTCACCTTTCTACAAGTAATTACCAGTAAACACCTGCACCACAGTTCAGTGACTCTATGGCTTATAGATGACATGTATACTTCATGACAAAGTGTGTGGTAAAGTGATGGAAGGGGTGTATATTTCATCCAGAATGCTCAGCTGGCTGAGATAAGAAAATTCAGAAAGCTATGTTGTCTCAGCTAAGCACAGTTGGCTGAGACAGGTTATTTAAAGGAGCTGTCCAAGTTATGAAAAAATATATAGCACTGTAAGGCCTCTTTCATACCGCCGTGTGTCCACCGTGGTCGTACTGCGGCCTGCATACAGCAAGTCCGCAATACACAGGGCACCGGCCGTGTGCATTCCGCATCACGGATGCGGACCCATTCACTTGATGTGGTGGGGAATGGAACGGAACCACGGAACGGAAGCAATACGTAGTGCTTTCGTGGGTTTCCTTTCCGTGCTTCCGTTCCGCAAAAAGATAGAACTAGTTCTATCTTTTTGCGGAACGGACGGATAGCGGACCCCATTCAAGTGAATGGGTCTGCGATCCGCATGCGGCTGGCCCACAGTCGGTGCCCGTGATTTGCGGACCACAATTTGCGGTCTGCAGCATGGACACAGCCATCACATGTTCATGTGAAAGAGGCCTAAATCTGATGGTCAGCAATATATAACTAAGCTAGGCAAGTATTGGGGGAAAAAAATTATATTTCCTCATTTCCTTGGTTCTCTTCTGGCTCTTTGTTTACCTGCAATAACAACAGGTAAAACAAAGGTTGTCCTCATGAATATTTGTGGGTGTTTTTTGGATGACCTGTGGAACGGACAACAATATGGTAAGATGCATTTTAATGTGGGGGCTGTGTTGGACACAATGGTGTAAGTATTAGATATTGCGATTTTGGGGTGAAAGACTCCCTTTAAGCCTTTGTTCTGGGCTGGATTTTTTTTGACTGGTAGGTAGATTTGGTAGTAGGACCTACCAGTCTACACCCTTACTCCAGCACGGCTATTCTCCCTAGCCTGAAGAGATCTCAGGTGTAGCTACTGGAATCATTACTGGGGAATAAAAAGAGGCCACAGAACCTCAGATAGGGTCAGACGCTATGACACTGTCAGCGTGTGCAAATTGAAACCTCGTGACAAGCTGAAAGCTTAGGTGAGAGAGATATTTCTATGTGTTAGTTACAGCCCAGGTGGGCAGGTGTTTATTTTGATGTCTGATGTTATGCTTTATGTGCCATGTATTCACCCAAGTGACGAATAACTTGGATGCCCAGAATTGTGCCATGCTGAGTAGAAAATAAAGCGCTATTCAGACTTTTTAATTCCCGAAGCCTGAGTAACTTCTGTCTGCAGCGTCGACAGCAGCTAGACAGGCTTGGAGGGACTCAATAAGGTCCTGGTAGGCTGTCACAGTTATCTGGAGCCATGTTGATGGCAGTGCATCCCACAGCTACTAGAGGGTGTATAGAGGAGGATCCATAGAAGGAACATGGTGATCAAGGTGGTCCCACAGATGCTCAATTGGATTAAAGTCTGGGGAATTAGTGGTCCAGGGTAGTACGTGGAAGGTTTGTTCATGCTCTGCCAGACATTTTAAGCCATGTGACATATTGCATTTTGTTTTTGCTGGAAGATCCCATCCACCCCAAAGAAGATAATCAACATGTATGGGTGTATAGGATCTGCAAGGATGGATTCATACTCAAATCAGTTGAGAGTGCCTTCTACATGATGAGTGGGCCCAAAGAATGCCATGAAAACATTCCCCAGACTATAACGATGCCATTACCAGTTTGTGTTCTTCCAGTAATGGTTGCAAGGTGTTTGTTCTCTGATGTTTCTTGCCTGACACACCAACATCCATCTGTTGATGTGAGAGGTAAATGGCGACTACAAAGGTCTTGAGGGTGGACCAACACGCTACAGTGGAGCAGCTCACCGCCAAAATGCATATGGTACTCAGAAGTAGACAGAAGGTCATTGCACCTCTCCTAACAAGGCTGCATTGGCAGAAAAGGCTTCAATTTTCAGGACAGTATCACATTTGGACCTCCACTGATTTGCAAAGTGTTACCTTTACCAATGAGTTATATTTTCTGCTGGAGGCAACTATAATGGTCTGGAGAATGTTTTTGTGGCCACTCATCCATGTGGCAGGCACTCTCAACCAATCTGGATATGAATACATCCTTGCAGATTACGTACATCCATGCATGCTGATTGTCTTCCCTAGGGTGGATAGGATCTTACAGCAAGACAATGCAACATGACACACAGCTAGAAATGTCTGACACTGGTTGGAAGAGCATGATCAAGACTTCCAGGTACTACTCTAACCCCCAAATTTCCCAGATTTGAACTCAAATGAGCATCTGTAAGACCACCTTGATCCTCGTGTTCGCTTTATGAATCCTCCCCTATGGACCCTCCAGCAGCTGTGGGATGTACTGCAGGCAGCATGGCTCTACATACCTGTGACAACCTACCAGGATCTTATTGAGTAGCTCTGAGTCCATCTAGCTGCTGTCCATGCTGCACACGGATATTAACTTGTGGTCATAATAATGTGAATATATATATATTTTTTTTATTTTTTTTCCTCTCACTAGCCTTCTTGTCAGGGGTAGGAAATACAGTGCTTAAATGGATGAAAGAAAACCAACCCCTATACAGTGCAGTATGCTATATAATTATACAGCTACTGCCTTCATAAGTTGCTATGCAACAGTTGTCTGTTTATGAACAGAAGTGATCTCTATGGGATTAAGACCTAGAATTAGCCATCATATATAATTAATGTGCACAGTTCATACTGGCTTGTTTTATTCACCAGTGACTATGAAACATTCTACACTTTCCATACCTGGATAAATAACACTATAAAATGTGCAGTAGAATGTGCAGCAAAAACGAAAACAAACAAAAACAAAACACAATACTGGCAATAATGCTGACTACAACCTCATCTCTCCCACAAGTAGTCAGCTTTTTCTAGAGGCCTGAATAGCAAATCTAGCAGTCATACTTTGATAAGACTCCCTTACATATTTAATTAAAAAAAACTATAAAAGTATATTCTAATACATAATATAATAAAGCCAGCAGTATACTACTATGTCCTAACAAGGTGGTGCAGCAGGTATCTGAGCCACTATCTTACTTCATTTCTCCACTGTCTTTACTCTTCATTTCTGCTGATTGCTAGAAAAAAATTAAAACAGACATAATTCTGTACCTGGTCATGGTGACTGCTGATTAAAAGTATACCTTTGTAATGCAGATTGCTTAATTGTAAGTACTTAAAAGTACTTTTAACCCATATGCAAATGAACAGTTAATTCCCCTGAGGGTAGGCCGAAGCCATTCTGTGCAACCTTGCTCTTTCTGCTTCCTCATCTAACCCCTCCCTCTCCTTCTTGATTTAGAGATCCAGACAAAATGATTATGCAGGAACCTGACCCTGTCCATCAAGGAGAGGGAGGGGCTGGCAGGGGAATCAGAAGGAGCAAAAGTGCACCGAGTCAATATGCCTAGCAGGGTCAACCCTACCAGGCATTATTTTTGGCTTATTAGGTGGTGACAGATGCTGTTTATAGAAACAGATCTAGGAAATGAGTTGTTTCTACGAAACTTAATTTTAAAAATATGCAAATTCATAAAAAAAAACTATAATTTATTAGACAGGTTAGCAGGTTAGCTCATTGATGGATCCTGAACATGGCGGGGATACAGAAACATTTTTATTTTCCCATACACATAAGATTCTAATTTCTATTAACTTTTAATATGGGAAAAAATATTAACTGAAGAAATACATTTTCAAGCAATTATTGGGTTTAGAACCTAAAATCTTCTGTATGGTAGACAGAAGACTTGCCTCTAGGCGAGGGATGTGCACTCCAACTGTTCTGACACTACAACTTTCACAATATTATAGTTGTGGTATATTACTGAACTAAAGGGAAAAAAAATTGTGCCATTTTTATTTCCGTGGTTTAATGATCATCACAAATAATGTTTTCACTATATTGTACAGGTTATTATAACTACAGGGATACCAAATACTGTTCAGTGATATTTAATAGTAAGCATATTAGCAAAACACATTTATTTTAATAGTTTTTGCTCCAATATTTTTTTTGAACATTAAGGAGGTCATCCAACCTTTTTCAGACCCCACAGAGTGGCTGACCCATGGTGGAGACCATACTCACCTGGTCCCTGCTGCTGGGTTCTGGCTCCATCTCTCCACCGCCCACACTGCAGCTCCTGTCTTTCAGCATAAACATCCTGTTGATGGGGGGGGCATGTGACTGCTGCAGCCAATTAGTGACGCTCGGTGTGGGTGGCAGCTCACTGCTGCGGCCAGTGATTGGCGCAGCGATCACGTGACTCCTATCAACAGGATATTGATGCAGAGAGAGACAGGAGCTGCAGAGTTAGCGGTGGAAAGAAGGAGCCGAAACCTAACGGAGGGGACCAGGTAAGTATGATCACCACCACAATCCCGTCCACTTTCTGAGGTCTGAAAAAACATTGTCTAATCCCTTTAACTTTGCAGAAATATTTTACTGGAAAATAAAAGAAGCTGGAAAATAAAAGAAGCTGGAAAATAAAAGTTCCATTTTACTGTCAAAACCTCTGAGAAATACATCTCATAGGTATGTACTGAGAATCAAAACCATGTCCATCTGTACAAAGACAAGAGCTTTAGCTGCTACTTTATAGGAGAGCTCTGTTGAAGAGATTGGATTTTCAGCTACTAAACAGTATTACTATTTCTTTAATATATCTTTTACAGTAAGTGAAAAAAAATTGACTCAAAAACTCAGCATTTTTGTAACATACATACTATTAAGTATCACAAAAAAGTATTTGGCATGCCCTATGCCTGTAATCATAATCACCTGTACAATAGAGTGAACACATTATTTATGGTGATGAGTAAACAGAAGCTAAAAATTCAAGCTCTTCAAGGTTCTCACCTCTTGTACAGATGGTCATGAGAGGACATAATTCCCAGGACATAATTATTCACTTTTTTGACAGATTTTCCATTTTAATCTATTATTTCCAGTAACAAAGCAAGGGTTAACAGCCAAATACAACTCAATATTTATTGCCCTGATTCTATAGTTTACAGAAACACCCCATATGTGGTCGTAAAATGTTGTATGGGCACACGGCAGGGCACAGAAGGAAAGAAACGCCATATGGTTTTTGGAGGGCAGATTTCACTGGGATAATTTTAAGTTGTCATGTCACATTTGAAGACCCCCTGATGAACCCCTAGAGTAGAAACTCCAAAAAAGAGACCCCATTTTGGAAAATACACCCCCCAAGGTATTCAACCTATATTATAAACTGGTAACCATTTAGGTGTTCAACAAAAATTAAAGGAAAATGTAAATGAAATTTTAAGTTGTCATGTCACATTTAAAGACCCCCTGATGCACCTCATTTTGGAAACTAAAGGATAAGGTGGCAGTTTTGTTGGTACTATTTTAGGGTACATATGATTTTTGGTTGCTCTATATTATACTTTTTGTGAGGCAAGGTAACAAAAATAGCAGTTTTGGCACCGTTTTTATTTTTTGTTATTTACAATGTTCATCTGACAGGTTATATCATGTGGTATTTTTATAGAGCAGGTTGTTACGGATGTGACAATACCAAATTTTTTGGTTGCTTGTTTTAGTTTTACATAATAAAACATTTTTGAAAAAAATTATTTTTTTTTGTGTCTCCATATTCTGAAAGCCATACTATTTTTTTATTTTTTGGGCGACTGTCTTTTCGGTCTGAGATAACGGTTTGATTGGTACTATTTTAGGGTGCATATGACTTTTTAATCCTTTGGTAATGAACTTTTTGTGATGTAAGGTGACAAAAAATGGCTTATTTGACACCGTTTTATTTTTACTTTTTTTGACGGTGTTTACCTGAGGGGTTAGGTCATGTGATATTTTTATACAGCAGGTTCTTACGGATGTGGTGATACCTAACATGTAAAAATTTTTTATTTTATTTAAGTTTTACACAATAACAGCATTTTTGAAACAAAAAAAATCATGTTTTAGTGACTCCATATTCTGAGAGCTATAGTTTTAAATTTTTTAGGTCCTACGTAGGGTCTCGTTTTTTGCGGGATGAGATGAAGTTTTGATTGGTATGATTTTGTGGTGCGTATGACTTTTTAATCCCTTGGTATTACACTTTTTGTGATGTAAGGTGACAAAAAATTGCTTTTTTTACACCTTTTTTTTTTTGACGGTGTTCACCTGAGGGGTTAGGTCATGTGATATTTTTATAGAGGCGGGCAATATGGACGCAGCGATACCTTATATGTCTACTTTTATTTTTTTCCTTAATTTTTCCTTTATTTTGGGAAAAGGACGCTTTTTTATTTTTTTCCTAGTTGAAACTTTAAAAAAAAATTGGGGAAAACTTTATTCTTTTTCCTTTTTTTCAGTTTATTTTTTGTCCCACTTTGGTACTTCAGCTTTTGGGGGTCTGATCCACTTTACAATGCATCACAATACTTCTGTTGCATTGTAATGCATTGGCTGTAAGTGTTTTACACACTGTAAAACACTTCAGCCTGCTTTCCTGTGAGATCCACGGGGCTGGATCTCATAGGCTGTCACGGAAGGCAGCCACGATGCCACCCTGATGGTGACCCCGCACGTGGCACGATCCCACAAGTACTGCAGTCAGCGCTGACCACGGCAGTGTGAGGGTAATGCGGCAGTATCGGTGTTTTCACCGATGCAGGCGTATACAGCAGGGGTCTGGCTATCAGTGACTGCCAGACCCAACTCCTGCACCCTCCCGATAAGCCCGCCATACAAGTACGGCGCTGGTCCTTAAGTAACGTCCACCAGCGCCATACATGTACGGCACGGGTACTTAAGGGGTTAAAGGATATCCACCTATAGGGGGCATTAAAGATATTTTTTCCTTCTGAAAAATCTATTTTGCCAGAAGGACCATAGAATATTGGAAAGCATGCTATATACAGCTATCATGTAAAAATTGAGGATGAAACCCTCCCTGCAGACAAATGTATATTTGCAACCAAGTACTAATGCTCAGTGACATACATTTAAGGCAACAATATCTAGAATTGTGCAAAATTGCAATCACAGTAGACCCTACAGATGCTCCCTTTGTAGCCCAACTGTTAGCCCCAATGCTGTCCTGAGAGCAAGGTGTCTAAGCATGCTACATACATAGGCTATAATGCATTGGAATACCTAAGTAAGTCCCCAAGTAAAAAAAAAATATATATTTATATTTTTATGTTGTCCTCCTTTTGGAGGACAGATATTGGACAAGGGTCAGATTTTAAAGAGGTATTCCATTTGTTATACCCTATCCACAGGAGGGAGTATGTGGTACTAAAAGCCCGGCGCCGGCGTGTGTGATCATCACGTGCGATGACGTCAGCGCGCGTCTGTGTCGGGGCGCAGGGCTTTGATGTACGCACGCCTGACTCACTATCACAGCCACAGGTAAGTATTAGCCTTTTTTTAGTGTGTGTGTGCCAGAGGACGTCATTTTACTGCAGGGACAGTGGGGGGGGCAAATGATTACATGGGGCAAATTACTTAATGGGGACAGTGTGGGGGCAAATTACTTCATGGGACAGTGTGGGGGGCAAATTACTTTGTGGGGGAAAACTACTATATGGGGGGTGGTGTGGAAGAAATTACTATATGGGGGAAGTGTGGGGTAAATTACTATATGGGGCAATGTGGGGGAAATTACTATATGGGGGCAGTGTGGGGTAAATTACTATGTGGTGTGGGGGAAGTGGCTATTGGGGAGGCACTATAGGGGCCTTTCTATTACAGGACAAATTATGGGACATTATTTTTGGGGACACTATTCAGGCATTATTACCTGGAGCACAATATAGAATGTTATTATTACTGGGGGCACTCTAGGGGACATTATAACTGCTGTTGACACTATAGAGATCTTTGGGATAGTTTATCAAACTGGTGTAAAATAGAACTGGCTTAGATGCCAATAGCAACCAATCAGATCTCACCTTTCATTTTTGACAGCTCCTTTGGAAAATGAAAGATAGAATCTGATTGGCTGCTATGGGTAAGCCAGTTTTACTTTACACCAGTTTGATAATTGACACCAATTATATCTACTGGGATGACGATTTTTTTTAGGAGTATTGTACCTGGGACATTGGGGAGCACAGTGGGCACAGTATTGGGAGTGGGAGCAGGATGACATTGTCGAGACACTAGGATGTGGAGGTTGATGGAAAAATTGAGAAATCTAACGTGTCTGTGTAACAAACTCTGTAGAGACGAGATGCGGCTGAAAGAATTTGTCATGGTGGTCTGGGTCAGACGCAGGAGAAGAGGAAAGAGAAGATCTACATGACAGGAGATGTCTCTGGATGTAAGAGGTATGTGGTGCTGAGTTCTCCTCCAAGTCTTTTTTATTATATTCATATGTATTTTACATTTGGCAGATTTGTAACAACCCAGATAACAGTGATAACTTTCTGTGTACAGATAATGTAGTAGATGTTCCCAGCAGTACTATGTACTACCCCACATAACACAATAATTCACTGTGTTATGTGGGGTGTTACATAGGACTGCAGGTAACAGCTATGACATCTGTACTCAGAGAGCTATAAGATGGTGCGACTCCTGGCACCCCCGCCAATCAGCTGTTTGAGGAGACTGCGATGTTCCAGTGAGCGCTGAAACCTCTTTGCTCCTTACTTACCAAGCACAGCGCTGTCCATTTGATAGCACTGTGCTTGCTATTGCAGCTCAGACCCAATCACTTGGATGGAACTGAGCTGCACCTAGACCATGTGAACGATAAATGTGATGACATATGGCCTAGGAAGAGACTGTGGCACTCACAAAGCACCGCAGCCTCTTCATACAAATTTTTTTTTAAACAAAAATTGAAGGAAGGGGCCTGAGTTGGGTAGCCCCGGGCCTATCATGCACCTAATTTGCCCCTGCCCCTGACATAAACTGAGTGGCAGGATAAGCTTGTGCAGTGCCAATCCTGCTGCAATATCTCTCTACAGTAGTTTTGGAGACGAGTACAGCTTAGTTATTTCTAGAACTCCCATAGAGATGAATGGAGGGGCAGTTGGCATTCATTTCAGGAGACTCCGACGGGTACCAGTGATCAGCAGGCTAAAGCATGCTCATAGGTCTATTAATTACCAAAGTAAAAAGACAAAAGGTAACAGTAACTAGTAACAGTGATGTTACTTAAAGAGGTTGTCTCAACTCAGCAGTAGGACCCCCACTGATCTAATAGTTATCCCCTATCTAGTGGATAAGTGACAACGTTTAACAACCGGAATGCCCCTTTAAACATTTTATATAGCATTTTACAATAATAATTTACATACATTTATATAAGCTGCAATTTATAGATAAAACACTAGATGGCATGGCAGATACACCAAAAAGGTAAAAAGCCTGCATTAAAATAGAACTAAGCCCATTACATAATACTGCACAACAAATTTACATATTCAGCTTCACAATAGAAATTAAACATGTAAGAAGGAAGAACAGCTGGTATTATTGAACCAACAAAACCAAAATTTAATGCAAAATACTAATTAGACCAAATTACCATATTTATTATTGCGGGTATATTATAGCCAAATAAATATACATAACATCTACCATAAAATTAGCACAGGGCTAGATCAGGAACTTATAGATTCTAAACAGAAGTGGATTTCCAGTAAATATCAAAACTTTACTGATCCACAGTGCAAAGAAAAATTAATAACAGATGGCCCTCGAAAGGAATGGACAACTCACCGGCAATGACCGTTGATCACTGAGCTGCCATCTCCCGTCTATAGCTGATGTCTAAGGCCTTATTCACACGTCCGCAATGTAGTCCGCATGTATTCCGCAATTTTGCGGAATACATGCGGACCCATTGACTGTGAATGGGGCCGGGAAAGATGCGGAGAGCACACACTGTGCTCTCCGCATCCGATTTTGCGGAGCGCGCCGCCGATTTTCCGGTCCGCGGCTCCGCAAAAAAAATAGAGCATGTCCTATTCTTGTCCGCAATTGCGGACAAGAAGAGGCATTTTCTATGGAGTCCGGGCAATGTGCGGTCCGCAAAAATGCGGAATGCACATTGCCGGTGTGTCCGTGTTTTGCGGATCCGCGGCTCCGTGGATCCGCAAAACACTTGCGGACGTGTGAATGTAGCCTAAGGCCTCTTGCACACGACAGTATTTTGCGGACCGTATACTGGCCGTTTTTTCAGTTCAGTATACTGACAGTATACTAAACCATTCACTTCAATGGGACCGCAAAAAATACTGAAGTGTCTCCGTATGCCTTCCGTTTCCGTTTTTCCGTTCTGTTTAAATATAGAACATGTCCTATTCTTGTCCACAAATCACGTTCAGTGGCTCCATTCAAGTCAATGGGTCTGCAAAAAAAACGGAAAGCATACGGAAAGGCATCCGTATGTCTTCCGTATCCGTTCCGTTTTTGCTGAGCAATCTATTGAAAATTTTAAGCCCAGCCCAATTTTTTCTATGTAATTACTGTATACTGTATATGCCATACGGAAAAACGGAACAGAAAAACGGAACCGAAACGGAAACACCACGGAAGCACAAAAAAAACGGAAAAACAGATCCGTTAAAAACGGACCGCAAAACACTGAAAATGCCATACATTCGTGTGCAAGAGGCCTAAGGCTGTCAATGTTCTGTTTTTGGACTTTGCAAAGGCGTTTAACCCCTTAAGGACCCTGCCATGTTTCACCTTAGTAGTTAGCAAATCTGATATGTGTCACTTTATGTGGTAATAACTTTAAAACACTTTTACTTATCCAGGCCATTCTGAGAATGTTTTCTCGTCACATATTGTACCTCATGACAGTGGTAAAATTGAGTCAAAAAATGTCATTTTATAAAAAAAACTAATTTACCAAGCAAATCTTGAAATTTTTCAGAAAATTTTCAACACCCACTTTTTAGGGATCAGTTCAGGTCTGAAGTCACTTTGTGAGGGTTATATAATAGAAACCACCCAAAAATGACCCCATTTTAGAAACTAAACCCCTCAAGGTATTCAAAACTGATTTTACAAACTGTGTTAACCCTTTAAGTAATAAAAATTTATGGAAAATGGAGATTAAATTTCTGATTTTCACTTTTTGGCAGATTTTCCATTTTAATCAATTTTTTTTTCCGCTAACAAAACAGTATTTGGCATGCCTTACGCCTGTAATCATAATCACCTGTACAATAGAGTGAACACATTATTTATGGAGATGAATAAATCGAAGCTGAAAATCCAACCTCTTCAAGGTTCTTACCTCTTGTACAGATGGTCATGAGATTGATTCCCAGTATATAATTATTCACTTTTCACTTTTTTGGCAGATTTTCCATTTTAATCCACTTTTTTCCTCTAACAAAGCAAGGGTTAACAACCAAACAAAACTTAATATCTATTGCCCTGATTCTGTAATTTACAGAAACACCATATATGTGGTCGTAAACTGCTGTACGGGCATATGGCAGGGAGCAGAAGGAAAGGAACACCATATGGTTTTTGGAGGCCAGATTTTACTGGGATAATTTTAAGCTGCCATGTCACATTTGAAGATGCATGCCTGAAGTAGAAACTCCCAAAAAGTGACTCCATAATTGGGCGATTGTCTTAGATAGGGTATCATTTTTTTGAGGGATAAGATGACGGTTTGATTGGTACTATATTGGGACACATATGACTTTTTGATCGCTTGATATTACACTTTTTTATGTAAGATTATAAAAATGGTGTTTTGGCACAGTTTAAAAAAAAAAAAATAACATTTACGCTATTCACCATGCAGGAAAAGTAACGCAATCCTTTTATAGATCAGATAGTTACGGCGGGGCGATACCAAACATGTTTATTTTTTTATTTTTAACCAATTATATGTGTGAATACAAGAATTTTTTTTTTTTTGTTGTTTTTTTTTTTTCATTTTATTTGTAACTTTTTTTTTTTTTACACTTTTTTTGCCCCAGACCTACTTGGTTCCTAAAGATCTAGTGGGTCTGATGGTTTACAATACACTGCTGTACACTCTATAGTGTACTGCAGTGTATTTTCATTTGCATTAGCCTGATCAGGCTCCTGCCTTTAGCAGGGTGGAGGGATAGGGGGTTAAACGGGTTATTCAAGTTCTCAAACAGCCCCCCATGTGCCGGGCCCCTCAAAGGTAATATACTTACCCTGCTCCCCGCTAACTGCGCTGCTCCTGCTCCCGGCCCCACGCTGCTGCTTCTCCCTGTACACGGATGAAAACATCCAGTGTTGGGGGAAAGCAGCCAATGGCAGGTTGGGACGGAAACAAACCTCCCTAGCATTGCGGGTGACGCTAGGGAAGCTCGTCCCCATCCCCGCCTGCCATTGGTGGCACCCCCCCTCAACACCGGATGTTTTCATCTGTGTACAGGGAGAAGCAGCAGCGGCGGTTCTGGGACCAGGAGCGGCTCAGGGAGCAGGAAACAGGGTAAGTATATTACCTGTGAGGGGCCCGGCGCTTGGTGGGCTGTTTGAAAACTTAGATAACCCCTTTAACCCTTCAAGCATCAGGCCGCTGCAATGGCAGAGCAGCGGCCCGATGGTTAGCCTCTTCCATACAGTGTTCCCTAAGGGCCATGGCATGGAAGGGGTTATATCTGCTGTTTCAAGCAGAGTGTCACTGACACTCTGCACCCTCAGCCATCCTGTTGAGGGGCCATCCTGTCAGATGACGGATTCTCTGTAAATTCACTGAGAGCAGCATGCTGTGCATAGGGAGCACAGGTGGCTGTAGCGCAAAAAAGAAAAAAAAAAATACAACCTATTGGACAAATGATTTTCTCCACATAATAAATTAATTAGGCTACTTTCACACTAGTGTTAATATTTTCCGGTATTGAGATCCGTCATAGGGGAAAAAAAACTTCCTTTTTATCCCCGTTTATTGTCGATGGGGACAAAACGTAACTGAACAGAACGGAATGCTCCGTCCTGCGGTTTGCTTTCCATCCTGGGATGCAGAGCAAAACAAATCCGTCATGACCCACTATGCAAGTCAATGGGGATGGATCCAGTTTCTCTGACACAATAGAAAACTGATCCGTTCCCCATTGACTTTTAGTGGAGTTCATGACGGATCCGTCTTGGGTATGTTAAAGATAATACAACCGGATCCATTCATAACGGATGCAGATGGTTGTATTATCAGTAACGGAAGCATTTTTGCTGAACCCTGCCTGTTCTATCCTCCTTATGTGTGAAGGTACATAGTTTGACAGATAGCTAAACCTTTCCCGGCAATGAATTGACAATAGAGTAACGTCCAACTTAGTCTTTATTGCAAGGATATACATATGTAGGTAAAACAGCGATGCTACCATAAGCTTAGATGTAGAGATGGATCAGGAGTACTACCAGACCATGTGGCAACCTCTGGAAATGATGGCTGTAAATGAGAAAATGGCTGCTATGTGCAAGGCTGATGATGTCACTAGAGTTCATAGGCTACAAGTTATGGAAGCTAAAGTGGGTCAAACTTCTTGTGTGAAGAGCTGCAGTGTATGTTAAACGGACACTAGATGGTGCAGTTACACAATGAACAGAGAATTTATACATAAAGCATACTAACTATGCATAAAATAACAAATAAACTGCTAAAGGCATGACACTCCCCGCCTGGTATCCTAAGGATACCACCTTAAGTCACCTCTGAAAAGAGCAACAAAATCAGTTCAGTAACGGGTCTGAGGAAGACTTTAGGCTCATGTTGCCTGCAGACTTTTACTTCCACCTTTCTGACTTTCCCACCTTGGTTATCAGTCCCAAAGGCCAGTCAATTCTTTTTGACTGAGGGTCTTTGACAAGTACGACATTACCAACCTCCATGTTGGGTTTGTGATTTATTCTGAACATGTAGTGTACAGATGTATTGTTTCCTCCATTTATTCCAGAAGGCATCTGCTAGGGTTTGTACTCATCTCTACTGACACTTGTACAAGTCTTTAGTACTAAATTCACCAGGAGGAGCTGATGCTGTACCGACATTTTGGTTGAGAAGAGTGGAAGGGGTGAGCAAGAAAGGATCCTCTGGATCGTTGGATATTGAAGTCAAAGGTCTGGCGTTTATGATTGCTACTACTTCAGCCATGCAGGTTGAGAGGGTCTCATGGGTGAGCCTTGAAGTTCCCAGCTATAGAAAGACAGAATCAAAGATTCGGCGGGCTATACCAATCATATGCTCCCAAGAGCCTCCCATGTGAAAAGAATATGGGGGGTTGAATATCTATTTACAGCCTTGGTCAGCAAGATATCTTCCTACATGGTCACTGTCAATGTTTGAGGGGATATACAGTTCTTTGCAGGCTCCAACGAAGTTGGAACCCCTATCAGAGCGGATAAGTTTAACTGGGCCTCTAATGGAAATAAAACGTCTGAGAGCAATTATAAAGCTGTATGTATCCAAAGACTCGATAACTTCTATATACACAGCCCTGATACTCATGCACGTGAATATGACTACCCAAAGTTTACTGTTTGCATGGCCTCCTCTAGTGTGTCGTGTGGTGAGAGACCAGGGTCCAAAAACGTCAAGACCAACATTAGTAAACGGGGGTTCTATACTGAGTTGGTCAGCAGGGAGGTTAGCCATCTTCTGTGACTGAAACATACCACATCATTTTTGGCAAGTGACACATTTGAAAATGAGACAACTCACAAGCCTTTTCGCTCCGATTATCCAGAATCCAGCTGTACGTAAAGCTCCTTCAGTGAACAAACGTCCCTGGTGTTTAGTCTTCTCATGGTAGTGTTGCACAAGCAAAGATGCAATATGATTGTTTGGGAGTATTATAGGATTACATTCATTACTCTCGAATTTCACATTCGAAATACGTCCCCCAACTCTTAACAGTCCGTTAGCATCTATAAAGGGGTCAAGTCTCTTGAGGGAACTGTCTTTAGGAACACTCTTGATTTTGGAGGAGTTCAAATTCTTGAGTATAAACCTCTTGTTGGATACAACGGATGATAACGTCTCTGGCCTGTGTCAGCTCATCCACTATATGAGCCTTATGACAGTAATGCCAACCTTTGCAGTGCTCTGATCCTGTAGGTGTAGCTCTAAATAATCTGGCTATGTGAATGAAGCCAGTGTAACAACTCGGGGTCATTTAGCTCTTCCAGATTGCCGTCTTATCACCTTAGACGGTTGGCACACATCAAGAAGCCACTCCACCACTGTAGATTCGGGTGCAAACTGGCCACGACCAGCTTTATTGTCATCACAGCAGTACAACAAAATCATAAAAATAAATCCTCGGCCGTCTGGCCACTGACTAAACAGTCTTTCCCTCTCTATTAGGATCTGGGTCTATCACCCAGCTCCCCAAGACACATCACCAGTGCTTACCCTACACACAAGGTTAGAGGGTCCCAGCTCCCACAGGTCTTGACACAGCCTGCTCCTTTCCCAGACTGGGAGCCCTGATTGAGGAGCTCAGCCCAGATTTATCCAAGCTCCTCAGCTGGCTGATAATTATCAACATTACCAGCCAGACTGCTGCAGACAGTGGGAAAAAACTAATTTTCCCAACCTTTCTTGTTCTCACCCAGCTTGCTCTGGGTGAGATATGCCACTTCAATGGCCTTCCTATGGCCTTCTGGCAGCTCCACTGCCACACCAGCTATAGCTCTGTTCAGTGATTTCCATGTAGAAAACTTGTTGAATCATTTGGATCCAAGCTCTCTGTTAGAAACTCTTGTGGTGAGTACAGAAACGTGAGGATGAATCTCTGCATCAACATCTGGCTCTAGTAGTTCAAATGTGTCTTTCTAAAGAGTGTCAAGTACAGGTTTGTAGAGAGATGGTGGTTCTGTGAGCCATGTGGTATCTTTAACCACTTCAGCCACCCTAGCTTAAACACCCTTAATGACCAGGCCACTTTTTACAATTCGCACTACACTACTTTCACCGTTTATTGCTCCGTCATGCAACTTACCACCCAAATGAATTTTGCCTCCTTTTCTTCTCACTAATAGAGCTTTCATTTGGTGGTATTTCATTGTTGCTGACATTTTTACTTTTTTTGCTATTAATAAAAATTTAACGACATTTTTGCAAAAAAATGACATTTTTCACTTTCTGTTGTAAAATTTAAAAAAAAAACTACATTTCTATATACATTTTTCTCAAAATTTATTGTTCTACATGTCTTTGATAAAAAAAAGTCCAATAAGTGTATATTTATTGGTTTGGGTAAAAGTTATAGCGTTTACAAACTATGGTGCAAAAAAGTGAATTTCGGCATTTTGAAGCAGCTCTGACTTTCTGAGCGCCTGTCATGTTTCTTCAGGTGCTAGAATGTCAGGAAAGTATAAATACCCCCCAAATCACACCATTTTAGAAAGAAGACACCCCAAAGTATTCGCGGAGGGGCATGGTGAGTTCATGTATCATTTCATTTTTTCACAAGTTAGCGGAAAATGACACTTTCTGAGGAAAAATAAAAATAATAAAGTTTCCATTTCTGCTAACTTCTGGCAAAAAAAATAAAATCTCCCACGGACTCACTATGCCCCTCAGTGAATACCTTGGGGTGTCTACTTTCCGAAATGGGGTCATTTGTGGGGCGTGTTTACTGTTCTGGCATTTTGGGCGGGGCTAAATTGTGAGCAGCCCTGTAAAACCTAAAGGTACTCGTTGGAATTTGGGCCCCTTTGCGCACCCAGGCTGCAAAAAAGTGTCACTCATGTGGTATCGCCGTACTCAGAAGAAGTAGGGCAATGTGTTTTGGGGTGTATTTTTACATATACCCATGTTGGGTGAGAGAAGTATCTCTGTAAACTGACAACTTTGTATAAATTTTTTTTTAAAGTTGTCGTTTACAGCGATATTTCTCACACAAAGTATGGGTATATATAAAAATATACACCCCAAAACACATTGCCCTACTTCTCCTGAGTACGGCGATACCACATGTGTGACACTTTTTTGCAGCCATGATGCGCAAAGGGGCCCTAAAACCAATGAGTACCTTTAGGATTTTCACAGGGCATTTTTACACATTTGGATTCCAGACTTCTTCTCACGCTTTAGGGGCCCCTAAAATGCCAGGACAGTATAAATACCCCACATGTGACCCCATTTTAGAAAGAAGACACCCCAAGGTATTCCGTGAGGGGTATGGTGAGTTCATGTAAAATTTTATTTTTTGTCACAAGTTAGTGAAATAAGAGACTTTGTAAAAAAAAAAATATATATATATCAATTTCCGCTAACTTGTGCCAAAAATAAAAATTCTGTGAACTCGCCATGCCCCTCACGGAATACCTTGGGGTGTCTTCTTCCAAAATGGGGTCACTTGTGGGGTATTTATACTGACCTGGCATTTTAGGGTCCTAAAGCGTGAGAATCAAATGCGTAAAAATGCCCTGTGAAATCCTAAAGGTACTCGTTGGAATTGGGCCTCTTTGCATCTTGGCTGCAAAAAGTGTCACTCATGTAGTATCGCCGTACTCAGCAGAAGTAGGGCAATGTGTTTTGGGGTGTATTTTTACATATACCCACGCTGGGTGTGAGAAATATCGCTGTAAACGACAACTTTTACATTTTTTTATTCAAAGTTGTCAATTTACAGAGATATTTCTCTCACCCAGCATGGGTATATGTAAAAATACACCCCAAAACACATTGCCCTACTTCTCCTGAGTACGGCGATACCACATGTGTGCCACTTTTTGCAGCCAAGATGCGCAAAGGGCCCTAAAACCAATGAGTACCTTTTAGGAGGGCATTTTTACGCATTTTTCTTCTCACGCTTTAGGGCCCCTAAAATGCCAGGGCAGTATAAATACCCCACATGTGACCCCATTTTGGAAAGAAAACACCCCAAGGTATTCCATGAGAGGCATGGCGAGTTCATAGAAGATTTTTTTTTGGCACAAGTTAGCGGAAATTGATTTTTTATAGTTTTTTCTCATTAAGTCTCCCTTTCTGCTAACTTTTGACAAAAAGTTAAATTTTTCACGGACTCACTATGCCCCTCAGTGAATACCTTGGGGTGTCTTCTTTCCAAAATGGGGTCATTTGTGGGGTGTTTGTACTGTTCTGGCATTTTGGGCGGGGCTAAACTGTGAGCAGCCATGTAAAAGCTAAAGGTACTCGTTGGAATTTGCGCACCCAGGCTGCAAAAAAGTGTCACTTATGTGGTATCGCCGTATTTAGAAGAAGTAGGGCAATGTGTTTTGGGGTGTATTTTTACATATACCCATACTTTGTGTGAAAAATATCGCTGTAAATTGACAACCTTGTATAAAAAAAAATTAAAAAGTTGTCATTTACAGAGATATTTCTCTCACCTAGTATGGGTATATGTAAAAATACACCCCAAAACACATTGCCCTACTTCTCCTGAGTACGGCGATACCACATCAGTGACACTTTTTTGCAGCCAAGATGCGCAAAGGGGCCCGAATTCCAATGAGTACCTTTAGGATTTCACAGGACATTTTTACGCATTTGGATTCTCACGCTTTAGGACCCCTAAAATGCCAGGACAGTATAAATACCCCACAAGTGACCCCATTGTGGAAAGAAGACACCCCAAGGTATTCCGTGAGGGGCATGGCGAGTTCACAGGAAAAATAAAAAATTTGGCACAAGTTAGCGGAAATTGTAAAAAAAAAATAAAAAATAAAAAAAAAAAAAAATCAAAGTCTCATATTCCACTAACTTGTGACAAAAAAATAAAATTTTGCATGAACTCACCATACCCCTCAGCGAATACCTTGGGGTGTCTTCTTTCTAAAATGGGGTCACATGTGAGGTGTTTGTACTGCCCTGGCATTTGAGGGTCTCCGCAATCATTACACGTATGGCCAGCATTAGGAGTTTCTGCGATTCTCCGTATATTGAGCATACGGGTAATGAGATTTTTTTTTTCCGTTCAGCCTCTGCGCTGAAAAAAAAAAAAAAATGAACGGCACAGATTTTTTCATTCGCATCAATCAATGTGGATGAAAAAATCTCTGCCAAAATCAGTGACTGCAGTGGGCTGGGCGCTAGCTACCTAACAAGTAGCTAGCTAACTGACGGTGATAAGGGACCCTTATGCTCCATTCACACGTCCGAAATTCTGTTTGCGGAACGTAATTGCGGACCCATTCATTTCTATGGGGACAGACTTTGTCCCGCTCGGATCCGGAATTGCGGATCCGCACTTACGGGTCTGCACTTCCGTTCCGCAAAAATATAGATTATGTCCTTTTCTTGTCCGCAATTGCGTACAAGAAAAAGCATTTTCTATATAGTTCTGGCAATGTGCGGATCTGCAAAATGCGTAAAGCACATTGCCGGTGTCCGTGTTTTGCGGATCCACGTCGCGGATCCGCGGATCCGCAAAACACATATGGACATGTGAATAGAGCCTTACAGGGGGGTGATCAGTGACAGGGGGGTGATCAGGAAGTCTATATGGGGTGATCAGGGGTTAACAAAGGGTTAATAGTAGTTATAAAGTGAGGGGGTGGGGGGTTAGTGTAGTGTTTGGTGCAACTTTACATTGTTACCTGGTCCTCTGGTGGTCGATCCCAGTAAATGGGACCACCAGAGGACCAGGTATTAGGTATATCAGACGCTGTTAGCAACACAGCATCTGATATACCACTTTGATCTCATTTATTTTACATTTACAGCCTGCCAGCGATTGATTATCGCTGGCAGGCTGTAGTACAACTGCAGAGCCGCGCTCTGCTGTGAACGCGCGCGCGTGCGCGCGTTCACAGCAGATCTCGGGTCTCGCGAGATGACGCACGGATGCGTCCAGGAGGAATAAACCTGCCGCCGCCTGGACGCATCCGTGCGTTCGGCGGTCGGGAGCAGGTTAAGGTGGGCTCCAGGAACAGCTCTTGTAGCATGGTCAGCAGGGTTGAGGTCAGTTGCTACCTAGTGCCACTGGTTAGGCCGTGTGGACCTCCTGATTCTTTGAACTCTGTTATGAACATAGACATAAAATCTCCTAGTCGCATTGTAAAAGTAGCCCAACACTACTTTGCCGTCTGTATGAAACACTGTACTGTCAAGTTTTATATCTATTTCTGACGCAATAAGATCTGCTAGTTCTACTGCCAGAACAGAAGCACAAAATTCCAGTCTTGGTATGGTAAGCTCAGGACTCGGTGCCAGCTTTGACTTGCCCATTGCAAAGCCAATTTGGACCTGACCTTTAATGTCTATATTTTTAATGTAAGCGACTGCAGGAGACAGGCTGTTGCCAAAAACATGCACCTTCCTGAGATATTCTATGATGTCTTGGGTATGGTCTTTGTCCTTGAACCAAAAGATTCTTAAGAAGTTCATGTGCTCTTCTTTAACCCCTTAAGGACCGGGGGTTTTGGGATTTTTGCGTTTTTGTTTTGCGCTCCCTGCCTTCCAAAAGCCATAACATTTTTATATTTCCGCTCACATAGCCATATGACGGCTTGTTTTTTGCGGGATAAGTTGTACTTTTTAACGCTACCATTTATTTTTAACGGGAAAAAAATTCCAAATGTGGTGAAATTGCAAAAAAAAAGCAATTTCACCACAGTTTTACGGGTTTTTAAATTACAACGTTCGATTTGCGATAAAACTGACTGGTTAATTTTATTCTTCAGGTCAGTACGAATCCGGCAATACCTAATATGTATAGTTTTTCTTGCGTTTTGATAGTGAAAAAAAAATTAAAAGTGGGAATTTTTTTTATTTTATTTTTTTGTCGCCATGTTTTGACCCCTATAACTTTTTTGTAATTATGCGTATGGAGCAGTGTAGGGGCTCATTTTTTGTGGGGCAATCTGAACTTTTAATTGATACCATTATGGGTCGCATATGATGTTTTGATCACTTTTTATTCATTTTTTTTTAGGAAATTTTTTTTCCGTTTTTATGTTTACCGTATGGTGAATATTTTTTAATATTATTATAGTATGGGCGTTTTCGCACATTGCGACACCCATTATGTGTAATTTTTTTATTTATTTTATTTTCATTTTGGGGAAAGGGGGGTGATTTTAATTTTTATATTTTTTTTATTTTATTTTTATTTTTTAAACTTTCTTTTTTTTTTTTTTACCACTTTCTTATAGTTCCCATAGGGAACTATAAGATGCCATCATCAGATTGCTATTCTCATATATTCCAATGCAATAGCATTGGAATATCTGAAAAAATCGCATATTTCCTATGGAGCCTATTACAGTCATAGGCTCCATGTACGCCCTTCGTTCTTAAGAGGTTAACTAGGAAACAATAGAACATTTGTTGTATGTCCGCAACTACAGCAATGGATTCTTTACGGAATCTGATGAGGACACCGAGAAGTGTGTTATTGAGGTCTGGTCCTGTCAAAAGAACATCATTGAGAGAGACTCCCTCATACTGTGAACTGGAGTCAAATACTACTCGGATTTGTCCTGGCTTCTTAGGGTGGTAAACGCCAAAGATTGGTAGGTACCAGCATTCATCCTTTTCCTTTAGGGGTGGAGCTACTTCTGCATGACTGTTCTCCAATATCTTGTTCATGAATAAGAAAAAATGTTCCATCATCTCTCTGGTCTATTCTGAAAGTTGCGTTTGAGTGAAGAGAAGCATTTAAAGGCCTGATCCCTGTTGTTGAGAAGATGATGGCGTCTTTGTGTTTTGATGGGCAGTGGTATAACCCCGGTTTTCCTTTTATCCTTGCAGAATTCTTGCTCCATTATGTTTAAGAAGGCCTCATCTTCTTGTGGTCTTCCTTTGTCCTCTGGAACACTGTGCACCCCAAGTGGCCTTGGTCTTCACCACAAGAATGGTTCTCGATTTGTGTAAAGTCAGGATACAGCACACTTGCCGGCTTCTCTCTTACAAGGAATCTGTTAGGACATGGCTGAAAGAGGGATGGACGTCCATTCTCTAAGGTATTCCTGTAAATAGAATTCCCCGTGGTTGGCTTGTGAACATTTCCTAGGCAGACATCACCTATAATGACCCACCCCAGGTCAAGCTTCTGAGCATATGGAGAACTGTGAGGACCGTTTATTTATTTTCTCATCTTGTGGACTCTTATGATATCCCTTCGAGCAGAAGTACTATTTGGGCCTTGAGTGCAGGTATGAGATGCGCTATGGATTTTAGATGTCCATGATGTAATGCTGCCTCAGGTGTAGGAATCTCTTCTCTATTGTTTGGCATCCGATTGCATTCGATCAAGGTGGGTAGAGGCATGGATACCTGTAACAAATGTGGTTTTCCTTGACAAAAGTTTTGCGGTCCTTGAGAAGTTTTTTTCTAAATCCTCTGCGTTTCAGACATGAATGTGGTTCCCTATGTAGAGGACATTCTCTGCATGGATCTTTTGTTGAGATCTTCTCAGTCTCTGTGGTACTGTATGTTTTATTTGAGGGGTCTTTAACCCCTTAAGGACTCAGTCCTATTTCACCCTAAGGACCCAGCCATTTTTTGCAAATCTGACCAGTGTCACTTTATGTGGTGATAACTTTAAAACGCTTTTTCTTATCCAGGCCATTCTGAGACTGTTTTTTGTCACATATTGTACTTCATAACAGTGGTAAAATAAAGTCGAAAAATTTCATTTTTATTTATAAAACAATACAAAATTTACCCAAAATTTAGAAAAATTTGCAATTTTCCAAGTTTCAATTTCTCAACTTCTATCTTCTATAATACATAGTATTACCACCAAAAAAAGTTATTGATTTACATTCCCCATATGTCTACTTCATGTATCGATCATTTTGGGAATGCTATTTCATTTTTTGGGGACGTTACAAGGCTTAGAAGTTTAGAAGAAAATTTTCAGAAATTTTCAAAAACCCACTTTTTAGGGACCAGTTCAGGTCTGAAGTCACTTTGTGAGGCTTACATAATAGAAACCACCCAAAAATTACCCCATTCTAGAAACTACACCCCTCAAGGTATTTAAAACTTTAGGTTTTCCACAAGAGTTAATGGCAAATGGAGATAAAATTTCAGAATTTCGATTTTTTGAAAAAAATTTCATTTCAATCCATTTTTTCCAGTAACAAAGCAAGGGTTAACAGCCAAACAAATCTTAATATTTATTCCCCCGATTCTGTAGTGTGCACGAACACCCAATATGTGGTCGTAAACTGCTGTATGGCCAAACTGCGCAGAAGGAAGGGAACGCCATATGGTTTTTGGAAGGTGGATTTTGCTGGACTGGTTTTTTGACACCATGTCCCATTTGAAGCCCCCCCCGATGCACCCCTAGAGTAGAAACTCCATAAAAGTGACTCCATCTAAGAAACTACACCCTTCAAGGTATTCAAAACCAGTTTTACAAACTTTGTTAACCCTTTAGGTGTTTCTCAAGAGTTATTGGCAAATGGAGATGAAATTTCAGAATTTCTATTTTTTGTTACCTTGTCTCATAAAAAGTGTAATATAGAGCAACCAAAAATCATATTTACCCTAAAATAGTACCAACAAAACTGACACCTTATCCCGTAGTTTACAAAATGGGGTCACTTTTTTGGAGTTTCTACTGTAGGGGTGCATCAGGGGGGCTTCAAATGGGACATAGTGTCAAAAAACCAGTCCAGCAAAATCTGCCTTCCAAAAACCATATGGCGTTCCCTTCCTTCTGTGCCCTGCTGTTTGGCCATACAGCAGTTTACGACCACATATGGGGTGTTTGTGCAAACAAGAGAATCAGGGCAATAAATATTGAGTTTTGTTTGGCTGTTAACCCTTGCTTTTTTACTGGAAAAATGGATTAAAATGGAAAATTTGCAAAAAAATTGCTGTTTTGGGACAGTTTTTATTTTTTGCTATTTACATTGTTGAAGTGACAGGTTAGATTGTGTGCTATTTCTATAGAGCAGGTTGTTACGGACGCGGCAATACCAAATATGGCTACTTTTTAGGGGTTTTTGTTTCAGTTTTACATAATAAAGCATTTTTGAAAAAAATTAATTTTTAGTGTCTCCACATTCTGAAAGCCATAGTTTATTTTTTATTTTTTGGGCGACTGTCTTATGTAGGGGCTCATTTTTGGCGGGATGGGATGGCGGTTTGATTGGCACTATCTTGGGGTGCATGTGACATTTTGGTCGCTTGCTATTACACTTTTTGTGATGTAAGGTGACAAAAATGGCTTTTGACACCGTATTTATTATTATTTTTTTGATGTGTTCAGCTGAGGGGTTAGGTCATGTGTTATTTTTATAGAGCAGGTTGTGACGGACGTGGCAATACCTAATATGTATACTTTTTATTTATTTATATAAGTTTTACACAATAATATCATTTTTTAAAACAAAAATAAATCATGTTTTAGTGTCTCCATAGTTTGAGAGCCATATTTTTTTTTTTTTTGGGCGATTGTCCTATGTAGGGGCTCATTTTTTGCGGGATGAGGTGGCGGTTAGATTGACACTATTTGGGGGGTCATATGAATTTTTGATCGCTTGCTATTACACTTTTTGTGATGTAAGGTGACAAAAAAATGGCTTTTTGACAAAGTTTTTATTAAATTTTTTTTACAGTTTTTACTTGAGGGGTTAGGTCAGGTGATATTTTTATAGAGAAGATTCTTACGGATGTGGAGATACCCAATATGTCTACTTTTTAGTTTTTTTGATACATTTAACACTAAAAAGCATTTTTGAAACAAAAAAATCATGTTTTAATCTGAGAAGCATCATTTTTTTATTTTTTGGCCAATTGTTTTAGGTAGGGGCTCATTTTTTGCGGGATGAGATGGCGGTTTGATTGGTACTATTTTGGGAGGCATACGCTTTTTTGATCGCTTTGTATTTCACTTTTAGTGATGTAAATTGCCAAAAAATGGCTTATTTACACAATTTTTTTTTTTTTTTTTATGGCGTTCACCTGACAAATTCAGTCATGTGATATTTTTATAGAGCAGATTTTTACGGACGCGGCGATACCTAATATGTGTAGTGTATTTTATTTTATTTTTTTTTTATTCAGTGATATGTTTTGTTTTTTTTACTTTTTTTTCACTTTTTTACATTTTTTTTTACCCAGACCGACTTGGTTCTGAAAGATCCAGTGGATCTGGTGTCTGTATAATACAGTACAGTACACTATATAGTGCACTGTGCTGTATTTTGTACTTTACAAAGTCTGAATAGACCTTTAGCAGGTCTATTCAGACTTTCAGCACCATGGAGACAGGACGCTTCTGAAAGCGTCCTGTCTCCATGGCAACCATCACCCGCTGCCATAAGAGGGCAGCGGGTGATTGAAGCAGAGGGAGTGGAGCCCCCTCCCTCTGCGATCCCATTCTGTTGGGGGGCTGCAAAGGCACAGCAGCCCCCCGATGGGAGAGGGAGGGAGCTCCCTCCCTGTTAACCCTTCCATACCGCGGTCCTTACGGACCACGGTACGGAAGGGGTTAAACGGCTGGCATCTGATCAAGCACAGATGCCAGCTGTTTCTATCAGAGTGTCAGCAATGTGCTGACACTCTGATAGACCCACTAGACACCAGGGATACATTACAGAGGAGGCGAGCGGGGGATCGCAATCGCGAAACCTCCCGCACCGCCTCCCGCAACCACCCCCCTTGCACCCCCGCAGCCACAATATGATTGGGGGCTGTAGGGGGGGTTAAAATAAACACTTTGGGGGCATTAACCCTCTGATCCCCGATCAGAGATCACACAAAGCGCTGCAAACCGCAGGTCTGAATTGACCTGCGGTTTGCAGCGATCGCCGATATGGGGGGGTCACAAGACCCCCCCTGGGCATTGTAACAAGGTACCTGCTGAATGATTTCAGCAGGTACCTTGTTCCGATCACTGGCGGCTGAGCAGCAGTGATCGGAACTACTCATGACGTACCTCTACGTCATGGGTCCTTAAGGACTCGGAAACCATGACGTACAGGTACGTCATGCGTCCTTAAGCGGTTAAAGGATACACTGGTTTTGTGTACTGCAACAGGTGTACCTTTCATGTTACGGTGTCGGACAGGTCTTTGGGGTAAGTGGTGTCAAACATTGAGAAGTCAAAGCTGGGATCATTCCTAGTCTTTGCTTGCTAGTGCACAAAGTCCACAAAGAATGAGAATAGAGGAAATGGGACATTGTGCTGTTGCTTGTACCTGGAGCCTTGAGCAATCCACTTCTCTTGCAGGTTGTAAGGTCGTTTTTGTACTATGGGGTTTACACGGCGCACAGTATCTAAGAATGCCAGACCTTATAAGTCTCCTTCGGCTTTGGCAATTTGGAACTCTGTCAACAGATCATTCAGCTTCTGGAAACCTTTGTTTTGGATCTTGGGGAAATCCTCACTTCTTTTGAAGAGTGCGTTCTCTATCACTTCTGGCGAGCCTTTACATTCCTCAAGTCTCTCCCATATCATGTTTAACCCTATGTTTGGGTAGTTAATATTAATGGCTCTAATCCACTTTGCATGCTCTGCCGACTCATTTCCTAGCCATTTGACAAGAAGATCAACTTCTTCACTTGCAGACAGATCTAGGTCTCTGATTGTATTACTGAATGATGATCGCCATGACCTATAGCTTTCAGGTCTGTCATCAAACTTGGAGAGCCCCTTGGTTATTAACTCAAGAAGATCAACTTCTTTACTTGGAGACAGATCTAGGTCTCTGATTGTATTCCTAAATGATGATTGCCATGACCTATAGCTTTCAGGTCTGTCATCAAACTTGGAGAACCCTTTGGTTATTAAATCACGTTGGGCAAAGAATTTTTGAAAATCTGACATACCTGGATCTCTGTTTGGTGGATTGTTGCTGTAATAGCCATCATCTATTTGTTCTTTCTTAAAGGATTTGACTATACTGCGATCAATTGTAGGTTTGAATACAGGTTGCATTGAGGGCTGATGCTCTATGAAACTGTTGTCTAATTCAGTGCAGGGTTTTTGGTTAGCTGAGGTCACTTGTTGTGTGACAGTAGTCTGCTGTGGCTCTTTAGCAGGGGTTGACGCTGCTCTTGGACCTAAATTTGGGCTGTCATCTGACTTAGCATGACATAATCTGAAGTACTTTGCGAGTTATTGTGGTGATCAGGTTCAGACCGAACTATGTGGCTGAGTCTATCACTTGTGGAGTTTGCTGATTCTTCTAAAGCCTCTGCTATATCAGCTGCAGCTTCTTTTTCTACAGTTAGCTTTTCCAGTGTTGCCTGTTGTTCAGCTAGGGCTGCTTCCATACGAGCTTTCTCTATTTTTAATTGTCTTTCTTGTTCGGCAAATGTTGCACAGATTTTGGCGGCTTTAGCTTTTGCGTGGGCACTGATCTCTTTGAGCTTCTGGAGCTAACTGAGATGCGAGACCTTGTCTCGAACAGTTCGGATTCTCTTGCTGACATAATGACACTGTGAACAGGTTTGCACACTTGCAACTGTGGTGGATGGCGATGCTGCACCGTAGCACTTTGTAGGGTTCAGTGTCATGCGATCCAGCCTGTTAGAGGTTGCTGACTCACTGTGGCCAGGATTTGAGAAGTCACAATTTCTCATATCCAGCTTGTAAGAAGCCGCTGTTTTACTGTTCTATCCTCCTTATGTGTGAAGGTACATAGCTTGACAGACAGCTAAACCTTTCCCGGCAATGAATTGACAATGGAGTAACGTCCATCTTCGTCTTTATTGCAAGGGTATACATATTCAGGTAAAACAGCGATGCTACCGTAAGCTTAGATGTAGAGATGGATCAGGAGTACTACCAGACCATGTGGCAACCTATGGGAATGATGTCTGTGAATGAGAAAATGGCTGCTATATGCAGGGCTGATGATGTCACTAGAGGTCATAGGCTACAAGTTATACAGAGGAAAAGGACCGGCACTCACCAAATTCAATTTCTTCACTTTATTCACCACACATGGCAAGACATGTCTTGCCATGTGTGGTGAATAAAGTGAAGAAATTTAATTTGGTGAGTGCCGGTCCTTTTCCTCTGTATTCTGTTGGACGTTGTTCCTGGGACGCGTGCACCACACCGCTGATATCGGAGTGCCGACTGATTTCCATATAGGCTACAAGTTATGTCACTAGAGGTCATAGGCTACAAGTTATGGAAGCTAAAGTGGGTCAAACTTCTAGAGTGAAGAGCTGCAGTGTATGCAAAACGGTCACTAGATGGTGCAATTACCCAATGAACAGAGAATTATACATTATAAAGCATACTAAATATGCATAAATTAACAAATAAACTGCTGAAGGCAAGACACTGCTGCATCCAGCAAAAACGCCAGTGTGAAAGTACATATTGCATCTATTTTTTTTTCTTTGCGGATCCATTGTAACAATGCCTATCCTTGTCCACCAAACGGACAAGAATAGGACATGTTCTATCTTTTTGCGGAACGGCCATGCGGACATATGGAAACGGAATGCACAGAGTTGTTTCCGTTTTTTTTTTTGACCCATTGAAGTGAATTCATTCATTATGTATAATGTTTGTCTAAGGTTACTTTCACACTAGAGTTATTATTTTCCAGCATTGAGATCCGTCCTCGGGGCTCAATACCGGAAAAGAACTGATCAGTTTTATCCTAATGTATACTGAATGGAGAGAAATCTGTTCAGGATGCATCAGGATGTCTTCAGTTCAGTCACTGCACGTTTTTTGGATGGAGAAAATTCTGCAGCATGCTGCGGTATTATCTCCTTTGAAAATTCCGGAACACTTGCCTGAATGCTGGATCAATTTACATTGAAATGTATTAGTGCTGGATCCGGCATTATAAATACCGCATTGACGGATCTGTTCTTCCAGTCTGCGTATGCGCAGACCTTTAAAAATGTAAAAAAATAACAGATCTGTTTTTCCAGATGACAACTGGAGAGACGGATCCGTTATTCCAATGCATTTGTGAGATGGATCCGCATCCGGATCCATCTACAAATGCTGTCCATTTGCATACAGATTACCGGATCCGGCAGGCAGTTCCGTCACCGGAACTGCCTGCTGGATACTCACAACGCAAGTGTGAAAGTACCCTAATGTTATTAACGTTTGCTGGTACTGAATTACACTGCTGTTTTTCCGCACGAGAATCAACACAGAAAAAACATGCATAATCTGCGTCTGTAAATTAAACATTGTAATGAAAAAAAAATCTGAATACCCTAATAGATATTATTTGGTCATTTCTAGACCTAAAAATCTGAATAAACAATGATCGAATAGTCATACATAGCTCAGAATGGTGTCAATAAATACTACAGCTAAGGCTACAGTCACACAAACGTGGTGTTTTGCAAATCCGCAAAACATGGATACCAGCCCATGTGCGTTGTGCATGAACAGAACATGTTCTAATCTTTTTTTGGGGCCGTAGAATGGAGCAACGGATGCAGACAGCACACTGTGTGCTGTCCGCATCTTTTGCAGAACCATAGATATTAATCGGTCCGCACCCGTTCCGCAAAATTGTGGAACGGATGCGGACTCATTCATATGGTCTTTGGAATGTAGCCTATCCCTGCAAAAGATAGCCTTTGCGCACAGCTCATACACTCTAGTATCAAAGTGGTGTCCCTGGAATCAGGTGCAGAATCGCAAATAGTGAAATACCATCAGACTTCAAGTGTTCCAGCTGTGGTAAGGTGCAAGGTACCGTTATCGACGGGAGGTACGTGTCACCGAGGTTCCTGGCCTCGGTGAGGTGAGAGCCGGGTTTTATGTGTCAGCAGCAGCTAGTGCTGCCTGACATTTATAGTTAGTTTGGCTGCAAAGCCAATCCGGGCCGGCTCTTACTGGGAGTAGGCAAAGAGTTGGGTGGGTGCCTACTCCCCACGGTCCAGGCCGGACTTTGCCGGGCTTTAAAACACAGCCAGCACCAGCAGGTGGGTGTGATTGTCCTGGAGCTGCTGTTAGGCTGTGGAGTCACTTGTGTTTGGAAGTTCTCTGGGCTGGACGCAAGAGCCCAGCAAGGAGGAGTGCAGATGACCTGGAAGCCTGACGGCGACTGTCTTGCGGCTGCACCTAAAACCTCCCAGGTGACTAGAACCTGATTTGGACTGTTTTGTTTTGCCTCATGATTTCTGGTATGTGTGAACAAACACCAAGAGACTGTTTATATCGTTTGTTTTTGTGCAAGTGTGAATAAAACACTGTTCATTGCACCTTCTGGACTCCCTGTTTTGCCTCTGTACTGCACCCGCACCGCTATCTACCAGAGCGACTCCCCACACAGCACAGATTTATTTTTACTCACAAGATGCTAGTGTAAAAAAAGCTTGTAGTAAAGGTGGAAACACGTCTAATACAGCGCTTGATTCATGGTCACTCATTACCTGACTTTTACCTCCAGGGCTTAATCTGGGGCTTTCTAGGAGGTGAAACTTAGGCCCCATTCACACGTACGCAATTCTGTTCTGCATTTTGCGGATCCGCACTTCCGGGTCCGCAATCGCGTTCCTGAAAAAAATAGAACATGTCCTATTCTTGTCCGCAAGTGCGAGAGAGCCGGCGATGTGCGGTCCGCAAATTGCAGAACGCACATCGACGATGTCCATGTTTTGCGGATCCGCGGATCCGCAAAACACACACGGACGTGTGAATAAGGCCTTAAAGGGGTTGTCTCATCTCAGACAATGGGAGGGCATGGAGCTAGGATATGCCCTTAATGTTTGATAGGTGCGGGCCCCACTCGCAAAGTGAAGGAGGGTGCCCCACACATGCGCGACCTCAGCTATTTCTGACAGAATCTTCAGCGTTACCATACGAATGAATGGGGGGAAGCTGTGCCTGCACCCTCCTTCATTTTGCAGGCTCCATTCTAAAGATAGGTATGGGTCACTGAGGTGGGACCTGCTCCTATCAGACATTGGGGGAATATCCTAACAATATGTTTCCAGTGTCTGAGCTGATACAACCCATTTAAGTCGGGTGACCGGTGACCAAGAAACAAATACAGTGTCAAGGCTCATGCACACTTTGTGGTCCGCAATGCATGAGCACCGACCGTGGGGCAGCCGCATGTGGATCACGGACCCATTGACTTGAATGGGGTCCGCGATCCGCATCCAATGGACCGCAATACGGCCAAGGCCGGGCAACGGCCCTGTGCATGAGCCCTTGAGACATGTTTAACCTTTATTACGTGCTGTTTTTACACTAGCATCTTGTAAGCGGAAATATATCGGTGCAGGAATACTTGGAGTCGGATGGTGTTTAACTATTTGTGGTTGTGCTTCTGTTTTTTTCTTTAGACATTCCAGGGACACAACACTGATTCTGGTGTGTATATCTCTTCAAGCCCCAGATGGATTGATGCACGCTGCTCTCCAGGCCTGCTGCACATTGTGGTTCCCCACTGTGAGTACTTTCTCTGATCTATTGCCTTTGCTATTACTAAATTAATAACACAGAAAGTTGTGCAAATCGCATTTTGATATTGTAATATTTTTTCCAGTTTCCCAACACAAGGTGGGGTGAGAAAGACGAAAAATGAAAACTCATTGTGGAGGGAAGGGGTTAATGTATTTTCTTACTTATTTAGTTATGTCTATATCTTTAGCATTTTTGCAGTTGAGCATCACTCGTTCAATTACTATAACTTTAGTTACTCACTGACAAAAAAAATGCACCAATGAGTTGAATAAAACTTTCTATGTGTGAATGTAATGATGTAAATGATTACAATATTAAAGCAAAAGTATATGTTTATTGGGGAAAACTGTTCTCTGCATTCAAGAAGAGATAGGGTTAGGCATAGAATCATGCAGGTTACATATGGTATCCTGTGGCACATTTGCCCACAGATGTTGCAGCTGGGCCTGTGGATCCTGCACACTCATAGGTTGCTAAAGCTGGTGTCTCAGCCAGTCCCATAAATGCTCGATTGGCAATAAATCTGTCAGGTCAAGGAAGCATTGTAATCTGGTGGAGATATTTTTGGGAAACCCTTGCTGTGTGTGGACAAGCATTATCCTGCTGAAAAATACCAGTTGGAAGCCATGAGAGTCAACATATGTAGCCATAGGATGTCCTTCACATATTGCTGAGCTGTTATTGTCCCTCATATCACTACTAGGGGTGATCGACTGCCATACACGATGGCTCTTCAGGCCATCACAGCAGCAGTTGGGGCAAAGTGTCACTCCCCAGCAAAGGTAGGATTGAAGGGATCACTTCGAGGCCTCCATATTTGAACCCAACCATTGTCAGATCCCAAACAGAACTTGGATTCCTTGCTAAGCATGATATGGTTCCAGTCCGTAGCAGTCAAGGTTTCGAAGGCAACAGTGGCTGGCTGTCATTTGCAGGACAAGCAAAGGCCACTGTGACAACAAATTTCCTTCTGCTGGGTGCCTGGAAATGGTCCAGGCAGAGACAGTGGTGTGTAATAAAGATGCCACCTGTGTCTGGATGGTGGACAGCAAAACTTTGGCAGCTGCTAATGATTGTTGGCGGATCAAATGCTCCCCTGTACTGGTGGTCAGTCTGGGCTATCCGGAGCCTGCTGGCCGTGTGTGCATGCCCTCGCGTAACTACTGCTCCCAATACCTCCTAACAGTTAGGTCAGAACAATCTAGATGGTGGGCAAACCACTGTTTCTCTCAGTCCAATGACGCGCCCCCATTCCAAGTCTGTCAACTGGGCAAATGTGTTTGAGTGCGTCATAGAGGCATGTCTAACAGTCAAGGATTTCTCACCAAGAGGTACACTACCCAAAAGAAGCTACTGAGAATCTTTTTAGGGCAGCAAGGCGAATAAATGTTATGCCCTCTTGTGGCAAAACCTGGTGTCTAATCATGTACCGAGCTTTGCAGCAATCAATCAGACATTTCTATTTGGGGTAATTATTTTTTGTCATTAAGTGTATATTAGCATTGACCTCTTTATTGTTATATTTCGTTTTGTTCTTAACATCCATGTGTTTTACATTTCATGACGTGTTAAATTAATATGGTACATATTTCAGATGCCCTGGTTATCCATATTTCAAGCACATGTATAATTAAAAGCTACACTGTTACATTCCCATGTACAAGCAGAAATCATGCATTATGTTGTATAATATCATGTGTACATATTTGAAATGGAAAACTCTATAGATCATTTTGTCTTGGGGCTACTTCAGTAGCACAAATGCTTCATCCTGTTCCTACAGATTGTTGAAACCTTATGAAAGATATGCATCAATTCGTCACACTTATGAGTACTAAAGTCTGACTTCCACATTACTCAATTGTCTTTACTCATATTAGAACATATTTCAGAATTTCATAATACTTCATGTAAATTATAGCTCCAACTAAAGAATATATCAAAATAAGGTATGACATTGAATATTTTATGAAGTCTTTGGTGCCTATGTGTCTTGCTTCAAGGAGGAAAACATTCTTTAATATAGGTTTCAATTTTTTCTGTTGTATGCATATGTATGAAATTGGAGGCATATGGAGGTACAGTAAGGTCCCACAGACTGCCATAAAGGGCCATGATAGGGTTCCTTACAAGTTCACTGAAACATAATTTGCCTGTGTGATTGAAGCTTTACTTAGAGCTCCTTCATGCACACACACACTTTTCTTCAGTTTTAAAACACCTTAAAGTATATTCAGTGGTACGTTTTAAGTTGGTGGCATTTTTTTTATTTTGCAACATCTATTTATTTATGAATTTCTATGGAGAAGCCTATGAAAAAACGATTGCAAAAATGCCATGCCTACTGGCATCTTGTGCTTTGAAAAGAAAATCATTGACGCTACAAAAAGGCAAAAAAAAATGTGGACTTTAAAATATTTTGCCAAAAAGAAAAATGTAGACTTTAAACCCTTCCTGACAGAGCGAGTGAAGTAATGAAAAAACTGCAAATCAGCCATTTAGATTTTTTTCTGTTACACCATTCACCATATGGGATGTTTCTTTCATATTATAATAGTATAGGCATTTCAGACACGACAATGCCTCTGATGTTATTTTTTTGTTTATTTATTTTTATTTTGGGGAAACAACAGGTACCGAGATGCTATTGCGCTTACTCTGGAGCGGGCACCGTCTTTAAAAACCCGATGGGAAGGGGTTAAAGGGAATATGCAGACAGTATTTATTTATGACCTATTCTCAGGACAAGTTCATCAATATCTGATCTGCAAGGATCCAACACCCAATACCCCACGTTGATCAGCTTTTTGAAGAGGAGGTAGCGCTCCATGTGACTGCTTCCTTTTCATGACACTACTCGTCATCAGCCTTGCAGCGAGTAGTTGCTCCCTTCAAGAGAACGTGTAGTGTAATGAAGAGGAAGTAGCACTCGCATGGAACACTGCCTTCTCTTCAAAAATCTAATTGTAGGGGTGCAAGATGTCGAACTCCACAGATCAGATACTGGTGATCTATCCTGAAGATGGGTCATCATTTTAACTTATATATATTTTATTATAGACTTTAAAGGCTTGTCCGATATAATTAAAAATCTTGGACAAGCCCTGCAATAGCTTAAAAAAAATAACCTAAAGTTCGTCTCCAGCATCATTCTATGTGTGCTGGTCCAGTCCTCCTGCTGCTGTGTGGAAATTTTTTTTAGCAATACTTGAAATTTATACATTAAAATCTCTGCTCTTTCTGAGTTCATTTATACAAGGAGGCAGTGTTATCAGTGATGGGTAGCATTCTTTGTGGTGTGTGTGTGTGTGCTGGGAGGGCTGTCACTGATTAGACCACTCACATAAGTTACGAGTTTTGCTACTTCTTTTTCCACAAAACTATATACACTACTCACAAAAAGTTAGGGATATTTGGCTTGCGGGTGAAATTTCAGGATGAACCTAAAATGCACTCTAACATTTACAGGTGAGTTTAATGTGATCTTTTCTGAAATGTTGAATGCACACGTCCATTCAAAACCGTTTGCATCAGCGTGGTCTGCATGCTAGATGACCTGCAAGGGTACCTGACAACACCACCAGGCACAGGCATCATCGTCTTGCATGGGCCAGGGAGCATCCACATTTGATGAGGGACCAGTGGGCCTCAATGTTGTTCACTGATGAAAGTCTATTCACCCTAAGCAGAAATGATGACCGGCAACGATGTTGGAGATGTCAAGGAGAGCATCAGCCAGTGTTGTCACCAGACGAGCCTTTGTTCGTGGCGTTATAGTACAGTGTGGGCAGGTGTGCCTAGTCAATATAGAACTGCCCTATACTTTGTGAATGGTACAGTAACAAGCCCATACTACTTGAATAAAATCATTAATGCACTCATTGGGCCTCTGCATGAACAACACAGGACTAATTTTATCTTCACGGATGACAATGCGCCAGCTCATTGAGGTCGCATCATTAGTGAACAACTACTGGAGACTGGGGGACCTCAAATGGAGTGACCTGCACTTTCTTCAGACCCGAGTCCCTTTGAAAACCTATGGGATCAGCTGAATCTCTGTGTAGAGGCTCTCAACTCTGTATCCCAGAATCTCAATGACTTGAGGGCCGCCCTCCATGAAGAGTGTGATGTCATGCCTCAGCAGACAATAGGTTGCCTTGTGAGCAGCATGAGAAGTCATTGTCAAGCTGTAACTGATACTCAAGGCCACATGACAAGTTATTGAGACATTGACATTTTTTGTGGGGGTATACCCACCACTGTTGTTGGCTTTTGTTTCAATAAATTGTTTAAGATTAGGAAATCCCTATTGCATGCATTTACTTACATGACATAATATCACTGTAGCGTAAACTTTTTACGCTTTCCATAAATTTCACCCAAAAGCCAAATCGCTTAGTTGCCCATATCAACCAATCAGATTCCACCTTTCATTTTTTACAGCTCCTTTGAAAAATGAAAGGTCGAATCTAATTGGTTGCAATGGGTAACTAAGCCAATTCTACCTTATACCAGTTTTATAAATGACCCCATTTGTTTTTTGCATTTAGCTTGAGTTTATCATGTGGAGTTATCCATGAATTTCATGATTTTTATATTTTGCTGGTTGCTATTAGAAATAGATGTCAGGGAAGAAATATAAAAGAAAAGTTTCTCATTCCTAGATGCACTAAATAATAAAACAATAATTGAAAACAGCCCATTATTTCAGCCTTTATCTGCAATATAATCATGCAGCGACTCTTGGATCTAAATTCTTTGATGGTGTTTTCAAAAAAGACAGTTTTCAACACAAAAATCAAGAAACAAAACCTGAGACCTGTTTTAGGTTGCGTAGAATAACATGTAAAAGTGGGCTTTATTGTGTGAGCTGCTAGATGACTAACAGATTTCACTATTCCTCAAACCCCCATGTTTCTACATTGTTACGCATGTGTAAAAGACATATCTTTATCTTTAGATGAATGACAGTAGTGTAACCCTAACTACATAACTGCAGAAAGTACTGATTGATGGCAATCTTAGCTGATTACTAGCAGACGTCGGGTGCTGCTGCTGCCGCACGTTCAGATTTTTTTTAACCCAAAATTAGGTGTAGATCATAAAAGGAGAGAAATTATTAATAGCAGATGCGACTCCACAACCCACCCCCACCCCCTCTTTTTAAGCCGTTCCTGGTTTTGGCTTCCAAAACTGCATAAAAAAACCTGAACGTAGCAGCACCCTTGTGTGTGACCTAGTTAACATGGTGATAAATAGACACCACATGCAGCTGAAAACATTTGACACTTTAAGAAGACATCAAACAACCATTTCAGAATTGTCTTCTAGATTATTATTAGTGATATATATAATGTGAAATGCCTCTTTTCCCCTAAAAAAAAACATAGACACTTTATGCAACACATGATACCAGATCTACAAAACACTGAAACGGTCATAAGACTTTTAACAAATACTGTAAGTGGAGGCAAGCTTGTGAAGCTTAAATACCATTACTTTTATACATGACGTACAAATGCCAGCATAGAGAGTGCTTAAAGGGTTTGTCCCATGAAAAATATTATACATTTTTCAAATCTGTACCTGGATCTGACTACTTTTGTAATTGCATGTAATTAAAAATTTAGTCAAGCCACTGTTATTGAATAAAATGTATCTGTATTGCGCCACCTGCTGTTTTTTTCTTGTTTCTTTGTCTGACTCACCAAAATGGCCACACATACTCAGTTTCTTCCATCAACTGCCTCCTGAACTGTGATAGGGAGAGAGCTGCAGCAGAAAGGAGACTATTCTTGAGCAGCCAGTTTAATATAAATCTAGCAGAGCAATTGGAGCAATGAATGTGTTACAGGGCTAGTTCTAGGTTTATCATTTACTATATGATGCCTGATTTTTATTTTGTTACATTAATCATGGGATAACGCCCTTTAACTAAGTCTATGTTTTCAATGGAAGCTGTAGAACATCCCTGGTCAGTGAACTCTTGTACCATGGCAGCTGAAAGCAGACAGAATTTTATTAATTAAAGGGATTCTCTGGGCTTTTAATATTGATGACCTATCCTCAGGATAGGTCATCAATATCAGATTAGCGGCGGTCTGACACCTGGCACCCCCGACGATCAGCTGTATGAGGAGACGGTGTGCGCAGTGTGTCTATGGCAAAGACGATAGATAGCAGCGGACCGAAAGAGAGACGGGAGATGGTACGTTCTCACTGCGCACGCCGTCTTCTCAAACAGCCGATCGGCGAGGGCGCCAGGTGTCAGACCCATGCCGATTTGATATTGATGACCTATTCTGAGGATAGGTCATCAATAGTAAAAGCTTGTACAACCCCTTTAAATAATAATATGTAGTTATTTCAATAACTTTCCATAAATCAATAGTCAAGTCACACATATGCTTCGCATTCTATCTTTTTACAGAAAAATGCCTCTTTCTCCACTTATTAGTCTCCTATTAGCCTCAAAAGAGGAGACAACTTTTCAGCTTCACAGACTGTTTTTAGTGAGATAGAAAACTTACAATACTAGAGCAATCTACAGCTTTCCTCTGTCTCTTACTCAGCAGATGCTTCCACCTTCCCTCTCTTCACCTTCTAGGGACAACAATAACCTGATGTCTCAGTAAAGATGAAAAGCCATGTCCTCTGGAGAGGGAGTTTATTAATGAATGCAGTGTCAAGGGGTTTGGAAAGCAGCCTAGTAGGTGGAGCTTGTACTATAGATTTTTGGAAAGTTGTTGTAATCTGAGGTAAACTTTAAAATTAAATTATATGTGCACCTTCTGTCTGAACCATTAACTGACTTACCATATTAAAGCATATCATTTTAAAATGTATAATTCTATTATCATGTAATATTATGTATTAAACACTAAACGTAGACTTACCAGGATATCTGACATTAACGTATTAATACTCTACACCACCAGAGATATCAAAGGAATACTATTATTAATTTCCAAACTACCGTAAATAAAGATGTGTGATGTACAGAAAGTGTGCAAAGTAAGTATACTGTAATTGGGATTCTGCATTTGCCCCTGAAGCCCCCTATTTTAACATTGTTGGCAGATTCTCTTTGATGTAACATAATGTACTCAAGGCAGCACTCCAAAAAATGGTCCTTTTATTGTGCCAGATGTGACGTTTCAGCTGTGTGAGTCTTTCTTGCAGGGTTGAGAAAGGCTCACAAAGAGCTGAAACGTCACATCTGGCACAATAAAAGGACTATTTTTTGGAGTGCTGCCTTGATTACATTTTTTGATATCTATGGACCTCATGGGCCAAGGCCTGGTGAGGCGTGCTCCATATTATTCCAACCATTTGATCTGCTAGTGCTGTTATATTTCTATTCATTTATATATATACCAACTGACATACCAACAAATTCCCAGGCATATTTCATTGAATTATTTTAACTGAGGCCAGATATATGAATCATCATATCATTATTGTGAGACATTTTAAAATAAATGCTTAAACGTGGCTTAAATCTATCATGCAAAAGTTTTATTATGGTGCTTTATGCATCATATGAATACTTACCTATATATTTTGAATACACTATGCTCCATCACAAACGATCAGGATGATATGAGGACCTACATTGCAAAGCTTTCTCTATCATTCAGGTACCTATTAGATATATATTTCCACACATCAGGTTCCACTGTAAATGAACATGATGCTGATTGGACATGCACATTGTGTGTTTCAGCCGCAGTGTAAAGCCTCATTCACACGTCAGTGTTTGGTCAGTGATTGTGAGCCAAAAGCAGGAGAAGAGGCTACACAGACATAAAGCTACAAGTACACGACAGTGAAAAACGGACATGTGATGTACATTTTTTTAACGCCCATGAAATGTATATTTTAAGACCAATGGTAGTCTATGGGGTTATTCACATGGCATTTTTTTGACTGTCCTGTGAAAAACGGACATAAAAAATAGAACATGCTCTATCTTGTCCGTTTTTCACTGACAGACTGACCCCATACAACTGAATGGGTCCATTTTAACGTCCGTTTCTCAGAAAGGCATCAGTGAAAAAAACGTCCGTTAAAAATGTCCGTTTTTGGCTACATGCACACGACCGTTGCCTGCCTCCGCGTCCGCTCCTCCTTGAAATGTTGCGTCCGTCAAAAAAAACGGATGACGGACCGTTTTTTTTGACGGATCCGATTTTTATGGCAGATCCATTGTAAAAATGCCTATCCCTGTCCGCAAATGTGAAAAAATAGGACATGCACTATTTTTTTGACGGAATGAAAACACGGATCACGGATGCGGAATAAAAACGGTTGACCATCCGCATTTTTGGACAGACCCATTGAAATGAATGGGGAAACATCCTATACGTGAAAAAAAAATGAAACGGACGCGGAAACAAACAACGGTCGTGTGCATGGGGCCTTTAACGGACATTTTTTTCACGGTCGTGTGCATGTAGCCTAAGGTATAAGGGAAAGATCTGCACCTGTTCTGTGTTTAGAGCCGCACCTGGTTTTGTCTCCCAATCACTGATGGAAATTACTGACTGAACACTAAGGCTGGGAACACACCTAGGCGTTTTTGGTTCAGGCTTTTTTTTGAGCGTTTTTTCCGCGGAAAAAGCGCGTTTTTTTAGGCGTTTTTGTATTTTTGCAACGCGCGTATTGGGGGCGTTTTTTGATTGACAGCTTACAGTTTGCAGAAAAAAAAAATTCCCCACCCAGCAAAGGTGGGTGGAGATTCTGCCTTTCTGCTGGTTTTTACTACAAAAACGCGCGTTCATATGCGCGTTTTTGAAGCGGAAAACGCGCATATTTTCTTATATGCGCATTCCCATGCTTTTCAATGGGTGCAAACGCTTGGGCAAACGCCCCAAAGAAGCTCATGCACAAGCGTTAGCGTTTGGCGTTTTTCAGTGCGTTCAAACGCGCTGTAAAACGCTCAAGTGTGAACCATGTCCATTGGAATACATGGGTTTTCACTTGTTGTGTGTTTTTCAGCGCGTTTGAACGCGCTGAAAAACGCTCAGGTGTGTTCCCAGGGTAACTGTGTGAATGAGGCAGAAGACTGACAGCTATGAGTGGTTCAGCATTGCAGCACGTTTGCAAGACATTTTGACATATCTGATATGCTGCATATTGGTGTTTGATATATGAGTTGATCATGTGATTATATTCACAACCATTTTTTTTTTTTTAAATCTAAATTTTCTTTGCACTGCCATTTTCTCACTTCCATAACTTTATATTTTGGCCTACAAAGCTATATGAGGGCTTGTTTTTAGTGGGACAATTTTTGTGGTACGTACGACTTTTTGAGTACATTTTCGATAACTGATATAATAATTTTTTAAATTGTTTATATATTTTTATATGTAACATTTGGAAAGGGAGGTAGGTGATTTCAACTTTTACTATTTTTTCACTTTTTATTTGATAGCTAATAGCTCCCATAGGGGGCTAGAACCTGGGATTTTTTGATCACATGTCCTATTTACCCTATTAGAGATCTATTAGGGTGAACAGGATTTTTACACTGCCTCATGCACAGAGCAGCAGGAAACTTCACATGGCAGTCCTGGAAGGCTTCAGCAGCGTCCAGGCTGCCATGGTAACCAATCGGAGCCGCACAATTTCACTGTGGGGGCTCCGATCAGAAGGCAGAGGGAGCCACATTCTAGCCTGACAGGTGCCTGAGGGGTTAAATGACAGGGTTTGGTGGGATCGCCGTTCCCCATCATTGTGGCCAGGTGCCGTCTGTTTGATACAGCCAGCACCAGCTGCATGTGGAGCAGGCTCACTACAGCAGCCTACTCCCTACATTCCCTCAACCACAGTGACGTACAGGTGCGTTATAGCGGTTGAAAGGGTTAAATAATAAATGATGAATGATACTGAATCTTTTCTTGTAAAACTATATATACTGTAAATCTGCTCAGCTCATTCGTCTCCATAACATGCTGCCTACAGATTGCACTGCATTTTTCTGATGACAGGTTCCCTTTAATGTAATTCTTTTATTCTACCACCAGATGGCCCAGCTACACTTAAGATGTAGCTTTTACATTTTTTACTTGTGAATTTGTTGTCATCTCACCAAACTTCAAAACAAGTGGAAATCCTATTTTTCACTTCATGCATGTATTTTTTAACTGTGGGTAAATAAAGACAGATCAAACCCAGATAAACATCTAAGCAATGTCTAAGAGTGTTCAATCATAATATATCTTTTCCATTGGTCTTTTCAACATCTTTCAAGTGCAACTCTTTAAGTGCACATACCGAATTATACAAGAATGTAATATTATGGATATGGAATTTACTTGGTCAATAGGCAGTGATGACAATCATCCAATTCTCTCCTCTCCAGGTATGTCTGCATAAACTGCTGCACCCAACTTTTCCAGAGTCTGATATTGTCCACCTCCCTCATCTTTCCTTCTCATTCTCTGGTATGTCTGCATTGAACCTAACTGCTGCACCCAACTTTTCCAGAGTCTGATATTGTCCACCTCCCTCATCTTTCCTTCTCATTCCCTGGTATGTCTGCATTGAACTTTAATGTCTTTTTCCCTGCTGGATTTATGGAGTATTTCCCTGCTGGATTTATGGAGCTTGTACTATTTCACCCTGAGTGGTATAAATCTAAGTCCTTGGGTCTTTTCAGACCTTAGCCTTTTCAACATCTTTTAAGTGCAACTCTTTAAATGCACATACCGAATTATACCAGAATGTAACCAGAAGGGGACCAAAGGTAATTACAGAAATAGTTAATACAAACAATGTTTCAATCTTTCATCTTACTGTTCCCACTTTTCCAAAACCTCCTGAAATACCCCCACATCCATTCACCCAGCAATGAACTATTCATCTCTCCCTCCATCTTACCATCTCATCTGGCCATTTGCACAAACCTGTTTGGCAACATAAAACACTTCCTTCCAAAACATACACAGATACCCCCTGCCCTCTCTTATTCTCACCTACTAACACTTTCTCTGCTTCTCCTTATTGCTGGTGATATCTCTCCAAATCCAGACACCTGCTCCTACAGCCCAACTCCACTGCCACCCTCAATCACGCTTACTTCATTTGAGGTACACTCTGTTCACATCTTCTCTCCCTCCAACCTCCAAGTAGTCATTTACGGCCCCCCAGGCCTAGCCACTATCTTTCTTGACTACTTTAACAACTGGCTCCTACTCTTTCTTTCTGCTGACATCCCTACTATCATCATGGGTGACTTTAACATCCCCATTGACACCAGCCACTCAGCCACCTCTAAACTCCTATTACTCTCTTCATTCTCAGCCTCTCACAGTGGTGGACACACTAACACCACCTGCCCCCCCCCCCCCACACACACACACACACACCAGCAGGAACCTTAAACATCTTGACTTTCGCTTGCTTTCTGACTCTCTTCTACCACTCTCTACCATTTGTTCCCATCCCACCTCATCCCTGACCTCACCACAGTGTATATCCGAGCCCTAACTCATCTCTTCAACCTATCACTACAGGGAGTGCAGAATTATTAGGCAAATGAGTATTTTGACCACATCATCCTCTTTATGCATGTTGTCTTACTCCAAGCTGTATAGGCTCGAAAGCCTACTACCAATTAAGCATATTAGGTGATGTGCATCTCTGTAATGAGAAGGGGTGTGGTCTAATGACATCAACACCCTATATCAGGTGTGCATAATTATTAGGCAACTTCCTTTCCTTTGGCAAAATGGGTCAAAAGAAGGACTTGACAGGCTCAGAAAAGTCAAAAATAGTGAGATATCTTGCAGAGGGATGCAGCACTCTTAAAATTGCAAAGCTTCTGAAGCGTGATCATCGAACAATCAAGCGTTTCATTCAAAATAGTCAACAGGGTCGCAAGAAGCGTGTGGAAAAACCAAGGCGCAAAATAACTGCCCATGAACTGAGAAAAGTCAAGCGTGCAGCTGCCAAGATGCCACTTGCCACCAGTTTGGCCATATTTCAGAGCTGCAACATCACTGGAGTACCCAAAAGCACAAGGTGTGCAATACTCAGAGACATGGCCAAGGTAAGAAAGGCTGAAATACGACCACCACTGAACAAGACACACAAGCTGAAACGTCAAGACTGGGCCAAGAAATATCTCAAGACTGATTTTTCTAAGGTTTTATGGACTGATGAAATGAGAGTGAGTCTTGATGGGCCAGATGGATGGGCCCGTGGCTGGATTGGTAAAGGGCAGAGAGCTCCAGTCCGACTCAGACGCCAGCAAGGTGGAGGTGGAGTACTTGTTTGGGCTGGTATCATCAAAGATGAGCTTGTGGGGCCTTTTCGGGTTGAGGATGGAGTCCAGCTCAACTGTCAGTCCTACTGCCAGTTTCTGGAAGACACCTTCTTCAAGCAGTGGTACAGGAAGAAGTCTGCATCCTTCAAGAAAAACATGATTTTCATGCAGGACAATGCTCCATCACACGCGTCCAAGTACTCCACTGTGTGGCTGGCAAGAAAGGGTATAAAAGAAGAAAATCTAATGACATGGCCTCCTTGTTCACCTGATCTGAACCCCATTGAGAACCTGTGGTCCATCATCAAATGTGAGATTTACAAGGAGGGAAAACAGTACACCTCTCTGAACAGTGTCTGGGAGGCTGTGGTTGCTGCTGCACGCAATGTTGATGGTGAACAGATCAAAACACTGACAGAATCCATGGATGGCAGGCTTTTGAGTGTCCTTGCAAAGAAAGGTGGCTATATTAGTCACTGATTTGTTTTTGTTTTGTTTTTGAATGTCAGAAATGTATATTTGTGAATGTTGAGATGTTATATTGGTTTCACTGTTAAAAATAAATAATTAAAATGGGTATATATTTGTTTTTTGTTAAGTTGCCTAATAATTATGCACAGTAATAGTCACCTGCACACACAGATATCCCCCTAAAATAGCTAAAACTAAAAACAAACTAAAAACTACTTCCAAAAATATTCAGCTTTGATATTAATGAGTTTTTTGGGTTCATTGAGAACATGGTTGTTGTTCAATAATAAAATTAATCCTCAAAAATGCAACTTGCCTAATAATTCTGCACTCCCTGTAATCTCTGGTGTCTTCTCCTCTGGTTTTAAACATGTTACCATTACACCCATTCTCAAAAAGCCTTCACTTGACCCATCTTCTTTGTCCAGTTATCACCCCATATCACTTCTTCCATATGCCTCAAAGCTACTTGAACAACATGTCTATTCTGAACTGTCCTCTCACTTCTCCTCCTGCTCCCTCTTTGACCGCCTACAATCTGGCTTCCGACCCCACCACTTAACTGAGACTACCCTTACCAAAGTCAACAATGACCTACTAACAGCCAAAAACATTACTCTGTCCTCCTTCTCCTTGACATGTCCTCTGCATTTGACACTGTCGACGACTCCCTACTGTTACAAACTCCCTCATCTCTTGGCATCACTGACCTGGACCTCTCCTGGATCACATCATACCTCACAGAGCGGACGTTTAGCGTCTCCCACTCTCACACCACCTCCTCGTCTCATTCCCTCTCTGTTGGTGTCCCACAAGGCTCTGTCCTAGGACCCCTGCTCTTCTCTATCTACACTTTTGGCCTGGGACAGCTCATAGAGTCCCATGGCTTTCAGTATCACTTTTATGCTGACAACAGACAAATCTACCTCTCTGGTCCAGACATCACTACCTTATTATCCAGAATCCCACAATGCCTATCTTCTATATCCTCCTTCTTCTCCTTGCTTTCTAAAACTTAAAATGGATAAAACAGAATTCATCATCTTTCATCTTGCTCAACCCCCCCCCCCCCCCATCAGACCTATCTATCACAATCACTGGCTGCACACTCGCCCCAGTCAACCAAGTCTCACAAGATCTCCTTCTCTCCTATACTCTTATCACCTCTTCCCACAATTGCCTCCAAGATTTCTCCGCCGTATCCCCCATCCTCTGGAACTCGCTACCCCAACATATCAGACTCTCACCTACAGTGGAATCCTTCAAAAGAAACCTGAAAACCCACCTCTTCAGACAAGCCTACAACCAGTGACCCTGCTGCCTCTATACTGCCATGACCAACTTTACCCTTTACCTACTGTGAGTTTATAACTCGTCTTGTTCATGCTTAGTGCAATTGTCTGTATTATGTATGTATACCCCTTTTCATATGTACAGCGCTATGGAATGAATGGCGCTTTAATAATAAATAATAATAATATTAATCTCCGTACTACATAGCAGCTGCAGGTGAAATGTCTGATATTGTTATAGTGTCTATATTTACTGTGAAAAAACTCTGTAAAACAACCCAAAACTGCAAAAAAAAAAAAAATAGGGATGGAACTCAGTCAGATACTATGTACCAGACACAAAAAGTACATTTAATTACATCAGCACTGGTTAGGAAGAAAAAAAAAGGAGGAAGCAGCACAAAAAAATTAAGTGATGCAAGCAGTGTCGGACTGGGGAGCCTGGGGCCCAACAGTAAAATTTATTTTGGGGACCCACTGTAAACCTACATGTAAATATTATCTGCTCACACAGCACAGCAGTAGCAAGACGATACATGATGACTACAGGGGTCCTTTTAGTGCATTTCAGAGGTCAGGTCCCTGGTGAAAGAGTATACTGGCTGGCCTGCTTCTGTACCCAGATGTTTTCCACCACCTGATGTGTGTATAATAAAAACTGGGTAATTTGTTAAATAATATACCCAGTTTTTATACAAGCATAGGCTGGTATCTGTATATAGTGCAGGTAGTCTACTGTGCCATGTGCCACTTGTACAGGGGGTGGGGGACTATGGGCCCAACTTGATCAGGGGCCGAACTTGCTCAGGGGCCCCACTGGGGTTTCACCTGTTCCCCTGTAGGCCAGTTCGGACGTGGATGCAAGCATCTTTACAAACGGAGTCCCAAAAAAAAAAGTTCAAAAAGTATCAGAATAAGGCTCTGTTCAAATATAAATAGTAGTTTTGATTTATAATAAAAACCATGATGCAGTGCCAAATCACATGAATGACACCAACTGCCAGACCCCACTGACCGACTTATTTATTGTTTTGCAGGAAAAAAACTGTACTTTGCAAATCTGGTCTTTTTGGGGGCGCACTCAGAATAGTTAATATGGGTCAGTGTCTTTCATGCAAAGTTGTGTACCTAAAGACTACGGTATATACACCTTTAGGGGACATTTTTTAAAATTATTATTATTATTGCATTGTACTCATTTCAGATAAAAAATAATTTTTCTGTCTTTGTGCAGCCTTCTCTAGTAAAAGGATCAGAATTTTCACTTTGTTCCATTAGACAGCTCAGCTGATAGCTGTCACGGTGTGGTGTGGGGAATACACTCGACACCAAACACAGGAGGGAGGGGGGGGTACTAGGCCTGGAAACTAGGGCAAAGGGAAAAGGTAACCACCGGGTAAGTCCCTAAACCGTTCCCTGACTGCTAACAGTATGAACAGACCTCGATGGTAGGAATGTTCATACGCCGGAGCCTAAGGCCCTGTCTCACCCTACAGGGCCCTGGAAACAGAGGGACCGTGTCACTGGAGGGACCGTGACAGTACCCCTCTTATCCGGATGAGCTTTGTGGAAGGCTTTTACTAGACGACTAGCATTGACGTTGCCGCTGGAACCTACCTCCTCTCCTCTGGTCCATACCTCCTCCAGCGAGATACTGGAGGGATCTACGGTGAACTCGAGAGTCCACTATCCTGGCGATCTGAAATTCACGATTACCGTCCACCATGACAGGGGGGGAGGCAAGGAGGACGGTTCAACGGGTTCGACATATCTCTTCAAATCGACTTATGGAACACATTATGAATTTTCAAAGCCTGAGGAAGTTCAAGACGAAAGGCTACCAGGTTAATAATGGCAGTGATCTTATATGGTCCAATAAACCTTGGACCAACTTCCAGGAAGGTACTTTCAACTTAATGTTTCTTGTGGACAGCAACACAGAATCACCCACTCTCAGGTCCGGACCATTCATACATCTCCTGTCAGGCACATGCTTATACTTGTTGCGCATTTTTTCCATATTATTTTGAATTATCCACTAAATAGATAACAAAGAAGAGGAAAATCGTTGCTCGTCCAGTATACCAGAAGTCTCCGTGTCAGAAAAAGTGCCAAATTGCAGGTGGAACCCATATGCCCCAAAAAACTGCGACTTATCAGTGGACTCCTGTCTACGGTTATTTATGGCAAACTAGGCTAAGAACAAAAATGAAGACCATTCTTCCTGGTTCCCGGAGACAAAACATCTCAAATAGGTCTCCAGATTCTGGTTAGTGCGTTCAGTCTGTCCGTTCAACTGAGGATAAAATGCCGAACAGAAGGAAAATTGTACGCCCAGACGAGTACAGAACACCTTCCAGAATTTGGAAATAGACACCACATCAGAAGGAATACCATGTAATTTCACGATACTGTTGACAAAGACTTGTGCAAGAGTTTTAGCATTAGGTAGACCAGGCAATGCTTTAAAGTGCAACCCTGGCCACCAGAATCTACGAGAGATGAGATCAACAGTGGATCAGTTCCCAGGATGACCTGTAAGAATCGTACAGTGATGTACTTTAAACACATTGTGACTTAATTCAGAATGAACAAACAACTTCCCCGGAGGACAAGAATCCAGAGCATCTCCCTGGGCCTCCATCACCTCTGCCTCAAGGTCAGGATATAGGGCAGATATAACTACCCCCTCAGACAATATCGGACCCGGCTCTTCCGAATCTAACCCCCCTCCCCCACCCCAGGGAAGCTTTGTGACAAATCATCAGCCTTGACATTCTTGACCCCAGGGTGATAGGTGACAATGAAATTAAATCTGGTAAAAAAGAACGACCATCTGGCCTGTCTTGGGTTCAGTTGTTTAGCCGACTCCAAGTAAGCCAGATATTTGTGATCGGTAAACACAGTAATAGGATGAATTCCTCCAACCAATGATGCCACTACTCAAAAGACAACTTGATGGCCAGCAACTCTCGATTACCCACGTCATCATTTCTCTCTGCGTCCGAGGTTTCTTAGAGAAAAATGCACATGGGTGCCATTTACTGGCTGAAGGACCTTGCTACAAGACTGCTTCTACACCTACCTCAGATGCGTCAACCCCCACAATGAATGGCTGTGACCCTTCCATTTGCACCAGTATAGGAGCAGAAGAAAACATTCACCACTGAGAAAGCTTGTAATGCCGCATCACACCAGGTTGAGACATCTAAACCCTTCCTAATCATGTCCGTTAAAGGTTTAACCACAGATGAGTAGTTCAAAATGAATTTACGGTTGTAGTTGGTAAACCCAAAAACCACATAAGCGCTTCCAAATTCTCGGGTCGATCCCAGTCCAAAACAGTACAGACCTTCTCTGGATCCATACGAACACCTGAAGGTGAGAGCAGATAACCCAGGAATTGTACTTCCTGAACTGCAAATACACACTTCTCCATCTTAGCATACAATTTATTCATGTGATCCTGATGAGTCTCCATGTCTGGAGAATAAATTAGTATGTCATCCAGATACACAACAATTAACCTCCCCACCGGTTGATGAAAGATATCATTAAGAAAATGCTGGAAAACCACAGGAGCATTAGTTAATCCAAACAGCATGACCAGATTCTCAAAATGGGTATTAAAAGCCGTCTTCCATTCAACCCCTCCCTTGATCCTGACCAGATTATATGTTCCCCTTAAATCCAACTTGGAGAACACCTTGGCACCAACAATCTGGTGCCAGGAATCAAAGGAAGGGGATACGGATCACGGACCATAATCCGATTGAGCTCACAGAAGTCCAGACATAGCCTAAGAGTTCCGTCTTTCTTCTTTACAAAGAAAAACCTTGCCGCCACTGGGGACTTGGAAGGTCTAATATGACCCTTAGACAAACTCTCAGCAATATATCCTCGCATAGCCGTTATTTCGGATTCAGAAAGGTTATATAGCCTAGATTTGGGCAACTTCGCTCCGGGAATAAGATTGATAGGACAATCATATTCCTGATGTGGGGGTAACCCCTGGCAACCACTCTCAGAGAATACATCAGAAAATCTGAAATGAAGAAGTGAAAAGCATTAGTGGTCAAGACAGAAAGAGATATATTAAGGCAGTTGTCCATGCAATAATTATTCCAATCGAGAATCTGTCTTGCTTGCCAGTCAATGGTAGGATTATGTTTGCTCAGCCACCGAAATATTTTTCTCTAATGCACTTGTTGTCAGCCCATGCATACGGACAAACTGACCATCTGCTAGGTTAACCCCTGCCCCACTGTCAATGAACACCTCAATTCCCACAGGTTTGGACTCTAGCACCACCTCGGCAGACAGGAGAAATTGGCTACTACCAGTAAATGACAAAAGTAAGTTCTCTTGACTCCCCACCCACACCACCAAGTGTAAGATGAGAATTAGAATTTTTTTTTATTTTGTTTTCACCTTGCCGCTGAACGTAAGGACAAACATTAACAAAATGTCCACTTTTTCCACAGAAAAAACATACTCCCTTCTTATGACTAAGGCTCTTGCAAGTAGGTCCATGGGTAGCTCCCACTAACTGCATAGGTTCTTCACTAGGCATAAACTCAGGAATCTCTTCACCCAGAGTGTCAGAGGAAGCCTCCATATTATATGATAGTTCGTCCTGAGATTGAGGGACCTTAGATCTCTCTCTCAGGCGTCTATCTATATGTACGGCAAGGGACATAGCTGCTTTCAATGATTTGGGATTTTCGTGAAATACCAACGTGTCCTGTAGCTTCTCGGATAATCCCTGGAAAAATTGGCTATGGAGGGCTGGATCATTCTACTCCGTATCTGTAGCCTCATCTCCTAAATTTAGAGCAATGAATTTCTGCAGAACACTTTCCCTGCCGTAAACCAGGTAACTTGGTCTTGGCCAGGGAGATCTGATCCGGGTCATTATAAATAAGACCCAGAGCTCTGAAAATTTCTTCTACCGACCGGAGGAACAGTGATCCAGTCGGTAGAGAAAAAGCCCACAACTGAGTGTCCCCTTTAAGCAACAAAATGGTAATACCAACTCTTTGACTCTCATACCCAGATGAAAGCGGACGTAATTTAAAGTACAATTTACACGACTCTCTGAACCGAATGAAATTATCTCTTCCCCCCGAAAATCGGTCCGGAAGTGCAACCTTAGGTTCAGGACAGGCCTGTTAACTACTAGCAGCCTGTGATCCCTGGATCTGCGTGCGGAGGTCAGCTACCTCCAAAGAAAGACCCTGCAATTGTCCAGCCAGTGTAGCAATGGGGTCCATCGCCTCACTGACACAAACAAAAATGACGGTTTGAGGTGGTTGATAATGTCACGGTGTGTTGTGGGGAATACACTCCACACCAAACACAGGAGGGAGGTGGGATAGGTACTAGCCCTGGAAACTAGGGAAAAGGTCACCACCTGATAAGTCCCTAAACCGTGCCCTGAATGTTAACAGTATGAACAGACCTTGATGGTAGGAATGTTCATACACCAGAGCCTAAGGCCCTGTCTCACCCTATAGAGCCCAGGAAACAGAGTCAGGACAACAGGTGACCTGTTTCTTCCCAGCTGAAGGAACAGGGGACCCCCTCAGATCTAATAACAAAAGGGAAAGGTAAAACCACAAATAAACAAGGAAGAAATGACACTTAACTCTGAAGTATGCGGACAAGCAGGAATTTAGAGAACCAACACCAGCGCTTCCACAGCCAAAAGGAGCTATCAACTGCATAGCCTGATGGATGAGGCCAGACTAAACAGGAGTTGGAATGACCACTTAATCTACACCTGAGACAAGGTGTGGTCATGACAAGCAACAATACTGAACAAAATGAAACCAAAGGGACTGTCGGATAACATCACATTCAACCAGTCTCTTAGATCTTCTGACCCCTGTCACTGGAGGGACCGTGACAATAGCTCCTGATCGCTGACCTTAAAAACACCTATTATAGCTTAACTCCTATCTTAATGATAAAAATGTGTCTTAAATAAGTGTTTATGACCTTTTAGTAATTTAGAGATAAGGTTTATTAGTTGACCTACACAAAGTGAAAATAAAAAGTATGTTCACACAGCTAGAAAAACAGTTAACCCTTTATGACAAAACGGCTCAATATTTTTAATAAAGATAAATTGGAAAAATTATTTTTAGCCCAAAATGAGTAAAATACTATTATAAAAAAAATCTCCAAAGGTGTACATAGCTTTTAGGCACACAATTTTGCATGAACGACACTGGCCCATATTAACTATTGTGGGTGCACCTCGATGGTGTAATTTGCGCCAACATGTGAGCAATTTGGTGCATCTAAGTTTATAGACGTTATCTATGCCTACCCCAGAAGGGGGAACGGTTTCATGGAAAATGGGTGTGACTTGGCAGGAAAAGGTTACATGGCCTGAGATGTAACTTTTTGGGCCATGATTGCGCCAAATTCTAGCATAAGATTATTTTTCTAAGTAAGCAAACCAATAGTTTGTATATTTACACAAAAGTGTCTAGTTATGTTCTATGTTTATCATCTTGTCTGAGACCTGTAATATCTTGTGCAGGTCTTGACAGTTTGTTTAATTTTACGGCATCTATATTATTACCAAATCTGCCCCTTTGTATGCAGCTGTCCTTCATATTATCTGGCACTGAATACTCATCTGTCAGTACAGATGAAAACTATCTGGTTAAGGTCTCTGCTCTCTCTTTGTCCTCTGAATTTTTTTAAATTTATTTAGAGGGAACTACCTCCATTCACAAAAGAGACACAGGGGGACCTCCATTCTTGTGATCGCTGAGAGTCCCAATGGCTGAAAGCCCAGCGATTCGACACTGATCTCCTTCTGGTGGTTACGAGATAAGTGTCATCTATGGTAAAACCTGTTTAATGGTTTGTGACCTAATGACTGCGCAGAAGCACGCAAGCCTGTTATGATGATGCACAGTGGCACATTTTAGCTGGTCTCAGATCAATAATTCTGTACCAGTGTACCAGACACTTCAGCGAGACACACGTCAACAACCTTTTTTATTTTCACACACATGTAAAATATAAGCCAATCAAAATAGTGTGTTAAAAGTTAGAACAAAAAAGGTCAAGTTCAATTAAGATGCAATAATAGCTTGAACACAGGGGGCAATCCTCGGCCACAATAAAAATCGGAGATGTGTGTTCAAACAGTGATAAAAAATTTAGTTGCAGAATGGGGTGCTGCAAAATTGACTAGGTTGAGACAAGCCCATTATGAGGCTAGGTCCCAATAATATTTAAAAGACTCCTTTTGTATTAGGAGATCAAGAATTTTGTTGGGACATTGCTCTGCCTCCACTACCCTCCAATAAACTGTAGCTCCTAAAGTAAGACCAGATAAAGAACAATTGATAAAGACTGTTTTAAAGCCATTCAAGTGGTAAAGTTTGATTGTCTTTAATAACTGACCTCCTAAAATTACCATATTTTTTGCTTTTTAAGACACAATTGATAAGATTCACCTAACTTTTAGAGAGATAAGACACCCATATGAGACCATAACGGAAGTGCTAACTAGTATTCGCTTTCTAAGATGCACTGACGTTTTCCCCCACTTTTGGGGGAAAAAAGTGTGTCTTATAAAGAGAAAAATATAGTATGTGTAAACCTTACGTTTCCAAAATACAGCAAATTCTATTTTCTGTTTTTACTTAGAGTTTTATGAGCTCTTATGAAGTTTTATGAACTCTTACAAAGAACATAAAAGGGCCCAAAATTAACAATTTGGTCACTTGCCACCAACAACTTTTACATTATGTCCTTCACAAATAATGCATAATTCATAATGTAACACTTTATTATTAAAAAATAAAATAAAAATTATATATATGTATATATATATATATATATATATATATATATTTATTTTTATTGCGTTTAGCCCCTTCCTGCTCAGCTCCGTAATAGTATGTTAAGGGTTAATTATGGTACATTGACGGCATGGGCTCAGGGCCGATCTTGTGCTAACACTTGCTAATGCCAGCTATATTATGCAGTTTGCAACCAGCCTTCACTGTTGGGATCAGAGGAAACTCAGATCCAGCCATTTAACCCCTTAAATGTAGAGTTGAGCGGACACTTGGAAGTTCTGGTTCGCCAAGTTCGGCCGAACTTCCCTGCAAAATTCGGGTTCGGGACCCGATTTGACCCCGAACCTGAACCCCATTGAAGTCGAAGGGGACCCGAACTTTGGGGCACTAAAAGAGTCATGGAAAGGGCTAGATGGCTACAAAAGGCAGCAAAATGTGGGTAGGAGCATGACAAGTGCACTGGAAACAAATGTGGATAGTGAAATGATTGAAATAAAATAAATAAAAATTAAAAATAATAATCTTGAACTAGGAGTAGTGTTGAGTGCGAATATTCGAATAGCGAATTTTAATCTCTAATATCGCAACTTTGAGAATTTGCGAATATTTCGAATATAGTGATATATATTCGTAAAAACGAATATTCGTCAAATTTTTTTTTTCATCTGAACCCATTACCTGCCTGCTTCTTGCTTGTGGGCCAATGTGAAAAGGCTGCAATATCTAGTGAATTAGAATATTCTTAATTATTTAATATAGTTTATGTTATGAGAAAAATCGGTAATTAATAGAATTATAGAATATAGTGCTATATTCGTGAATTACGAATATAGTGCTATATTCTACATATTTGACAATTCTACCAAGCCATGCCAAACCAATAGGAAAGTTGCTTAACGCCCTTACGCGATTCGATTAACGCACATATTTAATTGAAGATTTATTGCATAACATAAACTATATTAAATAATGAAGAAAATTCTAAATCAGTAATGACTCATTACTGATTTAGAATATTCTTCATTATTTAATATAGTTTATGTTTTGCGAAAAATCGTGTAATTAAATATGCGCATTAATCGAATCGCGTAAGGGCGTTAGGCAACACTAGCCATTAGTAGGCATGGCTGTGATGGCTTCTAAGGGCACACTAGTTAAACGCTTGCCCTGCAGCCTTTCAACAAGCGCAATTAAATCGCCGAACACCGTACTCAAACTTTTACAGAAATGTTTGGGTTCGGGTACCAAAAACCCTACTGTACGAACTTTACAGTTTGGGTTCGCTCAACCCTACTTAGATGCCATAGTCAATGCTGACTGCAGCATGTAATTGTTTATTAGAGGAATGGGGCTCTTTCTCTTACCCTAATTGCCCCTATATCATGATTGTGGAGTGGAGAGAGTTTGCCATGGTAGCCAAGGGCCTAGTAATGGCCTACAGGGCTGTTATGCATGGATTTTTTTTGGCATTCTATAAATTTTACTGTAACTACAGAAGTATTGCAGTGTATTATATGAGTGATCTTTGGATTGCAGATTTAAATTCCCCATTTCAGAAAAAAAAATTACTATAAGAATTTTTTCTAAAAAAAATAAAAAATGTCAAGCTGGCGGTCTGTGCCTGCCGCTGTCTTGCTGCCCCGGGTAGGCGTGGGCATTATTCTACTCTCCCTGTGATTTTTGGAGGGCAGATTTTGCTGTATTGGTTTTCAGGTACCATGTCACATTCTAAGAGATATTTATGAAGTGGAAAACCCCAAGAAGTAACCCCTTTTTGGAAACTACACTCCTCGAGAATTTTTTTGAAGGGTGTACTGACCACTTTGACCCCACAGAAGTTTCATGGAATTTAGGAACACTTGGCTGTTAAAATGAAAAACTTAATTTTTTCCAAAAAATATTGCCTCATGCACACGAGCGTGTGTGTCCCATGACTGCAAATAGCGGTCCATAATGCATGGACACCATCCGTGTGCACTCCATTTGCGGATGCGGACCCATTGACTTTAATAAGCACTTAGCCCCAGATTTTCATTTTCACAAGGGGTAATATGAAAAAAAGGACCTCACAATTTGTTACGCAATTTCAACTGAATACGGTAGAACAACATATGTTATCATAAACTGCTGTATGGGGACACCGCAGGATTTAGAAGGGAAAGCACAATGGGGGTCATTTATTAAAGAGGACCTTTCACCTGAAAATGCATGCGAAACTGAAGACATACCCCTCCTTGCCTGTCCCCCGTGGTGCTTATTCAGCTCTTCTTTTTTCAATATGTGCCCCCGTTTGTCCGCAGTGCCCCCCGCAATATCTCCCGCTGTGTATGCTAATGAGCCATTCGGCTCAACTGGGCGGGCCTGCAAAAGTTCTCCCGGGCGTGTCTTTCTTCTCCCTGGCACGGAGCGCATCCAATCAGTGCGCTCCGCTCTTAGCCAGGGAGAAGAAGCTCCAGTTCTCGCGAGAACAGGAGCAATTTCATTCATCCTGCTGCCGGTGCCATCTTGGATTCCCGCGGCGAGCAGCGTCAGAGGCGGAAGCAGGATGGATGAAATTGTTCCTGTTCTCGCGAGAACTGGAGCTTCTTCTCCCTGGCTAAGAGCGGAGCACGTTAGTGGATGCGCTCCGTGCCAGGAGAAGACAGACACGCCCAGAGCACTTTTGCAGGCCCGCCCAGTTGAGCCGAATGGCTCATTAGCATACACGGCGGGAGTTATTGCAGGGGGCACCGCGGACAAACAGGGGCACATATTGAAAAAAGAAGAGCTGATTAAGCACCACGGGGGACAGGCAAGTAAGGGTATGTCTTCAGTTTCACATGCATTTTCAGGTGAAAGGTCCTCTTTAAACAGAAATACACCTAAATTAGGCGTATTTCTTGTGGAGATTGCGGTGCAAAGATCCTTTGCACCGAAATCTGTGACTTCTCCCTGCTCATGCCAGTTCTAAAAAAGTGGGTGCGGCATGCGCGGGGACATGCCGGAAGGCCGCCTCATTCATGTTTTCTACACCTGTTAGTAGCAGTCGGGCCCCTGCAGGTGATTGTGAAGGCGCGTGTGGGAAAGAGGGCTAACTGCAGGATGAGAATTCTCATCCTAATGTGGGAAGGGCCCACTATTTAGGACGAGTATTCTTGTCCTGTGTCGTCAAGGAGTTAAACACATTTTAAAGAACTTTTGCTGGTTATTTTTCATTTTCCATGCCGATATTCATAGACAAAGAGGACCTTTCATGGGTTCTGACATTACAATATCAATACCTAGCATTGTAGGGGATGTTTACTAGATGTCACATTGCAAATTTTTTTTCGTGATATGCTGCTCCGTTGGGGCACTGTGTGACCAATTCTGTTTTGCCGCTCTTTATGCTAATCGATAGCATCAGTACAGGGAGGAAGAGATGGCCACGTTTCTCAGTGGGCATCTCCTTCTCACAGGCTGTGAGCTGCCCAATTACAGCAGATCGCGTCACAGCCATTGAGAAAAAACAGCTCACCTTCCCATTGGCTGTAACGCAGTCCACTATGATTGAACAGCTTGCAGTCAGGGAGAAGGAGACGCTCCCCTGAGAAACGCGGCTATCTCTTCCTCCCTGTACCAATGCTATTGATTAGCAAACAGAACAGGGGGGCAGAGTGCCTCAATGGAGAAGTGTATCATTAAAAAAATTAGCAATATGACATCTAGTAAACATGCCCTACAGTGCGAGGTATTGATATTGTAAGCCTAATAGTAGGTGCCTCTTCTTGCTCTGTACAGATCGCTTTACTGCAGTTATCTTAGTATCATTACAAGCAGGTTTAGAATAACAGATATCACCTATGGGTACAGATAACATAGGATTCTCGATTCCCAATAGGTAATTATCAAAGCTTATCTCATCTTACCTTGTACAATGACCTCTGCATAAGTCACAGAACATGCCTAGAAAGCTCTCCTATAGAAGTTAATGTGGTCAGCTCCTGTCTATTGTGTCTATGGCCCATGCGGCTGCCATAGAGCAATTTTCTTAATGCTTTGTAAATGCTATTAAGAACAGCTCAGGCAGGATGGCTGCCCCCATAATCATGTTTAGGAAACAATAAATACATTTACAATCAGAAAATAAAATCAGATTATAAAAGAAATGTTTTGCTATCTGGTTTTAACTGGCAGAAATTTTTTTGGTGACAGTTCATTTATATAATGATGGACTATCCTCAGAATAGGTCATTCACAACCGATTGGAGGGGGTCCGGTCTTTTTAATGGGACAACCCATTTAAATCATGAACATGAGCATTCTAAAAGGGGTTTCAGGTAAAAAAAAAATGTTTATCAAGTGCCTGCAGAATGGCTCTGAAACAGAAGATTGATACTTATCTGCTCCCAACCGCTCTGGTCCTCTGATCTCTCTCCACCTTCCAGTCCCCATGCTGTTTACATCCAGCTGGCTATGGGAATGGTCACAAGCATGGCTCCAGCCAATGACTCAATTCAGCAGTGTTGTGGTCACAGGCAGCACGTCAGAATTGTTGTGGTCACAGCTGAATCCAGTCGTTGGCTTGCGCAGTGCATGTGACCATGCCCATAGCCATCCGGATGTAAACAGCGCAGGGACCTACAGACGGTGAGTGCGGAGAACCATAGCAGCGTGGAGCAGGTAAGTATGAATCTTGTGTTTCAGGAACATGATGCAGGCACTTGATAAAAAAAAAAAAATAGCACCAGAAAACCCCCTTAAATTATTTGAGGATAACTGGAAAGTAAGCAACTTCTTAAAGAAAAAAAAGTACTTAATAAAAGTGATCAGTTACATCCCACAATTCTAATAAACACCCACTCACATAATTAAATGAAAACGATTCCACTGGCTGTACAAAATGATGAATGGGAACAATATAAATCTATTGAATGAAACAGTAGAATCATTATTCTTTAAGTACATAATATAAAAACACATGCAAAGCAAATCAAAGTAATAATCATGTCACTGTACTTAACTAGTACAAGATCAGGCCATTTAACCCCCCAACCAGGCACATTACTTTGTTTGTTTGTTTGTTTGTTTGTTTGTTTTTAGTATAACTTTTTTTTCCATTCAGTAATTTTTTTTTCATTCCATAATATAATAATAATAATCTTTATTTATATAGCGCCAACATGTGTCACAGCACTTTACATTTCAGGAGTTCATGAATCTGACATGTGTCACTATATGTGGTAATAACTTTGGAACACTTTTACTTATCTAAGCCATTTTGAAATAGTTTTCTCGTAACACATTTCTAAATTAGAATTTTAATACTTTTAAAACGAATAGTAATTCCTCATAAATTAGTTATCAATCAATATTCCCCATATGTCTGCTTTATGTTGGCATCATTTTGTAAATGTGATTTTAGTTCTTTAGGATGTTAAAAGGCTTAGAAGTTTAGAAGCCGTTTTTTTAATTTTCAACAAAATTTCCAAAACCATTTTTTTAAGCACCAATACAGTTCTAACGTGATTTTGATGGGCTTACATAATGGAAACTACCCATAAATGACTCCATTTTAGAAACTACACCCCTGAAATTATTCAAAACTGATGTTACAAACTTTGTTAACCCTTGAGGTGTTCCACAAGAGTTAAAGGAAAATGGAGGTGAAATGTCAAAATTTAACTTTTTTTACTGATGTACCCCTACAGTTGAAACCCTCAAAAAGTGACCCTATTTTGGAAAATACACCCCTTAAAGAATATATTAAGGGGGAGGGGGTGTACTGAGCACTTTGGCCCCCTAAGCGTTTTACAGAATTTGGAAAACACTTTGTTATGAAAAATTGCTTTTTCGTTGCTTTAGCCCCAATTTTCTCATTTTCACAAGGGGTAACAGGAAAAAAAGCAGCCCATAGTTTGTTACCCATTTTTTCCTGAATATGGCAACATCCCATATGTGGTGGTAAACTGCTGTGGCAGGACTCAGAACGGAAGGAGCGCCAAATGGCTTTTGCAGCCCAGATTTTGATGGATTGGTTTATGGGTGATTGTCTTATGTGGGGGCTCATTTTTTGTGGGATTAGGTGATGTTTCTATTGGTACCCTTTTGAGGTACATAAGACTTTTTGATCGCTTGGTATTACACTTTTTGTGAGGCAAGGTGAAAAAATTTTTAAAATTCAGCATTTACCTGAGGGAGCATATAATTTGATATTTTTATAGAGCAGGTTGTTACGGACGTGGCGATACCCAATATGTCTATCATTTCTATTTTTGTTAAGTTTTACACAGTGAAAGCCTTTGTGAACAGAATAAAATCTTGTTTTTGTGTTGCCATTTTCTGAGAGCCATAGTTTTTTTTATTTTTTTGGTCGATTGTCTTAGGTAGGGTCTCATTTTTGTGAGATGAGATGACGGTTTCATTGGTACCATTTTGGGGTACATAAGACTTTTTGATTGCTTTTGATCGTATTACATTTTTTGTGAGGCAAGGTGACCAGAAAATGGCTGTTTTGGCACAGTTTTACCGTATTCACCTGACGGGGTGGATCATGTAATATTTTTATAAAGCCGGTCGATACGGACACAGTGATACCTGATATGTCTATTTTTCTCTTTTTCCCATTTTTTTAAACTTTATTTTGGAAAAGGACACTTTTTTACTTGAAACGTTCAATTTTTTTGTAAAACTTTATTTTTTCAACTTCTTTTTTCACTTTATTTTTTGTCCCACTCTGGGACTTCAACTTTTGGAGGTCTGATCCCCTTTACAATGCATTAGAATACTTCTGTATTGTAATGCATTGGCTGTAAGTGTATTACACACTGTAATACACTTACAGCTTCCTGCCTGTGAGATCCAGGGGCTGGATCTCACAGGCTGACACGGATGGCAGCCACGATGCCTAAGGAAGGCATTGGGCTGCCGTCCAAGCCATCGGGTCCCAGTCACAGCAGCTTGGGGACCCGATGGACACCCCGCACTGGGCAGTATACCCCACGCGCTGCGGTCAGCGCTGACCGTGGCAGTGCAAGGGTTAATGTAAAACACCGATGCCGGCGCATACAGCAGGGGTCTGGCTATCAGTCACTGCCGGACCCCTCCTGCTGATCAGCGCTGGAATTTGTGACCCTATCCTACGGGTTAAGAAAGGACTCAGGGAAATGTTTGTTCCATTAATGGATATCTGGAAAATAGATAGTGCATTTAATTTATTTCTTGAATTACTGTGTAAGCTTTGTTCATTGAGTAATACCATGTAATCAGCACTCTGGCTCATTAAATCCCATGGCGTCTTCAGTATGAACTGGAAGTCTATCTACCGTATGCCAGCCTACTTCATGCACATTCGGGAGACTTATTACAACTGCTGTAAAGGAAAACTGGCTTAGTTGTCCACAGCTATCAGATTCCACCTTTCATTTTCCAAAGGAGGAAACTGGTTGCTATGGACAACTACAACTAGGTCCGTTTTTCTTTACACCAGTTTTGATAACTCTCCCCCATTGAGCATCTCACAGGCATGCATAGAGAAACTGGCTTCAGGTCCACACTGACGATGCTGTGTGATTCAGAAAGTCAGCGTGCTGGTCATTTGGTATAACTGAAAGAATGTAGCTGATAATTCAAGAAGGAAACAATACATGAAGTGGAAACAGATACATTTTTTCCCAGAGTGCTTCTTTAAGCAGAGAATTGTTAGTTGACACACCACTGGAAAAGATAATACTCCTTACATGAATGAGTAGTTATTTTATAAACATTAAAATGATATATAATCTTTAATTTCCCAAGACTCTTTATTGCTAGGCATGTTTTCAGTAAAAAAATGGTCATGGTTTCCCATGACAGATTCCTATTACTGCTTAAAAGGAATGCATTCCTGAATTAACTGGCCAAAGTATGTATCTGGAGTTTTAAAAAGTCTGTTAAGAAGATTCCCATCGTTAGGTGCCGTAGAACAGATTATAGCATGTCCAGCTCATATCACATCTCTGCATGTCACAACTGTTGTATTCAAATGTTATGCCATATATTTCTTAAATATGAATGTGTGGAGTGCCCCAGAAGATTACTGCAAAGGATTGATTATTGCTAAAATTGTTATTTAATGTTTAATGTTGCTGAGTTAAATGTTGTGATTTCCTGTAGAAGCACTTATTTCTTTGTGCACTATGCATACCTAATGGCAATATATGGACAACAAATAGCCAATTAACTGGCATACCTGGTTAGGTTACCAGGGTGATAGACTTAGCTTGCCCCTTGGTTAATTAATTGGAGCAAAGCTACAGGCGAAATTTACATGTCCAAGCTCCTAGGCTGCAGTCCAAACAACTTTAATCTCTTAGGCTACAGCTGCCAGACAAGATACTTTATCATTAGAGTACTGCTGAAGGAAAGAGACCAGCCATCTTAAAAGGTCTAGACCAGGGGTGCACAACCTGCATTATGGGGGCCACATGCGGCCCTCGATACCATTCTGTGCGGCACCCAAACATCTGGTATAAGACATGTGGGTCTATGTTTTATGCCTTCTTACATGTATCTTTCATGTATTCTCCTATTAGATGGGAGTCCTAGAACTTTAACTAACCATTTATAGTAACTACTGTATGTTCAATATGGCAAAAATACAGTATTTCAGTTGGTAATACCCCTTTAAGTTTTATTTTCGGCCCTTGGAATTGGTTCAGGCTGACAATGTGGTCCCCGACCAGAAAAGGTGGTGCACCCCTGGTCTAGACCCATTAAGGCCATGCGAGATAATGTCAGTAAGGTACAGCTCTTTTATGGCAAAAGACTTTACTGCTGTGGAAAGGGTTACTTGCCTCCTGCACCCCACACCTTTTGAGCTAGACTAGGCATTTAGAAATAAATTCTGCAACCCTCAGTCTGGAAATTGGAGAAGAACCTGAGTCGGGAAATGGATTTTTACAGTAGAAATTAATTTATGAAGTTATTATGTGAAATGTTGCGAGACTTCACGAAGTAATAACTTTGGCTCATCTGAGCCAATACATTCTAATACTGTATGGAGCGCTTGCTCAAACAAAGTATTATGTGAATCAACTTTGGATATTTCATCCAAAGTCGATTTGCCCATTGCTAGTGAATGCCATAAAAATAAATAAAAAAAATAGTGCCGAAATTGCTTTTTTTGTTATCTCACCTCCCATAAATGGTATAAAACCTGATCAAAAAGTCATATGTAACCCAAAATGGTACCAATAAAAACTACAGCCTGTCCCCCAAAAAGCAAGCAAGCTGCGTCGATGGGAAAATAAAAATGTTATGGGTCTTATAATATGGCGGCACAACTGATTTGCTGTATTGGTATCAACCTGTATAGCAAAGTTAAAATATAATTTATACTGGCATTGTGAATTGCAAAAGAAGAAAACACTCATAGAGTTGCTATTATTCGGCTACCTCACCTACTTTTTCAGCAAAAAAAGAAATTATGGAACACAGAATATGGCAACACAAAATACAAAATCACCAGCAGAATTGCTATTATTTGGAGTCTTTACTCCCCAAAAAATTGGTATAAAAAGTGATCAAAATGGCCACACAAAACAAAAACATTTCATGAAAAAAGAATAGGTAGCTGGCATTTTTTATCCTGTAAAAAAAGCCAGAAAAAGTGCAAGCAGATTTTTTTGCCACCTGCAGTTTTTACCATGCTTTTTCTAACATTTTTTTGCAAACATTGTGTCTTACCACTAGCATTTTCTTTATGGTGTTTTTCACTATGGAAAAGGTGATTGGAAAACGCTTGAAAAAATACCAGGATCTACAGCATGCTGCATTTTTGAAAAGCCAGAAAGACAAAAATGCCACCAAATTAACATAAATGCCAGTACAGCTCTTGTATGTCCTGCACTTCGTATTTCCCATGGGCCTTCAAGTAACATTTTCTGGCATTTTTTTTACTGGAAAAATGCAGCAAAAAGCTCTGGTACAAAAATGCCCAACATGGCACTCAGCCGATGCCCATATGGTACAAAGAGAGGTGGTGGTAGCAAGACATCTTACCCTGATGATGTATTCAGTGGAGTTGAGCACTCTATTCCAAAACAAAGTGTTTTCTACTCTCCTGGCCCCTACTAAAGGTTAGTACGAATGTACAGTTTCCTCATACTGTAGAAGTGTGGCCAGGTATAGACATTACTATTTAAAGAGGACCTTTCACTGGTCCATAGTTTATTAGGCAAATGTATATACATGCAGAGCGGCACCCAGGGATACAAGTAAGTGCAGGGTCATCCCTGGGTGCCGCTCTGCATGTATATACATTTGCCTAATAAACTGTGGACCAGTGAAAGGTCCTTTTTAACTTCATGAAGTTAAAGGGAAAGAACCAATTAAAAACCTCGCTTTACAATTTAGTATACCCCATAAATAATTAAAATACCCTGACAGAATTGCTATTTTTTTTAAATGGAATAAAAAGCAATCACAAGTTATACGTATCTTAAAATGATACCAATAACAACTACTATATAAATTTGGTATAACTGTAATATAGCTGCAAAATAAAGTTTGAATGTCATGTTTTACTGGTTGAAAATAAAAAATAAATTACAATTGCTATTTTTTGTCTACCTCATATCCCAACAAATGGATTAAAAACTAATCAAAATCCATATGTATGGCAAAAAGGTAAAAAATACAGCTTATCCTGCAAAAAATTCCTTATACAGCTCAGTCAACAAAAAAAGATATGGTTCTGAAAAAAAACATTTAAGCAAAACTCATGCTCCAAAAGCTAAATGGTGCTCCTTCCCTTCTTTGCACTGTTGTGTGCCCACATTGGGGGGGGCAATATTCAAACGGGTACTGACCCCATATGCCCATATGTCACTGACAGGTTATCTTTTATAGATGCCTATGGTAGATCTGCCCTGGCTGTCATTGTAACTCATCCCTCCATCAAGCACCATAGATAATGTGGTCAATAGGGTTAACGGCTGGTATCTGCAGTTTCTCTAATTCTGGCCATTACAATTGAAGCCCTGCCCATGCTCCTGCTGTTGATCATGTGGACGCAGCATTAAGCATATCCATGTACAGTTACAAGGGGCTAATGTATTCAGTAACATTAATCAAAGAAGAAAACATAACTTTTATAATGTAAGGATAGTAATCCTAAATACTATGTGAGAACAGAATTTTATTCTTGATTAGTTTCCCCACGAGCATAAAAATACAGATATTGTTGTAAAATATGATAAGCAGTTTACCTGACAATATAATACTGTTTCTTCTCCTTTATCCCTTAATACTCTGACTCACTGAAGGATTTCTTACATTCACACGTAATCCTGAGTAAAATTCACTGTGACAAGATTGAATATCCATGTGTAATACGTCAACACACAAAAATAGGCACAAAACAAAAGCATTTGTTTATCCCTGAAATAATTTATAAGATGGGCACATTCTTAGGAGATAATTGAAGCCGAAAAAGTTGTCATCTGTATATCAAAAGAAAACTGCTAGATAAAATAAGATTTCATGTGATAAATGAGCAAAACCTGATTGTATCTACAGTCACTCTGCTAAACATAAAGTACCTGACATTACAACTCTCTTAAAGGGAGTCTGTCCCCACAGTTTCACCTTATACACTGCTTACATAGCGTAGCATAAATGTACATGAGTCAAATTCTTTTGTTCTGACATTGACCAAAAGCAAAAACTGGGCTGTAAGTGCCCAGGCCGCTCTGCCTTCTTCTCAGATAACTCCTCCTCAGCCTCTTTCTTGGCCCGCCCTCTAAGCCCCTTGCGTCTAGTGTACTGGCCGAGATCCCGCCGGCACATGCACACCGCATAGAGCGATGCCACTGCCCACAATGGTCATCACAGTGCACATGCCCGGGCCCGGCGGTAAACTGCACACTCGCGGGATCTTGGCCAGCACACAGGATAACAGCCCAAATGCCACCCCTGGGCACTTGTGAGCCCTCATTGGTATATGAATAAAACTGCGTTTTCGCTGCTGGTCAGTGTCAGAACAGTTCAGAGTAGTTCGATACTAGGGAGTGGGTCAATATTTTGAACTTATCACTGCCTGTAAAGACGCTAAAAAGAAAAATGACAAATCTTTATTGTATTGCAAATTCACTAAAAACAGGTGGCACCCAATTACAGGCTTAAGAAATGAATAATCCTCCCGTTCGTGAACACCTGTACAGTGTTGTGATCTAGACATAAGGTGATCACACTTGTGGAAGGGTGTAGTAGGGATCCTAATAAGAAATCTCATATATAAATGTGCAACCAAACACACCTCACCCATAGACCGGAGGAGCAAAAATATACCAGGTCAGACTCTATGGAGTAGTTAAGAAATCTCAAACACTCAGCGAACTTACTAGTATTTGAGACTTTTCCAAGGGGGTGATAGCGAGCGCTCTTACATTCTCGATACATATCACCTCGGAGGACACAGGCCATATGTCTCACGCAGTAATAGGAGCGCTGTCTATGCGCTTGTAGGGGCTGACTGTGAGTCCATTTAGCTAGACTAGATTTGTGTGATTTGGCACCAGTGTTGTTGTCTTGATAAAGGTGGGATAAACCATTGTTATTTATCCCCAATAGACATACACCACTGGGGGCCATGACAGTGCTAGTTTGACACCGCATATGTGCCATTATGCAGCACACGGAATCAAACTGCACTTCTAACGACACATTAGGGTCCTAAAGATAGTCTATTATAAAGTACCGGGTCTGATTTGGACGCTTAACTACATGGTATATTTTTGCTCCCCTTGTTTACGGGTGGAGTGTGCTTTTTTGCACATTTATATATGAGATATCTTATTATGATCCTTACTACACCCTCCCACAATTGTGACCACCTTATGTCTAGAAAGATCACAACACTGTACAGGTGTTCATGTATGGGAGGATTAGTTAAGCCTGTAATTGGGTGCCACCTGTTTTTAGTGAATTTGCAATACAATAAAGATTTTTCAATGTCAGAACAAAAGAACAAAGGTACCATTTGAATCATGTACATTTATGCTACAGCGGTATGTAAGCAGTGTATAAGGTGAAATTATGGTGACAGACTCCCTTTACCATGATGTAAGGTAGTTGTGACAAGTTGAAAGTTGGGAAGCGCATAATAGTTGAAACCCTAAGTAAGCCCTGAAGGGTTGATCACAATGCGTGAAGCTGGCTAAATAAAGATTTCAGTTTTCTAAAGCCAGCCATCCTAACAAGATATTTGTTGGCCCAATGCTTGTTTGGTCAATGGCAATTTAACCTAACACCTCAATACAAATGCATATTTTGCCGAGCATGCATCAACAATATCTCACAAAAGTGAGTACACCCCCTCACATTTTTGAAAATATTTTATTATATCTTTTCATGGGACAACACTGAAGATATGACACTTTGATACAATGTAAAGTAGTCAGTGTACAGCTTGTATAAAAGTGTAAATTTGGTGTGTCCTCAAAATAACTAAAAACACAGCCATTAATGTCTAAACTGTTAGCAACAAAAGTGAGTATACCCCTAAGTGAAAATGGCTAAATTGTGCTCAATTAGCCATTTTCCTTCCCGTTGTCACGTGACTCGTTAGTGTTACAATTTGGTGTTATCGCTCTTACACTCTCTCATACTGATCACTGAAAGTTCAATATGGCACCTGAGGATCTGAAAAAAAGAATTGTTGTGCTACATAAAGATGTCCTAGGCTATAGCAAGATTGCCAACACCCTGAAACTGAGCTACAGCATTGTGGCCAAGACCATACAGCGGTTTAACAAGACACATTCCACTCACAACAGGCCTCGCCATGGTTGACCAAAAAAGCTGAGTGCATATGCTCAGGTTTATATCCAGAGGTTGTCTTTTCAAAATAGACATATGAGTGCTGCCAGCATTGCTGCAGAGGTTAAAGGGATGGGGAGGGGGGGGGGGGGGGTCAGCCTGTCAGTGCTCAGACCATACGCTGCACACTGCATCAAATTGGTCTCCATGGCTGTCGTTCCATATTCTAAAGATGATGCATGAGAAAGCCCGCAAACAGTTTGCTGAAGACAAGCAGACTAAGGACATAGATTACTGATAACTATGTCCTGTGGTCTGATGAGACCAAGATAAACTTATTTGGTTCAGATGGTGTCAAGCGTGTGCGGCGGCAACCAGGTGAGGAGCACAAAGACAAGTGAGCCTTGTCTACAGTTAAGCATGGTGGTGGGAGTGCCATGGTTTGGGGCTGCATGAGTGCTGCCGGCTTTGGGAAGGTACAGTTCATTGAGGGAACTATGAATGCCAACATGTACTGTGACATAGTGAAGTAGAGCATGATCCCCGTCCTTCTAAGGACCCTGATATCTGCTTGTGTTCCTGACTCTTACTTGTGTTCCTGAATTCTGCTACCCATTTGATCCTTGCCTGCTTGCCTTGACTCTCCTGTTGCTGAGCTGGATTGCCTGACCTGTACCTCTGCCACCTGCCCTAACCTATTGCCTGTCTGACTTCGCCTCTGCCTCATCCTTCGGTCCTGCACTGTTGCTCCTTGTAACGACTCAGCCTGCTGACAATGCCTGCACCTCTGGTACCTTTCTCAGGTACCTCCTGGTCCGCCTGGACCAGCTGCCTCGTGTGCCTATCCTCCTCAAGAAGTAGCAACCTGGTGTTCCCCTTGGGAAAGTCTATCCCCACCATCAGGGGTACTGTGAGGATCAAGGGGTTCACTTAGACAACGCCCTTAGAGGAAGTAGGACACGTGACACAGTGGGTTCACATCAGCTGGTTTGTGATACAAAGGTATTCCAGTTTTAATGATTACATTTATTTCTTCAGAAAATCTTCTTTAGAAAATAGGATGTCAAACTAAATTATTTCTACTTCAAATTATACTCACAGATCTTTCTTAGGGTGCTTTCACACTAGCGGCAAGGAACTCCGTCAGGCTGTTCCGGCAGGTGAAACATGCCGAGATAAATTTTGTACTTTTATTCTGGCTGCCTCTCGGCCTGTTTGCCGTGCTGCCGCCGGAACTCCGTCCCGCCCCCATTATAGTCAATGGTGCCGAAATGGTAGTCCGGGGGCATACGTGCACTAGCGGCAGCATGGATCCCGCAAGCTGTTCACCCGCCGGAATAGCCTGCCTGAGTTCCTCGCCGCTAGTGTGAAACTAGCCTTATTTCCACGCCTCCCTAAATAGAAAAAATGGTACAGCCTATTTAGGTCTGTAAAATGCATCCCTAGGACAGCTAGATAGAACTAAACATGGCATCAGTCATATGACCTGGCTTTCACTTAACTGCCCAACAGGTGACTATACTGTGTACTAAGAAGCAGAACATTATACACGCTAGCATGCTGACCCGGCTTTGCACGGTATATTTCCACTATTTTATTTAATATTTGTGTGTTATTAAAAGATATTTAGTGTCCCCCATAACAGTACCATCTACAGCAGGGATGTTCAACCGGCTGCCTTCCAGCTGTTGCAAAACTACAACTCCCAGCATGCCCAGACAGTCTAAAACTAACAGCCTACAGCCGAGCATGGTGGGAGTTATAGTTTTACAACAGCTGGAGGGCCGCAGGTTGAGCATCCCTCATCTAGAGTCCCCTACCCCCTTTACAGTGACTTCTATATTGCCCCACCCCCTTAACATTGACCTCTACAGTGGTAGGCCCCCATAACAGTGACCAACCACAGCACCTCACCCCATTAACTGTGACCTCCACCGAAGCCCACCCCCTTGAAAGTGACCTCTACAGCACCCCGCCGCTTTATCAGTGCCCTCCACAGCGGCTCAGCACCCCTTTAACAGTGGCCTGCCCCCTTAACAGTGACCCCGACAGTAGCCTGCCCCTTAACAGTGACCCCCACAGTAGCCTGCCCTGGTAAAATTTTATCTCCACAGCACTCCTCCACCCTTAACTGTGAGTTCCTCAGAAGCCCACCCCCTTTAACTACGACCTCTAACTATAACAGCCACAGAGGCTCGCCCCCTTAACAATAACATTCACAGTGGCCCGCCTCATAACAGTGACCTCCACAGAGGCCACCCCCTTAACAATTACATTGACAGTGGTCCACCCCCTTGATAATGACTTCCACACGCCTTTTCCTCCGTAAGTGACCTACACAGCACCCACCTTCTTAACTGTGACCTCCACAGCAGCTCGCCTCTTCACATCGACCTCCACAGCAATTTGCTTCTTAACATCGACCTCCATAGCAGCCCACCCTGTTAACAGTGACCTCCACTGCCCTCCATCCTCTGAACGATGATCTATAGCAGTGAAGAAAAATAGCTGGGTTGTTATGGAAACCTGGTGTAAAACTGTATGTCAGGACTTAAGGACCTGCGAGCTTCTATTGGCTAATAAAGGTCATGTGACAATGTGTATGGCAGTTATGAGTGAAAGATCTGCAAGCTTCTTCTGGCCAATACGGGTCCCATGATGGTGCAATATTTGCATTTAGGATTGCACTGGGTATCGAAATATTGATACTTCCAGACCCAGATCGATACGATACCGGGTCTATTTAACAATACTAGGCTGCGCTACTGCGCAACATACTATCTGTTGGAGAACATGGCACATGCCGCTCTCAGTGCACGCCCTGTTCTCTTCACTAGCACAGTGAAAGAGGGAGTCCCTCCCTCCCCACCGTGACATGGCTGCCACTGCCACCAGTGGGGAGATAGCAGAGAGGTGGAGGGGAGTAGCTGTGGCCACTGCACCACAAATGAATGTAATTAACACATTATTTAAAGCGTGTGCCGGCAGCGGTATCACCAACCCGGGCTCAATAACAGGACATGCGATCTACGGCAATAAACCCCTCAGGTGCCACATCTGTGGTGTTAATTGCCGCGGTTCGGCGGTTCACATGCCCTACTGAGACCGGGTGCCAGGTTTGTGATGTTAAAGATGCCCTCAATCAGGGCTGATTATGTTTGCTCTACTGCTCCAAATTATTGGTAAGCCAAGGCTTTTACGTGCACGGAGAAAATAACAGTGATACACATTGGGGTCAAAGTAATTTCTAATTTATTACATGAAGTACAGCAGTTTATATAGGCATCAGAGAGGCAATCCCTCTGAGGCATGTGGCATTGTTACATTGGCTGGAATATGAAAATATGAAAAGAGATAACACTTGGCATCTGCGCAGTGTGCATTGTTTTACTAACTCTGGTATGTAAACATCCAGCTATGGCGGCCATCTTGTAATAGAGTCTAAACTAAAAACAGAGAAGCATATATGACGTAGCAAGGAGGCATGGTTTCTTTGGTAGGATGGAACCTTCTCTCTCTGGAGGCGATAAGATGTCTGCGAGCTGGAGTACATGGGAGCTTTCTTAGCTGAATCAAAGAATGATGTCCACATCTTTATCAGCGATACAGCCTCCGGCACCCGATGCCTACACTTGATTTAATGTGTTAATTACATTTATTAGTGGCCACCAGGTCCCCTCCCCTCTTCCTTATTGGTGGTGGATTACACTGCTGGGCTCCAATTGGTTATCATGGCAGCCATGGTAAGCTCCCTGCTGCTGTAAGATCCTATTCACCGTAATAGATCTCTATAAGGATGAATAGGACAAGGGTTCTAGCCCCTAAGGGAGCTAATAGTTAGCAAATAAAAAGTAAAAAATAAATAAATAAATAAAAGTTAAAAAAAAAAAATACTAAAAGTTTAAATCGCCCCCTTTCCCAATTTTACATATAAAAATTACAAACAATAGAAAATGAACAAATTACATATCGCCACGCCAGAAAAGGTGTGAACTATTAAAATATTTTTACTTTGTGGTGAACGCCATAACAGAAAAAAAATTTAAACTGCTCAATTCACCTTGTCCCCAAAAAAATAGGATAGGACTGTTCTATTATGGGCCAGACGTTCCAAAAAATATGGAATGCACACGGCTTTTTGGGTGTTTTATTTTTTCACGTGATATCGAGTATTGATACGGTTTTTTATGGTATTGATATCAGATAAAAATTTGGGTATCGTGACAGCCCTATTTGCATTTTTTGGAATATCTCAAGTCCATACATCCCAGAGAGCTTAACCCCTTAAGGACCCAGCCTTATTTCACCTTAAGAACCCGGCAATTTTTTGCAAATCTGACCAGTGTCACTTTATGTAGTGATAACTTTAAAACGCATTTACTTATCCAGGCCATTCTGAGATTGTTTTTTCGTCACATATTGTACTTCATGACACTGGTAAAATGGATTCGAAAATTTCATTTTTATTTATAAAAAAAATACCAAATTTACCAAAAATTTTGAAACATTTGCAATTTTCCAAGTTTCAATTTCACCCAAAAAAGTTATTGATTTACATTTCCCATATGTCTACTTCATGTATCGATCATTTTGGGAATGCCATTTAATTTTTTGGGGACGTTACAAGGCTTAGAAGTTTAGAAGCAAATCTTGAAATTTTTCAGAAATTTTCAAAAACCCACTTTTTAGGGACCAGTTCAGGTCTGAAGTCACTTTGTGAAACTTACATAATAGAAACCACCCAAAAATGACACTATTCTAGAAGCTACACCCCTCAAGGTATTTAAAACTGATTTTACAAACATCGTTAACCCTTTAAGTTTTCCACAAGTGTTAATGGCAAATGGAGATAAAATTTCAGAATTTCGATTTTTTGGAAAATTTTCCTTTTTAATCTATTTTTTCCAGTAACAAAGCAAGGGTTAACAGCCAAACAAAACTCAATATTTATTGCCCTGATTCTGTAGTTTGCAGAAACACCCTACATGTGGTCGTAAACTGCTGTATGGCCAAACGGCAGGCACGGAAAGAAGGAAACACCATATGGTTTTTGGAGGGCGGATTTTGCAGGACTGTTTTTTTTACACCATGTCCCATTTGAAGCCCCCCGATGCACCCCTAGAGTAGAAACTCCATAAAAGTGACTCCATCTAAGAAACTACACCCCTCAAGGTATTTAAAACCGATTTTACAAACTTTGTTAACCCTTTAGGTGTTCCACAACAGTTATTGGCAAATGGAGATGACATTTCTGAATTTCTATTTTTTGTTACCTTGCCTTAAAAAAAGTGTAGTATAGAGCAACCAAAATCATATTTACCCTAAAATAGTATAAACAAAACTGCCACCTTATCCCGTAGTTTCCAAAATGGGGTCACTTTTTTGGAGTTTCTACTGTAGGGGTGCATCAGGGGGGGGCTTCAAATGGGACATAGTGTCAAAAAACCAGTCCAGCAAAATCTGCCTTCCAAAAACCACATGGCGTTCTCTTTCTTCTATGCCCTGCCGTTTGGACATACAGCAGTTTACAACCACATATAGGGTGTTTCTGAAAACTACAGAATCAGGGTAATTAATATTGAGTTTTGTTTGGCTGTTACCCCTTGCTTTGTTACTGGAAAAATGGATTAAAATGGAAAATTTGAAAAAAAATAGCTGTTTTGGGACCGTTTTAATTTTTTGCTATTTACATCGTTGATCTAACAGGTTAGATTGTGTGCTATTTTTATAGAGCAGGTTGTTACGGACGCGACAATACCAACTATTACTACTTTTTGGGATTTTTTGTTTCATAACAAAGCATTTTTGAACAAAATTATTTTTTAGTGTCTCCACATTCTGAAAGCCATATTTTTTTATTTTTTGGGCGACTGTCTTATGTAGGGGCTCATTTTTTGCGGGATGAGATGTCGGTTTTATTGGCACTATCCTGGATTGCATATGACATTTTAGTCGCTTGCTATTACACTTTTTGTGATGTAAGGTGACAAAAATAACTTTTGACATGGTATTTATAAAAAAAAAAATCTGTGTTCACCTAAGGAGTTAGGTCATGTGTTATTTTTATAGAACAGGTTGTTACGAATGCGGCAATACCTAATATGTATACTTTTTATTTATTTATTTAAGTTTTACACAATAATATCATTTTTTAAACAAAAAAAATCATGTTTTAATGTTTTCATAGTCTGAGAGCCATATTTTTTTATTGTTTGGGGTGATTGTCCTATGTAGGGTATCATTTTTTGCGAGATGAGATGATGGTTTGATTGGCACCTTTTTTGAGTGCATATAACTTTTTGATCGTTTGCTATTTCATTTTTTATAATGTGAGGTGACAAAAAAATGTTTTTTTTACAACTTTTTTTTACGGTATTTACTTGAGGGGTTAGTTCATGTGATATTTTTATAGAGCAGGTTTTTACAGATGCTGCGATACCTAATATGTTTAGTGTATTTTATTTTTAAAATTTGTATTCAGTGATATGTGTTTTATTTTACTTTTTTTTGACCCAGACCCACTTGGTTCTTGAAGATCCAGTGGGTCAGATGTCAGTATAATACAGTACAGTACACTGTAGTGTACTGTACTGTATTTTGTACTTTACACTGTCTGGTCAGACTTCTACCTTTAGCAGAAGTCTGATCAGAGTTACTATTACAATAGCAAGCAGGACGCCTCTGAAGGCGTCCTGTTGCCATGGTGACTATCACCCGCTGCCAGAACAGAGCAGCGGGTGATGGGGGGGAGGGGAGCCTCTCCCTTTGTTATCCCACAGCAGGCACAGCAGCCCCCCGATGGGAGAGGGAGGGAGCTCCCTCCCAATTAACCCCTTCCATACAGCGGTCCGTACGGACCACGCCATGGAAGCGGTTAAACGGCTGGCATCTATACAAGCACAAACGCCAGCTGTTCTTAGCAGAGTGCCAGCAATGTGCTGACACTCTGCTAACACCGCTGGACCACTATGGATTTTAGTGAGGAGGCGAGCGGGGGATCGCGATCCCGCACGCCGCACCGCCCGCCTCATGCAAACTGCCCGCACGCCGCACTGCCACATAGGGGGACATTGAGGGCTCAGGGGACGGGGGGGGGGAATTATTTATAGGATTTATAAGGTTCTGATTCCCGCAGTCACGGACTGCGGGGATCAGAAACTTTGACCCAGCATCAGAAGCCTCTGATTGGGTAGCCTCTACAGACTAGCCTATCAGAGCGATCGCTGGCCGGGCACCGCTCTAATTGGTCCCCGGCCGGTTAGCTGGGACCCCTGGCTGTGTGTAACAGCCGGGGTCTCAGTGCTGTCACTATGTCTGCAGACATGGTGACAGTTTAACTGTAGGACGAGAATGCTCGTCCTAATGCGCTAAGTACCGCTCAGTTAGGATGAGTATTCTCGTCCAGGGTTCTGTAGGGGTTAAACCGGTCTAAAACCTTCCCGGACACCCGATGTACCTGTGTGCCAAATTTGGTGAAGATTGGTCTAGTCGTTTGGCCATGCATAAAGAACAGACGGACAGACAGACAGAAATCCATTTTTATATATATGAGATATACATTATTATCTACAGCAGCATATCATGTCTGCCAGTCAATAAAGAAGCAGATGTTACCTCTCCTGCTCCGGAAGCCGCCACTCTCTCTCTTCTTCAAGCCACGGCTGTACTGTGACCCGACGTGCACAGTGTGAAGTCACAGAGAGCCCTCACTGTGCGCAGCCACAGCACAACAGACAGCAGAGGACCAGGAAGCGGTGAATACAGAGCCTTCACCACTTCCCGAGCACTTCGATAATAGAAGCGCTCATTAGTATTCATCCCATAAGATGCAGTGACATTTTTTCCCCACTTTGGGGGGAAAAAAATGCGTCTTATGGGGCAAAAAATATGGTGTATGATTTCCTATTATATAAACGTATTAAAAAAGAAACAAAACTGAATACTCCTTTAACCCCTCGGTGGCATATAATGGACTAGTACTAGTCACAGCGGGAAGTTAGTTCCTGCAAATTGACATACTAGTCATGATGATCGGGCGGACAGGGAGTTGCCCATCCATTGGCCCCCTGCGCTTCGGTGACTGCCATGGCAACCCCAGGCCTGGCAAAGGCCTCGGGGTCTACCATGCACAGAAACCTGTGAGACCCAACCCCGAGGCACACTGTCACTGTGAAACTGACAATACAGCATGTATTGTACTACATTAAAACTGAGATCAGAACCTGAAATGTTGAAGTCCCTGCACTGGGACAGGAACAAAAAGTGAAAAAAGAATTCTTTAAAAATAAAATTTTACAATAAAAAAATGCCCCTTTCCCGTTATTAAGTGATTCTTTATAAAAAAAAAAAAAAAAGATATATTAGATATCGCCGCGTAGATTTCTGCCCTCTCAGATGAACGCTGAGTGCCAAAAGTGCCAAAACAGTCATTTTTTGGTCAACATGCCCCATCAAAAAACCGTATGCATCCAAAAATGGTACCAATAAAAATGTCAACTTCTCCCGCAAAAAAAACAGCCCCTAGATGATAGGCAGAAAAATAACAAAAATACGTCTTTCAGAAAATGGAGACACATGTGATTTACAGTAAAACTAAAGCAAAAATAGACATATTTGGTATTGTCGCGTCCGTAACAACCTGCTCTATAAAAATAACACATGATCTATCCTGTTAGGTGAACGCCGAAAAAAATAAAATAAAAACTGCGCCAGAACAGCAATTTTTTGTTATCTTGCCTCACAAAAAGTGCAATATTGAGTGATCAAAAATCATATTTACCCCAAAATAGTGCCAATAAAATTGTCACCTTATCCCGGTTCCCAAAATGGTGTTATTTTTTAATGGGGTTATTTTTGGGGGAGTTTTTACTGTAGGGTTGCATGAAGAGGTCTTCAAATACGACATGGCAGCTTAAAGGGAACCTGTCACCGGGATTTTGTGTACAGAGCTGAGGACATGGGTTGCTAGATGGCCGCTAGCACATCTGCAATATCCAGTCCCCATAGCTCTCTGTGCTTTAAATGTATAAAAAAAACGATTTGATACATATGCAAATGAACCTGAGATGAGTCCTGTCCCTGAGATGAGTCCAGTGTGAAGGAGCCCAGCACCGCCCCGCATCCTCAGAATCTCCTCCTTGCTCCCTGACGTCAGTAAGCCAGAGCGCCGTAATCTCGCGATGTTGTTCGCTGAGGCTGATGCCATCACAGGGAAGGAACACTGCGCATGCGCTAGCTCGCGCATGGCGAGATTACGGCGCACTGGCTTACTGACGTCAGGGAGCAAGGAGGAGATTCTGGGGATACGGGGCGGTGCTGGGCTGCTTCACGCTGGACTCATCTCAGGTTTTGCGTACAGAAAAGAGGCTTCCGGCCTTCTACTATATCCCAAAAATTCACTAAAATCTCACTTCTCCTCAAGGTAGACCCATAGTGTCGGGGATCCAGTCTATCTCTTCCAATTTGTCTCAATTTATTGACCGATGGTTACAACCATTTGTCAAGGAAATACCATCCTATATAAAAGACACAACAGACATTATTAAGACATTGGAGAAATTGGAATGGAAGGATGGCTGGATCCTCTGCACTTTGGATGTAAGTTCCCTGCATACAATTATTAATCATGAACAGGGTATGGAAGCATTAGTAAAACAACTAGGGAGAAATGCAAAAATTCCAAGTGATCAGCTTCAATTCTTGATGGAAGGAGTAGAGTATATTCTCCGGCATAATTATTTTGTTTTTGAAGAAGATTTTTATGTACAGCTGACTGGTACCGCTATGGGCACCAGATTCGCCCCCAGTTATGCTAATTTATTTTTGGCTAATTGGGAGGAGGATCACATCTCATCCAAGATGGGGAGCGAGTCTGGTGCTCTGGCAATGATTCATTGATGATATTTTATTTATTTGGCAAGATGGTGAGGAATCCCTTGATATATTTTTGTCAGAAATCAATATAAACAACAGGGGCCTTATATTCACACCATAGATAAGCAAGGAGCAAGTGGAATTCTTAGATCTGAAAACTGCTCTAAAAGGAATGAAAGTTTTCTGTAATACCTACTTCAAACCAGTAGCGAGGAACAGCTACATACGTTTTACGAGCTGTCACCTCCTACGATGGCTCACAAATATACCGACAGGTCAGTTCAGACAACTTAAACGTAATTGTACTGAAAACGAAAAGTTTGAAGAGGAAGCTAAGACCTTGAGCCAGCAATTTCAAGATAGAGAGTATCCCATGAAAATAGTTGAAAAAGCCCTAGATAAGGTGAGGAATATGGATCGAGAGGAATTCTTTAAAGATAAGGATTTCCCACAAATGGATGATACATTAAGACTAATACTACCTTTCCATACTCAATATCATCAAATGGAAAGGATTAGTTTTCTGCAGAATGAGGGGAATGACACAAAGGAATGCCCATAGACTATAATGGGAAAAAAACTATGAGCTTATTTGCCGGTAAATCTGTGTTATGGTGGACATTAACCTTTACCGCAAGTGTTCCCTGAGTAGAGCAGCATATTGTAAAATAAAAATTACCTTGGATTATAATCGTTTTCTATAGAATGCAAAGGTGAGTGACATAATGGAATGCCCATAGACTATAATGGGAAGTAAAACGTGACTGGGTGCCTGAACCATTCAACATATCAAATAAATCTGTAGCAGGCGTACTCTTCAAGTTCAGTGGGATTATTTAAAAATTAAGATTAAGTGGGATTATCATATTAATGTCCTACATAACACAGATTTACATGCAAATGAGCTGAGTTTACTTCCCATTATAGTCTATGGGCATTCCAAAGAAACCAATGATAATCCCACTTAATCTCAATTTTAAATAATCCCACTGAACTTGAAGAGTACGACTGCTACAGATTTATTTGATATGTTGAATGGTTCCGGCACCAAGTCACTTTCCACTATAGTCTATGGGCATTCATTTGTGTCATTCACCCTCATCATTCTTCAGAAAACAGTGATAATTCCACTTAATCTGAACACTAAATAATCCCACAGAATTTGGAGACCATGTCTGCTGAATGATTATTAGATATGTCAAATAGTTTTTTCTCTAATTCAAATATTACATTTTAATTATTCTCTATGGGAATTCCACTTTCCTGTTAAAGTCTATGGGCGTTCCATTTTGTCATTCCTTTTAGTAGGTCCCCATGATATCCATGTGCCCTATGACAGCACAAGGACAGCCAATTCCCATTAGGTCGCTGTGACGCCCCGGTCGTCATAGCAGACTACAGTGTCATGTACCAGGCAGGCACCTCATGGAACCAGCACCCACATCAGTCACCCTGCCTACAGGAAGACGTAGATATGGCAGCACACACCACCTCATCCGACACTCTCACTCCGTGACGTCACGGCCTGACTGACAATCCAGCGCGCCGTCCCTCCCCTATCCCAGGTTCCCCTGTGAGGCTCTCCCAAAAACCGCGAGATTTGGCCTTATTCTCGCAATGTTAGAGCCGCTGCAGCGTGAATTGTCCCTACCCTGTGAGTTTTCCCTACCCCACCAACTGAGCATGCTCAGTACAAGTAAAGTCCCCGCCCACAGCCTAATTCTCCCTTTAGTAAAAACCTCAAATCTACATTAAGTTGTACCCTCGCGGGCTCGCTTCGCTCGCTGCGCTCGGCTCTTATAAAAACTAACTCCATGCCGCCATTGATGGTAAAGAATGAACTGGATAGTAAAGAAAAGGGAGAATAGGCTGTGGGCAGGGCTTCACTTCCACTGAGCATGCTCAGTTCGGCGGTAGGAAAAACTCACAGGGTAGGGACAATTCACGCTGCACCGCCACCGGAAACTAGCAGCCTGAGCGATGCTGAGTCGTCAACAACAACAACAATAACACGGGGATCTTCCTGAGTGGCGGCCGCACTGTGCCCGGGTATGATGGGGTGACGGCTGGTGGGTGGGCTCGTGGGTGACGGCTGGTGGGTCGGCAGGAGAGACCCCATATGGCAAGCCCCTTTGTTGTGTAGATGAGGCAGCCAGCTGACAACTCCTCCCCTGCCTTACACCCAGGCCCTTGTTAGATGCTCTCCATTAATCAGCAGTCAGTTGTAAACATGTCAGTGCCCAGTGACCTGTCTCCAGTACATGTGTATACGAGAGGGGGCAGCCTCCCCCCCCCCCAGCACGGAGATCTGCCCCGGTAACACCTCCTGTCACTGCATTGTGTCCCAGCACAGCCTGACACCACACTACAGGTATCTACACAGATCCAGTGTGTGAGCCTGTACATACACAGAGGTACATATATATACACACACAGAGGTACGTATATATACAGAGAGGTACGTATATACACAAAGGTACATATACACACAAAGGTACGTATATACACACAGAGGTACGTACATACACAGAGGTACGTATATATACACACACAGAGGTACATATAAATACACACAGAGGTACATATATATACACAGAGGTACGTATATACACAAAGGTACATATATACACAAAGGTACGTATATATACACAGAGGTACATATATATACACAGAGGTACGTATATACACAAAGGTACGTATATACACAAAGGTACGTATATACACACAGAGGTACGTATATATACACAGAGGTACGTATATATACACAGAGGTACGTACATACACAGAGGTACGTATATATAAACACACAGGTACGTATATATACACAGAGGTACGTATATATACACAGAGGTACATATATATACACAGAGGTACATATATATACACAGAGGTACATATATATACACAGAGGTACGTATATACACCAAGGTACGTATATACACAAAGGTACATATATACACAAAGGTACGTATATACACACAGAGGTACGTATATACACACAGAGGTACGTATATACACACAGAGGTACGTACATACACAGAGGTACGTATATATACACACACAGAGGTACGTGTATATATACACACACAGAGGTACGTATATATACACACACAGAGGTACGTATATACACACACAGAGGTACGTATATACACACACAGAGGTACGTATACACACACAGAGGTACGTATACACACACACAGGTACGTATATACACACACACAGAGGTACGTATATACACACACACAGAGGTACATATATATACACACATACAGAGGTTCGTATATACACACACAGAGATACGTATATACACACACAGAGGTACGTATATACACACACAGAGGTACGTATATACACACACACAGAGGTACGTATATACACACACACAGAGGTACGTATATACACACACACAGAGGTACGTATATACACACACACAGAGGTACGTATATACACACACACAGAGGTACGTACCCACACAGAGGTACGTACCCACACAGAGGTACGTATATACACACAGAGGTACGTACATATATACACACAGAGTACGCACAGCAAAAGGCTGTCCGGGCATGCTGGGAGTTGTAGTTTTGCAACAGCTGGAGGCACACTGGTTGGGAAACACTGCTTTAGTGCACTCCGTTTTGTTCGGTTCAGTTTTCAATGGGGACAAAACTGAAGCATTTTCTTCCACTATTGAGATCCTATGGCAGATCTCAATAGCGGAATTGAAAACGCTAGTGAGAAAGTAGCCTTACTGTGACGTCCATTCTGGAAAGTTGTAAAATCAGATGTAGGAACAACTCTCCTGTATAAGGCAGCATAAAGCTTTATAGTTGTGTTCAAAATTATTCAACCCCCAATGCTGTAAAGGGTTTTAGGGAATTTAGTGTACATTTGTAATTGTGTTCAGAATGAAATCTTACAAGGACTTTTTAAAGAACCAAATGCAACTAAAATTACATCAATTGTTTTTGTAATACAGTATTAACTGTTTTTTTTTTGTGATTTCTTCGTTGACATAATTATTCAACCCCTTAAAGACGACCGTTCTTACGAACAGAGGTTCATTCAAGTGTTTTCGATCAGGTATTGAAAACACCTCTGGATGTCAAGGAGCAGCAATCAAGCATAATAAGCACCAATTAGGCCGATGTAAAATAACTGTGATACTCAGCTCCTTCTAGACATTTACTGGTGGGTTTACAGACATGGTGAAGTCAAGAGAATGGTCCAGCAAGACAAGAGAAGAGGTGATTTCTCTTTACAGGAAAGGCAATGGCTATAAGAAGATTGCACAGATGTTAAACATACCAAAAGACACCATAGGAAGCATCATTCGCAAATTCATGGCAAAGGGCACTGTTGAAACGCTACCTGGTCGTGGCAGAAAGAAGATGCTGACTTCGACTGCTGTGCGCTACCTGAAGCGCAAAGTGAAGAAAAGTCCCCGTGTGACTGCTGAGCAACTGAAAAAAGATTTGTCAGAAGCGGGTACTGAAGTTTCAGCTCAGACAATAAGGCGCACACTGTGTAATGAAGGCCTCCGTGCCAGAACTCCCAGGCGCACCCCCTTGCTGTCTCCAAAGAATAAGAAGAGTCAACTGCAGTATGCCAAAAGTCATGTGGACACGTGATTTATTATGTAAAACTAAAACAACAAAAAAATGAAAAATAGACATATTTGGTATTGTCGCATCCGTAACAACCTGCTCTATAAAACATAACACATGATCTATCCTGTTAGGTGAACGCCCAAAAAAATAAAACGGCGCCAGAACACCCATTTTTTTGTTCTCTTGCCTCACAAAAAGCGCAATATTGGGGGATCAAAAATCATATGTACCCCAAAATAGTGCCAATAAAATTGTCACCTTATCCCGGTTTCCAAAATGGGGTTATTTTTTGGGAGTTTTTACTGTAGGGTTGCATCAGGAGGTCTTCAAATACAACATGGCAGCTTAACCACTTAAGCCCCCCTAGCTTAAACACCCTTAATGACCAGGCCACTTTTTACAATTCTGCACTACACTACTTTCACCGTTTATTGCTCCGTCATGCAACTTACCACCCAAATGAATTTTACCTCCTTTTAGAGCTTTCATTTGGTGGTATTTCATTGTTGCTGACATTTTTACTTTTTTTGCCATTAATACAAATTTAACGACATTTTTGCAAAAAAATGACATTTTTCACTTTCTGTTGTAAAATTTTTCAAAAAAACTACATTTCTATATAAATTTTTCTCTAAATTTATTGTTCTACATGTCTTTGATAAAAAAAGTCCAATAAGTGTATATTTATTGGTTTGGGTAAAAGTTATAGCGTTTAAAAACTATGGTGCAAAAAGTGAATTTCGGCATTTTGAAGCAGCTCTGACTTTCTGAGCACCTGTCATGTTTCTTCAGGTGCTAGAATGTCAGGATAGTATAAATACCCCCAAATGACACCATTTTAGAAAGAAGACACCCCAAAGTATTCGCGGAGGGCATGGTGAGTTCATGTATCATTTCATTTTTTCACAAGTTAGCGGAAAATGACACTTTCTGAGAAAAAAAAAAAAAAGTTTCAATTTCTGCTAACTTCTGGCAAAAAAAAAAAGAAATCTCAGACGGACTCACTATGCCCCTCAGTGAATACCTTGGGGTGTCTACTTTCCGAAAAGGGGTCATTTGTGGGGTGTGTTTACTGTTCTGGCATTTTGGGTGGGGCTAAATTGTGAGCCGCCATGTAAAACCTAAAGGTACTCATTGGAATTTGGACCCCTTTGCGCACCCAGGCTGCAAAAAAGTGTCGCTTATGTGGTATCGCCGTACTCAGGAGAAGTAGGGCAATGTGTTTTGGGGTGTATTTTTACATATACCCATGTTGGGTGAGAGAAATATCTCTGTAAACTGACAACTTTGTATACATTTTTTTAAAAGTTGTCGTTTACAGAGATATTTTTCACACACAGTATAGGTATATATAAAATACACCCCAAAGCACATTGCCCTACTTCTCCTGAGTACGGCGATACCACATGTGTGCCACTTTTTGCAGCCTGAGTGCAAAGGGCCCTAAAACCAATGAGTACCTTTAGGATTTCACAGGGCATTTTTACGCATTTGGATTCCAGACTTCTTTTCACGCTTTAGGGGCCCCTAAAATGCCAGGACAGTATAAATACCCCACATGTGACCCCATTTTGGAAAGAAGACACCCCAAGGTATTCCGTGAGGGGTATGGTGAGTTCATGTAAAATTTTATTTTTTGTCACAAGTTAGTGGAATATGAGACTTTGTAAAAACAAAATAAAAAATAAAAAATATATCAATTTCCGCTAACTTGTGCCAAAAATAAAAATTCTGTGAACTCGCCATGCCCCTCACGGAATACCTTGGGGTGTCTTCTTTCCAAAATGGGGTCACATGTGGGGTATTTATACTGCCCTGGCATTTTAGGGCCCCTAAAGCGTGAGAATCCAAATGCGTAAAAATGGCCTGTGAAATCCTAAAGGTACTCATTGGTTTTAGGGCCCTTTGCACCTTGGCTGCAAAAAGTGCCACTCATGTGGTATCGCAGAACTCAGGAGAAGTAGGGCAATGTGTTTTGGGGTGTATTTTTACATATACCCATGCTGCGTGTGAGAAATATTGCTGTAAACGACAACTTTTACATTTTTTATTCAAAGTTGTCAATTTACAGAGATATTTCTCACACAAAGTATGGGTATATGTAAAAATACACCCCAAAACACATTGCCCTACTTCTCCTGAGTACGGCGATACCACATGAGTGACACTTTTTGCAGCCAAGATGCGCAAAGGGCCCTAAACCAATGAGTACCTTTTAGGAGGGCATTTTTACGCATTTTCTTCTCACGCTTTAGGGCCCCTAAAATGCCAGGGCAGTATAAATACCCCACATGTGACCCCATTTTGGAAAGAAGACACCCCAAGGTATTCTGTGAGGGGCATGGCGAGTTCATAGAAGATTTTTTTGGCACAAGTTAGCGGAAATTGATTTTTATTGTTTTTCTCATAAAGTCTACCTTTCTGCTAACTTTTGACAAAAAGTTAAATTTTTCATGGACTCACTATGCCCCTCAGCGAATACCTTGGGGTGTCTTCTTCCAAAATGGGGTCATTTGTGAGGTGTTTGTACTGTTCTGGCATTTTGGGTGGGGCTAAATTGTGAGCAGCCATATAAAACCTAAAGGTACTCGTTGGAATTTGGGCCCCTTTGTGCACTGGGCTGCAAAAGTGTCACACATGTGGTATCGCCGTACTCAGGAGAAGTAGGGCAATGTGTTTAGGGTGTATTTTTACATATACCCATACTGTGTGTGAGAAATATATCTGTAAATTGACAACTTTGAATAAAAAAATGTAAAAAGTTGTCGTTTACAGCAATATTTCTCACACGCAGCATGGGTATATGTAAAAATACACCCCAAAACACATTGCCCTACTTCTCCTGAGTACGGCGATACCACGTGTGTGACACTTTTTGCAGCCAAGATGCAAAGGGGCCCTAAAACCAATGAGTACCTTTAGGATTTCACAGGGCATTTTTACGCATTTGGATTCTCACACTTTAGGACCCCTAAAATGCCAGGGCAGTATAAATACCCCACAAGTGACCCCATTGTGGAAAGAAGACACCCCAAGGTAATCCGTGAGGGGTATGGCGAGTTCACAGAAAAAAATTTGGCACAAGTTAGCGGAAATTGATTTTTTTTTTACAGTCTCATATTCCACTAACTTGTGACAAAAATAATATTTTACATGAACTCACCATACCCCTCGCGGAATACATTGGGGTGTCTTCTTTCTAAAATGGGGTCACATGTGGGGTATTTATACTGCCCTGGCATTTTAGGGTCTCCGCAATCATTACACGTATGGCCAGCATTAGGAGTTTCTGCTATTCTCCTTATATTGAGCATACGGGTAATGAGATTTTTCCGTTCAGCCTCTGCGCTGAAAAGAAAAAAATGAGCGGCACAGATTTTTTCATTCGCATCGATCAATGTGGATGAAAAAATCTCTGGCCAAAAATGTGCAAAAAAAAAAGTAGTAAGGCCCCATTCACACGTCCGCAAAAATGTCCGCATCTATTCCGCAATTCTGCGGAATAGATGCGGACCCATTCAGTGTGAATGGGGCTGGCGGTGATGCGGAGAGCACACTATGCGCTCGCCGCATCAGCATTTGCGGAGCTGCGGCCGCAAACTTCCGGGTTTCGGCCCCCAAGCATCTGGCCGCAGCTCCGCAAAAGATAGAGCATGTCCTATTCTTGTCCGCAATTGCGGACAAGAAAAGGCATTTTCTATATAGTTCTGGCAATGTGCGGATACGCAAAATGCGGAAAGCACATTGCTGGTGTCCGTGTTTTGCAGATCCGTGGATCCATGGATCCATAAAACACATACTGGACGTCTGAATGAGCCTTACAGGGGGGTAATTAGTGTCAGGGGGGTGACATGGGGTGATCGGGGGTTAATCAGGGGTTAATTAGTGACGGGGGTGGGAGGGGGGTCTGTGTGGTGTTTTGGTGCACTTATAAAAGTTTCTTTGGTGGTCCCAAGCAAAAGGGACCACCAAAGGAACGATCAGCAAGCATATCAGACGCTGTTAACAAAACAGCGTCTGATATGGCATTTTTTTAACTTCTACAGCCTGCCAGCGCACGATCAGCGCTGGCAGGCTGTAGCTTACCTTGTCCCCGACGTGATCCTGTGAACACGCGCGCGTTCACAGGAAATCTCGCCTCTCGCGAGATGACGCGCGGGCGCGTCAAGGGGGAACAGACCAACCGCCCGCAGGACGCAATCCTGCGTGAGGCGGTCGGAAAGAGGTTAAAGGGAACCGGTCACCGGGATTTTGTGTACAGAGCTGAGGACATGCGTTGCTAGATGGCCGCTAGCACATCTGCAATATCCAGTCCCCATAGCTCTGTGTGCTTTTATTGTGTAAAAAAACCTATTTGATACATATGCAAATGAACCTGAGATGAGTTCTGTACCTGAGATGAGTCCAGCTCTGTACACAAAATCCTGGTGACAGGTTCCCTTTAAAATGATCCCAATTGAAATCTGCCTTCCAAAATACATATATTGCTCCTTCCCTTCTGAGCCCTGCCGCATGCCCATCCAGCAGTTTACAACCACATATGGGGTGTTTCTGTAAACTGCAGAATCAGGATAATAAATATTAAGTTTTGTTTGGCTGTTAACCCTTGCTGCCTTAAAGGAAAAAATGACTCAAAATGGAAAACCTGCAAAATGTAGTGACATTTTGAAATTTCTCCTCTATTTTCCTTTCAATTTTGTGGAACACCTAAAGGGTTAACAAAGTTTGTAAAATCATATTTGAAAAACTTGAGGGGTGTATTTTCTACAGTGGGGTCATTTACGAGTGGGTTTTCTATTATGTAAGCCCCACAAAGTGACTTCATAACTGAACTGATCCTTTAAAAAGCAGGTTTTGGAAATGTAAAAAATTGCACTCCCGCTAACATCCAAAAAGAAAATAATAAAATGACATTTACAAAATGACGCCAAAATAAAGCAGACATGTGGAATATGTAAAGTTATAGCTATTTTATGAGGCATCACTATCTGTGTTAGGCCTCATGCACACTAACTTACTTTCTTTCCGTGTCCTTCCCGTTTTCTTTGCGGACTGTATACGAAATCATTCATTTCAATGGGTCTGCAAAAAAAACGGAAGTTACTCCGTGTGCATTCCGTTTCCGTATTTCCATTCCGCAAAAAAATAGAACATGTCTTATTATTGTCTGCATTACGGACAAGGATAGGAGTGTTCTATTCGGTCGAGCTGTTCCGTTCCGCAAAATATGGAATGCACACGGATATCATCCGTATTTTTGTGGACTGCAAAATACATACGGTCGTATGCATGAGGCCTTAAAAGCAGAGAAATTGAAATTTTGATAATTGCTAATTTTTCCAAATTTCTGGTAAATTTGGGATTTTTTAACCACTTCAGCCCCCCTAACTTAACTCCTTCAGGACACATGACGTACCGGTACGGCATGTTTCCCGAGTCCTTAAGGACACATGACGTACTGGTACGTCATGAGTAGTTCCGATCACTGCTGCTCAGCCGGCAGTGATCGGAACAAGGTACCTGCTGAAATCATTCAGCAGGTACCTTGTTACAATGCCCAGAGGGGTCCGGTGACCCCCTCGTATCGGCGATCGCTGCAAACTGCAGGTCAATTCAGACCTGCGGTTTGCAGCTCTTTTCGCGATCACTGAACCGTGGGGATCAAAGAGTTAATGCCCCCAAAGTTATACATTTTAACCCCCCCTGCAGCCCCCAATCATATTTTGGCTGGGGGGGTGGGTGCGGGAGGCGGGATTGCGATCCCCTGCCCTCCTCCTCTGTAATATTCCCTGGTGTCTAGTGGATCTATAAGAGTGTCAGCACATTGCTGACCCTCTGATAGAAACGTCTGGCATCTGTGCTTGATCAGATGCCAGCCGTTTAACCCCTTCAATACCGCGCGGTATGGAAGGGTTAACAGGGAGGGAGCTCCCTCCCTCTCCCATCGGGGGGTTTGCTGTTCCTTTGCAGCCCCGCGACAGGATGGGATTGCAGAGGGAGGGAGCGAGCTCCCCTCCCTCCCCATCCATCACCCGCTGCTCTCTTATGGCAGCGGGTGATGGTTGCCATGGAAGCAGGACGCTTTCAGAAGCGTCCTGCTCTCCATGGTGCTCAAAGCCTAAGCAGACTAGTGCTAAAGGCACAAGTCTGCTTAGACTATGTAAAGTAAAAAAAATACAGTACAGTACAGTACACTGTATAGTGTACTGTATTATATAGACACCAGATCCACTGGAAATAAAAATGAAAAAAACACATTTCACTGAATAAAAAAGAATTAAATAAAAATACACTTTTAAAAAACATATTAGGTATCGCCACGTCCGTAAAAACCTGCTCTATAAAAATATCACATCACTGAACTCAGGCGAACGCCATAAAAAAAACACCAAAAATTGGTTTAAATAAGTCATTTTTTGGCACCTTACATCACTAAAAGTGTAATACAAAGCGATCAAAAAGGCGTATGCCTCCCAAAATAGTACCAATCAAACCGACATCTCATCCCGCAAAAAATGAGCCCCTATATAAACAATTGGCCAAAAAATAAAAAAAACTATGCCTCTCAGACTAAAACATGATTTTTTTGTTTCAAAAATGCTTTTTAGTGTTAAATGTAAAAAAAAAAAAACTAAAAAGTAGACATATTGGATATATCGACGTCCGTAAGAATCTCCTCTATAAAGATATCGCATGACAAAACCCCTCAAACACTGTAAAAAAAATTAGTTTTTATTTATGTCAAAAAGCCATTTTTTTGTCACCTTACATCAAAAAAGTGTAATAGCAAGCGATCAAAAAGTCATATGAACCCCCAATTAGTGCCAATCTAACCGTCACCTCATCCCGCAAAAATTATACCCAACCTAAGACAATTGCCTAAAAACTGAAAAATATATGGCTCTCAGACTATGGAGACACTAAAACATGTTTTTTTTTTTTTTGTTTCAAAAAGGATATTATTGTGTAAAACCAAAATAAATAAAAAAAGGTATACATATTAGGTATCGCCGTATCCGTAAGGACCTGCTCTATAAAAATATAACATGACCTAACCCCTCAGGTGAACGCCGTAAAGATAAAAAATAAAAACGCTGTCAAGAAAGCCATTTTTTTGTCACCTTACATCACAAAAAGTGTAATAGCAAGCAATCAAAAAGTCATATGCACCCCAAGATGGTACCATTCAAACCGCCATCTCATCCTGCAAAAAATGAGCCCCTACATAGGACAATCGCCCAAAAAAAAAAATATATGGAGACACTAAAATATTATTGTGTAAAACTTATATAAATGAATAAAAAGTATACATATTATGTATCGCCGCATCCGTCACAACCTGCTCTAAAAATAACACATGACCTAACCCCTCAGCTGAACACATCAAAAAAAAATAAATAAATATGGTGTCAAAAGCCATTTTTGTCACCTTACATCATAAAAATGTCATATGCATCCCAAGATAGTGCCAATCAAACCGCCATCTTATCCCGCAAAAAATAAGCCCCTACATAAGACAGTCGCCCAAAAAATAAAAATAAACTATGGCTTTCAGAATGTGGAAACACTAAAAAATAATTTTTTTCAAAAATGCTTTATTATGTAAAACTGAAACAAAAAAAAAAAGTAGTCATATTTGGTATTGTCGCGTCCGTAACAACCTGCTCTATAGAAATAGCACACAATCTAACCTGTCATTTCAATTATGTAAATAACAAAAAATAAAAATGGTCCCAACACAGCAATTTTTTGGCAAATTTTCCATTTTAATCAATTTTTCCAGTAGCAAAGCAAGGGTTAACAGCCAAACAAAACTCAATATTTATTGCCCTGATTCTCTTGTTTGCACAATCACCCCATATGTGGTCGTAAACTGCTGTATGGCCAAACGGCAGGGCACAGAAGGAAGGGAACGCCATATGGTTTTTGGAAGGCAGATTTTGCTGGACTGTATTTTTGACACTATGTCCCATTTGAAGCCCCCCTGATGCACCCCTACAGTAGAAACTCCAAAAAAGTGACCCCATTTTGGAAACTACAGGATAAGTTGGCAGTTTTGTTGGTACTACTTTAGGGTAAATATGATTTTTGGTTGCTCTATATTACACTTTTCTTGAGACAAGGTAACAAAAATTGAAATTCTGAAATTTCATCTCCATTTGCCAATATTTCTTGTGGGACACCTAAAGGGTTAACAAAGTTTGAATACCTTGAGGGGTGTAGTTTCTTAGATGGAGTCACTTTTATGGAGTTTCTACTCTAGGGGTGCATCGGGGGGCTTAAAATGGGACATGGTGTCAAAAAACCAGTCCAGCAAAATCTGCCTTCCAAAAACCATATGGCGTCCCCTTCCTTCTGTGCCCTGCAGTTTGGCCATACAGCAGTTTACGACCACATATAGGGTGTTCGTGCAAACTACAGAATCGGGGGGAATAAATATTAAGTTTTGTTTGGCTGTTAACCCTTGCTTTGTTACTGGAAAAAGTGGATTAAAATGGAAAATTTTCCAAAAAATCGAAATTCTGAAATTTTATCTCCATTTGCCATTAACTCTTGTAGAAAACCTAAAGGGTTAATGACGTTTGTAAAATCAGTTTTGAATACCTTGAGGGTATAGTTTTGAATACCTTGAGGGTGTAGTTTCTAGAATGGGGTCATTTTTGGGTGGTTTCTATTATGTAAGCCTCACAAAGTAACTTCAGACCTGAACTGGTCCCTAAAAAGTGGGTTTTTGAAAATTTCAAGATCTGCTTCTAAACTTCTAAGCATTGTAACGTCCCCAAAAAATAAAATGGCATTCCCAAAATGATTGATACATGAAGTAGAGATATGGGGAATGTAAATCAATAATTTTTTCTGGTGGTCTTACTATGTACTTACCACCCAAATGAATTTTACCTCCTTTTTTTCTCACAAATACAGCTTTCTTTTGGTGGTATTTGATTGCTGCTGAGATTTTTCGCTTTTCTGATGATAATCAAAAAAGACCGCAATTTTCTCAAAAAAAGTGTATTTTTAACTTTTTCTGGTAAAATTGTTCAAATATAATTACATTTCTATACAAAGAATTTATTGTGCTACATGTCTTTGATAAAAAAAATCTAATAAGTGTATATTTACAGGGGTGTGGAAATTTTTAAAAAAAACTACTTGTCGAAGGATTAAAATAGGGGCTCAATCTACTTGTCCTGAACTTCTACTGTATGGGGGCGGGGGCCACACGGAGACGTTCTACTGTATGGGGGCTGGGGCCACAAGGAGACGTTCTACTGTATGGTGGCGGGGGCCACAAGGAGATGTTATACTGTATGGGGCGGGGGCCACAAGGAGACGTTATACTGCAGGGGGGCGGGGGCCACAAGGAGACATTCTACTGTATGGGGGCGGGGCCACAAGGAGACGTTATGCTGTATGGGGGCCACAAGGAGACGTTATACTGTATGGTGGCGGGGGCCACAAGGAGATGTTATACTGTATGGGGCAGGGGCCACAAGGAGACGTTCTGTATGGGGGCGTGGGCCACAAGGAGATGTTATACTGTATGGGGGCAGGGGCCACAAGGAGACGTTATACTGCAGGGGGGGCGGGGGCCACAAGGAGATGTTCTACTGTATGGGGGCGGAGGCCACAAGGAGATGTTATACTGTATGGGGGCGGGGGCCACAAGGAGACATTATACTGCAGGGGGGCCACAAGGAGACGTTATACTGTATGGGGGCGGGGGCCACAAGGAGATGTTATACTGCAGGGGGGCCACAAAGAGACGTTATACTGTATGGGGGCGGGGGCCACAAAGAGACGTTATACTGTATGGGGCGGGGGCCACAGAGACGTTATACTGTATGGGGGCGGGGCCACAAGGAGACGTTATACTGTATGGGGCGGGGGCCACAAGGAGATGTTATACTGTATGGGGGCGGGGCCACAAGGAGACGTTCTACTGTATGGGGGCGGGGGCCACAAGGGGACATTCTACTGTGTGGGGGCCACAAGGAGACGTTATACTGTATGGGGGCGGGGGCCACAAGGAGACTTTATACTGTATGGGGGCGGGGGCCACAAGGAGACCTTCTACTGTATGGGGGCGGGGGCCACAAGGAGACCTTCTACTGTATGGGGACGGGGGCCACAAGGAGACGTTCTACTGTATGGGGGCGGGGGCCACAAGGAGACGTTCTACTGTATGGGGGCGGGGGCCACAAGGAGACGTTCTACTGTATGGGGGCGGGGGCCACAAAGAGACGTTATACTGTATGGGGCGGGGGCCACAAGGAGACGTTATACTGTATGGGGGCGGGGGCCACAAGGAGATGTTATACTGTGCGGGGGCCACAAGGAGACGTTCTTCTGTATGGGGGCGGGGGCCACAAGGGGACGTTCTACTGTGTGGGGGCCACAAGGAGACGTTATACTGTATGGGGGCGGGGGCCACAAGGAGACGTTCTACTGTATGGGGGCGGGGGCCACAAGGAGACGTTCTACTGTATGGGGGCGGTGGCCACAAGGAGACGTTCTACTGTATGGGGGCGGGGGCCACAAGGAGACGTTCTACTGTATGGGGGCGGGGGCCACAAGGAGACGTTCTACTGTATGGGGGCGGGGGCCACAAGGAGATGTTATACTGTATGCGGGCGGGGGCCACAAGGAGACGTTATACTGTATGGGGGCAGCCATGCCATACTGGGGCAGTGAATCCCTTTAAGGTATAATATACATTAAAGGGATTCACTTCCGCAGTATGGCATGTACATTAAAGGGATTCACTGCCCCAGTATGGTATATACTATATGCCATACTGGGGCAGTGAATCTCTTTAATGTATATGCCATAACGGGGCAACCCCCCCTCCCCCCCATTCATAGAGCGTGAGTGGCTGGAACCTGGCAGCACTCCTAGCTTCAGCGCCAGAGAGGACGAGCAGAGCTGAAGCCTGACATGAGAGCATAGCTGACAGCTCACCCAGTCACCACACACACACTACCTGCTGGGCTATCTATCAGGAAACTGGCTTCCACCATGTGAGGAGACAGGAGCTCCCACTACTAGTGTTGAGCGAACAGTTCGAGCATAGTTCGGGTTCGTACCGAATTTTGGGGTGTGCGGGACACAGACCCGAACCCGGACATTTTCAAAAAAGTTCGGGTTCGTTGTTCGGCGATTATTTCCCGCTTTCTAAAGGCCTGCACAGCAACCAATCATCTAGCGTTTTACTTCTTGCCCTAAGAGCCCATCACAGCCATGCCTACTAATGGCATGGCTGTGATTGGCCAAGTGCAGCATGTGACCGAGCCTCTATTTAAGCTGGAGTCACGTAGTGCCGCACGTCACACTGCTCTGATTAGTGTAGGGAGAGGACGCAGATTCTGTAAGGGCGATATTAGGCAGGGAAAAGTCAGCAACAGCACCTAATGAACGGATCGATCTACAGCTGTGAATGATTGAACTTCTGCTAGTTACTTGCTCACTGGTTTTTAGGCTGCACAGAGCGTTTTTCTGTCACTTATTTTCTGGGGTGATCGGCGGCCATTTTGTGACTTGTGGTGCACCAGAACAAGCTGCCACCAAGTCCATCAATCCATCAATACTATTTTTTTTTTTTTGCTTTATCCTAAATCAGGGGCTTGGCTGTGCTAATTATCACCCCTAGAAACTCAGGATAGCAATTTCTATATTTTATTAAGGGGTTAAATACAATTGCCCAAATACCAATCCCCTAAATCTGGTGTTCCAGCTTTGGCTAGCCAAGTATAATACTGTCTGCTGTCTGGCAAAGGATAGATTATTTTATGTGGTGAAATTCAATTGCCAAAATAGCAATACCATAAATCAGTGGTTTCAGCTGTGGCTGGCAAAGTATAATAGTGTCCGCCAAAACATATATTTTGTTCTGGGGTGAAATTCAATTGCCAAAATAGCAATACCCTGAATCTGGTGTCCTAGCTGTTGCAGGCCAAGATTCATATTGTCCTCCAAAACATATATTTCGTTCTGGGGTGAAATTCAATTGCCAAAATAGCAATACCATAAATCAGTGGTTCCCTTACGTCCTACCAGCAGCACAGATGGGGTTAACCACCCCCCGTGGACTGGCAGGACCAGAGTAATGTTTAATGAGCCCAAGACTAATAACTCAATTTAACAATTAAGTATCTCCTTAAAAGGAGGAAGTCAACCCCCAGCCCACTGTGTTTTTTTCTGTGTTGGACTAGGCGGTTTGTTCCCCCCTTTCTTATGGAAAGTGCGGGGAGCCTTCTTTTCGTTTGGGTAACGGCGTTGCCCTTTTTTCTAGGTACCTTGTCAGTTTGGCCGGCAGCTTATTTGCTGCCGGCCCCGCGCAGTTGCGCCTGGCTGGGGTATTTTGGCGGCGTCCTTGGTCCAGGATTCCCGGTCCCTGTGCGCTGCCATCTTCCGGCGGTGACGCGGGGACTCTCCTTTTGCATCACCTCCGGGTAATCCGGCCGTGATTTTTTCACGGGCACGATTTTTTTCATAGATGCGATTTTTTTTTTTTATGCATCTTCCTGTGGGGGATTTACTGGGGGAAGGGTGGATTGGCTATCCCTCCCCTTCCCCTATTTTGGAAGGCTGTGTGCTCCAGTTCAGTCTCTGGCTACATATGCTTTTTCAGCTAGCTCCCTAAATTTGGTGTTGTTCCACTTGTGGTGTTTTTTTCCTCAGCTGCCTCCGGTCTATTTTTCTACCTTTCCTGCGTAGATAGGTGGTTTACAAATGTTTTATTTGTCCCTTTTTTTTTTTTCCGCAGTGATCTCTTCTCCGCGGGATTCGGAAGGCAGGAAAGTGGATTCCAAGAGGAAGCATCTATCCTGCTACGATTGCAGCAGTCAACGGTTATTGTAAGCTGATCATACCTGCACTCGTGAGATCGCAGAAGCTAAACAGCTTAAGGCTGGGTTAAGACCAGCTTGGGAGACCGGTTGGGAATTCCTGGGTCTGTTGACTTAACCTACACCAGGTATTACAGCTGCCGTTAGAGGTTTCTGACCTCTAGTGAACCTACGCTGCAGGATATATATCAATGGCTCTGTTAAAGGAGTCATAGGCCTGCTGGATGGAAAGGCTTCCTATTCGTGCCCAGGCCCCTATGGAGACCTCTGTCCCGGTAGAGAGACCTTCTTGGTCTCCTTAGTTTCTTCCTCCTCGGATGAGGAGGAGCTGACGTTGTGTTTTCTCCCCTGGAAAGACACAGAAGTTGCTCAAGTCCATCAGGTCGGGGGACCATGATGTTGACTGTGGGGAGCCTCCCGTTCCCGCTACTCGGGCACCTCGTGTCTTCAAAGCGGATAAGACCCTCCTCTCTGTCATGATATAGAGTGGAAAAAACCTGGAAAAGGTCCGGTTTTAACAAAGAAGTTGAAATCCATGTTCCCGATGGCTTAACCCTTGGTGGATTCATGGGGATCCATTCCCAAGGTGGACATGGCTATTGCCAAGTTGTCCAAGCGCACTCTGGTTCCTGTAGACGATGGGTCTAGCTGCAGGACCCTCTTGCAGAGTGCACACTAAGACGGGGTGTTACGGCAGCTGTGGCTTCCGCTTCCACAGCCATAGCGGCTTTTAAAGTCTCTACGTTCCTCCGATCTCGCCTGGATCAAATTCAAGTTGATGAGAACCAGAGGTTTCTTCCAGGACGACATACTGGCTGCTTTCAAGACCATCAACCTGGCTACGGACTTCTTGTGCGATACCGCACAGCTCCAGTTGAAGCTAGCGAGGGAGCTTCCACGCTAGCAAAGCAAGTCCTGGGAACGAGGCCAAACACAGATTCTTGCTCTTGAAGCTAAGCAGCAGGTCTGTGGCTCATGGGAGATCGAGTGTGCCTTTGGCACCCTGTAACAATACTATCAAATAACATCAGGGGCCTATATATAGCATGGCCCTGGGATCGGCGGCCCATATTCCATTTTGGCTTAAGCCTTGGGTCGCTGACAATTCCTCAAAATACAGCTTATATGGCCTTCCATTCGAGCCCAACCGTTTGTTCGGTTCAGAGCTAGATAAGATCATGGAGAGCCTTTCAGACTAGAAGGTAAAGAGCCTTCCCCAGCAGTCCTTTTGAGGGCAGGGCAGACGAGACCGCGGTGGCAGGTCTGGCCAGCAAACAAGCTCTTGTAGTGACTGGAGAGCACAGCGAAAGGGTTTGAGGTGCTCTCGTGGAGGAGCCAAAGATGGAAAATCCACCTCCTGACTATGGGCCTCTTCGAGGCTCTTGGTTAATTCCCGTTACTCCTGCCGTCCTGCCAATAAGCTTCCCCATTCCTAAGCTTCATGTACCCGTCGGGAGTCGTCTCTCCCACTTCTGAGAAGAATGGATCCAAGAGATCTCGGATCCCTGGGTCCTGAATATCATTTCCAATGGTTATTTAGTCAACCTCACCTCTATTCCTCTGGACAGGTTTGTCAAGATCAACCTTCTACAAGCTGCCAAGGAGGCGATCTTAGAGGCCTACATTCAGGACTACATTTGCAAAGGGGCTCTGGAGGAGGTTCCGGCAGGAGAACGGGGCCTAGGGATCTATTCACCAGTTTTTCTGGTTCCCAAGGCTTCAGGATATCTCCGGATAATTATCGATCTGAGATATTTCAATCGATTTATAAGGAAGGTGAAGTTTTGTGTAGAAACCATCAGGTCAGTAGTTCACGTCGTCAATCCTGGAGACGTGATGGCAACCCTGGACCTCAAGAATGCATATCTGCACATCCTGGTTCCAGGAAGTATATTAGGATCACGGTCCAGGTGTCCGGTGTCGTCAGGCATCTTCTGTTTGTTGCCCTTCCCTTTGGCATTTCTTCTGCCCCTCACACTTTTACCAAGGTGGTGGTTCTGTAGTCGCGGCTTTGAGGCTTCAAGGACTGACCATCATTCCTTATCTGGACGACTGGCTTTGAAAGCCTCTGCTCTAGCGGTCCTAACCCAACTTCTTCAGGTAACAATCTCCTTTCTGTTCCACCTAGGTTGGATCATCAGCTGGTAGAAGTCGAACGTGAGCCCGTCGACTTCAGTAAGATATCTAGGCTTCATAATCGACTCCACTGGGATGTCGCTCCAGTTGACTCCAGAAAGAAGATTCCGTGTTCAGAACATGGCAAGTTCCTTTCCCCGGCGAGTTCCAATCCGGACTCTCATGAAGATGTTGGGGCTCATGTCAGTGTCTGCGGAAGCAGTCCCATGGGCTCTATGGCACCTCCGCCCTCTACAGTCGGAGGTCCTCTCCTAATGGAATGGCAGCCCTGCTGGGCTAAACTCCCTGTGCTCCCTGACTTGGCAAACTCGGTATTCCCTCAGATGGTGGTGCCATCTTTTAGACGGGAAGTCTATGACCCAGCCAATCTGGGTCATATTGACTACGGATGCGTCCTAAGTAGGCTGGGACGCTCACCTAGACGACTCTCCAGTTCACGGGACCTGGTTTCCTCAGGAGTGGGTTCTTTCATCCAATCTCTGCGAGATTCAAGCTATCCGGCTAGCCCTCCTTCACTTAGCCCCTCAGATCCGAGGCAAAGCGGTGAAAGTCCAGTCAGACAATGTGACTGCGGTACTTTACATCAACCAGCAGGGAGGCACGAGATCACTTCCCCTCCTGTCAGAGATCAGGGTGATTCTGGATTAGGCAGAGTTGTACCTTCCCACTTATCTGCGATCCACATCCAAGGCTCCCTCAATATGATAGCGGCTGAGCCGCGGTCTTCCGTCGGTGGAGTGGTCTTTACATCCGGAGAATCAAGCAGATAGTCCTCAAGTGGGTATGCCAGAGGTGGATCTCATGGCAACAAGTGTCAAATATTTATTTCATATAAAATATGAAATAAAAATAATTATGAAAATTTAAAAAAAAATTAATTTTGAAAAATTTTTAATTGGCGGACATATTAACGCCAGTTCTTTTATCGATGAGATCTAAAGTCAATTTGTGCAGATAATGAAATAAAGCAATTAATTATATAAAGTATAATTTATTACAAGTAAATACAAACAAATGGCATACAAATTGTTACAAAGAAAATCCGAATACAATATCAAAATTGACCGCTAGATGGTGCTCCACCGTTTACACCAGACTCACTTAAGTTGCTAAAGCCAACCAGCACAATGCTATTCTTAGCACGTGAACAACCAACAAAGAAACAATAGGAATGAATCTGTGGAAAATCCCTTATGCTCAATCAAAGAATATAGCAGTAAGAGACAATTTATAAATCCGCCCGCTGGCCTAACTACGGATAATAAAATCCGATCAGAGATCTATCTCTGATAGAAATATTATAGGAATTTTAATGATGTGCACTTTCATTAAAAGTTCCCATAAAATTCTGTTTTAATACTAATGACCCACTCAACATGGAGTCTTAACTATATGCCAATTTAGAGCGATTTATAATTACTGCAAATAAAATAAGTTATACGTTACCCCTGACTTCGGGACAGAGAGCTTTCAGAAGGGACCCAGCTTTCCAAGATTTAAATCCGCAAGTTTCTTTGTGAGTCTGTGTATCCCTGGAAAAATTCCTCAGGGCTGGACGTGGTGGAGATGTTCTGTGATCTGTGACGTCCTGTGATGTCCTTTGTGATGTGATGATGATGTGATCTCCTCTCTTTTTCTGTCTGTCCCAAACTGGATCAGATATGCTAATCGTTATCTATGCCCAGTCCCCCTTGGATTAGGGATTGCCAATAAGATAAGTTGGGTGTGAACGTATACTAATTAGGGGGATGATGTCATCAACCCAAATACCTGAGACACTTCTGTCCATCTACTACTTGATGGCACTGTTGTATAATATTTTAAAGTCCAAATGTCCAGGAAGGTAAAATGTATGCACCTAATCTGTTCACATGACTTCCTAACCTTTTACCCATTATATCATTTAAAGGGTACTTTTCCTGACACCTCGGGGCAGACAAATTGGCGCTATTAGAAGTTCCCTAATCTTTAAATTTATTGGGCAGATACGAGTACAATGCTCCTAATGAACTCAAACCATTCACTATATCATCCAAATGACGGATTAATAGTGCCCAAGATAACTGAGTTGTTCTTACAAAACCAGCCTATATGTTCTTTTGGAGAGTTTACTCATTAATATATGGATGGCATAATATATATATCAATATAATGATATCTTACCAATAATAGGATATGAATATACAAACATTATGTGTATCATCGGTTAAAATATACTAAGACTATATGTAATCACACGTGGATATATACTTTATATGTGGAGTTTATGGAATGATACCGCATACTGATGTCTTAAACAATAACCTTCCTTGACCTCGGTACATGGTCGTGTCTTCCAGACAGTGTAAATGAGACCCACTATATCCTTTAAGACAAACCACATCTGTCGGCAATAACTTTTTAGAACAATACACACTGTATCCCAGTGACTTGCCGTACCGGGTATACTTAGCCTGACCTTTTTCAGGCTCACTCAAACAGAGAGTTTGGTCTCTTAAAGGCAATGAGAATCTCTATCTTGGTTCTAATATCGTCAGACATTATTGTGTCTATATGAATATGCCCGACACAAGGTTCAATGCCAAGGTGGAGAGGTTCTGCTCCCTTTACAGGGAGGACAACCCCCTGGCGTTAGACGCTTTGTCAATATCCTGGAGGTTCAGGCTGGCTTACATCTTCCCTCCCTTTTCCATGATACCGAGGGTATTGATGAAAATCCGTCAGGATCAGGCCTCGGTGATAGCCATCATACTGTTTTGGCCGAAGAGATCCTGGTTTACCTAGCTCACCCAGTTGAGTCGAGGACAATATTGGAGGCTCCCCCCACAGCAGACCCTGGTGTCGTGGGACACTCACCTCTGCTCAGATCTGCACAGGTTCAACCTGACAGCCTGGAGGTTGATCAGTCCCTTCCCAGAATAGAAGGGCTTTCAGAGTCGATCCTGAGAACGCTGTCTCATTCTAGAGCGGACTCTACCAAGAGAGCCTACTCTTGTATTATGAGGATATTCTCATCCTGTTGTACCTCAACTGAGGTGGCGTCTGCAGATCCGCCCCTCTCCGCTATCCTTCAGTTTCTGCAAGACGGCCTTGATAGAGGCCTTGTCCTTCTACTCTGAAGGTTCAAGTTTCAGCCATCTCAGCTTGCCTTAACAGGCTTTTTTCTCAGGACCCGCTGATCAAACGGTTCCTTAAAGGAGCTGAAAGATTAAAGCCTACAGTACTGAGACCACTTTTTTTCAGTGGGTTTTTCAGTAGTTCTCAGGGGGTTAGCATCTCCCCCCTTTGAACCGTTAGAGGAGGTGGACATCAAGTTCGTCACTTGGAAGTTTGTGTTTCTCCTTGCAGTGACTTTGGCCAAGAGGGTCTCTGAGCTTCAAGCTATCTCAGCACATGAGCCCTATACCATTTTCTTACATGACCGGGACCTTCTTAGATTCCTCCCATATTGTAGGCCTAAAGTTCCTTCCTTCCAGAACATCAACCAGGTGATATTCCTCCCGGTTCTGTCGATATCTACCACCTCCTCCTAGGAACCTGCTAGACATCCTCTGGACGTCTCGAGATGTCTCCGGATCTATGTGGATAGATCAAGGAGTTCAGGAAAGATGAGAATCTGCTAATCCTGTTGCCGTTAAGTTTAAAGGCTATAAAGCATCCAAACCTTCCATCAGTCGGTGGATTGAGGAGGCTATTAAGGAATCCTTTGTTTCCACAATCTCTGGACCCTCCAGGATTTGTGAAGGCCCACTCTACTAGAGTTGTGGCTACTTCTTTTGCCGAGAGGAGTCTTCTGCCTCTCAACATGATTTGCAAAGCTGCCTCCTGGAGCTCTGAATCGACATTCATCTCCCATTATAGACTAGATGCCAGTCTAGCTGAGTTTTCGGCCTTTGGGCAGACTTTTCTTAGTTCTGCCAGGCAGGAAGGCTCTCCCTAGGGGTTTCTTCTTGCTATCTCCCCATCTGTGCTGCTGGTAGGACGTAAGGGAATCGTTAATTTCTAACCATAATTTGTTTTCCCTTAGTCCTAACAGCAGCACACAAATTTCCCACCCTAGTAAGTCTAGTTTTTTTCTTACTATAAACACAGTGGGCTGGGGGTTGACTTCCTCCTTTTAATGAGATACTCAATTGTTAAATTGAGTTATTAGTCTTGGGCTCATTAAACACTCCGCCGGTCCTGCCAGTCCACGGGGGGTGGTTAACCCCATATGTGCTGCTGTTAGGACTAAGGGAAAACAAATTATCGTTAGAAATTAACGATTTCAGCTGTGGCTGGCAAAGTATAATAGTGTCCGCCAAAACATATATTTTGTTCTGGGGTGAAATTCAATTGCCAAAATAGCAATACCCTGAATTTGGTGTCCCAGCTGTTGCAGGCCAAGATTCATAGTGTCCGCCAAAACATATATTTTGTTCTGGGGTGAAATTCAATTGCCAAAATAGCAAGACCCTGAATCTGGTGTCCCAGCTGTTGCAGGCCAAGATTCATAGTGTCCGCCAAAACATATATTTTATTGTGGGGTGAAATACAATTGCCAAAATAGCAATACCATAAATCAGTGGTTTCAGCTGTGGCTGGCCAAGATTTATAGTGTCCGCCAAAACATATATTTTGTTCTGGGGTGAAATTCAATTGCCAAAATAGCAATACCATAAATCAGTGGTTTCAGCTGTGGCTGGCAAAGTATAATAGTGTCCGCCAAAACATATATTTTGTTCTGGGGTGAAATTCAATTGCCAAAATAGCAATACCCTGAATCTGGTGTCCCAGCTGTTGCAGGCCAAGATTCATAGTGTCCGCCAAAACATATATTTTGTTCTGGGGTGAAATACAATTGCCAAAATAGCAATACCCTGAATCTGGTGTCCCAGCTGTTGCAGACCAAGATTCATAGTGTCCGCCAAAACATATATTTTGTTCTGGGGTGAAATTCAATTGCCAAAATAGCAATACCATAAATCAGTGGTTTTAGCTGTGGCTGGCCAATATTCACAGTGTCCGCCAAAACATATATTTTGTTCTGGGGTGAAATTCAATTGCCAAAATAGCAATACCCTGAATCTGGTGTCCCAGCTGTTGCAGGCCAAGATTTATAGTGTCCGCCAAAACATATATTTTGTTCTGGGGTGAAATTCAATTGCCAAAATAGCAATACCATAAATCAGTGGTTTTAGTTGTGGCTGGCCAAGATTCACAGTGTCCGCCAAAACATATATTTTGTTCTGGGGTGAAATTCAATTGCCAAAATAGCAATACCCTGAATCTGGTGTCCCAGCTGTTGCAGGCCAAGATTCATAGTGTCCGCCAAAACATATATTTTGTTCTGGGGTGAAATTCATGTGCCAAAATAGCAATACCCTGAATCTGGTGTCCCAGCTGTTGCAGGCCAAGATTCATAGTGTCTACCAAAACATATATTTTGTTCTGGGGTGAAATTCAATTGCCAAAATAGCAATACCCTGAATCTGGTGTCCCAGCTGTTTCAGGCCAAGATTCATAGTGTCCGCCAAAACATATTTTGTTCTGGGGTTAAATTCAATTGCCAAAATAGCAATACCCTGAATCTTGTGTTCGAGCTGTTGCAGGCCAATTGTAAATCTGTCCATAAAAGGATACCTTTCATCCAGGGCCTAAATACTAGCCCTAAAAGAGATATTCCCCTAAATCAGTGATTACTGCTGTGCCTGGATTAGTGTAATGCGCTACATAAATAAATAGGCAGATAGTGTTAGGTGCCTGTAGAAAAAAGGCCTGAATTTGAAATCAATACATTGGGCAAAATATTTTTTTTATTATTGTGGTGCTTGGTGAACGGTAACAATGAGGAAAACATCTCGTAAGGGACATGGTCGTGGTGGTGTTAGTGTACCCTCTGGTGCTGGGAGAGGACGTGGCCATTCTGCCACAGCCACACGTCCTAGTGAACCATCTACCTCAGGTTCCAGTACCCGCCAGAATTTACAGCGATATTTGGTGGGGCCCAATGCCGTTCTAAGGATGGTAAGGCCTGAGCAGATACAGGCGCTAGTCAATTGGGTGGCCGACAGTGGATCCAGCATGTTCACAACATTATCTCCCACCCAGTCTTCTGCAGAAAGCGCACAGGTGGCACCTGAAAACCAAGCCCATCAGTCTGTCACATCACCCCCATGCATATCAGGGAAACTGTCTGAGCCTCAAGTTATGCAGCAGTCTCTTATGCTGTTTGAAGACTCTGCTGGCAGGGTTTCCCAAGGGAATCCACCTAGCCCTTCCCCAGTGGTGGAAGACATAGAATGCACTGATGCACAACCACTGATGTTTCCTGATGATGAGGACATGGGAATACCACCTCATCGGAGTCCGCACATTTCTGATGATGACGAAACACAGGTGCCAACTGCTGCGTCTTTCTGCAGTGTGCAGACCGAACAGGAGGTCAGGGAGGAAGACTGTGTGGAAGACGATGCAGGGGGCGTTGAGGTCCTAGACCCCACATGGAATGAAGGTCGTGCCACTGACTTTCATAGTTCAGAGGAAGAGGCAGTGGTGAGACCGAGCCAACAGCGTAGCAAAAGAGAGAGCAGGGGGCTAAAGCAGAACAGCCACCGCCAAGAGAGTTCGCCTGCTACTGGCCCCAGCCACCAGGGACCGAGCACCCCAAAGGCAGCTTCAAGGAGTTCCCTGGCATGGCACTTCTTTAAACAATGTGCTGACGACAAGACCTGAGTGGTTTGCACGCTGTGCCATCAGAGCCTGAAGCGAGGCATTAACGTTCTGAACCTTAGCACAACCTGCATGACCAGGCATCTACATGCAAAGCATGAACTGCAGTGGAGTAAACACCTTAAAAGCAAGGAACTCACTCTGGCTCCCCCTTCTCCCTCTTCTGCTGCTGCCTCGGCCTCTTCCTCCGCCTCGGGAGGAATGTTGGCACCTGCCGCCCACCAAACAGAGGATGTGCCACCGACAACACCACCTGCGTCACCAAGCATCTCCACCATGTCACGCGGCAGCGTTCAGTTCTCCATCTCACAAACCTTGGAGAGAAAGAGTAAATTCCCACCTAGCCACCCTCGAGCCATGGGCCTGAATGCCAGCATTTCTAAACTATTGGCCTTTGAAATGCTGTCATTCAGGCTGGTGGACACAGACAGCTTTAAACAGCGGATGTCCATGGCTGTCCCACAGTATGTTGTTCCCAGCCACCACTACTTCTCCAAGACAGCCGTGCCTTCCCTGCACAACCAAGTAACCGATAAAATCAAGTGTGCACTGCGCAACGCCATCTGTGGCAAGGTCCACCTAACCACAGATACGTGGACCAGTAAGCACGGCCAGGGACGCTATATCTCCCTAACTGCACACTGGGTAAATGTAGTGGCGACTGGGCCGCAGGCGGAGAGTTCCTTGGCGCACGTCCTTCCGCCGCCAAGAATCGCAGGGCATCATTCTTTGCCTCCTGTAGCCTCCTCCTCCTACTCGGCTTCCTCCTCCTCTGCTTCCACCAGCTCATCCAGTCAGCCACACACCTTCACCACCAACTTCAGCACAGCCCGTGGTAAACGTCAGCAGGCCATTCTGAAACTCATATGTTTGGGGGACAGGCCCCACACCGCGCAGGAGTTGTGGCGGGGTATTGAACAACAGACCGACGAGTGGTTTCTGCCGGTGGGCCTAAAGCCCGGCCTGGTGGTGTGCGATAATGGGCGAAATCTCGTCGCAGCTCTGGGACTAGCCGGTTTGACGAACATCCCTTGCCTGGCGCATGTGCTGAATTTGGTGGTGCAGAAGTTCATTCACAACTATCCCGACATGTTAGAGCTGCTGCATAAAGTGAGGGCCGTCTGTGCGGGCTTCCGGCGTTCACATCCTGCCGCTGCTCGCCTGTCTGCGCTACAGCGGAACTTCGGCCTTCCCGCTCACCGCCTCATATGCGACGTGCCCACCAGGTGGAACTCCACCTTGCACATTCTGGAGAGACTGTGCGAGCAGCAGTGGGCCATAGTGGAGTTTCAGCTGCAGCACGCACGCTTCAGTCGCACTGCTGAACAGCACCACTTCACCACCAATGATTTGGCCTCCATGTGAGACCTGTGTGCCCTGTTGCGCTGTTTCGAGTACTCCACCAACATGGCCAGTGGCGATGACACCGTTATCAGCGTTACAATACCACTTCTATGTCTCCTTGAGAAAACGCTTAGGGCGATGATGGAAGAGGAGGAGGAGGATGAGGGGTCATTTTTAGCACTTTCAGGCCAGTCTGTTAGAAGTGGCTCAGAGGGAGGTTTTTTGCAACAGCAGAGGCCAGGTACAAATGTGGCCAGCCAGGGCCCACTACTGGAGGATGAGGATGAAGCAGGTTCACAGCGGGGTGGCACCCGACACAGCTCAGGCCCATCACTGGTGGTGGCTGGGGGGATACGGAGGACGATGACGATACGCCTCCCAGAGAGGACAGTTTGTCCTTACCTCTGGGGAGCCTGGCACACATGAGCGACTACATGCTGCAGTGCCTGCGCAACGACAGCAGAGTTGCACACATTTTAACGTGTGCGGACTACTGGGTTACCACCCTGCTGGATCCCCGATACAAAGACAATGTGCCCACCTTACTTCCTGCACTGGAGCGTGATAGGAAGATGCGTGAGTACAAGCGCACGCTGGTAGAGGCACTCCTGAGAGCATTCCCAAATGTCACAGGGGAACAGGTGGAAGCCCAAGGCGAAGGCAGAGGAGGAGCAAGAGGTCGCCAACGCAGCTGTGTCACGGCCAGCTCCTCTGAGGGCAGGATTAGCATGGCAAAAATGTGGAAAAGTTTTGTCTCCACGCCACAGCTAACTGCACCACCACCTGATACGGAACGTGTTAGCAGGAGGCAGCATTTCACTAACATGGTTGAACAGTACGTCTGCACACCCTCCACGTACTGACTGATGGTTCGGCCCCATTCAACTTCTGGGTCTTCAAATTGTCCACGTGGCCAGAGTTAGCATTTTATGCCTTGGAGGCGCTGGCCTGCCCGGCAGCCAGCGTTTTGTCTGAACGTGTATTCAGCATGGCAGGGGCGTCATTACTGACAAACGCAGCCGCCTGCCCACAGCCAACGTGGACAAGCTGACGCTCATAAAAATGAACCATGCATGGATCCCACAGGACCTGTCCCTCCCTTGTGCAGAATAGACATTTATAACTGCCTCCCCTCAACCATGTATTCTTGTACTCGGGGCACTTCTTTATTGAATCCTCATTTTTTAACTTTACCATGATCTTGCGGTGCAACCTAAAGTTGAATGAACCTCTCCTCTGACTGGGTGCTGGGGCCGAAATAACTGAATGTGGCGTTCTCTGGTGGTGGGTGATATCGACGCATGATTCCTTGCTGTGGGACCTCTCTCCTCTGTCTGGGTGCTGGGGCCGAAATAACTGAAAGTGGCCTTCTGCGGTGGTGGGTGATATGAAGCATGATTCCTTGCTGTGTGACCTCTCCTCTGTCTGGGTGCTGGGTACGAAATAACTGAAAGTGGCCTTCTCCAGTGGTGGGTGATATGACGCATGATTCCTTGCTGTGGGACCTCTCTCCTCTGTCTGGGTGGTGGGGCATAAATAACTGAAAGTGGCCTTCTCCAGTGGTGGGTGAAATGACGCATGATTCCTTGCTGTGGGACCGCTCTCCTCTGTCTGGGTGGTGGGGCATAAATAACTGAAAGTGGCCTTCTCCAGTGGTGGGTGAAATGACGCATGATTCCTTGCTGTGGGACCGCTCTCCTCTGTCTGGGTGCGGGGTCCGAAATAACTGAAAGTGGCCTTCTCCAGTGGTGGGTGATATGACGCATGATTCCTTGCTGAGGGACCTCTCTCCTCTGTCTGGGTGCTGGGGCCAAAATAACAGAAAGTGGCCTTCTCCAGTGGTGGGTGATATGACGCGTGATTCCTTGATGTGGGACCTGTATCCTCTGTCTGGGTGCTGGGGCATAAATAACTGAAAGTGGCCTTCTCCAGTGGTGGGTGAAATGACGCATGATTCCTTACTGTGGGACCGCTCTCCTCTGTCTGGGTGCTGGGTCCGAAATAACTGAAAGTGGCCTTCTCCAGTGGTGGGTGATATGACGCATGATTCCTTGCTGTGGGACCTCTATCCTCTGTCTGGGTGCTGGGGCATAAATAACTGAAAGTGGCCTTCTCCAGTGGTGGGTGATATGACGCACGATTCCTTGCTGTAGGACCTGTATCCTCGGTCTGGGTGGTGGGCCGAAATAACTGAAAGTGGCCTTCTCCAGTGGTGGGTGATATGACGCATGATTCCTTGCTGTGGGACCTCTCTCCTCTGTCTGGGTGCAGGGGCCGAAATAACTGAAAGTGGCCTTCTCTGGTGGTGTGTGATATGACGCATGATTCCTTTCTGTGGGAACTCTCTCCTCTGTCTGGGTGGTGGGGCATAAATAACTGAAAGTGGAGTGGAATAACTGCACTGGAGCGTGATAGGAAGATGCGTGAGTACAAGCGCACGCTGGTAGAGGCACTCCTGAGAGCATTCCCAAATGTCACAGGGGAACAGGTGGAAGCCCAAGGTGAAGGCAGAGGAGGAGCAAGAGGTCGCCAACGCAGCTGTGTCACGGCCAGCTCCTCTGAGGGCAGGATTAGCATGGCAAAAATGTGGAAAAGTTTTGTCTCCACGCCACAGCTAATTGCACCACCACCTGATACGGAACGTGTTAGCAGGAGGCAGCATTTCATTAACATGGTTGAACAGTACGTCTGCACACCCCTCCACGTACTGACTGATGGTTCGGCCCCATTCAACTTCTGGGTCTTCAAATTGTCCACGTGGCCAGAGTTAGCATTTTATGCCTTGGAGGCGCTGGCCTGCCCGGCAGCCAGCGTTTTGTCTGAACGTGTATTCAGCATGGCAGGGGGCGTCATTACTGACAAACGCAGCCGCCTGCCCACAGCCAACGTGGACAAGCTGACACTCATAAAAATGAACCATGCATGGATCCCACAGGACCTGTCCCTCCCTTGTGCAGAATAGACATTTATAACTGCCTCCCCCTCAACCATGTATTCTTGTACTCCGGGGCACTTCTTTATTGAATCCTCATTTTTTTAACTTTACCATGATCTTGCGGTGCAACCTAAAGTTGAATGAACCTCTCCTCTGACTGGGTGCTGGGGCCGAAATAACTGAATGTGGCGTTCTCTGGTGGTGGGTGATATCGACGCATGATTCCTTGCTGTGGGACCTCTCTCCTCTGTCTGGGTGCTGGGGCCGAAATAACTGAAAGTGGCCTTCTGCGGTGGTGGGTGATATGAAGCATGATTCCTTGCTGTGTGACCTCTCTCCTCTGTCTGGGTGCTGGGTACGAAATAACTGAAAGTGGCCTTCTCCAGTGGTGGGTGATATGACGCATGATTCCTTGCTGTGGGACCTCTCTCCTCTGTCTGGGTGCTGGGGCCGAAATAACTGAAAGTGGCCTTCTCTGGTGGTGGGTGATATGACGCATGATTCCTTGCTGTGGGACCTGTATCCTCTGTCTGGGTGCTGGGGCCGAAATAACTGAAAGTGGCCTTCTCCGGTGGTGGGTGATATGACGCATGATTCCTTTCTGTGGGACCTCTCTCCTCTGTCTGGGTGGTGGGGCATAAATAACTGAAAGTGGCCTTCTCCAGTGGTGGGTGAAATGACGCATGATTCCTTGCTGTGGGACCGCTCTCCTCTGTCTGGGTGCGGGGTCCGAAATAACTGAAAGTGGCCTTCTCCAGTGGTGGGTGATATGACGCATGATTCCTTGCTGTGGGACCTCTCTCCTCTGTCTGGGTGCTGGGGCCAAAATAACAGAAAGTGGTCTTCTCCAGTGGTGGGTGATATGACGCGTGATTCCTTGATGTGGGACCTGTATCCTCTGTCTGGGTGCTGGGGCATAAATAACTGAAAGTGGCCTTCTCCAGTGGTGGGTGAAATGACGCATGATTCCTTGCTGTGGGACCGCTCTCCTCTGTCTGGGTGCTGGGTCCGAAATAACTGAAAGTGGCCTTCTCCAGTGGTGGGTGATATGACGCATGATTCCTTGCTGTGGGACCTGTATCCTCTGTCTGGGTGCTGGGGCATAAATAACTGAAAGTGGCCTTCTCCAGTGGTGGGTGAAATGACGCACGATTCCTTGCTGTAGGACCAGTATCCTCGGTCTGGGTGGTGGGCCGAAATAACTGAAAGTGGCCTTCTCTGGTGGTGTGTGATATGACGCATGATTCCTTGCTGTGGGACCTCTCTCCTCTGTCTGGGTGCAGGGGCCGAAATAACTGAAAGTGGCCTTCTCTGGTGGTGTGTGATATGACGCATGAATCCTTTCTGTGGGAACTCTATCCTCTGTCTGGGTGGTGGGGCATAAATAACTGAAAGTGGAGTGGAATAACTGCACTGGAGCGTGATAGGAAGATGCGTGAGTACAAGCGCACGCTGGTAGAGGCACTCCTGAGAGCATTCCCAAATGTCACAGGGGAACAGGTGGAAGCCCAAGGCGAAGGCAGAGGAGGAGCAAGAGGTCGCCAACGCAGCTGTGTCACGGCCAGCTCCTCTGAGGGCAGGATTAGCATGGCAAAAATGTGGAAAAGTTTTGTCTCCACGCCACAGCTAACTGCACCACCACCTGATACGGAACGTGTTAGCAGGAGGCAGCATTTCACTAACATGGTTGAACAGTACGTCTGCACACCCCTCCACGTACTGACTGATGGTTCGGCCCCATTCAACTTCTGGGTCTTCAAATTGTCCACGGGGCCAGAGTTAGCATTTTATGCCTTGGAGGCGCTGGCCTGCCCGGCAGCCAGCGTTTTGTCTGAACGTGTATTCAGCATGGCAGGGGGCGTCATTACTGACAAACGCAGCCGCCTGCCCACAGCCAATGTGGACAAGCTGACACTCATAAAAATGAACCATGCATGGATCCCACAGGACCTGTCCCTCCCTTGTGCAGAATAGACATTTATAACTGCCTCCCACTCAACCATGTATTCTTGTACTCCGGGGCACTTCTTTATTGAATCCTCATTTTTTTAACTTTACCATGATCTTGCGGTGCAACCTAAAGTTGAATGAACCTCTCCTCTGACTGGGTGCTGGGGCCGAAATAACTGAATGTGGCGTTCTCTGGTGGTGGGTGATATCGACGCATGATTCCTTGCTGTGGGACCTCTCTCCTCTGTCTGGGTGCTGGGGCCGAAATAACTGAAAGTGGCCTTCTGCGGTGGTGGGTGATATGAAGCATGATTCCTTGCTGTGGGACCTCTCTCCTCTGTCTGGGTGCTGGGGCCGAAATAACTGAAAGTGGCCTTCTCTGGTGGTGGGTGATATGACGCATGATTCCTTGCTGTGGGACCTGTCTCCTCTGTCTGGGTGCTGGGGCTGAAATAACTGAAAGTGGCCTTCTCCGGTGGTGGGTGATATGGCGCATGATTCCTTGCTGTGGGACCTCTCTCCTCTGTCTGGGTGGTGGGGCATAAATAACTGAAAGTGGCCTTCTCCAGTGGTGGGTGAAATGACGCATGATTCCTTGCTGTGGGACCGCTCTCCTCTGTCTGGGTGCTGGGTCGAAATAACTGAAAGTGGCCTTCTCCAGTGGTGGGTGATATGACGCATGATTCCTTGCTGTGGGACCTCTCTCCTCTGTCTGGGTGCTGGGGCCAAAATAACTGAAAGTGGCCTTCTCCAGTGGTGGGTGATATGACGCATGATTCCTTGCTGTGGGACCTCTCTCCTCTGTCTGGGTGCTGGGGCATAAATAACTGAAAGTGGCCTTCTCCAGTGGTGGGTGATATGACGCATGATTCCTTGCTGTGGGACCGCTCTCCTCTGTCTGGGTGCTGGGGCAGAAATAACTGAAAGTGGCCTTCTCCAGTGGTGGGTGATATGACGCATGATTCCTTGCTGTGGGACCTGTCTCCTCTGTCTGGGTGCTGGGGCATAAATAACTGAAAGTGGCCTTCTCCAGTGGTGGGTGATATGACGCATGATTCCTTGCTGTGGGACCTGCTCTCCTCTGTCTGGGTGCTGGGGCCGAAATAACTGAAAGTGGCCTTCTCTGGTGGTGGGTGATATGACGCATGATTCCTTGCTGTGGGACCTCTCTCCTCTGTCTGGGTGCTGGGGCATAAATAACTGAAAGTGGCCTTCTCCAGTGGTGGGTGATATGACGCATGATTCCTTGCTGTGGGACCTCTCTCCTCTGTCTGGGTGCTGGGGCAGAAATAACTGAAAGTGGCCTTCTCCAGTGGTGGGTGATATGACGCATGATTCCTTGCTGTGGGACCTCTCTCCTCTGTCTGGGTGCTGGGGCCGAAATAACTGAAAGTGGCCTTCTCCGGTGGTGGGTGATATGACGCATGATTCCTTGCTGTGGGACCTCTCTCCTCTGTCTGGGTGCTGGGGCGGAAATAACTGAAAGTGGCCTTCTCCAGTGGTGGGTGATATGACGCATGATTCCTTGCTGTGGGACCTCTCTCCTCTGTCTGGGTGCTGGGGCAGAAATAACTGAAAGTGGCCTTCTCCAGTGGTGGGTGAAATGACGCATGATTCCTTGCTGTGGGACCGCTCTCCTCTGTCTGGGTGCTGGGTCCGAAATAACTGAAAGTGGCCTTCTCCAGTGGTGGGTGATATGACGCATGATTCCTTGCTGTGGGACCTCTCTCCTCTGTCTGGGTGCTGGGGCCAAAATAACTGAAAGTGGCCTTCTCCAGTGGTGGGTGATATGACGCATGATTCCTTGCTGTGGGACCTGTATCCTCTGTCTGGGTGCTGGGGCATAAATAACTGAAAGTGGCCTTCTCCAGTGGTGGGTGAAATGACGCATGATTCCTTGCTGTGGGACCGCTCTCCTCTGTCTGGGTGCTGGGTCCGAAATAACTGAAAGTGGCCTTCTCCAGTGGTGGGTGATATGACGCATGATTCCTTGCTGTGGGACCTGTATCCTCTGTCTGGGTGCTGGGGCAGAAATAACTGAAAGTGGCCTTCTCCAGTGGTGGGTGATATGACGCATGATTCCTTGCTGTGGGACCTCTCTCCTCTGTCTGGGTGCTGGGGCCGAAATAACTGAAAGTGGCCTTCTCCGGTGGTGGGTGATATGACGCATGATTCCTTTCTGTGGGACCTCTCTCCTCTGTCTGGGTGGTGGGGCATAAATAACTGAAAGTGGCCTTCTCCAGTGGTGGGTGAAATGACGCATGATTCCTTGCTGTGGGACCTCTCTCCTCTGTCTGGGTGCTGGGGCCGAAATAACTGAAAGTGGCCTTCTCCGGTGGTGGGTGATATGACGCATGATTCCTTGCTGTGGGACCTCTCTCCTCTGTCTGGGTGCTGGGCCGAAATAACTGAAAGTGGCCTTCTCCAGTGGTGGGTGATATGACGCATGATTCCTTGCTGTGGGACCTCTCTCCTCTGTCTGGGTGCTGGGCCGAAATAACTGAAAGTGGCCTTCTCTAGTGGTGGGTGATATGACGCATGATTCCTTGCTGTGGGACCTCTCTCCTCTGTCTGGGTGCTGGGGCGAAATAACTGAAAGTGGCCTTCTCCAGTGGTGGGTGATATGACGCATGATTCCTTGCTGTGGGACCTCTCTCCTCTGTCTGGGTGCTGGGGCCGAAATAACTGAAAGTGGCCTTCTCCAGTGGTGGGTGATATGACGCATGATTCCTTGCTGTGGGACCTGTCTCCTCTGTCTGGGTGCTGGGGCCGAAATAACTGAAAGTGGCCTTCTCCAGTGGTGGGTGATATGACGCATGATTCCTTGCTGTGGGACCTCTCTCCTCTGTCTGGGTGCTGGGGCATAAATAACTGAAAGTGGCCTTCTCCAGTGGTGGGTGAAATGGCGCATGATTCCTTGCTGTGGGACCTGCTCTCCTCTGTCTGGGTGCTGGGGCCGAAATAACTGAAAGTGGCCTTCTCCAGTGGTGGGTGATATGACGCATGATTCCTTGCTGTGGGACCTCTCTCCTCTGTCTGGGTGCTGGGGCCGAAATAACTGAAAGTGGCCTTCTCCAGTGGTGGGTGATATGACGCATGATTCCTTGCTGTGGGACCTGTCTCCTCTGTCTGGGTGCTGGGGCATAAATAACTGAAAGTGGCCTTCTCCAGTGGTGGGTGATATGACGCATGATTCCTTGCTGTGGGACCTCTCTCCTCTGTCTGGGTGCTGGGGCCGAAATAACTGAAAGTGGCCTTCTCCAGTGGTGGGTGATATGACGCATGATTCCTTGCTGTGGGACCTCTCTCCTCTGTCTGGGTGCTGGGGCAGAAATAACTGAAAGTGGCCTTCTCCAGTGGTGGGTGATATGACGCATGATTCCTTGCTGTGGGACCTCTCTCCTCTGTCTGGGTGCTGGGGCCGAAATAACTGAAAGTGGCCTTCTCTGGTGGTGGGTGATATGACGCATGATTCCTTGCTGTGGGACCTCTCTCCTCTGTCTGGGTGGTGGGGCATAAATAACTGAAAGTGGCCTTCTCCAGTGGTGGGTGATATGACGCATGATTCCTTGCTGTGGGACCTCTCTCCTCTGTCTGGGTGGTGGGGCATAAATAACTGAAAGTGGCCTTCTCCAGTGGTGGGTGATATGACGCATGATTCCTTGCTGTGGGACCTCTCTCCTCTGTCTGGGTGCTGGGGCCGAAATAACTGAAAGTGGCCTTCTCCAGTGGTGGGTGATATGACGCATGATTCCTTGCTGTGGGACCTCTCTCCTCTGTCTGGGTGCTGGGGCCGAAATAACTGAAAGTGGCCTTCTCCAGTGGTGGGTGATATGACGCAATGATTCCTTGCTGTGGGACCTGTCTCCTCTGTCTGGGTGCTGGGGCCGAAATAACTGAAAGTGGCCTTCTCCGGTGGTGGGTGATATGACGCATGATTCCTTGCTGTGGGACCTCTCTCCTCTGTCTGGGTGCTGGGCCGAAATAACTGAAAGTGGCCTTCTCCGGTGGTGGGTGATATGACGCATGATTCCTTGCTGTGGGACCTCTCTCCTCTGTCTGGGTGGTGGGGCATAAATAACTGAAAGTGGCCTTCTCCAGTGGTGGGTGAAATGACGCATGATTCCTTGCTGTGGGACCTGTCTCCTCTGTCTGGGTGCTGGGGCCGAAATAACTGAAAGTGGCCTTCTCCGGTGGTGGGTGATATGACGCATGATTCCTTGCTGTGGGACCTCTCTCCTCTGTCTGGGTGGTGGGCCGAAATAACTGAAAGTGGCCTTCTCCAGTGGTGGGTGATATGACGCATGATTCCTTGCTGTGGGACCTCTCTCCTCTGTCTGGGTGCTGGGGCCGAAATAACTGAAAGTGGCCTTCTCTGGTGGTGGGTGATATGACGCATGATTCCTTGCTGTGGGAACTCTCTCCTCTGTCTGGGTGCTGGGGCAGAAATAACTGAAAGTGGCCTTCTCCAGTGGTGGGTGAAATGAGCGCATGATTCCTTGCTGTGGGACCTCTCTCCTCTGTCTGGGTGCTGGGGCAGAAATAACTGAAAGTGGCCTTCTCCGGTGGTGGGTGATATGACGCATGATTCCTTGCTGTGGGACCTCTCTCCTCTGTCTGGGTGGTGGGGCATAAATAACTGAAAGTGGCCTTCTCCAGTGGTGGGTGAAATGACGCATGATTCCTTGCTGTGGGACCGCTCTCCTCTGTCTGGGTGCTGGGTCCGAAATAACTGAAAGTGGCCTTCTCCAGTGGTGGGTGATATGACGCATGATTCCTTGCTGTGGGACCTCTCTCCTCTGTCTGGGTGCTGGGCCGAAATAACTGAAAGTGGCCTTCTCCAGTGGTGAGTGATATGACGCATGATTCCTTGCTGTGGGACCTCTCTCCTCTGTCTGGGTGCTGGGGCCGAAATAACTGAAAGTGGCCTTCTCCAGTGGTGGGTGATATGACGCATGATTCCTTGCTGTGGGACCTGTCTCCTCTGTCTGGGTGCTGGGGCGAAATAACTGAAAGTGGCCTTCTCCGGTGGTGGGTGATATGACGCATGATTCCTTGCTGTGGGACCTCTCTCCTCTGTCTGGGTGCTGGGCCGAAATAACTGAAAGTGGCCTTCTCCGGTGGTGGGTGATATGACGCATGATTCCTTGCTGTGGGACCTCTCTCCTCTGTCTGGGTGCTGGGGCAGAAATAACTGAAAGTGGCCTTCTCCAGTGGTGGGTGATATGACGCATGATTCCTTGCTGTGGGACCTGTCTCCTCGGTCTGGGTGCTGGGGCCGAAATAACTGAAAGTGGCCTTCTCCGGTGGTGGGTGATATGACGCATGATTCCTTGCTGTGGGACCTCTCTCCTCTGTCTGGGTGGTGGGCCGAAATAACTGAAAGTGGCCTTCTCCAGTGGTGGGTGATATGACGCATGATTCCTTGCTGTGGGACCTCTCTCCTCTGTCTGGGTGCTGGGGCGAAATAACTGAAAGTGGCCTTCTCCGGTGGTGGGTGATATGACGCATGATTCCTTGCTGTGGGACCTCTCTCCTCTGTCTGGGTGCTGGGCCGAAATAACTGAAAGTGGCCTTCTCCAGTGGTGGGTGATATGACGCATGATTCCTTGCTGTGGGACCTCTCTCCTCTGTCTGGGTGCTGGGGCCGAAATAACTGAAAGTGGCCTTCTCCGGTGGTGGGTGATATGACGCATGATTCCTTGCTGTGGGACCTCTCTCCTCTGTCTGGGTGCTGGGGCCGAAATAACTGAAAGTGGCCTTCTCTGGTGGTGGGTGATATGACGCATGAATCCTTGCTGTGGGACCTCTCTCCTCTGTCTGGGTGCTGGGCCGAAATAACTGAAAGTGGCCTTCTCTGGTGGTGGGTGATATGACGCATGAATCCTTGCTGTGGGACCTCTCTCCTCTGTCTGGGTGCTGGGTCCGAAATAAATGAAAGTGGCCTTCTCTGGTGGTGGGTGATATGACGAATGATTCCTTGCTGTGGGACCTCTCTCCTCTGTCTGGGTGGTGGGGCATAAATAACTGAAAGTGGCCTTCTCCAGTGGTGGGTGAAATGAAGCACGATTCCTTGATGTGGGACCTGTATCCTCGGTCTGGGTGCTGGGGCCAATATAACTGAAAGTGGCCTTCTCCGGTGGTGGGTGATATGACGCATGATTCCTTGCTGTGGGACCTCTCTCCTCTGTCTGGGTGGTGGGCCGAAATAACTGAAAGTGGCCTTCTCCAGTGGTGGGTGAAATGACGCATGATTCCTTGCTGTGGGACCTCTCTCCTCTGTCTGGGTGCTGGGGCCGAAATAACTGAAAGAGGCCTTCTCTGGTGGTGGGTGATATGACGCATGATTCCTTGCTGTGGGACCTCTCTCCTCTGTCTGTGTAGTGGGGCATAAATAACTGAAAGTGGCCTTCTCCAGTGGTGGGTGATATGACGCATGATTCCTTGCTGTGGGACCGCTCTCCTCTGTCTGGGTGCTGGGTCCGAAATAACTGAAAGTGGCCTTCTCTGGTGGTGGGTGATATGACGCATGATTCCTTGCTGTGGGACCTCTCTCCTCTGTCTGGGTGCTGGGGCGAAATAACTGAAAGTGGCCTTCTCCAGTGGTGGGTGATATGACGCATGATTCCTTGCTGTGGGACCTGTCTCCTCTGTCTGGGTGCTGGGGCCGAAATAACTGAAAGTGGCCTTCTCCGGTGGTGGGTGATATGACGCATGATTCCTTGCTGTGGGACCTCTCTCCTCTGTCTGGGTGCTGGGGCGAAATAACTGAAAGTGGCCTTCTCTGGTGGTGGGTGATATGACGCATGATTCCTTGCTGTGGGACCTCTCTCCTCTGTCTGGGTGCTGGGGCTGAAATAACTGAAAGTGGCCTTCTCTGGTGGTGGGTGATATGACGCATGATTCCTTGCTGTGGGACCTCTCTCCTCTGTCTGGGTGCTGGGGCAGAAATAACTGAAAGTGGCCTTCTCCAGTGGTGGGTGAAATGACGCATGATTCCTTGCTGTGGGACCGCTCTCCTCTGTCTGGGTGCTGGGTCCGAAATAACTGAAAGTGGCCTTCTCCAGTGGTGGGTGATATGACGCATGATTCCTTGCTGTGGGACCTCTCTCCTCTGTCTGGGTGCTGGGCCGAAATAACTGAAAGTGGCCTTCTCCAGTGGTGGGTGATATGACGCATGATTCCTTGCTGTGGGACCTGTATCCTCTGTCTGGGTGCTGGGGCCGAAATAACTGAAAGTGGCCTTCTCCGGTGGTGGGTGATATGACGCATGATTCCTTGCTGTGGGACCTCTCTCCTCTGTCTGGGTGCTGGGGCCGAAATAACTGAAAGTGGCCTTCTCCGGTGGTGGGTGATATGACGCATGATTCCTTGCTGTGGGACCTCTCTCCTCTGTCTGGGTGCTGGGCCGATATAACTGAAAGTGGCCTTCTCTGGTGGTGGGTGATATGACGCATGATTCCTTGCTGTGGGACCTCTCTCCTCTGTCTGGGTGCTGGGCCGAAATAACTGAAAGTGGCCTTCTCTGGTGGTGGGTGATATGACGCATGAATCCTTGCTGTGGGACCGCTCTCCTCTGTCTGGGTGCTGGGTCTGAAATAACTGAAAGTGGCCTTCTCTGGTGGTGGGTGATATGACGAATGATTCCTTGCTGTGGGACCTCTCTCCTCTGTCTGGGTGCTGGGGCCGAAATAACTGAAAGTGGCCTTCTCCAGTGGTGGGTGATATGACGCATGATTCCTTTCTGTGGGACCTCTCTCCTCTGGGTGGTGGGGCATAAATAACTGAAAGTGGCCTTCTCCAGTGGTGGGTTATATGACGCATGATTCCTTTCTGTGGGACCTCTCTCCTCTGGGTGGTGGGGCATAAATAACTGAAAGTGGCCTTCTCCAGTGGTGGGTGATATGACGCATGATTCCTTGCTGTGGGACCTCTCTCCTCTGTCTGGGTGCTGGGGCGAAATAACTGAAAGTGGCCTTCTCTGGTGGTGGGTGATATGACGCATGATTCCTTCCTGTGGGACCTCTCTCCTCTGTCTGGGTGCTGGGGCCGAAATAACTGAAAGTGGCCTTCTCCGGTGGTGGGTGATATGACGCATGATTCCTTGCTGTGGGACCTCTCTCCTCTGTCTGGGTGCTGGGGCCGAAATAACTGAAAGTGGCCTTCTCCGGTGGTGGGTGATATGGCGCATGATTCCTTGCTGTGGGACCTCTCTCCTCTGTCTGGGTGCTGGGTCCGATATAACTGAAAGTGGCCTTCTCTGGTGGTGGGTGATATGACGCATGATTCCTTGCTGTGGGACCGCTCTCCTCTGTCTGGGTGCTGGGTCCGAAATAACTGAAAGTGGCCTTCTCTGGTGGTGGGTGATATGACGCATGATTCCTTGCTGTGGGACCTCTCTCCTCTGTCTGGGTGCTGGGGCCGAAATAACTGAAAGTGGCCTTCTCCAGTGGTGGGTGATATGACGCATGATTCCTTGCTGTGGGACCTGTATCCTCTGTCTGGGTGCTGGGGCATAAATAACTGAAAGTGGCCTTCTCCAGTGGTGGGTGATATGACGCATGATTCCTTGCTGTAGGACCTGTCTCCTCTGTCTGGGTGGTGGGCCGAAATAACTGAAAGTGGCCTTCTCCAGTGGTGGGTGATATGACGCACGATTCCTTGCTGTAGGACCAGTATCCTCGGTCTGGGTGCTGGGGCCGAAATAACTGAAAGTGGCCTTCTCTGGTGGTGTGTGATATGACGCATGATTCCTTTCTGTGGGAACTCTCTCCTCTGTCTGGGTGGTGGGGCATAAATAACTGAAAGTGGCCTTCTCCAGTGGTTGGTGAAATGACGCATGATTACTTGCTGTGGGACCTCTCTCCTCTGTCTGGGTGGTGGGGCATAAATAACTGAAAGTGGCCTTCTCCGGTGGTTGGTGATATGACGCATGATTCCTTGCTGTGGGACCTCTCTCCTCTGTCTGTGTAGTGGGGCATGAATAACTGAAAGTGGACTTCTCCAGTGGTGGGTGAAATGACGCATGATTCCTTGCTGTGGGACCGCTCTCCTCTGTCTGGGTGCTGGGTCGAAATAACTGAAAGTGGCCTTCTCCAGTGGTGGGTGATATGACGCATGATTCCTTGCTGTGGGACCTCTCTCCTCTGTCTGGGTGCTGGGGCCGAAATAACTGAAAGTGGCCTTCTCTAGTGGTGGGTGATATGACGCATGATTCCTTGCTGTGGGACCTCTCTCCTGTGTCGGGGTGCTGGGGCCGAAATAACTGAAAGTGGCCTTCTCCAGTGGTGGGTGATATGACGCATGATTCCTTGCTGTGGGACCTCTCTCCTCTGTCTGGGTGGTGGGCCGAAATAACTGAAAGTGGCCTTCTCCAGTGGTGGGTGATATGACGCATGATTCCTTGCTGTGGGACCTCTCTCCTCTGTATGGGTGCTGTGGCCGAAATAACTGAAAGTGGCACTCTCCGGTGGTGGGTGATATGATGCATGATTCCTTGCTGTGGGACCTCTCTCCTCTGTCTGGGTGCTGGGGCCGAAATAACTGAAAGTGGCCTTCTCCAGTGGTGGGTAATATAACGCATGATTCCTTGCTGTGGGACCTGTATCCTCTGTCTGGGTGCTGGGGCATAAATAACTGAAAGTGGCCTTCTCCAATGGTGGGTGAAATGACGCATGATTCCTTGCTGTGGGACTGCTCTCCTCTGGGTGCTTGGTCCGAAATAACTGAAAGTGGCCTTCTCCAGTGGTGGGTGATATGACGCATGATTCCTTGCTATGGGACCTCTCTCCTCTGTCTGGGTGCTGGGGCCGAAATAACTGAAAGTGGCCTTCTCCAGTGGTGGGTGATATGACGCATGATTCCTTGCTGTGGGACCTGTATCCTCGGTCTGGGTGCTGGGGCCGATATAACTGAAAGTGGCCTTCTCGGGTGGTGGGTGATATGACGCATAATTAATTGCTGAGGGACCTCTCTCCTTTGTCTGGGTGGTGGGCCGAAATAACTGAAAGTGGCCTTCTCCAGTGGTGGGTGATATGACGCCTGATTCCTTGCTGTGGGACCTCTCTCCTCTGTCTGGGTGCTGGGGCCGAAATAACTGAAAGTGGCCTTCTCTGGTGGTGGGTGATATGACGCATGATTCCTTGCTGTGGGAACTCTCTCCTCTGTCTGGGTGCTGGGCCGAAATAACTGAAAGTGGCCTTCTCCAGTGGTGGGTGATATGACGCATGATTCCTTGCTGTGGGACCTGTATCCTCGGTCTTGGTGCTAGGCCGAAATAACTGAAAGTGGGCTTCTCTAGTGGTGTTTGAAATGACGCATGATTACTTGCTGTGGGACCGCTCTTCTCTGTCTGGGTGCTGGGTCCGAAATAACTGAAATTGGCCTTCTCCAGTGGTGGGTGATATGACGCATGATTCCTTGCTGTGGGACCTCTCTCCTCTGTCTGGGTGCTGGGGCCGAAATAACACAGTGGCCTCCTCCGGTGGTGGGTAATATGACGCATGATTCCTTGCTGTGGGACCTCTGTCCTCTGTCTGTGTAGTGGGGAATAAATAACTGAAAGTGGCCTTCTCCAGTGGTGGGTGAAATCTCGCATGATTCCTTGCTGTGGGACCGCTCTCCTCTGTCTGGGTGCTGGGTCCGAAATAACTGAAAGTGGCCTTCTCCAGTGGTGGGTGATATGACGCATGATTCCTTTCTGGGGGACCTCTCTCGTCTGTCTGGGTGGTGGGGCATAAATAACTGAAAGTGGCCTTCTCCGGTGGTGGGTGAAATGACGCATGATTCCTTTCTGTGGGACCTCTCTCCTCTGTCTGGGTGGTGGGGCATAAATAACTGAAAGTGCCTTCTCCAGTGGTGGGTGAAATGACGCATGATTCCTTGCTGTGGGACCGCTCTCCTCTGTCTGGGTGCTGGGTCGAAATAACTGAAAGTGGCCTTTTCTGGTGTTGGGTGATATGACGCATGATTCCTTGCTGTGGGACCTCTCTCCTCTGTCTGGGTGCTGGGGCCGAAATAACTGAAAGTGGCCTTCTCTGGTGGTGGGTGATATGACGCATGATTCCTTGCTGTGGGACCTCTCTCCTCTATCTGGGTGCTGGGGCCGAAATAACTGAAAGTGGCCTTCTCCAGTGGTGGGTGAAATGATGCATGATTCCTTGCTGTGGGACCGCTCTCCTCTGGGTGCTCGGTCCGAAATAACTGAAAGAGGCCTTCTCCAGTGGTGGGTGATATGACGCATGATTCCTTGCTGAGGGACCTCTCTCCTCTGTCTGGGTGCTGGGGCCGAAATAACTGAAAGTGGCCTTCTCCAGTGGTGGGTGATATGACGCATGATTCCTTGCTGTGGGACCTGTATCCTCGGTCTTGGTGCTGGGGCCGATATAACTGAAAGTGGCCTTCTCCGGTGGTGGGTGATATGACGCATGATTACTTGCTGTGGGACCTCTCTCCTTTGTCTGGGTGGTGGGCCGAAATAACTGAAAGTGGCCTTCTCCGGTGGTGGGTGATATGACGCCTGATTCCTTGCTGTGGGACCTCTCTCCTCTGTCTGGGTGCTGGGGCCGAAATAACTGAAAGTGGACTTCTCCAGTGGAGGGTGAATTGACGCATGATTACTTGCTGTGGGACCGCTCTCCTCTGTCTGGGTGCTGGGTCCGAAATAACTGAAAGTGGCCTTCTCCAGTGGTGGGTGATATGACGCATGATTCCTTGCTATGGGACCTCTCTCCTCTGTCTTGGTGCTGGGGCCGAAATAACTGAAAGTGGCCTTCTCCAGTGGTGGGTGATATAACGCATGATTCCTTGTTGTGGGAACTCTCTCCTCTTTCTGGGTGCTGGGGCCGAAATAACTGAAAGTGGCCTTCTCCAGTGGTGGGTGAAATGACGCATGATTCCTTGCTGTGGGACCGCTCTCCTCTGTCTCGCTGCTGGGTCCGAAATAACTGAAAGTGGCCTTCTCCAGTGGTGGGTGATATGACGCATGATTCCTTGCTGTGCGACCGCTCTCCTCTGTGTGGGTGCTGGGTCCGAAATAACTGAAAGTGGCCTTCTCCAGTGGTGGGTGATATGACGCATGATTCCTTGCTGTGGGACCTCTCTCCTCTGTCTGGGTGCTGTGGCCGAAATAACTGAAAGTGGCCTTCTCCTGTGGTGGGTGATATGACGCATGATTCCTTGCTGTGGGATCTGTATCCTCGGTCTGGGTGCTGGGGCCGATATAACTGAAAGTGGCCTTCTCTGGTGGTGGGTGATATGACGCATGAATCCTTGCTGTGGGACCTCTCTCCTCTGTCTGGGTGCTGGCCCGAAATAACTGAAAGTGGCCTTCTCTGGTGGTGGGTGATATGACGCATGATTCCTTGCTGTGGGACCTCTCTCCTATTTCTGGGTGCTGGGGCTGAAATAACTGAAAGTGGGCTTCTCCAGTGGTGGGTGATATAAAGCATGATTCCTTGCTGTGGGACCTGTATCCCCTGTCAGGGTGCTGGGGCATAAATAAGTGAAAGTGGCCTTCTCCAGTGTTGGGTGATATGACGCATGATTCCTTGCTGTGGGACCTCTCTCCTCTCTCTGGGTGCTGGGGCGAAATAACTGAAAGTGGCCTTCTCCAGTGGAGGGTGATATGACGCATGATTCCTTGCTGTGGGACCTGTATCCTCGGTCTGGGTGCTGGGGCCGATATAACTGAGAGTGGCCTTCTCCGGTGGTGGGTGATATGACGCATGATTCCTTGCTGTCGGACCTCTCTCCTCTGTCTGGGTGCTGGCCCGAAATAACTGAAAGTGGCCTTCTCCAGTGGTGGGTGATATGACGCCTGATTACTTGCTGTGGGACCTCTCTCCTCTGTCTGGGTGCTGGGGCCGAAATAACTGAAATTGGCCTTCTCTGGTGGTGGGTGATATGACGCATGATTCCTTGCTCTGGGAACTCTCTCCTCTGTCTGGGTGCTGGGGCCGAAATAACTGAAAGTGGCCTTCTCCAGTGGTGGGTGATATGACGCATGATTCCTTGCTGTGGGACCTGTATCCTCGGTCTGGGTGCTAGGCCGAAATAACTGAAAGTGGCCTTCTCTAGTGGTGGGTGAAATGACGCATGATTACTTGCTGTGGGACCGCTCTTCTCTGTCTGGGTGCTGGGTCCGAAATAACTGAAATTGGCCTTCTCCAGTGGTTGGTGATATGACGCATGATTCCTTGCTGTGGGACCTCTCTCCTCTGTCTTTGTAGTGGGGCATAAATAACTGAAAGTGGCCTTCTCCAGTGGTGGGTGAAATGTCGCATGATTCCTTGCTGTGGGACCGCTCTCCTCTGTCTGGGTGCTGGGTCCAAAATAACTGAAAGTGGCCTTCTCCAGTGTTGGGTCATATGACGCATGATTCCTTGCTGTGGGACCTCTCTCCTCTGTCTGGGTGCTGGGCCGAAATAATTGAAAGTGGACTTCTCCGGTGGTGGGTGATATGACGCATGATTCCTTTCTGTGGGACCTCTCTCCACTGTCTGGGTGGTGGGGCATAAATAACTGAAAGTGGCCTTCTCCGGTGGTGGGTGAAATGACGCATGATTCCTTGCTGTGGGACCTCTCTCCTCTGTCTGGGTGGTGGGGCATAAATAACTTAAAGTGGCCTTCTCCAGTGGTGGGTGAAATGACGCATGATTCCTTGCTGTGGGACCGCTCTCCTCTGTCTGGGTGCTGGGTCCGAAATAAATGAAAGTGGCCTTCTCCAGTGGTGGGCAATATGACGCATGATTCCTTGCTGTTGGACCTGTATCCTCGGTCTGGGTGCTGGGGCCGATATAACTGAAAGTGGCCTTCTCTGGTGGTGGGTGATATAACGCATGAATCCTTGCTGTGGGACCTCTCTCCTCTGTCTGGGTGCTGGGCCGAAATAACTGAAAGTGGCCTTCTCCAGTGGTGGGTGATATGACGCATGATTCCTTGCTGTGGGACCTCTCTCCTCTGTCTGGGTGCTGGGGCCGAAATAACTGAAAGTGGCCTTCTCCAGTGGTGGGTGAAATGACGCATGATTCCTTAATGTGGGACCGCTCTCGTCTGGGTGCTCGGTCCGAAAAAACTGAAAGTGGCCTTCTCCAGTGGTGGGCAATATGACGCATGATTCCTTGCTGTTGGACCTGTATCCTCGGTCTGGGTGCTGGGGCCGATATAACTGAAAGTGGCCTTCTCTGGTGGTTGGTGATATAACGCATGAATCCTTGCTGAGGAACCTCTCTCCTCTGTCTGGGTGCTGGGGTCGAAATAACTGAAAGTGGCCTTCTCCAGTGGTGGGTGATATGACGCATGATTCCTTGCTGTGGGACCTGCATCCTCGGTCTGGGTGCTGGGGCCGATATAACTGAAAGTGGCCTTCTCTGGTGGTGGGTGATATGACGCATGAATCCTTGCTGTGGGACCTCTCTCCTCTGTCTGGGTTCTGGGCCGAAATAACTGAAAGTGGCCTTCTCCAGTGGTGGGTGATATGACGCATGATTCCTTGCTGTGGGACCTCTCTCCTCTGTCTGGGTGCTGGGGCCGAAATAACTGAAAGTGGCCTTCTCTGGTGGTGGGTGATATGACGCATGATTCCTTGCTGTGGGACCTCTCTCCTCTGTCTGGGTGCTGGGGCATAAATAACTGAAAGTGGCCTTCTCCGGTGGTGGGTGATATGACGCATGATTCCTTGCTGTGGGACCGCTCTCCTCTGTCTGGGTGGTGGGGCATAAATAACTGAAAGTGGCCTTCTCCAATGGTGGGTGATATGACGTATGATTCCTTGCTGTGGGACCTCTCTCCTCTGTCTGGGTGCTGGGTCCGAATGGTGGGTGATATGATGCATGATTCTTTGCTGTGGGACCTCTCCTCTGTCTGGGTGCTGGGGCCGAAATAACTGAAAGTGGCCTTCTCCAGTGGTGGGTGAAATGACGCATGATTCCTTGCTGTGGGACCGCTCTCTTCTGTTTGGGTTCTGGGTCCGAATGATGGGTGATATGACGCATGATTCCTTGCTGTGGGACCGCTCTCTTCTGTTTGGGTGCTGGGCCTTCTCCAATGGTGGGTGATATGACGCATGATTCCTTGCTGTGGGACCGCTCTCCTCTGTTTGGGTGCTGGGGCCGAAATAACTGAAAGTGGCCTTCTCCAGTGGTGGGTGATATGACGCATGATTCCTTGCTGTGGGACAGCTCTCCTCTGTATGGGTGCTGGGTCCGGAATAACTGAAAGTGGCCTTCTCCAGTGGTGGGTGATATGACGCATGATTCCTTGCTGTGGGACCTCTCTCCTCTGTCTGGGTGCCGGGGCCGAAATAACTGAAAATGGCCTTCTCCAGTGGTGGGTGATATGACGCATGATTCCTTGCTGTGGGATCTGTATCATCGGTCTGTGTGCAGGGGCCGATATAACTGAAAGTGGCCTTCTCTGGTGGTGGGTGATATGACGCATGAATCCTTGCTGTGGGACCTCTCTCCTCTGTCTGGGTGCTGGCCCGAAATAATTGAAAGTGGCCTTCTCAGGTGGTGGGTGATATGACGCATGATTCCTTGCTGTGGGACCTCTCTCCTATTTCTGGTTGCTGGGTCCGAAATAACTGAAAGTGGCCTTCTCCAGTGGTGGGTCATATGACGCATGATTCCTTGCTGTGGGACCTCTCTCCTCTGTCTGGGTGCTGGGGCCGAAATAACTGAAAGTGGCCTTCTCCAGTGGTGGGTGATATGACGCATGATTCATTGCTGTGGGAACTCTCTCCTCTGTCTGGGTGCTGGGGCCGAAATAACTGAAAGTGGCCTTCTCCAGTGGTGGGTGAAATGACGCATGATTCCTTGCTGTGGGACCGCTCTCCTCTGTCTGGGTGCTGGGTCCGAAATAACTGAAAGTGGCCTTCTCCAGTGGTGGGTGATATGACGCTTGATTCCTTGCTGTGGGACCTCTCTCCTCTGTCTGGGTGCTGGGGCCGAAATAACTGAAAGTGGCCTTCTCCGGTGGTGGGTGATATGACGCATGATTCCTTGCTGTGGGGCCTCTCTCCTTTGTCTGGGTACTGGGGCCGAAATAAGTGAAAGTGGCCTTCTCCAGTGGTGGGTGATATGACGCATGATTCCTTGCTGTGGGATCTGTATCCTCGGTCTGGGTGCAGGGGCCGATATAACTGAAAGTGGCCTTCTCTGGTGGTGGGTGATATGACGCATGAATCCTTGCTGTGGGACCTCTCTCCTCTGTCTGGGTGCTGGTCCGAAATAATTGAAAGTGGCCTTCTCTGGTGGTGGGTGATATGACGCATGATTCCTTGCTGTGGGACCTCTCTCCTATTTCTGGGTGCTGGGGCCGAAATAACTGAAAGTGGTCTTCTCCAATGGTGAGTGAAATGACGCATGATTACTTGCTGTGGGACCGCTCTCTGGGTGCTTGGTCCGAAATAACTGAACGTGGCCTTCTCCAGTGGTGGGTGATATGACGCATGATTCCTTGCTATGGGACCTCTCTCCTCTGTCTGGGTGCTGGTCCGAAATAATTGAAAGTGGCCTTCTCTGGTGGTGGGTGATATGACGCATGATTCCTTGCTGTGGGACCTCTCTCCTATTTCTGGGTGCTGGGGCCGAAATAACTGAAAGTGGCCTTCTCCAATGGTGAGTGAAATGACGCATGATTACTTGCTGTGGGACCGCTCTCTGGGTGCTTGGTCCGAAATAACTGAACGTGGCCTTCTCCAGTGGTGGGTGATATGACGCATGATTCCTTGCTATGGGACCTCTCTCCTCTGTCTGGGTGCTGGGGCCGAAATAACTGAAAGTGGCCTTCTCCAGTGGTGGGTGATATGACGCATGATTCCTTGCTCTGGGACCTCTCTCCTCTGTCTGGGTGCTGGGGCCGAAATAACTGAAAGTGGCCTTCTCTGGTGGTGGGTGATATGACGCATGATTCCTTGCTGTGGGACCTGTATCCTCTGTCTGGGTGCTGGGGCATAAATAACTGAAATTGGCCTTCTCCGGTGGTGGGTGATATGACGCATGATTCCTTGCTGTGGGACCTCTCTCCTTTGTCTGGGTGGTGGGCCGAAATAACTGAAAGTGGCCTTCTCCAGTGGTGGGTGATATGACGCCTGATTCCTTGCTCTGGGACCTCTCTCTCGTCTGGGTGCTGGGGCCGAAATAACTGAAAGTGGCCTTCTCTGGTGGTGGGTGATATGACGCATGATTCCTTGCTGTGGGAACTCTCTCCTCTGTCTGGGTGTGGGGCCGAAACAACTGAAAGTGGCCTTCTCTAGTGGTGGGTGATATGACACATGATTCCTTGCTGTGGGACCTGTATCCTCGGTCTGGGTGCTAGGCCGAAATAACTGAAAGTGGCCTTCTCTAGTGGTGGGTGAAATGACGTATGATTCCTTGCTGTGGGACCGCTCTTCTCTGTCTGGATGCTGGGTCCGAAATAACTGAAAGTGGCATTCTCCAGTGGTGGGTGATATGACGCATGATTCCTTGCTGTGGGACCTGTATCCTCGGTCTGGGTGCTAGGCCGAAATAACTGAAAGTGGCCTTCTCTAGTGGTGGGTGAAATGACGTATGATTCCTTGCTGTGGGACCGCTCTCCTCTGTCTGGGTGCTGGGTCCGAATGGTGGGTGATATGACGCGTGATTCCTTTCTGTGGGACCTCTCTCCTCTGTCTGGGTGGTGGGGCATAAATAACTGAAAGTGGCCTTCTCCAGTGGTGGGTGAAATGACGCATGATTCCTTGCTGTGGGACCGCTCTCCTCTGGGTGCTTGGTCCGAAATAACTGAAAGTGGCCTTCTCCAGTGGTGGGTGATATGACGCATGATTCCTTGCTATGGAACCTCTCTCCTCTGTCTGGGTGCTGGGGCCGAAATAACTGAAAGTGGCCTTCTCCAGTGGTGGGTGATATGACGCATGATTCCTTGCTGTGGGACCTGTATCCTCGGTCTGGGTGCTGGGGCCGATATAACTGAAAGTGGCCTTCTCCGGTGGTGGGTGATATGACGCATGATTAATTGCTGTGGGACCTCTCTCCTCTGTCTGGGTGGTGGGCCAAAATAACTGAAAGTGGCCTTCTCCAGTGGTGGGTGATATGACGCATGATTCCTTGCTGTGGGCCCTCTCTCCTCTGTCTGGGTGCTGGGGCCGAAATAACTGAAAGTGGCCTTATCCGGTGGTGGGTGATATGACGCATGATTCCTTGCTGTGGGACCTCTCTCCTCTTTCTGGGTCCTTGGGCCGAAATAACTGAAAGTGGCCTTCTCCGGTGGTGGGTGATATGACGCATGATTCCTTGCTGTGGGACCTCTTTCCTCTGTCTGGGTGCTGGGGCCAAAATAACTGAAAGTGGCCTTCTCCAGTGTTGGGTGATATGACGCATGATTCCTTGCAGTGGGACCTCTCTCCAATTGATATTGGTTAAATTTTATTTATTTTATTAATTCATTTCCCTATCCACATTTGTTTGCAGGGGATTTACCTACATTTTGCTGCCTTTGGCAGCCCTCTAGCCCCTTCTAGGACTATTTTACAGCATTTTTAGTGCCTAAAAGTTCGGGTCCTCATTGACTTCAATGGGGTTCGGGATAAAGTTTGGGTCGAGTTCGGATCCCGAACCCGAACATTTTCGGGAAGTTCGCCCGAACTTCCAGGTGTTCGCTCATCTCTACCCACTACTGCTTCAGCCGTTGACTGCCTGACTCGCACTTCTGCTGAGAGCTGACTTCCGTCCCACAGCGCACTCCTCTGATCTCTGACCCCTACTTCCGGCCTGCACAAGAGCACTGTTCACACTGCGGTAAGCAGTCCGGACGTGCTGCCGGGCTGTGTATGAGAGGTGAATCCAGCGCCACCCTAGCCCTACTACTTGCCTGCAGGGCTAAGCTACCTGCAATAAACTACCTGCCCGATGCCCGGAACTGCATGTCCCGGGCGTCGGGCGATAGGAATTCCACACCCCTGATTTATTGGTTTGCAGAAAAGTTATAGCGTTTAAAAACTATGGTACAAAAATGTGAATTTCCGCATTTTGAAGCAGCTCTGACTTTCTGAACACCTGTCATGTTTCTTGAGGTGCTAGAAGAATGCCAGGATTTTGAACACAACTGTACTTACCATCCGTGCGGCTCCCGGGGCGCTCCAGAGTGACGTCAGGGCGCCCCATGCGCATGGATCACGTGATCCATGCGCATGGGGCGTTCTGACGTCATTCAGGAGCCGCACTGGCTGTAAGTATACTGCTCCCCCGCTCCCCACTACTACTATGGCAACCAGGACTTTAATAGCATCCTGGCTGCCATAGTAACACTGAAAGCATTTTGAAGACTGATCAGTCTTCAAATGCTTTCAGGTCACTTGCGTTGTTACGGATCCGGCGGGCATTTCCGGCGACGGAAGTGCACGCCGGATCCTAACAACGTAAGTGTGAAAGAGGCCTTAGTGGAATATGAGACTTTGTAAGAGAAAAAAAATAAAAAATTTCTGCTAACTTGTGCAAAAAATAAAATAAATCTTCTATGAACTCGCCATGCCCCTCACGGAATACCTTGTGGTGTCTTCTTTCTAAAATGGGGTCACATGTGGGGTATTTATACTGCCCTTGCATTTTAGGGTCTCCGCAACATTACATGTATGGCCAGCATTAGGAGTTTCTGCTATTCTCCTTAGGCTACATGCACACAACAGTTGTTTTTTGCTGTCCGCAAATCAGGATCTGCAAAAAAACTGATGGTCCATCAGTTTTTTTTGGAGGATTCCTTTGTTTTCACAGATTCCTTGTAATAAATGCCTATCCTCGTCCGCAAATGAGAAAAAAGTAGGACATGCACTACTTTTTTTGCTGAAGGGAAACACGGACCATGGACGCGGAACACAAATGGATGAACTGTCAACATTTTTTTGCTGACCCATTGAAATGAATGGGTTCCTATCCTATCCGCAAAAAAAACTGAAACGGAAGCCGAGAAAAACAACTGTCGTGTGCATGTAGCCTTATATTGAGCATACGGGTAATGAGATTTTTTTTTCCGTTCAGCCTCTGGGCTGAAAGAAAAAAATGAACGACACAGATTTCTTAATTCTCATCGATCAATGTGGATTAAAAAATCTCTGCCAAAAAGTGTGCAAAAAAAAGAGGGGGAAGGACATAGGAGTGCTTGCGAAGTAAAGCTGCGATCGCTAATAAAGATCCAAAGAGCTCAAAAGTGATCTTTATAGCGCCGCAGCGATTTTACAGTGATCAGAAAAATAAAAATTCTGACACTGCGGTGGGGCGGACTGAACGCAAATGTGCGCACAAGATCAGGCCTGATCGGGCGAACACTGCGTTTTTTGTAGAGCCTAAGGTGACCGTAATGTACTGATATAGATCTGATTGTGATCAGTCTTGATCACTTACAGATACTATATAGTACTAGTGCTGATAAGCAAAAAAATAAAAAATTGCAACAGCACTCTGCAACCAGATTTCTGCCCAAAAGTCAGCACGTCCCTGTATGCAGGTGCACATAGCTGTGGCAATTATACATACAGACAAAAAAATGCAACAGCACTTTGCAACCAGAATTCTGCCCAAGATAGAAGCTATAAGAGGACATTAGTGTACGTTTTGATCAAAAGGTAATAAGCCACTCGCCGTGCCAAGGCTGTCCCGTGAGTGGTCCTAACGCTAAATCTGACCTGTTATAGGCCATGACAGCTACATAAAATCCTCCTGATTTGTACTTGATATACTTTTGTATCAACTGTCTGATGACAGTCGCTTTTTTCTTTTCTTTTTTTGATTATTGTAATCAACATTGTACACTGTTTATGTGTCATGTTTATATTACTTTTTCCCAAAAAAAATTTCAATAAAAATTTTATGTTCAAAAAAATAAAAATAAAATCCTCCTAACGCTGAACCTTACCTGTTATGGGCGATGACGGTCACATAAAGTCCAGGGAGTGTGGGCCCAGCATGCATGCCAGAAACCATACTTATTAACCCTTTCTGGTGCTGAAACAGCCTCTCTTAGATCCAGGGATGCAGGTACCAACATGCATGCTGAGCCCACTGTGCACTCCTCCTGGAGCCAGATGGCTACTAGCAGGTACTGTGAGTACACATTCAGCTTTATACTCACTCTGATTAAAAACCAGCCTCTAGGGCAGACAAACTAGTCAGGTGTGCACGACTGAAGAGGAGGTTGCCACACCTCCAACACATACTAAACAGAAACACAAGGGGGGTCAGTCAGCACGTCCCTGTATGCAGGTGCACGTAGCTGTGGCAATTTAGGCAGAAATCTGGTTGCAGAGTGCTGTTGCAATTTTTTTTGTTTGTTTGTATGTATAATTGCCACAGCTACGTGCACCTGCATACAGGGACATGCTGACTGACCCCCCTTGTGTTTCTGTTTACTAGTGCTGATTAGCGACAGCGAAGACGCTAATCAGTGACTGCGGTGCGGTGGGCTGGGCGCTAACTACCTAACAAGTAGCTACAGTAACTAACTGGCGGTGATAAGGGACCCTTATGCCCCATTCACATGTCCACAATTCTGTTCCGCATTTTGTGGAACGGAATTGCGGACCCATTCATTTCTATGGGGACAGACTTTGTGCCGCTCGGATCCGCACTTCCGGGTCCACACTTCTTCAATTGCCGACAAGAAAAGGCAACTTCTATATAGTTTTGGCAATGTGCGGATCCGCAAAATGCGGAAAGCACATTGCCGATGTCCGTGTTTTGCGGAAAACACATATGGACGTCTGAATGGAGCCTTACAGGGGGGTGATCAGGGGTTAATAAGTGACGGGGGGGGGGGGGGTGTAGTGTAGTGCTTCTTACAGAGCTGCCTGTGTCCTCTGGTGGTCGATCCAAATAAATGGGACCACCAGAGGACCAGGTAGCAGGTATATCAGACGCTGTTAACAAAACAGCGTCTGATATCCCTATTTGATGAGATTTATTTTACATCTACAGCCTGCCAACGATTGATCATCTCTGGCAGGCTGTAGTATAACTTCACAGGCGCACACGCGTTCACAGGAAATCTCGCGTCTCACGAGATGACACATAGATGCATCAACGAGGAATAACCCGACTGCCCGCAGGACGCATCCCTGCATTAGGCGGTTGGGTAGTGGTTAATAAATAAAGGTAAAATATATCGACTCATTTACCAGTGTCATGAATTACAATGTGTCACGAGAAAACAGTCTCAGAACGGCTTGGATAGGTAAAAGTGTCCCATAATTATTAACACGAAGTGACACATGTCAGATTTGCAAAAAAAATGGCCTGGTCAGGAAAGTGAAACCAGAGTAGAAGGGGTTAAGCGGTGACATTATCACGGTTTGTTTCTCCAATAGACTTTGGAAGGCGCCGCCGGCACCCGTCCGCTGTTACTAGAGGCTGACCGATTTCCTAGAACAGGTCACTGGGACTCGCCAGCACCCAGACCGGGCACCCAGGTGCAAATGGGAGATTTCTCCCTACTACATAATATGGGACCTACTAAAAGGAATGACAGAATGGAACGCCCATAGACTTTAACAGGAAAGTGGGATTCCCATAGAGAATAATGGAAATGTAATATTTGAATTAGAGACAAAACTATTTGACATAACCATTTGGGGAATTACTGTCCAAAGTCAGTGGGATTATTTAATGTTCCGATTAAGTGGGATTATCACAGTTTTCTGCAGAATGAGGGGAATGACACAAAGGAATGCCCATAGACTATAATGGGAAGTAAAACGTGACTGGGTGCCTGAACCATTCAACATATCAAATAAATCTGTAGCAGGCGTACTCTTCAAATTCAGTGGGATTATTTAAAAATTAAGATTAACTGGGATTATCATATTAATGTCCTACATAACACAAATTTACATGCAAATGAGCTGAGTTTACTTCCCATTATAGTCTATAGGCATTCCAAAGAAACCAATGATAATCCCACTTAATCTCAATTTTAAATAATCCCACTAAACTTGAAGAGTACGCCTGCTACAGATTTATTTGATATGTTGAATGGTTCCGGCACCAAGTCACTTTCAACTATAGTCTATGGGCATTCCTTTGTGTCATTCACCCTCGTCATTCTTCAGAAAACAGTGATAATTCCACTTAATCTGAACATTAAATAATCCCACTGAATTTGGAGACCATGTCTGCTGAATTATTATTAGATATGTCAAATAGTTTTGTCTCTAATTCAAATATTACATTTCCATTATTCTCTATGGGAATTCAACTTTCCTGTTAAAGTCTATGGGCGTTCCATTTTGTCATTCCTCTTAGTAGGTCCCCATGATATCCATGTGCCCTATGACAGCACAAGGACAGCCAATTCCCATTAGGTCGCTGTGACGCCCCGGTCTTCATAGCAGACTACAGTGTCATGTACCAGGCAGGCACCTCATGGAACCAGCACCCACATCAGTCACCCTGCCTACAGGAAGACGTAGACATGGCAGCACACACCACCTCATCCGACACTCTCACTCCGTGACGTCACGGCCTGTCTGACAATCCAGTGCGCCGTCCCTCCCCTATCCCAGGTTCCCCTGTGAGGCTCTCCCAAACACCGCGAGATTTGGCCTTATTCTCGCAATGTTAGAGCCGCCACCGGAAACTAGCAGCCTGAGCGATGCTGAGTCGTCAACAACAACAACAATAACACGGGGATCTTCCTGAGTGGCGGCCGCACTGTGCCCGGGTATGATGGGGTGACGGCTGGTGGGTGGGCTCGTGGGTGACGGCTGGTGGGTCGGCAGGAGAGACCCCATATGGCAAGCCCCTTTGTTGTGGTGTAGATGTAGATGAGGCAGCCAGCTGACAACTCCTCCCCCGCCTTACACCCAGGCCCCTGTTAGATGCTCTCCATTAATCCGCAGTCAGTTGTAAACATGTCAGTGCCCAGTGACCTGTCTCCAGTACATGTGTATACGAGAGGGGGCAGCCCCCCAGCACGGAGATCTGCCCCGGTAACACCTCCTGTCACTGCATTGTGTCCCAGCACAGCCTGACACCACACTACAGGTATCTACACAGATCCAGTGTGTGAGCCTGTACATACACAGAGGTACGTATATATACACAGAGGTACGTATATACACAAAGGTACGTATATACACACAGAGGTACGTATATACACACAAAGGTACGTATATACACACAAAGGTACGTATATACACACAGGTACGTATATACACACAGAGGTACGTGTATATACACACAGAGGTACGTATATATACACAAAGGTACGTATATACACACAGAGGTACGTACATACACAGAGGTACGTATATATATATACACACACAGAGGTACGTATATACACACACAGAGGTACGTATATACACACACAGAGGTACGTATATACACACACAGAGGTACGTATATACACTGAAGTACGTAAAGACACACAGCGGTACGTATATACATACAGAGGTACGTATATGCACACACAGAGGTACGTATATGCACACACAGAGGTACGTATGCACACACAGAGGTACGTATATACACACACAGAGGTACGTATATACACACACAGAGGTACGTATATACACACACGGAGGTACGTATATACACTGAAGTACGTAAAGACACAGCGGTACGTATATACACTCACAGGTACGTATATACACACACACACAGAGGTACGTATATACACACACACACAGAGGTACGTATATGCACACACAGAGGTACGTATATGCACACACAGAGGTACGTATACACACAGAGGTACATATACATACACAGAGGTACATATATACACAGAAGTACGTATATACACACAGAGGTACATATACAAACAGAGGTACGTATACATACACACAGGTACGTATATACACAGAGGTACGTATATACAGACAAAGAGGTACATATACACACAGAGGTACGTATATATACACAGAGATATGTATATACACACACAGAGGTACGTATATACACAGAAGTACGTATATACACACACAGAGGTACATATATACAAACAGAGGTACGTATACATACACACAGAGGTACGTATATACACAGAGGTACGTATATACACACACAGAGGTACATATATACACACACAGAGGTACATATATGCAGAGGTACGTATACATACACACAGAGGTACGTATATACACAGAGGTACGTATATACAGACAAAGAGGTACATATACACAGAGGTACGTATATACACACACAGAGGTACGTATATACACACACAGAGGTACCTATATACACACACAGAGGTACCTATATACACACACAGAGGTACCTATATACACACACAGAGGTATGTATACATACACACAGAGGTATGTATATACACAGAGGTACGTATAGACACACACAGAGGTACATATATACACCTAGAGGTACGTATACACACACACACAGAGGTACGTATACACACACACAGAGGTACGTATACACACACACAGAGGTACGTATACACACACACAGAGGTACGTATACACACACACAGAGGTACGTATACACACACACAGAGGTGCGTATACACACACACAGAGGTACGTATACACACACACAGAGGTACGTATACACACACACAGAGGTACGTATACACACACACAGAGGTACGTATACACACACACAGAGGTACGTATACACACACACAGAGGTACGTATACACACACACAGAGGTACGTATACACACACACAGAGGTACGTATATACACACAGAGGTACATATACAAACAGAGGTACGTATATACACACACAGAGGTACATACACAGAGGTCCGTATATACACACACGCAGAGGTCCGTATATACACACACGCAGAGGTCCGTATATACACACACGCAGAGGTCCGTATATACACACACGCAGAGGTCCGTATATACACACGCAGAGGTCCGTATATACACACGCAGAGGTCCGTATATACACACGCAGAGGTCCGTATATACACACGCAGAGGTCCGTATATACACACGCAGAGGTCCGTATATACACACACAGAGGTCCGTATATACACACACAGAGGTCCGTATATACACACACAGAGGTATATATATATATATATATATATATATACACACACACACAGAGGTACGTATATACACACAGAGGTACATATATATATACACAGAGGTACATACATACACAGAGGTCCGTATATACATACACAGAGGTACGTATATACTCACAGAGGTCCGTATATACACAGAGGAACATATATACACACAGAGGTACGTATATATACACAGAGGTACGTATATATACACAGAGGTACGTAAATACACACACAGAGGTACGTAAATACACACACAGAGGTACGTAAATACACACACAGAGGTACGTATATACACACAGAGGAACATATATACACACAGAGGTACGTATATACACACACCTAGAGGTACATAGAGGCCTTATTCTGTCCGTGATGGGAGCACAACCGAACGGAATGCACTTTAGTGCAGTGTTTCCCAACCAGTGTGCCTCCAGCTGTTGCAAAACTACAACTCCCAGCATGCCCGGACAGCAAAAGGCTGTCCAGGCATGCTGGGAGTTGTAGTTTTGCAACAGCTGGAGGCACACTGGTTGGGAAACACTGCTTTAGTGCACTCCGTTTTGTTCGGTTCAGTTTTCAATGGGGACAAAACTGAAGCATTTTCTTCCACTATTGAGATCCTATGGCAGATCTCAATAGCGGAATTGAAAACGCTAGTGTGAAAGTAGCCTTACTGTGACGTCCATTCTGGAAAGTTGTAAAATCAGATGTAGGAACAACTCTCCTGTATAAGGCAGCATAAAGCTTTATAGTTGTGTTCAAAATTATTCAACCCCCAATGCTGTAAAGGGTTTTAGGATATTTAGTGTACATTTGTAATTGTGTTCAGAATGAAATCTTACAAGGACTTTTTAAAGAACCAAATGCAACTAAAATGACATCAATTGTTTTTGTAATACAGTATTAACTGTTTTTTTTTGTGATTTCTTCGTTGACACAATTATTCAACCCCTTAAAGACGACCGCTCTTACAAACAGAGGTTCATTCAAGTGTTTTCGATCAGGTAATGAAAACACCTGTGGATGTCAAGGAGCAGCAATCAAGCATAATAAGCACCAATTAGGCAGATTTAAAAAGACTGTGATACTCAGCTCCTTCTAGACATTACTGGTGCGTTTACAGACATGGTGAAGTCAAGAGAATGGTCCAGGAAGAAAAGAGAAGAGGTGATTTCTCTTTACAGGAAGGGCAATGGCTATAAGAAGATTGCAAAGAAGTTACGCATACCAAAAGACACTATAGGAAGCATCATTCGCAAATTTAGGGCAAAGGGCACTGTTGAAACGCTACCTGGTCGTGGCAGAAAGAAGATGCTGACTTCGACTGCTGTGCGCTACTTGAAGCGCAAAGTGAAGAAAAGTCCCTGTGTGACTGCTGAGCAACTGAAAAAAGATTTGTCAGAAGCGGGTACTGAAGTTTCAGCTCAGACAATAAGGCGCACACTGTGTAATGAAGGCCTCCGTGCCAGAACTCCCAGGCGCACCCCCTTGCTGTCTCCAAAGAATAAGAAGAGTCAACTGCAGTATGCCAAAAGTCATGTGGACACGTGATTTATTATGTAAAACTAAAACAAAAAAAAAATGAAAAATAGACATATTTGGTATTGTCGCGTCCGTAACAACCTGCTCTATAAAACATAACACATGATCTATCCTGTTAGGTGAACGCCATAAAAAATAAAACGGCGCCAGAACAGCCATTTTTTTGTTATCTTGCCTCATAAAAAGCGTAATGTTGGGGGATCAAAAATCATATGTACCCCAAAATAGTGCCAATAAAATTGTCACCTTATCCCGGTTTCCAAAATGGGGTCATTTTTTGGGAGTTTTTACTGTGGGGTTGCATCAGGAGGTCTTCAAATACAACATGGCAGCTTAAAGGGAACCGGTCACCGGGATTTTGTGTACAGAGCTGAGGAGATGCGTTGCTAGATGGCCACTAGCACATCTGCAATATCCAGTCCCCATAGCTCTGTTATTGTGTAAAAAAACCTATTTGATACATATGCAAATGAACCTGAGATGAGTTCTGTACCTGAGATGAGTCCAGCTCTGTACACAAAATCCTGGTGACAGGTTCCCTTTAAAATGATCCCAATTGAAATCTGCCTTCCAAAATACATATATTGCTCCTTCCCTTCTGAGCCCTGCCGCATGCCCATCCAGCAGTTTACAACCACATATGGGGTGTTTCTGTAAACTGCAGAATCAGGATAATAAATATTAAGTTTTGTTTGGCTGTTAACCCTTGCTGCCTTACAGGAAAAAATGACTCAAAATGGAAAACCTGCAAAATGTAGTGACATTTTAAAATTTCTCCTCTATTTTCCTTTCAATTTTGTGGAACACCTAAAGGGTTAACAAAGTTTGTAAAATCATATTTGAAAAACTTGAGGGGTGTATTTTCTACAGTGGGGTCATTTACGAGTGGGTTTTCTATTATGTAAGCCCCACAAAGTGACTTCATAACTGAACTGATCCTTTAAAAAGCAGGTTTTGGAAATGTAAAAAATTGCACTCCCGCTAACATCCAAAAAGAAAATAATAAAATGACATTTACAAAATGACGCCAAAATAAAGCAATGAAAGCAAAATAAAACAGCTCACGATCCGTTTTTGTTGCACGGGAAAAGGAAAAATCCACTTCACATTAGAACGAAAATCCCAGCAACATTCAGTTTCTTCAATGCTTCTTTATTTAGTATAGAAAATGGGTATACAATAAGCCCCTCATGGGACGCGTTTCGGCTAACTTCAGCCTTCCTCAACCATATCACCCAACAATAGCTCCTGTGCAATTTATACATGATAGCCTATCAAATTCTAGTGACATCATGAGTGAATTGACCAATCCTGGACATTAGCCGAAACGCGTCCCATGAGGGGCTTATTGTATACCCATTTTCTATACTAAATAAAGAAGCATTGAAGAAACTGAATGTTGCTGGGATTTTCGTTCTAAAGCCAAAATAAAGCAGACATGTGGAATATGTAAAGTTATAGCTATTTTATGAGGCATCACTATCTGTGTTAGGCCTCATGCACACTAACCTACTTTCTTTCCGTGTCCTTGCCGTTTTCTTTGCGGACTGTATACGGAACCATTCATTTCAATGGGTCTGCAAAAAAAAACGGAAGTTACTCCGTGTGCATTCCATTTCCTTATTTCCATTCCGCAAAAAAATAGAACATGTCTTATTATTGTCTGCATTACGGACAAGGATAGGAGTGTTCTATTCGGTCGAGCTGTTCCGTTCCACAAAATACGGAATGCACACTGATATCATCCGTATTTTTGCGGACCGCAAAACACATACGGTCATGTGCATGAGGCCTTAAAAGCAGAAAAATTGAAATTTGCTAATTTTTCCAAATTTCTGGTAAATTTGGAATTTTTTACCCAATTCAGCCCCCCTAGCTTAACCCCTTCTGGACACATGACGTACCGGTACGTCATGAGTAGTTCCGATCACTGCTGCTCAGCCGCCAGTGACCGGAACAAGGTACCTGCTGAAATCATTCAGCAGGTACCTTGTTACAATGCCCATGGGGGTCCTTTGACCCCCCCCCCCCCGTATCGGCGATCGCTGCAAACCGCAGGTCAATTCAGACCTGCGGTTTGCAGCTCTTTTCGCGATCTCTGAACCGCGGGGATCAAAGAGTTAATGCCCCCAAAGTTATACATTTTAACCCCCCCTGCAGCCCCCAATCATATTATGGCTGGGGGGGTGGGTGCGGGAGGCGGGATTGCGATCCCCCGCCCTCCTCCTCTGTAATATTCCCTGGTGTCTAGTGGATCTATCAGAGTGTCCGCACATTGCTGACCCTCTGATAGAAATGTCTGGCATCTGTGCTTGATCAGATGCCAGCCGTTTAACCCCTTCCATACCGCGGTCCGTACGGACCGCAGTATGGAAGGGTTAACAGGGAGGGAGCTCCCTCCCTCTACCATCGGGGGGCTGCTGTGCCTTTGCAGCCCCTCGACAGGATGGGATTGCAGAGGGAGGGAGCTCCCCTCCCCATCCATCACCCGCTGCTCTCTTATGGCAGCGGGTGATGGTTGCCATGGAAGCAGGACGCTTTCAGAAGCGTCCTGCTCCCTATGGTGCTGAAAGCCTAAGCAGACTAGTTCTAAAGGCACAAGTCTGCTTAGACAATGTAAAGTAAAAAAAATACAGTACAGTACACTGTATAGTGTACTGCACTGTATTATATAGACACCAGATCCACTGGATCTACAAGAACCAAGTGGGTCTGGGTCAAAAAAAAGTGAAAAAAACACATATCACTGAATAAAAAAAAGAAAATACACTTTTAAAAAACATATTAGGTATCGCCACGTCCGTAAAAACCTGCTCTATAAAAATATCACATCACTGAACTCCTCAGGTGAACGCCATAAAAAAAAAAAATGGTGTAAATAAGCCATTTTTTGGCACCTTACATCACTAAAAGTGTAATACAAAGTGATCAAAAAGGCGTATGCCTCCCAAAATAGTACCAATCAAACCGCCATCTCATCCCGCAAAAAATGAGCCCCTATATAAACAATTGGCCAAAAAAAAAATAAATATGCCTCTCAGACTAAAACATGATTTTTTTTGTTTCAAAAATGCTTTTTAGTGTTAAAGGTAAAAAAAAAAAACTAAAAAGTAGACATATTGGGTATCTCCACGTCCGTAAGAATCTGCTCTATAAAAATTTCACATGACCTAACCCCTCAAGTAAACACTGTTACAAAAAATTAAATAGAAACGTTGTCAAAAAGCCATTTTTTTGTCACCTTACATCACAAAAAGTGTAATAGCAAGCGATCAAAAAGTCATATGACCCCCCCCAAATAGTGCCAATTTAACCGTCACCTACTCCCGCAAAAATTATACCCAACCTGAGACAATTGCCTAAAAACTGAAAAATATATGGCTCTCAGACTATGGAGACACTAAAACATGTTTTTTTTTTGTTTCAAAAAGGATATTATTGTGCAAAACCAAAATAAATAAAAAAAGGTATACATATTAGGTATCGCTGCGTCCGTAAGGACCTGCTCTATAAAAATATAACATGACCTAACCCCTCAGGTGAACGCCGTAAACATAAAAAATAAAAACATCAAGAAAGCCATTTTTTGTCACCTTACATCACAAGCGATCAAAAAGTCATATGCACCCCAAGATAGTACCATTCGAACCGCCATCTCATCCCGCAAAAAATGAGCCCCTACATAGGACAATCGCCCAAAAAATAAATAAATATGGCTCTCAAACTATGGAGACAATAAAACATGATTTTTTTTTTTTGTTTTAAAAAATATTATTGTGTAAAACTTATATAAATAAATAAAAAGTATACATATTATGTATCGCCACGTCCGTCACAACCTGCTCTATAAAAATAACACATGACCTAACCCCTCAGCGGAACACAGCAAAAGAAAAAATAATAAATACGGTGTCAAAAGCCATTTTTGTCACCTTACATCACAAAATGTGTAATAGCAAGCGACCAAAATGTCATATGCATCCCAAGATAGTGCCAATCAAACCGCCATCTCATCCCGCAAAAAATGAGCCCCTACATAAGACAGTCGCCAAAAAAATAAAAAAAAAAACTATGGCTTTCAGAATGTGAAGACACTAAAATTCTTTTTTTTTAAATGCTTTATTCTGTAAAACTGAAACAAAAAACCCCCAAAAGTAGTCATATTTGGTATTGTCACGTCCATAACAACCTGCTCAATAGAAATAGCACACAATCTAACCTGTCATTTCAACGATGTAAATAACAAAAAATAAAAATGGTCCCAAAACAGCTATTTTTTGGCAAATTTTCCATTTTAATCCATTTTTCCTGTCACAAAGCAAGGATTAACAGCCAAACAAAACTCAATATTTATTGCCCTGATTCTCTTGTTTGCACAAACACCCCATATGTGGTGGTAAACTGCTGTATGGCCAAACTGCAGGGCACAGAAGGAAGGGAACGCCATATGGTTTTTGAAAGGCAGATTTCGCTGGACTGTTTTTTTGACACTATTTCCCATTTGAAGCCCCCCTGATGCACCCCTATAGTAGAAACTCCAAAAAAGTGACCCCATTTTAGAAACTACAGGATAAGTTGTCAGTTTTGTTGGTACTACTTTAGGGTAAATATGATTTTTGGTTGCTCTATATTACACTTTTTTCACTTTTTTTGAGACAAGGTAACAAAAAATAGAAATTCAGAAATTTCATCTCCATTTGCCAATATTTCTTGTGGAACACTTAAAGGGTTACCAAAGTTTGAATACCTTGAGGGGTGTAGTTTCTTAGATGGAGTCACTTTTATGGAGTTTCTACTCTAGGGGTGCATCAGGGGGCTTCAAATGAGACATGGTGTCAAAAAACCAGTCCAGCAAAATCTGCCTTCCAAAAACCATATGGCGTTCCCTTCCTTCTGTGCCATGCAGTTTGGCCATACAGCAGTTTACGACCACATATTGGGTGTTCGTGCAAACTACAGAATCGGTGGAATAAATATTAAGTTTTGTTTGGCTGTTATCCCTTGCTTTGTTACTGGAAAAAATGGATTAAAATGGAAAATTTTCCAAAAAATTGAAATTCTGAAATGTTATCTCCATTTGCCATTGACTCTTGTGGAAAACCTAAAGGGTTAATGACGTTTGTAAAATCAGTTTTGAATACCTTGAGGGGTCTAGTTTCTAGAATGGGGTCATTTTTGGGTGGTTTCTATTATGTAAGCCTCACAAAGTGACTTCAGACCTGAACTGGTCCCTAAAAAGGAGTTTTTGGAAATTTTCAAGATTTGCTTCTAAACTTCTAAGCCTTGTAACGTCCCCAAAAAATGAAATGGCATTCCCAAAATGATTGATACATAAATTAGAGATATGGGGAATGTAAATCAATAACTTTTTTTGGCGGTTTTACTATGTATTATAGAAGTAGAGAAATTGAAACTTGGAAAATTGCAAATTTTTCAAAATTTTTGGTAAATTTGGTATTTTTTTTATAAATAAAAATGAAATTTTTCGACTTCATTTTACCAGTGTCATAAAGTACAATATGTGATGAAAAAACAATCTCAGAATGGCCTGGATAAGAAAAAGCATTTCAAGTTATCACCACATAAAGTGACACTGGTCAGATTTTGAAAAAATGGCCGAGTCCTTAACCACTTCAGCCCCCCTAGCTTAAACACCCTTAATGACCAGGCCACTTTTTACAATTCCGCACTACACTACTTTCACCGTTTATTGCTCCGTCATGCAACTTACCACCCAAATGAATTTTACCTCCTTTTCTTCTCACTAATAGAGCTTTCATTTGGTGGTATTTCATTGTTGCTGACGTTTTTACTTTTTTTGCTATTAATCAAAAATTACCGAAATTTTTGCAAAAAAATGACATTTTTCACTTTCTGTTGTAATTTTTTTTTTTTTAAAACTACATTTCTATATAAATTTTTCGCAAAATTTATTGTTCTACATGTCTTTGATAAAAAAATACAATAAGTGTATATTTATTGGTTTGGGTAAAAGTTATAGCGTTTACAAACTATGGTGCAAAAAGTGAATTTCTGCATTTTGAAGCAGCTCTGACTTTCTGAGCACCTGTCATGTTTCTTCAGGTGCTAGAATGCCAGGATAGTATAAATACCCCCAAATCACACCATTTTAAAAGAAGACACCCCAAAGTATTCATGGAGGGGCATGGTGAGTTCATGTATCATTTCATTTTTGTCACAAGTTAGCGGAAAATGACACTTTCTGAGGAAAAATAAAAATAATAAAGTTTCCATTTCTGCTAACTTCTGGCAAAAAAATGAAATCTCCCACGGACTCACTATGCCCCTCAGTGAATACCTTGGGGTGTCTACTTTCCGAAATGGGGTCACTTGCGGGGTGTGTTTACTGTTCTGGCATTTTGGGCAGGGCTAAATTGTGAGCAGCCATGTAAAGCTAAAGGTACTCGTTGGAATTTGGGCCTTTGTGCACTCAGGCTGCAAAAGTGTCACTCATGTGGTATTGCAGTACTCAGGAGAAGTAGGGCAATGTGTTTTGGGGTGTATTTTTACATATACCTATAGTTGAGTGAGAGAAATATCTCTGTAAACTGACAACTTTGTTTAAAAAAATTTAAAAAGTTGTCGATTACAGCGATATTTCTCACACACAGTATGGGTATATATAAAAATACACCCCAAAACACATTGCCCTACTTCTCCTGAGTACGGCGATACCACATGAGTGACACTTTTTGCAGCCTGGGTGCGCAAAGGGGCCCAAATTCCAATGAGTACCTTTAGGATTTCACAGGGCATTTTTACGCATTTGGATTCCAGACTTCTTCTCACGCTTTAGGGGCCCCTAAAATGCCAGGACAGTATAAATACCCCACATGTGACCCCATTTTAGAAAGAAGACACCCTAAGGTATTCTGTGAGGGGTATGGTGAGTTTATGTAAAATTTTATTTTTGTCACAAGTTAGTGAAATATGAGACTTTGTAAAAAAAAAATATACATATCAATTTCCGCTAACTTGTGCCAAAAAAAAAAATTTCTGTGAACTTGCCATGCCCCTCACAGAATACCTTGGGGTGTCTTCTTTCCACAATGGGGTCACTTGTGGGGTATTTATACTGCCCTGGCATTTTAGGGGCCCTAAAGCGTGAGAATCAAAATGAGTAAAATGCCCTGTGAAATCCTAAAGGTACTCATTGAATTTGGGCCTTTGCGCATCTTGGCTGCAAAAGTGTCACTCATGTGGTATCGCCGTACTCAGAGAAGTAGGGCAATGTGCTTTGAGGTGTATTTTTACATATACCCATACTGGGTGTGAGAAATATCTCTGTAAATGACAACTTTTTAAAAAATTTATACAAAGTTGTCAATTTACAGAGATATTTCTCTCACCCAGTATGGGTATATGTAAAAATACACCCCAAAACACATTGCCCTACTTCTCCTGAGTACGGCGATACCACATGAGTGACACTTTTTTGCAGCCAAGATGCGCAAAGGGGCCCTAAAACCAATGAGTACCTTTAGTATTTCACAGGGCATTTTTACGCATTTGGATTCTCACGCTTTAGGACCCCTAAAATGCCAGGGCAGTATAAATACCTCACATGTGACCCCATTGTGGAAAGAAGACACCCCAAGGTATTCCGTGAGGGGCATGGCGAGTTCACAGAAGATTTTTTTTTTGGCACAAGTTAGCGGAAATTGATTTTTTATTGTTTTTTCTCAAAAAGTCTCCCTTTCTGCTAACTTTTGACAAAAGTTAAATTTTTCATGGACTCACTATGCCCCTCAGCGAATACCTTGGGGTGTCTTCTTTCCAAAATGGGGTCACATGTGGGGTGTTTGTACTGTTCTGGCATTTTGGGCGGGGCTAATTGTGAGCAGCCATGTAAAGCTAAAGGTACTCGTTGGAATTTGGGCCCCTTTGCGCACCCAGGCTGCAAAAAGTGTCACACATGTGGTATCGCCGTACTCAGGAGAAGTAGGGTGATGTGTTTTGGGGTGTATTTTACATATACCCATACTTTGTGTGAGAAATATCGCTGTAAATTGACAACTTTGTATAAAAAAATTTAAAAAGTTGTCATTTACAGAGATATTTCTCTCACCCAGCATGGGTATATATAAAAATACACCCCAAAACACATTTCCTACTTCTCCTGAGTTCGGCGATACCACATGTGTGCCACTTTTTGCAGCCAAGATGCGCAAAGGGGCCCTAAAACCAATGAGTACCTTTAGTATTTCACAGGGCATTTTTACGCATTTGGATTCTCACGCTTTAGGACCCCTAAAATGCCAGGGCAGTATAAATACCCCACATGTGACCCCATTGTGGAAAGAAGACACCCCAAGGTATTCCGTGAGGGGCATGGCGAGTTCACAGAATAAAAAATCTTGGGCACAAGTTAGCGGAAATTGATTTTTTTTTTTTTTTTACAAAGTCTCATATTCCACTAACTTGTGACAAAAATAAAATTTTACATGAACTCCCCATACCCCTCACGGAATACCTTGGGGTGTCTTCTTTCCAAAATGGGGTCACATGTGAGGTTTTTGTACTGCCCTGGCATTTGAGGGTCTCCGCAATCATTACACGTATGGCCAGCATTAGGAGTTTCTGCGATTCTCCGTATATTGACGTAGGTAATGAGATTTTTTTCCGTTCAGCCTCTGCGCTGAAAAAAAAAAAAATGAACGGCACAGATTTTTCATTCGCATCGATCAATGTGGATGAAAAATCTCTGCCAAAATCAGTGACTGCGGTGGGCTGGGCGCTAGCTACCTAACAAGTAGCTAACTAACTGGCGGTGATAAGGGACCCTTATGCCCCATTCACACGTCCGCAATTCTGTTTGTGGAACGGAATTGCGGACCCATTCATTTCTATGGGGACAGACTTTGTCCCGCTCGGATCCGGAATTGCGGATCCGCACTTACGGGTCTGCATTTCCGTTCGCAAAAATATAGAACATGCCCTTTTCTTGTCCGCACTGCGGACAAGAAAAAGCATTTTCTATATAGTTCTGGCAATGTGCGGATCTGCAAAATGCGGAAAGCACATTGACGGTGTCCGTGTTTTGCGGATCCGCGCGCGGATCCGTGGCACGGATCTGTGGATCCGCGGAACCGCAAAACACATATGGACATGTGAATAGAGCCTTACAGGGGGTGATCAGTGACAGGGGGTGATCAGGGAGTCTATATGGGGTGATCAGGGGTTAACAAGGGGTTAATAGTGGTTATAAAGTGAGGGGGTGGGGGTGGGGTTAGTGTAGTGTTTGGTGCAACTTTACATTGTTACCTGGTCCTCTGGTGGTCGATCCCAGTAAATGGGACCACCAGAGGACCAGGTATTAGGTATATCAGACGCTGTTAGCAACACAGCGTCTGATATACCACTTGATCTCATTTATTTTACATTTACAGCCTGCCAGCGATTGATCATCGCTGGCAGGCTGTAGTAACTGCAGAGCCGCGCTCTGCTGTGAGCAGCGCGCGGCGTCGCGCGTTCACAGCAGATCTCGGCTCTCGCGAGATGACGCACGGATGCGTCCAGGAGGAACAAACTTGCCGCCGCCTGGACGCATCCGTGCGTTCGGCGGTCGGCAAGCGGTTAAGGTGTACGGTGTCCATATTAGGACATCGTCAGACATCATCCACAACTCCATCCTTCATCAGGCAAAACACCCTCCTTCGTCAGCCCAAACTCCATCAGTCCTCTTCCCTCAGGCAAAACTCCATCCTCTGTCAGCCAAAACTCCTTTCTTCCTCAGAAGTCAGTCAAAATTCCCTCCTCCCTAACTCAAAAGTATGCAATACACACACTCTATGCCTGAAGAAGCTGCTAGCTGCTGGAAAGGCAAAGGACCTGTGATGATGTCATGACCATGTGATGAGTCATGTGTGTGGGAGGGGTCAGATTTCACAGCGGCTGTGTACAGAACTGTAGTCATCAAATAGAGCTGTGTATTAGAGATGTGTGTACTGTGTAATAGAGATGTGTGTATCCTATCTCTATTACACAGTACACACATCTCTAATACACAGCTCTATTTGATGACTACAGTTCTGTACACAGCCGCTGTGAAATCTGACCCCTCCCACACACATGACTAATCACATGGTCATGACATCATCACAGGTCCTTTGCCTTTCCAGCAGCTAGCAGCTTCTTCAGGCTAAGAGTTCTGTATTGCATACTTTTGAGTTAGGGAGGAGGGAATTTTGACTGACCTCTGAGGGAGAAGGGAGTTTTGTCTGACATCTGATGGAGTTTTAGATGAGGGAGAAGGTCGATTTGGCTGAGGTCTGAGGGAGGAGGCAGTTTTGGATGAGGGAGGTTTGGCTGATGTCTGAGGGAGGAGGCAGTTTTGGATGAGGGAGGTTTGGCTGATGTCTGAGGGAGGAGGCAGTTTTGGATAAGGGAGTTTTGGCTGATGTCTGAGGGAGTTTTGGCTGACATCTGATGGAGTTTTGGATTAGGGAGGAGGGCGTTTTGGCTGAGGGAGAAGGGAGTTTTGCCTGAGGGAAGAGGACTGATGGAGTTTGGGCTGACGAAGGAGGGTGTTTTGCCTGACAAAGGATGGAGTTGTGGATGATGTATGACGATGTCCTAATATGGACACCGTAAAGGTGAAATAGGGCCGTGTCCTTAAGGGGTTAAACCCCCTTAATCACCGGACCACTTTTTACAATTCTGCACTACGCTACTTTCACGGTTTATTGCTCGGTCATACAACTTACCACCCAAATTAATTTTACCTCCTTTTTTTCTCACAAATACAGCTTTCTTTTGGTGGTATTTGATTGCTGCTCAGATTTTTCGCTTTTCTGATAATAATCAAAAAAGACCGCAATTTTCTCAAAAAAAGTGTATTTTTTACTTTTTCTGGTAAAATTGTTCAAATATAATTACATTTCTATACAAGTTTGTGTCAATTTATTGTGCTACATGTCTTTGATAAAAAAAATTCCAATAAGTGTATATTTACAGGGGTGTGGAAATTTTTTTAAAAACTACTTGTCGAAGGACTAAAGCGGGGGCTCAATTTACTTGTCCTGAACTTCTACTGTATGGGGGTGGGGGCCACAAGGAGACGTTATACTGCAGGGGGGCGGGGGCCACAAGGAGACATTCTACTGTATGGGGGCGGGGGCCACAAGGAGATGTTATACTGTATGGGGGCGGGGGCCACAAGGAGACGTTCTACTGTATGGGGGGGGGGCCACAAGGAGACATTCTACTGTAGGGGGGCGGGAGCCACAAGGAGACGTTATACTGTATGGGGGCAGCCACGCCATACTGGGGCAGTGAATCCCTTTAATATACAAACCGGATTCCAAAAAAGTTGGGACACTATACAAATTGTGAATATAAACTGAATGCAATGATGTGGAGGTGCCAACTTCTAATATTTTATTCAGAATAGAACATAAATCATGGAACAAAAGTTTAAACTGAGAAAATGTACCATTTTAAGGGAAAAATATGTTGATTCAGAATTTCATGGTGTCAACAAATGCCAAAAAAGTTGGGACAAGGCCATTTTCACCACTGTGTGGCATCTCCCCTTCTTCTTACAACACTCAACAGACGTCTGGGGACCGAGGAGACCAGTTTCTCAAGTTTAGAAATAGGAATGCTCTCCCATTCTTGTCTAATACAGGCCTCTAACTGTTCAATCGTCTTGGGCCTTCTTTGTTGCACCTTCCTCTTTATGATGCGCCAAATGTTCTCTATAGGTGAAAGATCTGGACTGCAGACTGGCCATTTCAGTACCCGGATCCTTCTCCCTACGCAGCCATGATGTTGTGATTGATGCAGAATGTGGTCTGGCATTATCTTGTTGAAAAATGCAGGGTCTTCCCTGAAAGAGATGACGTCTGGATGGGAGCATATGTTGTTCTAGAACCTGAATATATTTTTCTGCATTGATGGTGCCTTTCCAGACATGCAAGCTGCCCATGCCACACGCACTCATGCAACCCCATACCATCAGAGATGCAGGCTTCTGAACTGAGCGTTGATAACAACTTGGGTTGTCCTTGTCCTCTTTGGTCCGGATGACATGGCGTCCCAGATTTCCAAAAAGAACTTCGAATCGTGACTCGTCTGACCACAGAACAGTCTTCCATTTTGCCACACTCCATTTTAAATGATCCCTGGCCCAGTGAAAACGCCTGAGCTTGTGGATCTTGCTTAGAAATGGCTTCTTCTTTGCACTGTAGAGTTTCAGCTGGCCACGGCGGATGGCACGGTGGATTGTGTTCACTGACAATGGTTTCTGGAAGTATTCCTGAGCCCATTCTGTGATTTCCTTTACAGTAGCATTCCTGTTTGTGGTGCAGTGTCGTTTAAGGGCCCGGAGATCACGGGCATCCAGTATGGTTTTACGGCCTTGACCCTTACGCACAGAGATTGTTCCAGATTCTCTGAATCTTCGGATGATGTTATGCACAGTTGATGATGATAGATGCAAAGTCTTTGCAATTTTTCGCTGAGTAACACCTTTCTGATATTGCTCCACTATCTTTCTGCGCAACATTGTGGGAATTGGTGATCCTCTACCCATCTTGGCTTCTGAGAGACACTGCCACTCTGAGAAGCTCTTTTTATACCCAATCATGTTGCCAATTGACCTAATTAGTGTTAATTGGTCTTCCAGCTCTTCGTTCTGCTCAAATTTACTTTTTCCAGCCTCTTATTGCTACTTGTCCCAACTTTTTTGGGATTTGTTGACACCGTGAAATTTTGAATGAACATATTTTTCCTTTAAAATGATACATTTACTCGGATTAAACGTTTGATCTGTCATCTACGTTCTATTACAAATAAAATATTGACATTTGCCATCTCCACATCATTGCATTCAGTTTTTATTCACAATTTGTTTAGTGTCCCAACTTTTTTGGAATCCGGTTTGTATATGCCATACTGGGGCAGTGAATCCCTTTAATGTATAATATATAATAAGGGATTCACTGCCCCAGAATGTCATGTACATTAAAGGGATTCACTACCCTACCCCAGTATGTCATGTACATTAAAGGGATTCACTTCCGCAGTATGGCATGTACATTAAAGGGATTCACTGCCCCAGTATAGTATGTACATTAAAGGGATTCACTACCCCTGTATGGTATATACTATATGCCATACTGGGGCAGTGAATCCCTCTAATGTATATACCATAACGGGGCAACAAACCCCCCCCCCATTCATGGAGGGTGAGTGGCTGGAACCTGGCAGCACTTCTAGCTTCAGCGCCAGAGAGGACGAGCAGAGCTGAAGCCTGACATGAGAGCATAGCTGACAGCTCACCCAGGGGAGTCACCACACACACACTACCTGCTGGGCTATCTATCAGGACACTGGCTTCCACCATGTGAGGAGACAGGAGCTCCCACTACTGCTTCAGCCGCTGACTGCCTGACTCGCACTTCTGCTGAGAGCTGACTTCCGTCCCACAGCGCACTCCTCTGATCTCTGACCCCTACTTCCGGCCTGCACAGGAGAGCTCTTCACACTGCGGTAAGCAGCCCGGACGTGCTGCCGGGCTGTGTATGAGAGGTGAATCCAGCGCCACCCTAGCCCTGCTACTTGCCTGCAGGGCTAAGCTACCTGCCCGATGCCCGGAACTGCATGTCCCGGGCGTCGGGCGATAGGAATTCCACACCCCTGATTTATTGGTTTGCACAAGTTATAGCGTTTAAAAACTATGGTACAAAAAAGTGAATTTCGGCATTTTGAAGCAGCTCTGACTTTCTGAGCACCTGTCATGTTTCTTCAGGTGCTAGAATGTCAGGATAGTATAAATACCCCCCAAAGGACACCATTTTAGAAAGAAGACACCCCAAAGTATTTGCGGAGGGGCATGGTGAGTTCATGTATCATTTCATTTTTTTTCACAAGTTAGCGGAAAATGACACTTTCTGAGGAAAAAAAAATAAATAGTTTCCATTTCTGCTAACTTCTGGCAAAAAAAATAAAAATCTCCCACGGACTCACTATGCCCCTGAGTGAATACCTTGGGGTGTCTACTTTCCAAAATGGGGTCATTCGTGAGGTGTGTTTACTGTTCTGGCATTTTGGGCGGGGCTAAATTGTGAGCAACCTTGTAAAACCTAAAGGTACTCGTTGGATTTTCGGCCTCTTTGCGCACCTAGGCTGCAAAAAAGTGGCACACATGTGGTATCGCCGTACTCAGGAGAAGTAGGGCAATGTGTTTTGGGGTGTATTTTTACATATACCCATGCTGGGTGGGAGAAATATCTCTGTAAATTGACAACTTTGTATAAAGTTTTTTAGAAAGTTGTCATTTACAGAGATATTTCTCTCACCCAGCATGGGTATATGTAAAAATACACCCCAAAACACATTGCCCTACTTCTCCTGAGTACGGCGATACCACATGAGTGACACTTTTTTGCAGCCAAGATGCGCAAAGGGGTCCAAATTCCAATGAGTACCTTTAGGATTTCACAGGGCATTTTTATGCATTTGGATTCCAAACGTCTTCTCACGCATTAGGGGCCCCTAAAATGCCAGGACAGTATAAATACCTCACATGTGACCCCATTTTAGAAAGAAGACACCCCAAGGTATTCCGTGAGGGGTATGGTGAGTTCATGTAAAAAAATAATTTTTGTCACAAGTTAGTGGAATATGAGACTTTGTAAGAGAAAAAAAAATGTTCTATGAACTCGCCATGCCCCTCACAGAATACCTTGTGGTGTCTTCTTTCTAAAATGGGGTCACATGTGGGGTATTTATACTGCCCTGGCATTTTAGGGTCTCCGCAATCATTACATGTATGGCCAGCATTAGGAGTTTCTGCTATTCTCCTTAGGCTACATGCACACAACAGTTGTTTTTTGCTGTCCGCAAATCAGGATCTGCAATAAAAACTGATGGTCCGTCAGTTTTTTTTGGAGGATTCCTTTGTTTTCACAGATTCCTTGTAATAAATGCCTATCCTCGTCCGCAAATGAGAAAAAAGTAGGAGATGCACTACTTTTTTTGCTGAAGGGAAACACGGACCATGGACGCGGAACACAAACGGATGAACTGTCAGCATTTTTTTGCTGACCCATTGAAATTAATGGGTTCCTATCCTCAAAAAAAACTGAAACAGAAGCCGAAAAAAACAACTGTCGTGTGCATGTAGCCTTATATTGAGCATACGGGTAATGAGATTTTTTTTTTTCCGTTTAGCCTCTGGGCTGAAAGAAAAAAATGAACGACACAGATTTCTTAATTCGCATCGATCAATGTGGTCTTAAAAATCTCTGCCAAAAATGTGCAAAAAAAAGAGGGGAAGGACATAGATCCTAATAAAGATCCAAAGAGCTCAAAAGTGATCTTTATAGCGCCGCAGCGATTTTACAGTGTTTTTGCAGTGATCAGAAAAATAAAAATTCTGACACTGCGGTGGGGCGGACTGAACGCAAATGTGCGCACAAGATCAGGCCTGATCAGGCGAACACTGAGTTTTTTGTAGAGCCTAAGGTGACCCTAATGTACTGATATAGATCTGATTGCGATCAGTCTTGATCAGTTACAGATACTATATAGTACTAGTGCTGATTAGCGACAGCGAAGACGCTAATCAGCGACTAATCAGTGACTGCGGTGCGGTGGGCTGGGCGCTAACTACCTAACAAGTAGCTACAGTAACTAACTGGCGGTGATAAGGGACCCTTATGCCCCATTCACATGTCCGCAATTCTGTTCCGCATTTTGTGGAACGGTATTGCAGACCCATTCATTTCTATGGGGACAGACTTTGTCCGCTCAGATCCGGAATTGTGGATCCGCACTTCCGTTCCGCAATTGCCGACAAGAAAAGGCATCTTCTATATAGTTTTGGCAATGTGCGGATCCGCAAAATGCGGAAAGCACATTGCCGGTGTCCGTGTTTTGCGTAAAACACATATGGACGTCTGAATGGAGCCTTACAGGGGGGTGATCAGGGGTTAATAAGTGACGGGGGGGGGGGGGTGTAGTGTAGTGTGGTGCTTCTTACAGAGCTGCCTGTGTCCTCTGGTGGTCGATCCAAATAAATGGGACCACCAGAGGACCAGGTAGCAGGTATATCAGACGCTGTTAACAAAACAGCGTCTGATATACCTATTTGATGAGATTTATTTTACATCTACAGCCTGCCAGCGATTGATCATCTCTGGCAGGCTGTAGTATAACTTCACAGCCGCGCACGCGTTCACAGGAAATCTCGCGTCTCACGAGATGACACATAGATGCATCAACGAGGAATAACCCGACCACCCGCAGGACGCATCCCTGGATTAGACGGTTGGGTAGTGGTTAATAAATAAAGGTAAAATTTATCGACTCATTTACCATTGTCATGAAGTACAATGTGTCACGAGAAAACTGTCTCAGAACGGCTTGGATAAGTAAAAGTGTTCCATAATTATTAACACGAAGTGACACATGTCAGATTTGCAAAAAAAATGGCCTGGTCAGGAAGGTAAAACCAGAGTAGAAGGGGTTAAGAGGTGGCATTATCACGGTTTGTTTCTCCAATAGACTTTGGAAGGACCTACTAAAAGGAATGACAGAATGGAACGCCCATAGACTTTAACAGGAAAGTGGAATGCCCATAGAGAATAGTGGGAATGTAATATTTGAATTAGAGACAAAACTATTTGACATAACCTTTTGGAGAATTACTGTCCAGATTCAGTGGGATTATTTAATGTTCCGATTAAGTGGGATTATCACAGTTTTCTGCAGAATGAGGGGAATGACACAAAGGAATGCCCATAGACTATAATGGGAAGTAAAACGTGACTGGGTGCCTGAACCATTCAACATATCAAATAAATCTGTAGCAGGCGTACTCTTCAAGTTCAGTGGGATTATTTAAAATTATGATAAAGTGGGATTATCATATTAATGTCCTACATAACACAGATTTACATGCAAATGAGCTGAGTTTACTTCACATTATAGTCTATGGGCATTCCATAGAAACCAATGATAATCCCACTTAATCTCAATTTTAAAAAATCCCACTGAATTTGAAGAGTACGCCTGCTACAGATTTATTTGATATGTTGAATGGTTCCGGCACCAAGTCACTTTCCACTATAGTCTATGGGCATTCCTTTGTGTCATTCCCCTCATTCTTCAGAAAACAGTGATAATTCCACTTGGGGTCCATTCACACGTCCGTTGTTTAGTTCCGCATCTAATCCCGATTTTTCGGACTAGTCACGAAATAGTTGCGGACCCATTGATTTTCAATAGGTCTATAAAATATGCGGACAGCACAAAGAGTGCTGTCTGCATAATTTTCTCCGTACATAGTGTCTGTAAAAAAATAAAACATGTCCTATTCTAATCCTAAAATTGCGGTCCGTTGTGCAATTTTATTCTTCTATCCGTTTTTTGCGGATCCGGAAAGAATTCTTGGAAATTAGGATCCGCAAAAAACGGTCCGATTTTTGGATTATAGAAAAACAACGGACGTGTGAATGGACCCTATTTAATATGAATATGAACATTAAATAATCCCACTGAATTTGGAGACCATGTCTGCTGAATGATTATTAGATATGTCAAATAGTTTTGTCTCTAATTCAAATATTACATTTCCATTATTCTCCATGGGAATTCCACTTCCCTTTGTCATTCCTTTTAGTAGGTCCCCATGATATCCATGTGCCCTATGACAGCACAAGGACAGCCAATTCCCATTAGGTCGCTGTGACGCCCCGGTCTTCATAGCAGACTACAGTGTCATGTACCAGGCAGGCACCTCATGGAACCAGCACCCACATCAGTCACCCTGCCTACAGGAAGACGTAGACATGGCAGCACACACCACCTCATCCGACACTCTCACTCCGTGACGTCACGGCCTGACTGACAATCCAGCGCGCCGTCCCTCCCCTATCCCAGGTTCCCCTGTGAGGCTCTCCCAAACACCGCGAGATTTGGCCTTATTCTCGCAATGTTAGAGCCGCCACCGGAAACTAGCAGCCTGAGCGATGCTGAGTCGTCAACAACAACAACAATAACACGGGGATCTTCCTGAGTGGCGGCCGCACTGTGCCCGGGTATGATGGGGTGACGGCTGGTGGGTGGGCTCGTGGGGCGCAGGAGAGACCCCATATGGCAAGCCCCTTTGTTGTGGTGTAGATGTAGATGAGGCAGCCAGCTGACAACTCCTCCCCCGGCCTGACACCCAGGCCCCTGTCAGATGCTTCCCATTAATCCGCCGTCAGTTGTAAACATGTCAGTGCCCAGTGACCTGTCTCCAGTACATGTGTATACGGGAGCCTCACCCCCCAGCACGGAGATCTGCCCCGGTAACACCTCCTGTCACTGCATTGTGTCCCAGCATAGCCTGACACCACACTACAGGTATCTACACAGATCCAGTGTGTGAGCCTGTACATGCACAGAGGTACATATATATATACACACAGAGGTACGTATATATACAGAGAGGTACATATATATATACACAGGGGTACGTATATATACACAGGGGTACGTATATATACAGAGAGGTACATATATATATACACAGGGGTACGTATATATACACAGGGGTACGTATATATACAGAGAGGTACATATATATATACACAGGGGTACGTATATATACACAGGGGTACGTATATATACACAGAGGTACGTATATATACACACACACAGAGGTACGTATATATACAGAGAGGTACGTATATACACACACAGAGGTACGTATATATACACAGAGGTACGTATAAATACAGACACAGAGGTACGTATATATACACACAGAGGTACATATATATACACAGAGGTACGTACATACACAGAGGTACATATACACAGAGGTACGTATATATACACAGAGGTACATATATATATACACAGAGGTACATACATACACAGAGGTCCGTATATACATACACAGAGGTACATATATACACACAGAAGTACATATATATATATACACAGAGGTACATATACACAGAGGTACGTATATATACACAGAGGTACATATATATATACACAGAGGTACGTATATACACACACAGAGGTACGTATACGCACACACAGAGGTACGTATACGCACACACAGAGGTACGTATACGCACACACAGAGGTACGTATACGCACACACAGAGGTACGTATACGCACACACAGAGGTACGTATACGCACACACAGAGGTACGTATACGCACACACAGAGGTACGTATACGCACACACAGAGGTACGTATACGCACACACAGAGGTACGTACATACACAGAGGTACGTATATGCACACACAGAGGTACGTATATGCACACACAGAGGTACGTACATATACACACACAGAGGTACGTATATACACACAGAGGTACGTATATACACACACAGAGGTACGTATATGCACACACAGAGGTACGTATATGCACACACAGAGGTACATATATGCACACACAGAGGTACGTATATGCACACACAGAGGTACGTACATACACAGAGGTACATATATGCGCAGAGGTACATATATACACAGAGGTACGTATATATATAGAGGTACATATATATACACACAGAGGTACGTATATACACACAGAGGTACGTATATGCACACACAGAGGTACGTACATACACAGAGGTACATATATGCGCAGAGGTACATATATACACAGAGGTACATATATACACACACAGAGGTACGTATATATACACACACACATAGGTACATATATACACAGAGGTACGTATATACACACACAGAGGTACGTATATACACAGAGGTACATATATATGCAGAGGTACGTATATACACACAGAGGTACGTATATACACACAGAGGTACGTATATATACACAAAGGAACGTATATATCCACAGAGGTACGTATATACACAGATGTACGTATATACACAGAGGTACATATACACACCTAGAGGTATGTATATACACAGAGGTACATATATACACCTAGAGGTATGTATATACACCTAGAGGTACATATATACACCTAGAGGTATGTATATACACAGAGGTACGTATATGCTCACAGAGGTACGTATATACACACACAGAGGTACGTACATATACACAGAGAGGTACATATATATACACAGAGGTACATATATATATATATACACAGAGGTACGTATATATACACAGAGGTATATACACACACAGAGGTACGTATATACACAGAGGTACATATATACACAGAGGTACATATATATACACACAGAGGTACATATATATACACACAGAGGTACATATATACACCTAGAGGTATGTATATACACAGAGGTACATATATATATATATACACACAGAGGTACGTATATACACACACAGAGGTCCGTATATACACACACAGAGGTCCGTATATACACACACAGAGGTCCGTATATACACACACAGAGGTCCGTATATACACACACAGAGGTCCGTATATACACACACAGAGGTCCGTATATACACACACAGAGGTACATATATATACACAGAGGTACGTATATACACACAGAGAGGTACGTACATACACAGAGGTACGTATATACACACACAGAGGTACGTATATATACACACAGAGGTACGTATATACACACACAGAGGTACGTATATACACACACAGAGGTACGTATATATATATATATATACACAGAGAGGTACATATATACACAGAGAGGTACATATATACACAGAGGTACGTATATACACGGAGGTACGTATATACACGGAGGTACGTATATACACGGAGGTACGTATATACACGGAGGTACATATATACACAGAGGTACGTATACACACACAGAGGTACATATATACACAGAGGTACGTATACACACACAGAGGTACATATATACACAAGGGTATGTATATACACACACAGGTACGTATATATACACACAGAGGTACATATATACACACAGAGAGGTACATATACACAGAGGTACATATATATATACACAGAGGTACATATATATATATACACAGAGGTACATATATACACAGAGGTACATATATACACAGAGGTACGTATATATACACAGGGGTACATATATACACAGAGGTACGTATATACACAGATTTACGTATATACATGGAGGTACGTATACACAGAGGTACATATATATACACAGAGGTACGTATATACACACACAGAGGTACGTATATATTCACGGAGGTACGTATATACACAGAGGTACGTATAAACTGCATTTTACACAGAAATGCTGAATAAATTGAAATGGTGTTGTGTCACTTCAGTAAGAGGCAACTCTCATGTAGATAAATGTAAGGCACTTACTAATGTATTGTTATTACCGATATTACCTCCTTTGCTGGCTGGATTCATTTTTCCATCACATTATACACTGCTCGTTTCCATGGTTACAGACCACCCTTCAATCCATCAGTGATGGTCAGTCTTGCACACTATAGGAAAAAGCACAGGCCTATGTATGCTCCCATGGTCCCGGCCTCCAGAGAGGCTGGCGCTTTTTCCTATATTCTGCAAGCACGACCACCACTGATGGATTGCAGGGTGGTCTGTAACCATGGAAACAAGCAGTGTATAATGTGATGGAAAAATGAATCCAGCCAGCAAAGGAAGCAATATGGATAATAACAATACATTTGTATGTGGATTCTGCACAGAATCTGCATCCAGAATTCCACTGAAAATGGCCAGGAATTAAAATCCTTGCCGAAACCACAACCAAAACCGCTTTAAAAAACTCTTCATGGAAAAAAAACCTGATGCTGATTCCTCGTCATTTTTTTTTTTTTTTTTTTTTTTTTTTTTTATCAAAATACTGTGTGGACCTTACCTAAAAGGCTTTGCCATCGCTCCCGCACTGGTGAAGGCCGGACGGCAGGGATTCCCACTGATACTCAGCCTACTTTCACATTGGCGTTTTGTTTTCCATTTGTGAGATCCGTTCAGGGCTCTCAGAAGCGGTGTCCAAAACGGATCAGTTTTGCCCTAATACATTCTGAATGGAAAAGGATCCGCTCAGAATGCATCAGTTTGGCTCCGTTGCGCCTCCATTCCGCTCTGGAGGCGGACACCAAAACACTGATGAAACTGAGTCAAACGGATCCGTCCTGGCACACAATGTAAGTCAATGGGGACACAATCTGGCACAATAGAAAACGGATCCGTCCCCCATTGACTTTCAATAGTGTTCAAGACGGATCCGTCATGGCTGTAGAAGACATAATACAACTGGATCCGTTCTGATTGGATGCGTTTGTGCAGATGCATGACGGATCCGCACCAAATGCGAGTGTGAAAGTAGCCTTAAACGGGTTGTCGGCACGAGTGGCCAGGTACTCGCACTGCTTCTGGTTCGAATCTGGCCAAAAACGCACTGCTTCCAGCCAGTCACTGGCCTCAGTGTTTCACAGTACCAGTAAAGTTAATGGGGCCCCGCCAATCAGCTGTTTCCCGCAGGCCAGTGACTTATGACTATGTCACATGGCCTGGGACGCCCCTCGTCATAAATTAGGCACACCTCCGGCAGTCCATGCGCCTGGAGTAAAAAGTACTCCAACCTCTGACTGGAGTCGCTTTTGCTCCTCTTTTACGCTTTTACGTTTTAAGGTGTAAATTTGCCAGAGCTGAACTCCCAGCCCAGCCCCCGCCACTCCCAAGTGCCTAAAAATGCCTATGTGACAAACATCAAACACATTATCGCACGGTTATTTAAAAAGTCACCAAAAGGGGTCTTACGACCTTTTTAATGCCAAAAGCAGATGTAGAGATCCTCATCCACACAATGCAGAAAAACATATACTTGCATTCCCCATGTAATAACAATGCTGGAGCATCTATTCTTATGACTGTATATTGTGTCATTCCTTTATTATTCCTGCTAGAAGTTTACAAATCAGTCGCCAGCAGTCTGCACCAAAGGTCCAGTTGGGTGTTACCACTCCAGTCGGGAGTGTGTCCCTGCACGGCTCTGCCACTGGCAGCGCTGATTGGATAGTGTCAGGCTGTGCAAGGAAAAATGCCATTCCATTTGCAAATCCCTTAGTAAACGTGCCCCGGGGAGGTGATTTGGTCCTATTTTTATTTTAACGGGAACCCGTCACCTCTGCTATGCTGCGTAACAGGAAAGAAACTTGCCAGACGGGGCCAGCGAGTCTCATTGAATTCGTATCGTTTGCAGCGCAGGCGCCCACTGTAAGGTTACGCCTGACTGCCAGCTCAAAAGTGATAGACCTGAAATTAGTAGGGAGGTTGTGATATTGATGGCGCGAGATTCGGCGGTGATCTGATTATTCCAGCTTTTATGTGGCCCCGGGAAGTGGCACGTACTTGCGCAGAGGACGAGTCATATTTGTGCTATGTTCCGTCTCCTCGTATTCATGAACATAAAGCTTCACATCATTATCGCGATTACTGATGCATTTCTGTAATGTTACTGAAATGCGTCCATCCGTTATGGAATAAGAGCAGCTCTCTGTATCTGCAGCTCGCAGGGTCGGAGAAGGAGCGTTACTACCGGCCTAAACTAAGCAAGCACTAATGGGGTCGTTTATCAAACTGGCGTAAAGTAGAACGGGCTTAGTTGCCCATAGCAACCAATCAGATTCCACCTTTTATTTTGGAGAGCTCCTTTGGAAAATGAAAGGTGGAATCTGATTGGTTGCTATTGGCAACTAAGCCCGTTCTACTTTACACCAGGTTGATAAATGACCCCCTAAACACCAATCTTTCCTACCCTAGAGAGGTCTTCTATCCCCCTATGTCAGCTGTAGGGCTCATGCACACGAGCGAGACCGGATCTCCTGGACCGACTGCGGCTCCTTTGGACTGAACTCGCTGTAACTTTATCTTTTGTTGAACAGTCAGTTCATATCTGATTGTGGATCTCTTGTACTGAACTCACAGTAATAATCACCGACCCCTTGTACTGAACTTCAGCTCAGGGGAGACGCGGTCCCATACGTGTTTCCCGGGCCGATTACGGTCGTTTGTATGAGCCCTTATTCCTGACATTTTCCTTACAACCCACAGTAGGCAAATATTTAATAGTCTTTGTTATTCACAAACGTGCCAGATGTGATCTTATAGTGGCCCTCTGCGCTGGCGTACGGTGGGGACCCCTCTGCACAGAGATTGTCTTCTTGAGACTACCCCTTTAAAGAGGACCTTCCTGATATGTCTGCTTTAGGCCTTATGCACACAAACGTATTTTGGGTCCGCGTCGCGCGGACCCATTCACTTCAATTGGGCCGCAACAGATAAAGACAGCACTCCGTGTGCTGTCTGCGTCCTTTGCTCCGTTCCGTGGCCCCACAAAAGAAATAGAGCATGTCCTATTCTTGTCCGTTTTGCGGACAAGAATAGGCATTTCTACAATGGGCCGCGTTTTGCAGAACTGAACGCGGAACAGCTTCCATGTTTTGCGGATCCGCAGTTTGCGGACCGCAAAACTCCTACGGTCGTGTGCATGAGGCCTTACTTGTATCGCCCGTAAAACAACATTTCTGGAACTTTTTTTTTTCCAACTGCATTGTGCCATTCTCCTGTTATTCCACCAGAAAATTTAGAAGGAAGTTGACAACTGGGTGTTACCCTTTCCTTTGTCAAATGGGTGTGTCCCTACACAGTCTGGCATTGTCAACACTGATTGGACAATGTCAGCGTGTGTAGGGACATTCCCCCAACTGGTAAAACCCAGTTGTCAATTAAAGGGAACCTGTCACCTTGAAAGTCACTGTTATCCCAGGCACAGTGGGTGTACTTTACAAAAACCGGTCTTGGTATCCCACCTGCACTGTCGGAGGATTTGCCCATTTTATGACGAGGCGTGCATCTTGACATAAATTAGGTGCACCTCTGGCAGTCCATGCGCCTGCCGTATAAACTGCGCTAGCCCCTGACTGGAGGAGTCTTTACTTTCCTTTTACGCCTCATTTACGACCTGGCCGCCACCTCTGCCCTCACCATTCCCAAGTGGGGAGGACAGCGTAAAAAGGCCAGCGTGACAAAATAAAAGCCCTACAAGACAAAAGTGGGCTGTGCGACTTTGACGCCAAAAGCTGGTGTAAAAATGTTTGTAAATGACCCCCATTGTCTTGTAGGGCTTTCACATAGTGATTCTTGCTGTATACTGGAGAAAAAAAGGACTTTTACTTCATATGCACATGAGCAGTTCCCTTCACTGAGGGCGTGTCCACGCCACTGTGTGCACGCTTGCTCCGCCTGCTCCTTGGTCAAGCAAGATGACGATGTAGGAGCCTTGCTCCACCAATCACGAAGCAGATGGAGGGTCTGGCAGAGTTTATCTGGGATTTATCAGCAGTGGTCCGGGTCCCAGCAACCCCACCGATCTGCTGTTTGAGGAAGCTGCTGCGCCCACCGAAACTCCGCAGACTCCTCGCAGCTCACAAAGAACAGCGCCGTACGCTGTATAGTGGCCGTGCTTGGTATTGCTTTTCAGCCCCGTTCAGTTTAATGAGGCTGAGCTGCACCTAGGTCATGTGACCGATGAACGCGTCATCACATGGCTTAGGACAAGGTCTACGTTCTCATGGACTGCCCCAGCCTCTTCGAACTGCCAATCGGCTGGGGCCCAGGGAGTCAGTCCAATCTGATATTGATGTCCTATCCTGGAATGGGTAAATCCTGGAAGACCCCTTTAACTGCTCATTTGCATATGGAGTACTTGGAGTATTTTTTTTTTCCTCCAGAATGAAGCGACAAATCGCTAAGGGAAAGGTATTATTACATCCTGCGGAGCTAGCCCTACAAGACATTGGGGGAGATTTATTAGAAGTGGTGCAAAGGAAAACTGGCTTAGTTGCCCCAAGCAACCAATCAGATTCCACCTTTCATTTTCAAAAGGAGCTCTGAAAAATGAAAGGTGGAATCTGATTGGTTGCTATGGGCAACTAAGCCAGTTTTCCTTTGCACCACTTTTGATGAATTGACCCCATTGTGCCTGGTTTTACTATATCTCCTGCTGACAGACTCTTTTTAATTCATAAACTTATCAGAGGAATAAAAGAGGAATGACACTGAACTGAGCTCTAAGAAAAGATGCTTCATAATTGTCATTTAGAATTTACTTTAAATAGACATTCTCACCTGCAGTGGCCCTTTCGCGGGGGTCGATAGAGCGGGCAGCAATTGGGGATGAGCATTTTACACGCAGCAGTGATCATCAGTACGATCATTCTTCCCCATAAAACTTCCTTGTTTATTGTCACCACGTTAGAGATGGGATCACCGGACTAATGAACCTTTCTTGGTTATCTGACGATCAGCGTTACCTTTAGGTCCCATTCACACAACCCTATTTTTGCTCAGCAGCTGATTCGCATTTTTTGCAGATCGGATGCCCACCCATTCATTTCAGTGGGGCTGCAAAAAATGCAGACAGCACACCGTCCCCATCCGTATGTCCGTCCCTCAGCCCCGCAAGAAAGATAGAACATGTCCTATTTTGCAGACAAGAATAGGCATTGTTACAATGGGTCCGCAAAAAAACGGATGCGATCTGTATTTTTTGCGCAAAATACATACGGTCGTGTGAATTCACCTTTACACTGGACAGTTATTGGGATGCAAATAAAAAAAAAATAATATAATAATAATGCGAAACAGCCCGCTCACCGCGATATCCAGCATCATGAACCACTTTCCCAACTTCAAGACTGCGCACGGCAGGAAACTCTGAATCAGCAATGGGTCCAAGCCGTCACAAACCTATCCAAAATTCCATCCTGATTTTATCAAGATGTGTTTTGGATATGTTTATTTTTGCAATTATTGTTTTTTGATCCCCGGCCCATGTAAAAGCGCCGTTATTCCTTAGGCTATTTTCACACTAGCAGCAGGACGGATCAGTGTGTCGCCGCTCCCTCCCCATGTACTTTAATGGGGGAGTTCCAGCGCAGCGAGAGGCGCCGGACTAAAACTACAACATGTCCGATATTTAGTCCGACGACCTCTTTTACATCGTGATCCACAGCCGCATTACCAGAGCTCAGATCTCCCAGTTTCCCTGCGTCTTTAGCAGTTAGACCGCGCTTGTTAGGCTACTTTCACATTAGCGTTTTTTTGTGGATCCTCCATGGATCTGCAAAAATGCTTCCGTTACAATAATACAACCGCATGCATCAGTCATGAACCGGTTGTATTATATAGCCATGACGGATCAGTCATGAACACTATAAAAAGTCAATGGGGGACGATCCGTTTTCTCTGCACCACATCCAGACAGAAAAACGCTGCTTGCAGCGTTATTCTATCCGCGATGGGAGAGCAACCAAACGGAACGGAACGGAATGCATTTTGCTTCAGTTTTGTCCCCATTGACAATGAATGGGGACAAAACTGAAGCGTTTTCTTCCGCTATTGAGATCCTATGGCGGATCTCAATAGCGGAATTGAAAACGCTAGTGTGAAAGTAGCCTTACTGTGACGTCCATTCTGGAAAGTTGTAAAATCAGATGTAGGAACAACTCTCCTGTATAAGGCAGCATAAAGCTTTAAATGATAGGAGCTCCGCTAGGCCCCCAGGGATGTGTCTGTCAGCAGGGACGACATTTCAGTGGGTCTGTGTACATGAGCGTTTTTTTTTCACGCATCAGCTCTGCGTTGAGTGAACAACGCAGCATGTTCTATATTCTGCGTTTTTCACACAGCCCTGGCCCCTTAGAAGTGAATGGGGCTTCGGTGAAAAACGCATTGCGTCCGAAAGCAAGTGCTTATGCGATGCGTTTTTCACTGATGGTTGCTAAGAGATGTTTGTAAACCTTCAGTTTTTTATCAATGAAAAACGCATAAAAACGCATTGCACCCGCGCGGAAACAACTGACAAACGCAGACAAAACTGACCGAACTTGCTTGCAGAATGGTGCAAGTTTCCCTAATACGTCACGCTCGTGTGAAAGAGGCCTTAGTCATCTATGGGTATTTGTACGTCTCTTATACCACCCGGCCTTTTAACCCCTTAAGGACACGGGTTTTTTTCATTTTTGCGTTTTCATTTTGCGCTCCCTGCCTTCCGAGAGCCATAACTTTTTTATTTTTCCGTTCACATAGCCATATGAGGGCTTGTTTTTTGCAGGACAAGTTGTACTTTCCAACGCCACAATTTTCCATAGCATCCCCACGACGGCCCCACAAGGAGATTGACCCCTGACCTCTGCAGGGACAGGAAGCAGAGAAGGTTTAAATACCCTCCTCCCACCACCAACACCAGTGTTCTTCCTGTCCCTAGAGTGGACAGGGGTGGAGAAGGGGGGGGGAGTCGCGTACCTGCTGTTGCGGGTCCCCCTGCCCGCCCGCGGTCTCGTACTAACGCTGGGCAGGGGGCGGGGGAGAGACTCGCTACCGGTATAATCCGGAGCCTGCTCCCATGGCGCCGGTATCCGCAGGATGTCCACGAGGCGGTGGCCGGGCGTATGTGCGGGGGCGCTTTCTTTAGCCTCACTTCCGGGTGTATGACGTCACCGGATGTGACGCAACGGACGGAGCTGGCGGTCTCTGGCGGGAAATTTGAAAATGCGGCATATATTTCCTGGGTCTTGTGGTGAGTACTCCTATACACCATTACTCTTCCAGGATGTCGGCTTCTGAGCAGACTGAGGCCTCCCTCCAGCCGTCCTTAAGTACCCCATAGGGGTCTGCAGTTGATGCTGCGCTCTCTTCTGTAGCCTAGGGGCAATGTTTATGGAGTTTTCTCCTAATGGGCTTTTTTTCTTTGATATTCCAGACTGTTAAGGATTCACAGAAAAAGCCCAAAAGATCCTCTAAATGCATCTCTTGCTTTGCTTGACTACCTGACGACTATCTGAAAAAGTTATGCGGTTCCTGCATTTCCAAAATTGTCCGGGAGGAGCAACCTTCCCTCATGGATGAGTTCAGATCCATGATGAAAGAAGAGATTAAGTCCTCTCTTGCTGCCTTACAGAAACCCGTTATTGTTGAACCTCCTGCTAAACGTCACAGAGCTGGCGATTCGTGTTCTTCAGACTCTGACGTTTTTGGCGATACGGCCTCTTCCTCCAAATTTGGAGAAGAGGAAGAAAGATCTTCGAACGAGAAGTTTCAGGAAGAAGGAAATTTTACTTCTCCTCTGAAGATATGTCTGAGCTACTGAGGGCCGTCAGGGCTACCATGGGAGTAGAAGACGTACAATCCACCCCGTCCGTTCAGGACGAGATGTTCGGCGGTCTCAGACTCCAGAAGACTAAAGTATTCCCTATCAACGAAAACGTCAAAGGGATGATTCTAGACGAGTGGGCCGATCCTGAGAAACGTTTAGGGGTATCTAAGTCTTTCCTAAATCGTTTATTGTTTGATCAGGAAGAAGCTAAGATCTTCAATACTATCCCCAAGATTGATGCCCAGGTAGCTAATGTCAACAAAAGACTAGTCTTCCCTTTGAGGACGCTTCACAACTTAGAGATCCTATGGACAGAAAGGCCGATGGATTGCTAAAAAGATCGTGGGAGGCGGCCATGTACACGCTCAAAGCTAACATAACGGCTACATCCGTAGCGAGGTCTATGTTTGTCTGGCTGACAGAATTAGAAAACAGAGCTTCCAGCGAGACACCTACGGAAGAAATTTTGAGTGCTATACCTTTACTAAAATCAGCAACCGCTTTTCTTGCTGATGCTTCGGCTGAATCAGTTCGCTTTGCAGCTAAGGACGCGGGTCTGTCCAATGCTGCTCGCCGGGCCTTATGGGTCAAAAGCTGGTCAGGGGATAAGGTGTCAAAATCTAGACTTTGTGCCATTCCTTTTTCTGGGGAATACATGTTCGGCCCTGAGTTGGAAAAGATTCTAGAGAGAGCGTCAGATAGAAAGAAGGGTTTCCCGGAGGATAAAGTCTATAGGAGGAAGTTCCCTTTCGTGCCCCTACCAGCCAGAATAAACAGTATAGCGGCAAAGGGAAGTCCGGCCGCTTCAGCTATCCCAAAGGGGGCAGAGGTAAACCTTCTACCTTTTCCTCCCAAAAAGGAAACGATAAGCAGTGACGTCAGGGTAGGGGAAGGTTGAAGATGTTCTTTCCCCATTGGGAGGGAATATCTTCAAACATGTGGGCCCTGAGAATTGTAGAATCCGGATACAAGATCCAATTTTCCACCCTTCCCCAAGAAGATTTCTTGTCACCAGTATCTCGTCCCTGAGTCCAAATCACCCTATTCGCACAGGTGTTCAGGAACTCCTTGCGAAAGGGGCGATTTCAGAAGTCCCATCATCCGAACAGGGGAAAGGGTTCTACTCCAGCCTTTTTCTTGTGAAAAAGAAGGAAGGCACTTTCAGGACAATTATAAACCTAAAATTGTTGAACAAATATATCACCTATCAGAAATTCAGGATGGAGACATTAAAATCGATAGTCCTCTCCTGCAAGAGAACTCCGGTAATGTGCACGGTCGACTTGACCGATGCATATTATCACGTCCCGATTCATGTCAGTTCTCAAAGATTCCTAAGGTTCGCAATCAAGGATTGCCTTGGGAAGATTCAACATTATCAGTTCACCGCCCTTCCCTTCGGCATATCATCAGCACCTCATGTTTTCACCAAGTTAATGATCGAAGTAGTGGCCTCTCTAAGACAAAAGGCCTAACTGTTTTCCTTACTTGGACGACTTCCTAATTGTAAACAGTTCGATTCCCTACTGCAAGGAGACCTGAATCTCTTCCTCAGGACCCTAGGGGAACTGGGATGGCTAATAAACCTAGGGAAATCCCAGTTAGACCCCACAACAAGAACCAGATTTTTGGGGGTCATTTTAGACTCTCAGAGACAGTTAACCTGTCTGCCCTTAGACAAGATCCGGGCCTTAGAGGAGAAAATTGCAGCTTTCAGCTCCAAAAAGACTTGCTCTATCAGAGTCGCGATGAGTCTCCTGGGGTCTCTCACGTCTTGCATACCGGCAGTTCAGTGGTGCCAAATCCACTTCCGCACGCTCCAGATGTGGATTCTTTCAGTCTGGGACAAGAAAGATGCTTCCCTGGATCAGAAGGTGATTATTCCCCAGAGGATAAAGAACTCTCTCCTATGGTGGAAAGACACTGCCAACACCTCCCGGGCGTAGCCTGGACAAAAGTTCCGTACACGCAGATAACAACGGACGCGAGTCAGAGCGGATGGGGAGCGAAGGTGGGAAATACCTTCTACCAGGGTGTCTGGCCCGAATCCATCAGTCTTCAGTCTTCAAATTTTCGGGAATTGAGGGCAGTATGGGAGACATTAAAGAAAGCAGGTCATACCCTTTGGGGCCATCATATAAAGGTCCTTTCGGACAACATGGCAGTAGTGAAATACCTGAATCATCAAGGCGGCACGGGATCACGCAGTCTTCTGAGCCTGTCCGCAAGAATCTTTCAATGGGCCGAGACAAACATACAGTCAGTGTCAGCTGTCCATCTAAAAGGAACTTTAAATATAGAGGCGGACTACCTGAGTCGGAAGAGGATAGACCACTCAGAGTGGTCGCTAAACGGGGAAGTCTATCAGATGTTGACAGACAAATGGGGCAAGCCGGTGATGGATCTTTTGCCACAAGAAAAACTCGAAATCCCCAGTTTTCTGTTCCCTAGACCCCAGGGACAGACCGGAGATTCTAGACTCTTTCTCGTTCCGGTGGTCACAGAGTCTTTACTACGCTTTCCCCACTTCCTCTAATCCCGAGGGTGGTACAAAAATCCTTCAGGACAGAGCCTCGGTCTTACTGGTAACACCTTACTGGCCGAAGAAAAGCTGGTTTCCAGTTTTAATGAACTTGACCAACGAGGATCCCTGGATTCTTCCAAAAGGAAGGACTTGTTGCACCAAGGTCCTATTCTTCATCCAGACCCGGACTTCCTAAACCTCTCAGCCTGGATCCTGAGGCCCAGATCTTGAAACGTCAGGGTTTGTCAGAGGCAGTGATTTCTACCCTTAAAGCCTCGAGGAAAAATGTCACCTTTTCTATTTATCTCAAGATATGGAAAAATTCTGTTCTTGGTCAGATTTACCTTCACCGAACACCTCCGCTCCTAATATTCAGCTAATTTTGGATTTTTTGCAGAAGGGTTTTGACTTGGGCCTAAAACCCTCTACACTTAAAGTTCAGGTTTCTGCTCTTAGTTGCTTTTACGATGCAGATCTAGCAAACCACAGGTGGGTGAGGAGATTCATGAAGGCAATAACAAGGCTTCGTCCGACTCTAAGGTCGCATGTTCCATCCTGGGACCTAGATATAGTCCTTAATGGTTTATCCCGCTCTCCATTCGAACCACTCATCGATTGCACGTTGAAATTGAAGACCTTCAAAACAGCTTTTCTGGTGGCTATCACTTCCGCCAGAAGAATCAGCGAACTCCAAGCTCTATCAATAAGACAGCCCTACTTGCAGATCTTAGATGACAGAATAGTTCTAAAACTGGATCCCTGTTTTTTGCCGAAGGTGGTTTCAAAATTCCACAAAGACCAAGAGATTACACTTCCTTCTCTCTTCAACAACCCGTCTAACGATCGGGAATCGGCCCTCCACTCGCTAGATGTTAGGCGAGCAGTCATCGACTATCTAGAGACTTCTAAAGAGATCAGGAAATCAGATTGTCTCTTTATCCAGTTTGGAGGAAAGAACAGGGGTCAGAAGGCCTCGAAGGCCTCTATTGCTAGATGGATTAGGTCTACCATATCTAACTGCTACAAGTTGCAAAACCTGCCTTGCCCAGTCGATATCAAAGCTCACTCCACCAGAGCCATGTCCTCATCTCAGGCGGAGCGAGCAGGTGTTTCCCTTGAGGAAATTTGCAAGGCGGCAACCTGGTCCAGCATCCACACTTTCGCTAAATTCTACAGATTGGACCTATATAAAAAGACGAGATGTCTTTTGGTCAGAAAGTCCTTCAGACTATGACCCCCCTTAATTTGATATTTTGCATATCTCCTTGTGGGGCCGTCGTGGGGATGCTATGGAAAACCGGAATTAGTACTCACCGGTAATTCATTTTCCATGAGATCACCACAACGGCCCATAATTCCCTCCCAATTTTCTTCTATGGGGTATGATATGAAGCAATATCTACTCCTTTTGTTTCTTGCACTTCACATGGGTGTCCACCACCTTTTTTCTCTTATATTTTGGAATCCACTGGTGTTGGTGGTGGGAGGAGGGTATTTAAACCTTCTCTGCTTCCTGTCCCTGCAGAGGTCAGGGGTCAATCTCCTTGTGGGGCCGTCGTGGTGATCTCATGGAAAATGAATTACCGGTGAGTACTAATTCCGTTTTTTTTTTTTTTCTGGTCGCCATATTCTGACCCCTATAACTTTTTTGTATTTATGTGTACGGAGTTGTATGGGGGCTTATTTTTTGCGGGACAATCTGAACTTTTAAGTGATACCATTATAGGGTGTGTATATCTTTTTGATAGGAAATGAAGCGTCCAAAAACGGCGAATCTGCCATTTGGAATTTTGTTTCAGTTTTTCTGTTTACCGTATGGGGAATATATTTTTATACTATGTTTTCGCACATTGCGACACCCATGATGTGTATTTAAAAAATAAAAAAATATTATTTTATTTTATTTTTGGGAAAAGGGGGGTGATTTGAATTTTTAGGTTATTTTTATTTTTTTAATTTTTTTTTAACACTTTTATATAGCTCCCATAGAAAACTATATAAATCAGTCATCTGATTGCTTCTATCATAAACTCCAATACACTTGTATTGGAGTCTATGATGATTTTACTAGTTTCCTATCCATAGGAAATACTATTCAACAGCATATTTTCATTCACAGAAACCATGGCTGTTGCTGACAGGCTTCGGTTCCCCCGATCGCCACAAGGGGGAGCCGGATAGCTGCCAAAAGTTTTACTTTCGGTTTTAATCGCACGCAGATGCTGTGGTCAGGATTGACCACGGCATCTAAGGGGTTAAATGTTCACGATCGGCAGCGCTGCCAATCTGGAACATTAGCTGCTGGTGTCTGCTTGAATAAGCAGGTGGCCACCCGCAGCGATGGCACCTGCATGAAGCAGGAGCGGGCGCCATCTTTAGGGACAGGACGTACGGGTACATCCTGTGTCCTTAGAGGTTAAAGAGGTTGTCTGATGATATTGGTGACCTCTCCTCAGCATATATCATCAATATCAGATCAGCGGAAGTCCGACTACCAGCACCCCCGTCGATCAGATGTTTGAAGGGGTCACAGCGCTCGTGTCACGTCCTCTTCACGGTTTAAGACTCCATGCACACAACTGTGAGTTAAACCATGGATCTACAAAACACTGATAAAGTCCATGCCGCCATTTAAAAAAAAAAAACTCCTGTATCCTTGTCTGGAGTGTTGTCCGCATCTTTTGCGGATTGGGTGCGGACCAAAAATATGACTGTGTGCATGAGGCCTTACGGCTCACAGCTTACTTACAGCTTCCTCTTCCACTCAGGTTAATGGGGTGAGCAGTTATAATTGCACTGCACCTCCGCTACAATCTAGCGCGCAGTTAAGTAGTGAAAAGGACGTAGCGCTAGCGCAGCGATCCCTTCAAGACAGGAGTCAGACCCGGTTTGATCTTATATTGATGACCTATCCTGAGGATAAGGGATACCCTGCGCCATATGGAAATGCGGTCTGCTCAGCGACACCTCTTTTACAAGTGCCTAGAGGTGTCCCGCTTCCTCCTTTGTATCCAGTACAAGGACGGACACCTTAGTCTTCAAATCTACTAGGTTCAGGTGGTGTGACCGCCACCTTAACCGCCGGCACTCCATTTCTACCTTGATCTGGTGCTGCTGCCCGAAATGTAGGATTTTTTACTAGGTTCAGGTGGAGATTTACTAATCCGTCTGCTCCAAAATGTAGGCGCTATTCTGGTGTAAAAATCAGTCCCAATGTAAGCCACCCAATAGTTGGTACAGATTGAGAGAAAAGTGCCTTTCCCTGCAGCAGATTTCTCATCCGGCCTGAGCCCCTGTGATAGATCTGGTGCAGGTCCAGTCAGCCGGTCTCACACCACCTTTATGATTAGTTCATCTGGGCCTCTGTCTCTAGTTTAGAAGGACATCTTTTTTTGGGTTACATGCGCTCTTCGGCCATCCTGTGTGACCAGACTTGTGACTCCTGTCAGCACTTGCTCGTTCTGCTTGTTTCTTTGTACTTTGACCACATTCATCAATGTGGTACATACTCATGTGGTCCAAAATCATGAAAAAGAAGGTGTTGGTTGATGTTACAATTGAGATCTATGTGAGGTACGGGCAGCACGGTGGCTCATGGGTTAGCGCTGTTACTTTTATTCTCGATCACAACTACATCCCGCTCCATAGACTTACCTGTGTAGATTTGTATAAGCATCAGCAGATGCATGAATGATGGAGCCAAACCCGGTTAGGTCACTGCGGTGACTGTGATGACTTGGCTAGTGGGCCCAGCCCTGTGACCTTCTAGCTGTTTTGAAACTACAACTCCCAACATGTGCAGCTTCTAAGGTTAAAGTTTTCCTTTTCTCCGCAGTTTCTAAATGAGCACAACACGGTGTGAAGAAGGGAGCAGAGGAACCTAGAGCAGTCATCATGAAGCTGTATGTGTTTCTGGTCAACACGGGGATCACCCTTACTTTTGACACCGAGCTTGCAGTTCAAACGTAAGAACAGTTTTAAAGTGTTAAGTTTTATTTTGTTAATAATTTCTAGGACCCTCTTACACAGGATGAGGATCGAGACAATTACTGTATTTTTCACCCTATAAGACGCACAGGCCCATAAGATCACACCGTTAATCAGACCCCCAGTGTAAATCGGACCTCGGCTCACAGTCCCAATCAGACCCCCAATGTTAATAAGATCTCAGCTCAGACCTCAATGTGAATGACCCCCCAATCAGACCTCAGATAAGAGCCCCAATATAAATAATACCCCCCCCCCCATTCAGACCTCAGATCAGACCCCGAGGCCTCAGAACAGTCCCCCATGTCGCAGAGCAAATAAAAAAAAAAAAAATCACCTTACTACCTAGAGGTGGAACCCGCACCTATCTGACATTGGTGGCATATTCTAGAGATGGGATGAGGTGAAACAACCCTTTTTAAAATCCTCTATTGTTGGCAGAAAGTTACCTCAGATCAGACCCCCATGTCGGATCCTCAGATCAGACCCCCATGTCGGATCCTCAGATCTGACCCACATGTCGGATCCTCAATTCTGACCCCCATGTCGGATCCTCAGATCTGACCCCCATGTCGGATCCTCAGATCTGACCCCCATGTCGGATCCTCAGATCTGACCCCCATGTCGGATCCTCAGATCTGACCCCCATGTCGGATCCTCAGATCTGACCCCCATGTCGGATCCTCAGATCTGACCCCCATGTCGGATCCTCAGATCTGACCCCCATGTCGGATCCTCAGATCTGACCCCCATGTCGGATCCTCAGATCAGACCCCCATGCACCTACTGCATACTAGTGAGTACTTCCATGATGGAAGCTCTCACTAGTATTCGATTTTTTAATAGTGCATCTTATAAAGCGAAAAATATGTTAAATGGGCTTTTACATTGCTTTTCCGTCCCAGACGTGAAATTGGCTTAAATACCTATAGCAGTATCTTTGATAAGTCTCCCAAATTGTCACTATTTAAAGGGATATTTGAATTTCAGAAAATGGAGCTTATTCACGTAATGAAACTGCCTGCAGTTTTCTAATATACTTTATTTAATTCATCAAGATCTTTGTTTGCTTACATTATGTGTCACCAAAAATGTTATCTGTCAGGTAAAACCAGATAGCGACACATATCCTTTTTTTTCTAATCTGTTTTTATTGTCTGATTACAGAAACATGAACATGATTATGGGGGCGGCCATCTTGCCTGGGCTGTTCTTAACAGCATTTAGAAAGCATTAAGAACATTGCTTTATGGCAGCCCATTGTCTTCTAGGCATGCTCTGTGTCCTGTGTAGAGGTCATTGTACAAGGAAAGAATAGATAAGCACCTACTGTGAATGGTGGATCCTATCTTATCTATACACAGGGGTGATATCATTATAGGCAGGATTAGAAAGACAGATAAGCAGGTGACTGCAGTAAAGTGATCTGTACAGACTAAGACGTGGTCATTGTAAAAACATTGACATGGAAAATTAAAAATAGCATTACCAAAAATTCTTTCAAACTTTGTAAAACATAAAAACGTGATTTAAACTATAGGTCATTTTCTGATGACACTTTCCCTTTCAGGGCTTTTTCACACAAGTGCTCTCTCTGGATACGATGCGTGTAGTGAACGTATAGCATCTGGGCTAAATCCTGACCCATTCATTTCAATGGCTCTGTGCACATGAGCGTAGTATTTCACGCATCATCTGTGTTCAGGAAAAATCGCAGCCTGTTCTATATTGTGTGTTTTTCACTCCGCTCTGGCTCCATAGAAGTGAGTAGGACCAGTGTAAAAAAACGGAAGGCATCAATAGTGAGATGAGAGTGCTGGATTCCTCTAGACGTGGTTTATCTCTCTTGAGAAACGAGGATTAGAAGTGTTGGAATCCAGCCGTCTGATCCTTTATTCCCTCGACATCTGACCAGAAAATACAGTAAGGGTCCATTCACACGTCAGTGTGTGTTTTGCGGATCCGTGGATCCGCAAAACACGGAAACCGGCGATGTGCGTTCCGCATTTTGCGGACCGCACATCGCCGGCACTCATAGAAAATGCCTTTTCTTGTCCGCAATTGCGGACAAGAATAGGACATGTTCTATTTTTTTCGGGAACGCAATTGCGGACCCGGAAGTGCGGATCTGCAATTGCGGACCCGGCCGGGACATCGTCTGTCCCCATTAAAACTAATGGGTCCGCAATTCCGTTCCGCAAAATGCGGAACAGAATTGCGGACGTGTGAATGGACCCTTATGTGCTCGGTGGCTTTAAATGAACGTCTCAAAATGACGACTAGGTAGGATTACGGCGATACCAGATTTGTGTCGTTTTATTGAAAAATTTCTTTGCATCGCCATTTACTGACAGCCACAAGTTTTTTTTATCTACCTCTAGATGTATGAGGGCTTGTTTTTTACGGGGTGAACTTTAGTTTTTATTGGTACCATTTTTGGGGTATGTACAACTTTTTGATCACTATTATTCAGTTTGTTTGAGAGTACAAGTTGACAAAAAAATGGGGAATCGCATGTTTTTATTTTTCCCGTTACTGCTTTCACTGTGCAGGAAACCTATTTTATTAGTTCAGACCCTTTTTTCAGATGTGGAGATACCTGTTATGTTTATTTTTTTCTTTATTGTTTATTTTTATACGTAAAATTGGGAAAGTGGGGTGATTTGAATTTTTTAGGGTACTTTCACACTAGCGGATTCCGTTTGTGAGATCCGTTTCAGAATGGATAAGGATCCGTTCAGAATGCATCAGTTCGGCTCCGTTCCGCTTCTGTTCCGTTTTGGAGGCGGACACCAAAACGCAGCGTGCAGCATTTTGGTGTCCGTCTGAAGAGGCGGAGCCTAACGTATCCGTTTTGAAATACAATGTAAGTTAATGGGGACGGATCCGTTTTCAGTGACACAATATGGTGCATTTGAAAACGGATCCGTTTCCCATTGACTTTAAATGTAATTCAAAACGGATCCGTTTTGGACTTTGTCATTTTTCTTTAAAACTAATACAAAAGGATCCGTTCTGAACGGTCACAAGCGTTTGCATTATAGGTGCGAATCCGTCTGTGCAAATAAACAAACGGATCCGCACCAACGCAAGTGTGAAAGTACCCTTAGATTTTTATTTCAACCTGCGCAGTGCTCGAGACAAAAAAAAATATCAAGGAGCCATTGGCTCCTAACCTGAAAAATGTAGGAGCCAAATGCTAAGGAGCATGGGGTTTTCTAAGCTACAGCCCACTCAGTTTCCCACCTATCTCTAGAACAGGGCCCCAAAAATTAAGAAGAGAGCACCACGCATGTGCGGCGGGCGCTCTCGGCTGTTTCCAGAACTCCCATAGAAGTAAATGGACAGTGAATTACGCAAGCACGATCACCTCTCCATTCACCTCTATGGAAGGTCCAGGAAGTTTCGGCACTCGCATAAAATCCATACAAGGTGGGCATGCATACATGGTGCTCCCTCGTTCACTTTGGGGGCTGTACCATATCCTATGCCACCAAAGTGCAAACTGGGCCAACTCCTTTAAAAGGGTATTCTGGTAATCTGATAATCCACAGGATAGTTTTATATTTCTGACAACTGGGCCTGCCCCATACCCCAAAATGAATGGAGAGGTTGGTGGCAGGTGCATACACTACCTGCTGCTGCATTGATTTCGGGGAGCTCCGTAGGGTATGGGGCCACTTTTTCATTATTGGAGGGGTTCCCAGACACCTAACAGTCTATACATGAAGATATCGTCACCAGTCCTTCAATGACCTGGGGCATTCCTACGGTGAAAGTAACGGCACAAGGGGGGTGAGGGGTCAGTGCCAGGCGGTCTGTGACTGGCAGGAGCCCCTCTACTAGGCACATTACCCCCATGGCTTCTCTATAATAAGGTATACAGTAGTTAGTGACGGCACATCTGTACAGACATGGAGCTGGGCGTGTGATGGAAGAGAAGGGCAATGACATACTTCGGATTGGAGGCTCTCCATACAAGGCCGGGGCAATGCGCCTCACTCCCTGAGATATTGCAGATGATTCCACTGAGCTTTCCTCCCCGCCTGCTTGTCCAGTACTCTTCCTCAACAAGTCATACTGAGGCCATCAGATTGGTGACTGTTCACACAATGAAGACTGCAGCAGCCTCAGAGCCTGGTCACACAGATACATATGCCATGAAAGTGCCAGGTGAATGCCTTCATATGCCCTTCAATGACCCCTGCCATGGTGACTGGCCAGACATGTGCTGCCAGTACAGGCCTGCTGCCCACCCCCTGCACAGGGCACTGCCCTGAAGAACACTATCTGTACCTGCACCAGCCACCGGCTGCCTTGTTTTCATTTAGAGGCTGCAGATGACAAGGAAGTTTTAGCATGGGATCAAGCACTGTGCTCCGTCCAAACCCGCCCACTGAGAGCCCAGGAACTGTGACTCCCTGGCTCCCTCACCTTCACACAAGCGCCCTGATAATGACCGGATACTGCAGCCTATTAGCGCTGTCCATCAAAACTCCCGCCTTTCTAAGCCCTGCCCACCCATCAGCGACAGCCTATCACAATGCAGGAGTGACAGATTAGCCAATCAGTGAGCAGAATCCAAAGTCTTTCACCTGCATGTGACCGGACACCTGATTGGAGGATGAGGTTTGTTGCTATTCTTGCTGGGCTGGCGATGGAGATTCTAAGTGTGAAGCGCAATGTTTGACGAAAGAGCAGCGGAGGGTCTAGGCGCAAATGGTGACAAGACTACAAAGTCTTATCGCCATTTTGCAATTTTAAGTCGCATTGGCGACCATTTTGCTGCGGCCCCCCAGTTGTTGCAAAACTACAACTCTCAGCATACCCTAATCGCTGTAGGCTGTCCAGGCATGCCAGGAGTTGTGGTTTTGCAACAGCTGGAGGGCCGCAGGTTGTCATCCCTGATATAGACCATAATAGAGAACTATTATGGTCTATGAGATTTTCATTGCCTGTCTCCCTGTGAAGCTGTGGCTCGCACACAGCTTCACAGGCAGTTTACCCTGACAAGCCTGGGAGCCTTCAGCAAGCCTCAGGCTGTCATGGTAACTGATCGGAGCCCACTTCCTCTGCCTAACCTCACATATGCCGCAGATTCTGAGGGGTTAAATGAGCAGTTTCCTGGTTGCCTTAATATTATACAGCCGGCACCTGCTATATATGGAGTGGGCTCAGCGCAGCAGCCGGCTCCATACAAACCCTTGTGCATCATGCCGTACATGTAGGGCATTATGCGTTAAGGGGTTAAAGAGCGTGAAAGTTTTAGGATGCAAACCTAGTGCAACCTGAACACAACCTGGATTGGGTAGAATTTCTTTGTATTTGGTTATTTGTGGGGAGGCAGCAGCGTTCCTTTTAACTGCAATGTGGCAGTAGACGTGGTTTCAGTAAAGATATTGAGCAACTAAAGATCCCACGTCAGATTCACACGAGTCTTTCACAAGAAGATAAGGTAGAAAGCATCTACCTACCGGCAAGTACTCCACTTCTGTAAGCTAATGTATTCTGTAGGTAATAATTCACACCCTGAGATTTACCATCTTGAGCAAGGTCCACTCCTTTCCCACATTTACTTGTACATTTAGCTGTGCAGCTGGAAGTGTACTTCACTTACCTGGATGGGGTTGTGTGTGATAAGGGTATGTTCAGACGACGACAATTGTCGCGCGACAAAAAGTCGCACTATTGTCGCGCGACAATTTTTATAATGGGAGTCTATGGTGTCGCAGTGCGACATGCAACATGCTGCGACTGCGACGCGACAGTCGCAAAAAATCCATTCAAGATGGGTTTTTCTGCGACTGTCGCGTCGCAGTCGCAGCATGTCGCATGTCGCAATGCGACACCATAGACTCCCATTATAAAAATTGTCGCGCGACAATAGTGCGACAAAATGTCGCGCGACAAATGTTGCAGTGAAGTTGTGCCCTATTTAATTGTCGTCGTGTGAACGTAGCCTTAGTGATAAAGCTGGTGTTTCATAACTGTAGCTTGGAGACGTAAAAGCAAAGATAACGACATGATAAGACCCAGGCGTGGAGTTGAAGTGATACATCCGTTACTGTCATTCAGTCTGTATAGTTACACGCATACCGCTATAGTTATCTCTGCGGGATCCTTCACTTCAGTTTCATCAGTAAATCTTTCCAAATTAATGAGTTGATCTTCTCTTAAGGCTACAATCACACTTGCGTTGTTAATTCCGGTTTTGAGATGCGGCAGAGGATCTCAATACCGGAATGAAACGTATCAGTTTTGATTTTGCATCCGTTCCATTAGGATGCGGTTGTGTGAAATCAAAACGGGGGAAAAAAAATGGATCCGTCACTAAATGCATTGAAAGTCAGTGGGTGACGGATCCGTTTTTTTAGGCTCCTAAAAAAAATGCATCGGTCACCATTGATTTACATAGTTTTCAGTGCTGGATCCATTTTTTTTCAGTTTTTATGACCGTTTGCAGCAGTTTTGTGTTCGGTCACAAAATGGAATGCTGACGGAACGGCATGCTGAACGGATTTCTTTCCTTTTCGAATGCATGAGGACTAACTGGAAATAGTTTTTTTTTCCGGTATTGAGATCCTCTGCTGGACCTCAATACCGGAAAACGACAACGCAAGTGTGAAAGTAGCCTAAGACAGGTTTTGTTTGCTGGAAACTTCACAACTATTCATTTCTCATGTTAATGCTCGTGACTTTCCAGTTCTTTAAAATTATCCTTATACGTTAGGAAATGCTAGCTATTACCCAAGAGCCCCCATAAAAATAGTATTGCGCTTATTCCCTTACAACTGCAAAAAAAGGGGGTCAGTCAGCACATCCTAATGTGCAGGTGCACGCTGTCATGGCTAGAAACACAAAGAGAAAAAGGACAATGCAGCAGCACTCTGCAGACACAAATAAAGTACAATAATGCCATAATTATAGAAAACATTCTGGTGCTAATGCTACACTTATCTTGCAAATTTAAGGTTCCTGGCAAATACATTTTGGACAAAATTATTTGGGCCTGTGCCAAATGTCAAGGCGATCTCTATCAGACGGGAATCTAACACTAAATACCACCTGTAATGTGCCATAATGGCCACCATAAAATTCAGGGAGTGCAGGTTCCACATGCATGCTGAGCCCACTCCTGGTGCCAACTGGCTTCCAATAAATACAATGAGAGCAGGCTACTGCTTTATACTTACTTTAATTAAAATCATTCTATGGGGCAGACAGGCTAGTCAGGGGTGCAAGACCAACTAGAGTCAGAGCACCTCCAGCTCTTGTACAACTGCAAAAAAGGGGGTCAGTCAGCACATCCCAATGTGCAGGTGCATGCTGCCGTGGCTAGAAACTCCCCGAATTTTATGGTGGCCATTATGGCACATTACAGGTAGTATTTAGTGTTAGGTTCCCGTCTTATAGAGATCGCCTTGATCTTTGGCAAACGGGCCCAAATAATCTTGTACAAAATGTATTTGCCGAGAATCTTTGATTTGCAAAATAAGCGTAGCATTAGCAGCAGAATGTTTTCTATAATTATGGCATTATTGTACATTATTTGTGTCTGCAGAGTGCTGCTGCATTGTCCTTTTTTTCTTTCTAATTCCCTTAGATACTTTGGTGGGGATTCATCGAGACCAGCGTGTGGTATACCAGTCTTGCTGGAGGAGGCGCTTAATTCATGAAGAGGCACAGGTTTTGTCAAAATCTAGGTGCTTCCTCCGGCAGTCTGTGCAGCTAAACTAAATCTACGGCAGCTCAGAGCTGTCGTAGATTCCAGTCTTTATTTAAGCCAGTAATCTCACGCCGTCCAATCGCATCTGAGCATCTCACAGCCATGGAGAAAAAACAGCTCACCTTCTCCATGGGTGTGACACGCCCTGCTGTGACTGGACGGCGTCATAGGCAGGGAGAAGGAGACCCCCATTGAGAAACGCTGACATCTTCTCCACCCTGTACCAACGCTGGAAATTAACATATGAGGCACCAAAATAGCGGAGGGCACAGCTTTCTCACGGAGTGGCATTTTGGAAAAAAAATAAAGTATTTACATGTGGAGGCGTTCACCTGTCTGTAGGCATACCAGTTTATAATACTCAAACCAATGAAGGGTCCTCTTTAAAACTGAACTAGGTTTGGGAAACAGTTATATTTAATGAGAACTTTACATAAACCGCAGCTCTTGGTATACTGTATCTTGTATCTGTCACCAGAACTAGTGATTCACAAACGCAGAGTAGAATTTGTGCCGTGAATTCACATATGCCGTGATGTGATTAGGTTCACGCACAATAGTTAAAGGGCATCTGTCAGCAGATCTGTCCCTATGACACTGGCTGTCCTGTCACATGTGCTCTTGGCAGCTGAAGGCATCTGTGTTGGTCCCATGTTCATATGTGCCCGCATGGCTGATGCTGTTTTAATATATCAAATGAGCCTCTAGGAGCAACACGGTGTTACTGTTACACCTAGAAGCTCTGCTCTCTCCGCAGCTGCTGCGCCCTGTCCACTGTGATTGACAGGGCCAGGTGTGATCATGTTTACCCTGCCTGGACCTGTCAATCAAAGTGCAGAGGGAGTGTAACAGCAACGCCCCCATTGCTCCTAGAGCAGGGGTCAGCAACCTTCAGCAGTCCAGCTGTTGTGAAACTACAATTCTCAGCATGTTCCATTGATTTCTATCAGAGTTCTGAGAAGAGGAACTATTCTTTCTGGGTGTTGTAATATCCCCCTCCGGGAGTGCCAGAGGTCGCCTACCTGTGTCCTGGAGGCTCACTTGCACATAATGAAACATTGTTTTTCTCAGCAATGCAGGCACATATGACCATGGGACCAACACAGATGTCTTCAGCTGCCAAGAGCACATGTAACAGGTCAGCCAGTGTCATAGGGGCGAAACTGCTGATAGATGCCCTTTAACCCCTTTAGGACTCGGCCATTTTTTGCAAATCTGACCAGTGTCACTTTATGTGGTGATAACTTTTAAACGCTTTTACTTATGCAAGCCGTTCTGAATTTTTTTTTTCGTCACATATTGTACTTCGTGACAGTGGTAAAATGGAGTCAAAAAAGCTCATTTTTATTCATAAAAAAATACCAAATTTACCAAAATTTTTGAAAAAGTATATAATACATAGTAATACCTCCAAAAATAGTTATTACTTTACATTCCCCATATGTCTACTTCATGTCTAGATCATTTTGGGAATGATATTTTATTTTTTGGGGATGTTACAAGGCTTAGACATTTAGAAGCAAATCTTGAAATTTTTCAGAAATGTTCAAAAACCCACTTTTTAAGGACCAGTTCAGGTCTGAAGTCACTTTGTGGGGCTTACATAATAGAAACCACCCAAAAATGACCCCATTCTAGAAACTACACCCCTCAAGGTATTCAAAACTGATTTTACAAACCTTGTTAACCCTTTAGGTGTTCCACAAGAGATAATGGAAAATAGAGATAAAATTTCAAAATTTCACTTTTTTGGCAGATTTTCCATTTTAATAATTTTTTTCCAGTTACAAAGCAAGGGTTAACAGCCAAACTAAACTCAATATTTATTGCCCTGATTCTGTAGTTTACAGAAACACCCCATATGTGATCGTAAACTGCTGTACGGGCACACGGCAGGGCGCAGAAGGAAAGGAACGCCATACGGTTTTTGGAAGGCAGATTTTGCTGGACTGGTTTTTTGACACCATGTCCCATTTGAAGCCCCTCTGATGCACCCCTAGAGTAGAAACTCCAAAAAAGTGACCCCATTTTAGAAACTGCGGGATAGGGTGGCCGTTTTGTTGGTACTATTTTAGGGTACATATGATTTTTGGTTGCTCTATATTACACTTTTTGTGAGGCAAGGTAACAAGAAATAGTCGTTTTGGCACCGTTTTTATTTTTTGTTATTTACAACATTTATCTGACAGGTTAGATCATGTTAAAGAGCAGGTTAATATGGACGCGGCGATACATAATATGTGTCCTTTTTTTTTATTTATGTAAGTTTTACACACTGATTTCATCTTTTAAACAAAAAAAATCATGTTTTAGTGTCTCCATAGTCTGAGAGCAATGTGCTGACACTCTGTTAAAGCCACTGGGCCACCAGGGAAACATTACAGAGGAGGCGGGCGGGGGATCGCTATTGCGATCCCGCCTCCCCCGCCTCCAGCAACCACCCCCCTGCACCCCCGCAGCCACAATATGATTGGGGCCTGCAGGGGGGGGGTTAAAATATAAAACTTGGGGAACATTTAGTCTCTGATCCCTGCGGTCACAGACCGCGGGGATCAGAGATTGCAGAAAGCGCTGCAAACCGCAGGTCTGAATTGACCTGCGGTTTGCTGCGATCGCCGATATGGGGGCGTTGTGACAGGATGCCCGCTGAATGATTTCAGCGGAAATCCTGTTCCTATTAACCCCCGCTGCGCCGCACTCTCCTTTTAAAGATATGACGTACCGGTACTTAAGGACTCGGGAACTGTGACGTACCAGTACGCCATGTGTCCTTAAGGGGTTAAGTGAAATAAAGAGGTTTTCTGGACTCCCGATTCTGGAATGCAGAGAGGTCCGGCAGGGCAGAGCGCTTTTAGTAAAAATGCCCAGGGGCTGGATAATCCATTTACAGCTTTTAGTTATTATATCTAAAAAGTTATATGAAGAAATGAATTGCTGCAGAATTTTGGACCAACTTAGATTTCAAAAATCTATTTATTTCTCTCATGCTGCAATTCTGTAATGACCGATCTGCCGTCCCTTTTTACTCTGTAAATAGCTCCTCTGCTCCAGTAAGTCCACATCATACGTGTCCACCCTGGTATTTCAATAAGCGGCATTCCAGATCCTGCCAGACAATGTCCGCTGTGTATTGCCGAAGCAATGTCCCGAGCTCATACACAAAGAATACAGAGACAACTAATGCGGCTTCACTTAAAAGAACATTTCAGGAGGAAATAAAAAAATGCTTTGAGCTGCTTGTTCCTGATAACGGTTGTGTGTTTTCTTCATTTTGGCAAAAGGTACAAGAGCATCCGAATTAAAGGGGTATTCGGTTTATACGGTTATCCCCCTGTTTCCACAGGATAGGGGACAACCAGAGGTCGCACTACATTTTTTCCGGAAGAGTAAAAATACTCGTTTTACCATTTTTGAGGAGTATTTTTAGCCGAGGAGTGTGAAAATGGCAGATATTCAGATATATATATAGTCTAGAAAATGAACAGCACTCCGATAAAAAGTGAAAACTCCTTTATTCACCCGTACGGTGCAACGTTTCGGCTCAGTGCTAGAGCCTTTTTCAAGCACAGAGCCGAAACGTTGCACCGTACGGGTGAATAAAGGAGTTTTCACTTTTTATCGGAGGGCTGTTCATTTTCTGGACTATTATTGGGATAAGAAACCTATTCCCTTAGAACGTGCACCCAATTTCTCACCGGAGAGCCAGTGTCGCCATTTTTCCTCTATTCTTTTAGGCTCATATAACATTAAGGGGTTGCTATTTATGCAGGGAAACCATTACTCGTCTTCTCTATAATGTCTTCCATGCAGTTATAGCTAATTTTGACCATTTAAAGTTTTTCTTTCAGAAGACTGAGGCCCTTCCTTTCTTTAAGCACCAAATCTGTCACGTAGGGATCGGAGCGGTAAATTGTGCAAAACTCAATGCAATAAGAATTGAACAGGGACGTCGCACAGGAGGCAGTTATAGGACAGGAAAAAAGAATTTAAAAAACCTACAGTTTATCTAGATGACCTTATGTTGATAGTAGTGTTAATAGAGTCTCAAGTAGGGTACCTGCTTTCATAGACCCCTGAGACTCTATTAACACTACTATCAACATAAGGTTATCTAGAGAAACTGCAGTTTTTTTCATTTCTTTTTTCTTTTAGGTGTTTAGGTATTAGAGCAATCTAATAAGTTATGTTTTAACGTAAGGGTCAGAAGCAGGGTTTTGTTTAGCCTCTTGGTTATTAGTTTTTACATTCATAAACCTCCACATTGAGCTCCCGGCAGCAGATAGAAGCCTGCAGGGCACACTGGGACTTATTGTGTGACATCACCTGGGCACATGGTGATGGCTCCGTTCCCACCATGCTGTCCCTGGCATTTCATCTGCGGGGGTGGCGCGCTCCCCGTTTTTATAATAACTGAAAAGGAAGCTGCTGCTGCGTTCAGTGCGCGGAAGAAAGGGGGTGTGACAGGAGCAGCCAATGGCACAGCAACCCGCTGATACTGGCAAATCAGCAGCCTCCTCCCTAATAACAAAGCTCTGTAGGGAGCTCTGTTATTGGAGCTTTGGCGCAGTGCGCTCATGAATGGCAGTGAAATTATCATGCATATTCATACGCATTAGACATTTTTTAGGGAGTAATACTGGCTGTACAGGCATCTATGACGCTTGTACAGGCGTTATTGCGACCTGTGGGGACAACTGTTAGATTGGTGGGGGTTCTACCTTTGGGACCCTCACCAGTCCCGAAAATAGGGGGCCCCTACACAGTGCAGCCCCCAAATTGAATGGAGCAGCCGATCAGGCATGCTCTCTGCCATTAATATTTATGGGAGTTTCAGAGACAGCCAAGTAGAGCGGCCATCTCTGGAACTCCCTTAAAATCATAGAAATGAATGACGTGGCCGCACGCATGCCCAGCTGCCTGCTTTATTTTTTTGCGGGCGGGGGTTGCTGTACTGGTTAGGGCCCCCTTGTTCTCGTGTTCAGTCAGGGTCCCCCACTGGGAGCTGTTGAGGCCTTGAGAGTGTAGCGTTCCTTGAAAAGAACTCTCAGATGCCATGGTTGCAATTGCAATGGACCACAGCATCTGAGGGGTTAAATGTCCGTGATTGATGTTCTCGCCAGTCATGGACATTGCCGCTGGTTGTCTGCTGTGTAAAACAGCAGGCTCTTGGGGGCTATGGAGCATGCTCAGCTTCTGAGTGTGCGCCACCTTTAAAGAATGGACTGGAAGGGGTTAGTAGACTATTCAAGCCTGTCCATTCACTATGAATGATGTGATATGCAAAGACCTGCTGACAGACGTCCTTTAAAATCCACGCCACACTCCAATTTATGTTGCAGCGTGTGGAAGGTACTGTAAAATGTGTATTTGCCGAAAGCATATCCATGGTGGAATATCCACAGTGTATCCCCATCATGTGAACATACTCTTAAGGTGCTCAGTCAGTTGCCTGTGATGCAGAATCTGAGATTTGGATTGGATCCCTGTATATTGCGGTAGAAATATACTTAAAGGGTTGTCCGGGTTCAGCTCTGAACCCGAACATACTCCCATTTTCACCTAGACATCCCGCTGATTGGAGAATTTTATGCACCGATGCTCTCTTTTGCCCTGCTCTGAATTTTAAGGAGATCCGGTTATGTACTGGGCTCTTCATAGGGTAAGCTATGTAGAGGCTTCCGCTCAGCAGTGAGCCCAGTGATGTCACCGGCACTGATGGCCGGGTTTAGAGCTGCCCTAGCCTGTTAACCGGCTAGGGTAGCGTTAAAGCCCGCCAATCAGTGCCGGTGACGTCGCCGCCAACACTGCTAGGCGGAAGCCTCTGCCTAGCAGTGTGAAAATATAAAAAAGTGCAGGGCAGGGCAGGGGTCCTAGGTTTCAGACCCTTCCACTTAGTTGTAAAGTCTTGGAAACCCCTTGAAAGATAAGATTGGTTAGTGTAATAAAGAGCAGGGTAGCAGACACGGATAGCTGGGCTGCACAGAACCATCAGTCCAGTGGTTGCTAAGTAATGCTAAGGCTACTTTCACACCGCCATTTGGTGCGGATCCGTCATGGATCTGCATAAACGCATCCGTTCAGATAATACAAAGGTCTGCATCCGTTCAGAACGCATCCGTTTGTATTATCTTTAACATAGCCAAAAGACACCATTTAAAGACAATGGGGGACGGATCCGCTTTCTATTGTGCCAGATTGTGTCAGTGAAAACGGATCCGTCCCCATTGACTTACATTGTATGTCAGGACGGATCCGTTTGGCTCAGTTTCGTCAGACTGACACCAAAACGCTGCAAGCAAGGGGCACTCCCCTGGGGACCTTGTGGGAGACTAAGACACACATGTGATACAATTAATCAACACAATGGGATAACGTAATCACTCAGAAAACACACATTTTCCCCAAAACACAAAAAACACCCCAAAGCCCCACATATCGCCAAAAATTATACATCCCTGGGTAGCTCTGATTTGGGCGAACAACATATCCAGAAATCACCCAGATCCGAGCAGGGGTTCCCGAATTCTATGGAAGTCACATTTGACCGACCGCAAGCATGGCTTTCCTGCCCAAAACAGGCCGGTCTATGTTCTCCTTCAAAGTTTTAGTATATATATAATCCTATAAAATCCTATAAAAGGCAGGCAAACAGGCCCCTCCAAACCTAGTGACAAGGTTATTTTCACCACAGTCCCCTACCTGAGCAATTTAGGACAGAGCAGCCACGGGGTTGGCCACTTTCTGGTTACAGTTGACCAAGGTGTTTGTGAGATGACTACATGACACTTACTAATATGGCCTTTGTTGAGATTTAGCCCCATTTTCTATATTTCATAAGGTATGCCCCCGTGTTTACAAAGTCCTTGTGCTGTCCAATCAGAGGTTGCTGATGGAGGGTCATGTGACCAGGCAAATCACCTCCCATGTGATGCCTCCTCCATTCAAATACACCGCACCTGCCGTCAGTTCTTCTTCTCCTTGAAGATTAGTGGAGGTGCGGTGTGTCTGAATGGAGTGTTGACCTCTCTGTGGACAGCACAAAAGACTCTGTAAATAAGGAGCATACCTTATAAAATATAGAAAATGGCGCAGAATTTCAACAAAGGCTATATATTAGCTAGTACCATATAATCATCTCAACGGTAACTGGAAAGTGGCCAACCCCTTTAAAGCATCACTAGTGGTATCAGCCAAACCAGATGCCCCTATCTGTAGACAGCCCTGTTACTATATGTAGGGAATTGGTGGGTGGCTGCAAGAAAATGGGCTGCTAAACTGGGCAACATCTTTTTAAAATGATTAAAGATCCCAACATTGCTTCAGATCTCAGATAAGAACGGCTGCCTTGCTGTAAATAGTGCGTCTGCCTGGTTGCTTTGATGTCTATATAAGTACCATGTAACATGTATTATATCAGATAATATTTTAATAGACTTCGACGCTCGTGAATCTAGAAAGAAATGCGGCCCACCCCAGTGCAGAGAACATGGACAGCCCTGTTTTAAATCATCGGTTTGTATCCTGCCTAAGTCCAGGCTTTTTGTTCTCTGTTTGAGGATTTTGGATGAGATTCTAATGAAATGCACATCTATTTCATTTTCAGCACTGGGTGGCTGGCCGCATGGTTGATGACTACTTCATTCTTAGCTCGATGCCAGCAAACTTGTAGCATGCGTTAAATAATCCCATCTAATATTTAAAGCTGAGTGTATGTATGTATGTGTGTATGTCCGCTAAAGGAATCCGCACCGTCGGATTTGCAATCGTGAAATTTGGCACACGGGTGCATCAGGTGTCCGGGAAGGTTTTAGACCGGTTCTCAGCTCTGTAGCACGTACTGTTCCAAAAAATGCATTAGCCAATAGAAGCCTGGTCACATGACCCTTATCATGTCTCCACATACACACAGTTTTACACCAGGTTTCCATAACAACTCAGCCATTTTTCTTCACTGCTGTAGGTCAGCTTGAAAGGGGCAGGGCACTGTGGATGATACTGTTAAGTGAGCGGAGTGCTGTGGAGGTCACAGTTAAGGGGGCAGGAAGGGTGGCCTGAACAGACTTAAAAGCCCCTCCCCAAGTCCAGCTAAGCCCCGCACGACCTGGTTAGGCCACGCCCCTTCCACTCCGCAGCCGACGGAGATAGAAAAAATGAAGTTAAAAATCAACTTCTGTCAGCTGCAGGGATGAGAGGCAGGGTGACTTTCTCCCTGCAGCTCACGCTCAGACAGCACAGTGCTGCGGTCTGAGAGTGAGATGTTCAAAAGGACATCCCTGTGTCCATCCAGGCCCTGCACCGGACGGAGGACAGGCAGTCTAAAAGCCGGACTGTCCGGCCTAAAACCGGACCTCTGGCCACCCTAGGGGCAGGTTCCTGTGGAGGTCACAGTTAAGGGGGTGGCCGGCTATGGAGGTCAGTGCTAAGGGGCAAATTGCTGTAGAGGTCACTCTTAAGGGGGCGGGGTGTTGTGGAAATCACTGTTAAGGAGATGGGGTACTGTGGAGGTCACTAATAAAGTGTCTGCCGCTGTGGAGGTCACTGTTAAGGGGGTGGGATTCTGTGGAGGTCACTATTAAGGGGGCGAGCTGCTGTGGAGGTCACTGTTAAGGGGGCGAGCTGCTGTGGAGGTCACTGTTAAGGGGGCGCGATGCTGTGGAGGTCACTGTTAAAGGGGTGGGCGCTGTGGAGGTCTCTGTTAAGGGGGCAGGGAATGGAGAAGGTCACTTAGGAGGATGGTCCCCTATAGAGGTCAGTGTTAAGGGGCAAGTTGCTGTAGAGGTCACTGTTAAGGGATGTGTTGTGGAGGTCACATTTTAAGGGAATGGAGCTCTGTGGAGGTCACTGTTAAGGGGGCAGGTTATTGTAGAAATCACGGTTAACAAGACGGGGTAACTAATAAAGGGGCTGCCACTGTGCAGGTCACTGTTAAAGGGACGTGTTGCTTTGGAGGTCACTGTTAAAGGGGCGGGGTACTGTAGATGTCACTGTTATAGTGGATACTGTCGATATCTTTTAACGACACACACAAACATTAAATGAAATAGATGAAATATACCTGTGCAAAGCCGCGTCCTTCTGCTAGTCTTTTATATTGGTTGTTGTTTTATACCAATGCTGAAAGATGATTTCCTCTTACCGAGAGTCCAAGACTAACAAAGGGACTTGGCACTTTTGTTAATTCTCTGTGGCCATGTGCACATTTGAGAAAGAAAGGAATATCTACGCGTCTTTGCTTAGTCACCATAAAGGGGAACAGTGCTGCAGTAACCAGGTGGATGGAGCTAAGTAGGTCCAATACCTGATTCTGATGCTGGAGCTCCTGTAAACTGATCTGCGGGAGTGCCCCCTGATTTGCTATCCTAAGAATAGGTCATCAGTAAGAAAGTCCCAGACAGCCCATTTAATGACTGAAGCGAAGCTGTCACCAGGTTCATGCTGCCCAATTCTTGGACAGCGGGAAATCTTGATGATGTCCCTCATTACTAAGAGCTCGTGTATTACTCTGGATGGCATTTCAGAGAAAATGTCGTTTTCAGTACAATCCAGGCATGGGGAGAGGAGTCTGCTGTGCATCTTCTCTCTGCAGTGGACTCTTTTTTTTCCTGTGCCCGGAGTCTTCTCATGCCGGCCTGTTTAGAAAACTATAATTTCTTTGAAATGCTGTAGAATAGCTCTTTGTGCTGCGGGGCCTAGATTCGCACAGTGTGAAACTGACGACCGGTCCCCTTTAACTTTATAGTAAATATAGATTGGACCTGGGGTTTCGAACCTTTGTTGTTGTTGTGGGGTGGGGATAGAGAGGACTTTCATATGCGATTGCTTTGCCCATCCTATATCTGCCTCCTGACAATAAGGGCTCATGCACAGGACCATATGTATTTTGGGGTCCGCAAAAACAGGTGCATTCCGTATTTTGCGGAACAGAACAGCTGGACCCTAATAGAACAGTACTATCCTTGTCCGTAATGCAGACAATAATAGGACATGGGAATGGACATGTGGACATACGGAATGCACACAGAGTAACTTCAGTTTTTTTTTTGCGGATCCTTTGAAATGAATGGTTTCACATACAGTCCGCAAAAAAACGGAATGGACACGGAAAGAAAATACGTTCATGTGCATGAGCCCCAAGTTGAACCAACCTCAAAAAGCAGGCGACACAAATGGGTCCTCCTCAATCTTGCATCCATTTCTTTACATTTTCATGTGTCCTTGAATCAGGGCTTTCAAGCCAGTGCTCCATTAAGTGTGAGAGCCAGAGTTTCTTCGTAACATCGCTGTCAAAACACACACAGTGACTGACAAAAGGCCTCCACCACAACATTGCTCGCTGCAGCCTCTCATGACAGAATGGGGTTTTTGTGGTCAAGGGAATGAAATGAAGCATTATATAAACTGTTTTTCTACCTCTGTCTTTACACAGGGTGACTGACCTTAAACATGCTATTCAGTCTAAGTACAAGATCTCTGTTCAGCACCAGATACTTGTCGTAAATGGGGGAGAATGTATGGCACCTGAAAGAAGGGTGTGCAGTTACAGTGCTGGTACTGTAAGTATTAATGTCTCAATATATTTTATAATCTGTTGTAGATTTTGTTTTATGTTCATTAACCCCATAACAGTTTTGCCCGAGCTCTGCTGACAGTCTAAGCACACAGAATTATTTCCTCTCCTTTGGGAGTTATCGCTGTTAGAAATCGGGTTGGGAGTGATAACTGCTGAAAGTGAAAGCAGTTTTCAGCTGCTTTCACTCCTGTCCGAGCTTCTAACAAGTCTCTCACCCGATGTAGATAGTAGTGGAGCTATATCTCCCAATGGAGTGGAGATAATGCTGTGATTCTGGTCTTATTTTAAAAGTTAGATTGTCAGACCCATATCTCTAGCTGCTACCCAGGCCAAGATATGAAGAGTTAAAGCAGCCCTCCCCCTTTCAGCTTGCTGTGATCTCAACCAGCCTGGTGGAGGAGGGTCAGGCAATGAGGGAGCTGACATGCTGCAGGGAGAAGAGAAAAAATATATAAATTTGTCGTCATATTTATAGTCATATTTATAGTGTCCCACAGAATAAGGCCTCATGCACACGACCGTTGTTTGTTTCCGCGTCCGTTCCGTTTTTTTCACGGATAGGATGCTTCCCCATTCATTTCAATGGGTCCGTCAAAAAATGCGGATGGTCAACCGTTTTCCTTCCGCTTCCGTGATCCGTGTTTTCATTCCGTCAAAAAAATAGTGCATGTCCTATTTTTTTCACGGTCGCGGACAAGGATAGGCATTTTTACAATGATCTGCCATAAAAATCGGATCCGTCAAAAAAAACGGTCCGTCATCCGTTTTTTTGGGCGGACGCGAAATTTCAAGGAGGAGCGGACGCGGAGGCAGGCAACGGTCGTGTGCATGAGGCCTAAAGTTATCATGGTGTGTACACACAGTGAACGCTGTAAACCACACAGTGAACGCTGTAGAAATAAATTCCACAAAATAATGTGTTTTTTATCTTCCCCCAAAAAAAAAAAAAAGCAATTGAATAGAGTATTTGAACTAAATATGGTTAATACAGGTCTCATACAAAAATACCATTAGTAACTGGTCCTTAAAGGGGTTGTCCGAATCATGTAAAAAAAAAAAATAAAGCAATAAAGCACTGTAAATCTAATGGTCTGTTCTAGCCCTTTGTTTACATGCAGTTGCAGAGCTGTGGGGGTGTGAAACAAAAATCTCTGAGGTTTTCCTCATGAATATTTTTGGGTGTCAACAAAGACTGCCTTTCCCTCCCCCTGCACTGCAAAAGGAGTGAATAAAATTACATTGCTGATACACACAGGATCTTCCCTCTACCTGTTCTTATGCAATGCTCTGCAGACACTTCCCCTAGCCAGCAGAAGAGTACAGAGGAGAGAACTCCTCCAGTCTTTGTCAGCTCTCTGTCTTCTGGGTGAGGAGGGAGGGAAGATCCTGTGCATAGCACTTGTCTCTTCATTGCCCTGAGAAAAGGAAACTGCAGCTGCTCAGTACTTGAGGCAGAGCCTCCAAACCTGAGTCTGTGCTGCTGATGGTAGCTGGGGTTAAACTTTGCTGAAGAATCCAGTGGGAGGGAGACACGGGGCAGACAGCTCAGCCAGCAGATTGGGCAGTGCAGGGGGCACTAGAGCAATGGAGGACTGTTTGGAGTGATTGGGATTAAATGAGAATATGGTTTGTCTCCCTTTTGGCTTCTAAATATTTTTTCTCCTCTTCTCCTCCTGGCTGGGTATGGGTGGGTGGAAGAATGCTGGGATGAAATTTGGATTTATTGTAAATTGTAAATATGGGAACTTAAATAAAGCTTAAAGGAAAACTTCTGGTAGGCGACCATGTTTCAGGCACACCGTGCAGCAGAGTGTGTTTGCTTTATGGTGGCAGCTTTAGTGGAAAGGAAAGACATTCCATTACAGTCGATGGCACTACCAGATGTATCTTTCGTCATTCACAGTACAGTGGCACCTACACTTTGATCATTCTGTATTTTCGTTTGTTTTGCCAACACAGGACACCAATCCAATATTCCTCTTCAATAAAGAGATGATATTATGTGAACGGCCTCCGGTCATTCCGAGGACAACATTTTCTGCCGAGAATGAAATGGAATTAAAAGTTGAGGAGTCCCTTATGATGCCTGCTGTTTTTCACACTGTCGCCTCTAGGACACAGCTCGCAGTGGTAAGACTCGTGCTCTTTTTCTAATGGTCAGTGCTTAACCCCCACTAAACTGGACTGGACAGAGAAGTGAGCAGTGTGCATTGACAAGTTGTAGGTAGGTTTGAGTACAGTTTCTTTATTGGATTTTTTCGGAATTAAAATGAAGCGATATTTGCAGGTCATCACTTCCAGTCCAAATAAACTAAAGCTGATCACAATCGCTTCTCAAACCTGTATTAAGGGTACATTTACACAACTGTGAAAAATGGCAGTTTTCAGAACCATTGAAGACAATAGGCCTATTCACACCTATTATTTTAACAGCCAGTGAATAGCGGCAAAAAAAAAATGGGACATGTCCTATTTTTGGCCGTTTTCACAGACCCCATACTATTGAAGGGGGATGTTTTTAATGGCCGTGTTTCAGAACGCACCCATATAAAAAAAACGGGCATTAAAATTGTACAGTTTTGCCGTTTTTAATGGCCATTCTTTTAACATTAGTTGTACTCCATTTAAAAGTGCTAGATCCGGTGCTACTGGCTGCGAGATACAGCTGATCCGATATTGATTTCCTGTCCTGAAGATATTAGTTGCCCTGAAAGACCCTTTAAGGCTTTACATACACGACCGTATGTATTTTGCGGCCTGCAAATAGCAGATACCGTCCGCGTTGCATCCACATTTTTTTAAGGACCCATTGACTTCAATTGATTTGTGGTCTATTTTAGCCGCAAAGTATATGAAATGTTTCAACCTTTTGTGGAACGGACATACGGATGCGTTTCCTTTCTGCAAAAAGGTAGAATATGTCTGCAAAGTGTGGACTACGGACCCGTTGAGGTCAGTGGGTCAACAAAAAAAATAAATGTCAGCATGTGGACTGCATCCGTATTTTGCGGATTTATGGTTTGTATGCCGCAAAATGGACACTGTGTGCATGAGACCGAATGCTGCAGAAAACGTATGTTTATCTCCTGGAAAGGGTACAAAATCAAGGGTTAATAGACGATCATTCTGTCACTTGGAGGAAAGAATTGCACAATACCCCTGCCCTGATGGCGCTTTTGCTATTACGTTTAGTATTTGTAATTTTGTAACTTAAATAGTAAAATAAATTTTACACAACATAAAGTATAGTCTTTATTTATGTCACTGAGGCAGAAGTGTTCATTTAAAGTGGTTGTCCCATCTCGGCCTTTCATGGCTGGGGGGTGTCGGAGTGCCAGCTACTTGGATGTTTCCATATCACCACCGCAATGGTTGGCAGCCACTGCAGTTATTCCCATCTTGACCAGGAAAGGCTGAGAAAGGACAACCCCTTGAAGAGATTTTAATTTTTCATTTTTTCGTCTCCTCGCAGGAAATGTATGAGGTAGCGAAGAAGCTTTGTTCCTTTTGTGAAGGTCTGGTACATGACGAGCATCTGCAGCATCAGGGCTGGGCTGCTATTATGGCCAACCTAGAAGATTGTACGCATTCATACCAAAAGCTGCTTTTCAAGTTTGAAAATGCCTACTCAAAATATATACAGTCTGTAGATGATATAAAGATGAAGTTAACCAAGTAAGTTGCCAGAATGTGTGCGTCGTATGATTTATTAAAGGGGTATTCCCATCTTGTAAAGTGGTGGCATATCTCTAGGATACGCCATCACTTGCCCACCGGGCTGTGGCCCTGTTCACTTGAGTAGAGCTGTACTGCGGTTCCTCCCAAAGCAGGTGCATGGGACACTGAATCGCTGAAAAAAACAGTGATGGGGACTCAGCGCTCCACCAGTGCTGCAACCCCCTTCATTTTCAGGGCAGTCGGTGGTCCCAGATATTGGACCATCACCAAGCAATCCTAGCTGTTGTTACTGCTGTATTGTACATACACCTTTAGGGCTCATGCACACCACCATGATTTTGTTGGCATCCGATTTTTTGCAGACCGGATGCGGAACCCATTCACTTCAATGTCCACATCCGTCTATCCGTTCCCTGGCATCTGCAAAAACATAGAACATGTCCTGTTCTTGTCTGCATTACAGACAAGGATAGGGCTGTTCTATTATGGACCGGACGTTCCATTACGCAAAATGTGTAATGCACGCGGCCAGTATCCTTGTTTTGTGGATCTGCTAAAACGTCTACGGTTGTGTACATGAGCCCTTACACTATGTCACTTGTCTTAACAATGAACAGAACATATTCTCATAGATTCAGCACACTGATATATTAATTTACCTTTTCTGCATTGCCTGTTCTATGCGTCACCTGTTTTCTGGTGTCCAAACTAAGGGCAGAATAAACTAGTGACACATCCCCCTGAGCAAAACTCTTGGTTATTATCTATAATTGCCCGCGCTGGTTTGATATGATCTTGTACCGAACAGCCTGCCAATGAGTCCTGATATTTGTGAGCTCCTAGCTGTCCATGACCACCTGCTGCTAAACTGGCAGTCAGAAGAGCCCATTATTTTGAGGACTGATCAGCGCATGCACTGGAAATGTTAGGACTGACCACTTAAGTCCTAAAAATTGGTGACAGATTCATTTTAATGCTCATGTTTGTCACCACTCCTTACTCCATGTATGTTTTTTCCAAATACTTGTATTCCCCATGAAATAATAAATAAATTGACAACCCTTTCTCAGAGGGGTGTGCCCCTGCACATTCTGATCCTGTCAGCACTGATTGAGCAGCATGGTGGATTAGCTGATATTTGTGCTGTCTTTGCAGAGTATCTGGTCCCTCTCCGGACACGTCTGTTGTAGCAAATGCTTGTATTTCTTAGAATATAATAATTCTGGCGCATCTTTTCTTGGAATGTAGTGTTCTTCCTCTGTTATTTCTCCTGGAAATTATGAGGTTCTTACCAGTCAGGGGCTGTTTGATAAAAGAGTCAGGGGTAGTGTGGCATAGGGTTTTGGCGTGGACACTATGCTGAAATTTAGCCGAAAACTCACCAGTGACTGCGCCCTTTCTGCCTCCCCCTTTATTTCTATGGGAGCACTCGGGATCGCGGAGGGGCGGCTTAAAGCCACACCCGCATTGAGAAGGTAAATGTCCCTTCTCGGTGGGGCCGCTACTATAAACTGCCACTCCACAATCATCGGCGCTACCTCGTATTGAGATGTGAGGGAGGCAGAAAGATTGCAGCCGCTGGCGGGTTTTCGTCAAAATTAAGGCTTGGCTATTCATTCCAAAATTCTGCTTAAATACCCCCTCTGAAAGGTGCCTCTATGTGGACACACCCCTGTAACAGGGAATGTTAACACCCAGTTGTCAGTTTATTCATTCATTTCCAGTAAGAATAACTGAAGAACCACACAACATAGAGTTAGTAGAATAGAGTCCCCAGAAGGAATATTTTGTGGGGAATACAAGTATTAACTGCACCAGTCGGGAGCGGTGACGGATCCTCTTTAAAGGGGGTTGTCCAGGATTAGTGAAAAGCTATGTTTTTTCTTTTAGAACATTGTCACTGAAATCTGTCATGCCTCACTTATAAATAAAATTGTCAGTGTTTCGGGGGGGGAATGCTGAGCTTTTCAAGCATTCATTCATGTAACGTCAGTGAGATGGAACGCACACAGTCCTAAGTCATTAAATTCTTTGAATTCTTTTTCTAGTTTAGGAACCGCTGTTTCTGTCATGGCCAAGATCCCGCTGCTAGAGTGTCTAACTCGACATAGCTATAGGATGTGTTTAGATAGGTTGATGTCTTCTGCGGATGGAGAAGGTGATGAACTGGAGGCTGAGAAGACAACTGACTTGGTGCAATATGATGAAACAAAACGGAGAAATCCGGCTTTATTAGCGTCTCTGTCTACGTCCGGAGAACATGTGTCGCGGGATGTACATGACAATCGTACAGAGCAAGAGAACCCGGAGTTTGTGGAGCCTGTGGAGGAGCACATGGCTGAGGAAAGCCCACTCTTCAACGTGTCACTGCTGGACTGGATAAATGTACAGGATCGGCCCAACGATGTCGAGTCGTTGGTCAGGAAATGTTTTGACTCTATGAGCAGAGTAAGTTGATGACAAACCAGTCATGGTCATTGGATGTGATCATTTAGAACGGGGTTTCTAAACTCCGGTCCTCGGGACCCACCTACCGGTCAGGATTTGAGAATATCCCACAGAATGAATACCTGTGGTAAGTCCTGATGCTTGGACACTAATTATATCACCTGCTCAATACATGACAGGTGGGTCCCGAGGACCTGAGTTGAGAAACCCTGACTTAGACTAGGTGTGTCTATGGATTTACAATCATCTCAACTAGCCTGGTCTATGTTGAGCCACGTAAACTACACTTTAATAGTTTCCTGTGAGTGACTGAGTTGGGTGCTGAAATCCATTTCAATTTGGGAATTTAGGTGACCTTTGTTCTTGGTCAAGTTGCAGATGACTACAGGAAGGAAAAGTCGTGCGACAGTCACAAGATTTCTGGTCTTGTTGCAGTGGTAGTAATTGTCAGACAAGTTCTGTCCCATAAGGAAACATTGTGATCACACCAGCCCGCCACTTTACTGTGACTTGAGCGTGCCCAAAGTCACATTGGAGTCCTAGAGAGGTGTTTTCGGGGTGGACGCAGCATTCAGAATAAAACAATAAAAATCCCCAGACTTCAGTAGACTATTAGGCCAGGTGCACATGCCTAGCACATCAATATTTTGGACAAGTGTCCCAGCCCGAACACCAGTTTACGGACCCGAAGTCACAGCATCATAGGAATCCATGATGTTGTGAGTTGGGTTTAATTAAAGGGGTGTTCTGCTTTCCCCATATTGATGGTGTGTCCTCAGGATAGGACATCAATTTCCGATATACGTGGCTCCAACTCTCGGCACCCCTGCGATCAGCTGTATGAAGAGAATGTAGCACTCCTGTGAGCACAGCATTCTTTACTGTTTACCTGCTCACCATCGGTACTGCAGCGGCGAGCAGTAATTACGGCTCCCCCATCCCATTCATTTGAATTAGGACGTAGTCTAACTACAATTGCTGTGTTCAAGTAAATGGGATGGAGGAGCTCTGATTACACCTGCTCGCCACTTCAATGTTGACGGCGATCAGGTAACCATTGAAGAGAGCACTGCATTCTCTTCATACAGTTGATCGGTGGGGTTGCTGAGAGTTAGAGGATAGGTCATCAATATAGGAAAAGCAGAAAACCCCCTTAAACCGGCAGTCGGGCTTGGTCACACATCCTAAATATGGAGGCATAAAGCGATATTCCAGTTAGATTAAATGATCCCTTATGCACAGAAAGGTTGAGCTTGTGCCGTGCCGCTCCATTCATTCTCGATGAGACTGCCGGAGATAGCTGAGTACAAGCGCTTGGCTGTCTCTGCCAGTCCCATAGAGATAAATGGAGTGGCAGTACGCATCCTCAATCTACTGCTCTATTCATTTCAGTGGATGGGACCCTGCTCTTGTGATCAATGAAGGTTCCAACAGTGACCCCCCCCCACCCCCCCCACTGATTTTACTGTTATCACCTATATGTGGATATCTTCATCTAACCGGTATATGTTTGTTATCCTGCTACCTACCAAGGCCATGTCTACCTGGCATGGAAGTACCATAGGTAAATCCACTTTGGTAAATCTGTGGCAGAAATCCATAGGTAAGGCCACATTTGCACAACCTGATTTCTAGGCCGCATCCAATCTACACTCATTCATTTCAATGGGGCTGTAAAAAGTGCGGTCCGCTTTCGTATGTCCATTCTGCCATCCCATAAAAAAGATTGAACACGTCCTATTCTTGTCCTTTTTGCAGACAATAATAGTCATTGTTACAATGGGTCTGCAAAAATAAGCGGATGCAACGTAGACGACACTGGCACATCATTATTTTTTCCGGATCCGCGTTTTGCGGCCTGCAAAATGCATACAGTTGTGTGAATAGAGCCCAAAACTCAGACAGGACCTGCAGAGATTAGCCGCATTGTAACATTGCAGCCATAATGAAGTGGACAGAACTTTTAAGTGTTATGTCTATGGCCAGCCTTCGTGTTCACATGGCCAGCAGATCTGTAGGATAGCCTAGAAGATCTTACACAACAGCGCTGCTTCGGCCTCCGTTGCTGGTAGAATGTGAAACATCCTTGTGTAATCGGATGAAGTTGCTTGAAAATAGAAAGGTTTACGTTTCTTTACAGATGATAAGTTCAGTGCTCTCATTAAGAGAAGCAAAATAGGAGTATTGCAGGTTTGATACCTTTTAATGGCTAACAAAAATAGAAGTAATGACGTAACGTAATACAAGAACATATGAAGAAACAGCAATATATACAATAAGAACAGAGACTTGGGGGAATGGATGGGCATTTGAAAGATAACAGAACAACATATCAAAGATCTTGTGAATGAGTCCTTAATTATCGTACAGATGAGGGGTGTGAAAGGTTTATGGTCTCTAAATTGATGTTATCTCAGAGACCTGGTGCCCCGACTATGTCTATGGAAGACTCTTTAGATCTTGTAGTGTGTCATAGATCCCGGGGACAAATTCAGCCCAGTATTCAAAGTGTCAAGCAGTGTTATAAATTTGTATTCCCAAATTCTTCTAGCTCTTTGGGATTTGAAGTTACCTTTTAATATGAGAACTTTCATGTGTTCCTCATTGTGTCCTGGGCTACAGAAATGCTTAGCCACAGGAAAGTGTAGCTTCTTCTCTTTAATGGTGTGGCGGTGGGACCTCATCCTTGCATTAAGTTCTGTCCTTTTTCTCCAACGTAGAGGCCTCCAACAGGACATTTAGTGCAGAGAATCAGATAAACCACATTAGATGTAGAACGTGTGTTGGGGATCCGGATCCTATCTGTTGTCATTATATGGGCACAGGTTTTGCATCTTCTGATATTACAGGGATGGGTTCCTTTTCCTGTGGTACATGGCCTTGAACTTCATCTGATCAGAATATTCCTTAGATTTGGAGGTTGTCGGTAAGCTAGTAATGGGTGATCTGGGAAGATTGTTTTTAGTCGATCATCCTTATGTAGGACATGATGTAATTTTTTGGCAGTTTTCCTCAGTACCTCTAGTTGTGGGGTGTAGGTCACAACCAGAGGTACGCGCTGGTTCTTTTTCTTTTCATTGTATTGGAGAAGTTGACTTCTGGGGATCTTGGTGGCTCTTGTGATCTGATCTTCAGTTGAAGCAGGATGATAGCCCTGGTGTAAAAATGTCCTTTTTAGATATTGTAAATGCTCATCCCTATCTGATGGGCTGGAACAGATTCGGTTATATCTGATGGCCTGACTATAAGTGATGGACTTTTTTATATGTTTGAGATGGAAGCTGTCCCATTTACGTTATATAGGCCGATCAATATGTTTTCGATACAGGGATGTTAGTATTGAGCCATCCTGAAGTTTTATGGTGGTGTCCAGACAGTTGACGGTAGTAGGCCAAGAGTTTTCTGGGGCAGGATACCAAAAAGTCATTTTCCAGTTTTTCCATAAAGAGATTAGCATATTGCGGTGCCATTTTACTGCCCATGGTGGTCCCAGTGCCCTGTAAATATATAGAAATAGAGAGAAATAGTTATGGGTGAGGATAAATTTGGTCAGTTGTAGTACAGACCCTGAGACGATCCCATTTGCCTCCAGGTATACTTGGCAAGCAGTTAATCCATCATCATGTGGGATATTCTAACACAAGGATTCCACATCCATGGTGGCCAAGCATGTGCCTTTAGGAAGGGGACCTATGGTTGACAGTTTGTTCAATAAGTCAGTGGTGTCCTGTGGATAACTGGTTGTGTTCCTCACTAATGGTTTGAGGATGCCCTCTATCCAACCTGAGATTTTTTCAGTAAGGGTCCCCACACCTGAAATGATCGGCCTTCCTGGATTCCCTGCTTTGTGTATTTTGGGAAGCAGCATGTAGAATACTCCGATCCTGGGATTCTCAGGTACCAAGTCTAAAAGTTGCATGGATCCTGCAGGAAAACCCCTGATGACCCTTTTAAACTCTCTCAAATATTTCTGAGTTGGGTCTCCCTCCATTTTGATATGGTATCGTGTGTCTGTGAGTTGTCGTGTGCTTCTTCTACATAGTCCAAAGCTTGACACTTTGAATACTGGGCTGAATTTGTCTCTGGGATCTATAACACACTAAAGGTTTAAAGAGTCTTCCATAGACATAGTCGGGGCACCAGGTCTCTGAGATAACATCAATTTAGAGACCATAAACCTTTCACACCCCTCATCTGTAAGATAATTAAGGACTCATTCTCAAGATCTTTGATATGTTGTTCTGTTATCTTTCAAATGCCCATCCATTCCCCCAAGTCTCTGTTCTTATTGTATATATTGCTGTTTTTTCATATCTTCTTGTAGTACGCCTGATGAAGGCACTGGAGATGTCCCGATAGTTCGCTACGTTACGTCATTACTTCTATTTTTGTTAGCCATTAAAAGATATCAAACCTGCAATACTCCTATTTTGTTTCTCCTAATGAGAGCACGGAACTAGTTTTCTGTTGGATAACGCGGTACCAGACTTTTTTTCGTTTTCCAGATGATAATATGTTTAAACCTCGGCCATAAATATATCAGCACTCCCATGTTGTAGCAGATACGGCCAGATCAAAAGATGACGCAAGGGCTTTGAAACTAACTCTTTACTTCTGTCGACTATAAGGAATTAGAATTTCGCATAATGTGTGACACTTTTAATACATCAGAAAGTTTTGCAGGAACACGCCTGTGAAAAACCCGGGGCAATATTTCTCTGGAGGGGTGGGCTCTTTGCGCACTATGGCTTAGTGATATAATTGATGCAGTGTGGGCCGAGACGTAATCCGTTTAATCTGCTCACAGAGACGACACCAGCTTATTTCTGACCATTGAGATATGAGCAGCGTAGGATATTTCTTCAGCTGTACCAAGCAGGACCAGGTATCCGATAGCATCGCACCCCTTGGCATTTTGGCACTGGGCACCTAAATAAATCCTGCATAAGCTGTCTAAAACCTGCCACGAGAAGGAGCATTTTTGTTTTTATTATCTGGTGTGTTCACCTTTTATCTAAATTGCTATATTTTGCCCCCTCTCCTAACGTGTCTGTTTTTTGCAACTGCTTGTATTCCCCATGTAAAGACAATTCTGGAGCATCTATTCGTATGTGATGTGACATTCCTTTATTATTCCTCCTAGAAGTTATGAATGAATTGCTAGCAGATTGCAATGAAGGACCAGGTGGGTGTGTGTCCTTTCACAGTCTGAACATATCCAATAAGTGCTGCCAGTGTCACACTGTGCAGGGATCCACCCCATCTGTTAATACCCATCTTTACCGCAAACTACTAGTTATTCATTCTTAACTTCTAGCAATTCTCTGATGTGACCTTCCTTTATTACTCCTCCTAGAAATTATGAATTATTTGCCAGCAGTTTGCAGTAAAGGTTTAACTTGGTGTTTCCAGGTGGGATTGTGTCTCTTCTCAGTCGGGAACATATCCAATTGGTGCTGCCAGTTTCACACTATGCAGGGTCAAGCAAGCCCCCCCCCCCCCCAACCCCCCCCCCCCCAAAAAAAAAAAAAAAAGCTAGTAACACGTCTGCCCATCTGGACCTTCATTACAAAATGCTATTCCTTCAATCACAACTTCTAGCAGGAATAAAAAATAAATGGTACAACATGGATTCATAGGAATGGATGCTTCAGAATTTTTATTACACGGGGGATGCAAGTGGTTACTAATGCAGGCATGCCGGGGGAGGGGACTTAGACGCACACCCTGGGGTCTTCTGATACTTCATAGATGCATGTGAGAAGATGGTACTGGAGAAAAATGGGATCTAGCAATGATTTCTGGAAGAAGAGGCCTCTATAGGTCGAAACCCCTTTGGCACTGCTTAGAGATTTATGTTACTGATAATCTTAACAATATTCTACGTAAAGGGCTGTGCAAACCATTAACGCTGCGTTTAGAGGGAACCTGTCAAGACCCGTATGCTATATTTGCTGAGGGAAACGTAGTGTAGTTATATACAAAATGGTTTCAGCAGTCTGTCACTTAGGGGTTAACGTGGTGTCGTTTTTGAGGACATTCATATAAACTGAGATAGTTTGTGGCCAGAAGGACATGGCCTCCACCTACTGATTGGCGGTTATGCTCAGTAATAGGGAGAAACCTGTTAATCAGCGGGTGGAGGGCAGGGAGAGCTGTCTGGCACTGGCCACACACTGCACAATGTAACCACTATGGGCCCCCAGAGAGGGCAGCACGGGGGACCTGAAATCTAGGAGCATGCCAGTGTGGTTTTAGCGCTCACTTGCGAGCCCTGAGTTCGAATACAGAAGGCGTCGCGGTGGGCGCAATTGTCCAGTGCCTGTATTTTTTTTAGACGCAGTTCAAAATTGTCCTCTTCAAAGCCCGTCTGTACCATATACCTAACCAGCATTATAAATACAACTCAGTCCCCAAGACTTTCCCTGTGGTCCATGTGCTACACGTGTTGGTGGCACTCACACACAAAAAAAACACTTATTTGTCACCGCAATTTCTTTTATGCCAGTTAAGACCAGGTGGCGACACATGTTTTTTTTCTAATGTGTTTTTGTTTTCTGATTACAGCTTTATTTATTCTGTTTCTTGTACATTATTATGGGGGCGGGCGGCCATCTTGCCTGAGCTGTTCTTAACATCATTTAGAAATTATTCGGAAAATAGCTTTACGGCAGCCCCATGGTCCATAGAGACAATGGTCAGGAGGGGACCTCACTGACGTCTATGGGAGAGTTTTCTTGGCATTCTCTGTGCCCTGGGCAGAGGTCATTGTACAAGGAAAGAATAGATAACATTTGACAATCGCCTATTGTGAATGGGGGATCTGGTCTTATCTCTATACTGAGGTGATATCATTGCAGGCAGGGTTAGGATGACAGATAAACAGATAACTGCAGTAAAGTGATCTGCACAGACCAAGAAGTGGCCAGTGCGAAAACTGCAGGATTTCATGGTTTTTGATTAAATGTAGATAATGAACATGGAAAATTAAAAATATTCAAAAAAATTATTTAAAAAATATCTTGAGCAAAAACAAAACGTGATTTAAACTGTAGGTCATTTCCCTTTAAATTTGGAATACGAGTCTATCACGGCCGTATTCCTGCGCAGTTCACGAAGCGGCAGCAGCATGCTCCGTCCGATGCTGTGATCGTTTTATTCTCCCCTCAACAGTCGGAAAAAAGCTGATCCTCATTTTCCATCTTTAGGACATCTGTTTTACAGATCGCTGTGTCAGACAATACTGAGGGGCATCTGTGTAAAAAGACTGGGTGTTAACGTTTTACGGAAACTGGCTACAGAATAATTGGGGGAAGCAGCTGCTGCAGGGGCAACCCCCCTGGCACACGACCCACAAGCTTGTAGTTTTATCCTTAGTGTATACTTTTGTCTATAGTTCTGCAGAAAATCATGTGGGACTTGTAAAGCACAAAATAATCTTCACTGCAAAAATACTATTTCTGGAACTGCGTTCGAAATGTTCCATCTGGAGCCGCCTGACTAATGAGCTTAACTACTGGCACCACATGAAAGTAGCGAATATCAAAAATGAATAAGGCCGCTATTGCATAATGCGGGCGCGCATGGATCAGTCTAGTGGAATCTGTGGTGTTTGTGTTGGAGACACCACGTAAGGTCACAGGAGGAGGTGACAGGCCATGAAATGGATTATTCCCCTTCACTTAGAAAAGCCGGTTCTCTCGCTCCGGTTTGATAAGCACCATCTTCATTAAGGGATTTGATTGTATTTTTCTACTGTGTACATCGAATGGCAAATCTGACCAGAACAAGTAGGGGATCCCAAATATACTCCAATGATTTGGTCATGGCGGACACAGTTCAAAGCTGGATTACCACCAACATTTCCTCCAAGTAACCCGTTAAAATCTCCCAAACGAAGCAGACAGCTTCATTTCCTCTGTTACTTCATCCCGTTTGATCTTAGTTGCCCCTGAAGTCAAGCGCTGGTTTTCCCATGATGATGTGAATTGTGGTATCAGACACTGAGGGCATGGGACTTTCTTCATAATGACTTGTGTCTTAGTGTGTTGACCTTTAATATCATGTTACGGTCTCAACTTGCGTGAGATGATGGTTTACTTTAAGGCCTCTCGCACATGACCGTATTTTTGGACCCTTTCATTTGTATGGGGCCTTAAAAAATGCGGACAGCACACAGCTGTCTGCTGTCCGCATAAGCGCAGCCGTTACGCAGGCCACAGTATATGTCCTTTTCTTGCCCATTTTGCTGACCACAAGAGCCATTTGTATAATAAGGACTGAGGAAAGAGCGACACACACACGGCCAGTATCCTTATTTTGCAGATTTGCGGTTTGCCGAAATGAGATGGTTATTGTTATGGTATCCTTTTAATGCCCTGTAGTTGTTTTGTGTGCGATAGACATGAAATCTGTGTAGTTGGCACATTCTGACAGAATTTAGCACAATTAGCAGAGCAGGTTTTTGAATCTGCAACATGTCAACTTGCAGAATGCTGAATTCTCTGCAGTTTTTGGACAAAGAATCAGCAGCATGACCCTGCCTTAAAGGGGGTGTCCGGGTTCAGAGCTGAACCCAGACATACCTCCATTTCCACCCTGGCAGCCCACCATACTTGAGGATCGGAGCAGCTCATGCTCCGATGCTGTCCTTTGCCCTGCACTAGATCGCGGAGGGCAAGTGTTCTTTTGTTTCTCATAATACACTGCCGGACAGAAGCTTCCGCCCTGCCGTGTGTTCAGTGACGTCACCGGCTCTGATGGGCGTGCTTTAGTGCTGCCCTAGCCGTTTTACTGGCGAGGGCAGCGCAAAATCCCTCCCACCAGTGCCTGTGACGTCACCGGGCTTCCTGGCAGCCCCATGGAGAGCCCGATTCGTCACCGGAAGTCCTGAAAATGCATTTGCCCTGCGCAATTTAGCGCAGGGCAAAGGAGAGCAAGAGGGCATGAACTGCTCCAATGCTGCTGTCAGGGGGGCTGCCTGGGTGAAAATGGAGGTATGTCCGGGTTCGACCCTTTAAAAGGGGTTTGTCAGCCTCATGGGCATTTTAACTAGCCCCAGGAGCATGTTGTGCTCCCAGCTGCTCCATTCCACTGCCCTTGCTTCCTTCCATGATGTTCTGAGCCTCTAAGCTTCCAGGTAGGGTTACTTATGTTGTTGTAATAGGCAATTACTGTCCTCGGCAGGTGACGTGTCTAATGCCTCACTGCTGAAGACGGTCATTGACTGCAGCAGCGCACGTAAACCTGTCAGGAAGATTACAGGCTGGGGACCAAAAGATCGTGCACATTGTCTGCATGGAAGAGGACCTGCAGTGTGTCAACTTCTGTTGCGTAAAAAGTGAACACATTTATTGCAGGTTTTCCCAACAGAAATAATATGACATCCACAATTTAGCGCTATTGTAGCAGATTTGATGTAGAAATCCGACCCCCTGGAATCTATGTTGGTCCCATGTTCATATGTGCCGGCATTGCCGAGTAAATGAAGTTTTATTATATGCAATTGAGCCTCTAGGAGCAACTGGGGCATTGCCATTACACCTAGAGGCTCAGCTCTCACTGCAACTGCCCCGCTCTCTCCACTTTGATTGACGGGACCAGGCATTGAAAACGTCTACACACCTGGTCCTGTCAATCAGAGTACAGAGGGTGCGGCATGGGAAGAGAGAGAACAGACCCTCTAAGTGTAATGGCAACGCCCCTGTTGCTCCTAGCGGCTCATTTGCATGTAATAAAATCTCATTTTTCTCAGCAATGCGGGCACATATTAACATGGGACCAATACATATGCCTTTAGCTGCCAAGTGCACATGTAACAGGTCAGTGTCATAGGTACAAAACTGCTGACAGATGCCCTTTGATTCGAGGGGGCCGGATTTCTACATCAAATCTGCAACAATAGCGCTAGATTGTGGATTTCTTCTGATTTCTGTTGGTAAAATCTGCAATAAATCTGTTCACTTTTTACGCAACAGAAGTTGACACACTGCAGGTCCTCTTCCATGCAGACGTTTTCTGCTGCACGTGTATGAGATTCATTGAAATCTCCTCCACTTGCCTTGTGCTGTATTGTGATGAGGATTTTTCCAGACCACAGTATACCTGTCTCCATGGGACATCCATGCCTGGTATAAAGGCACCTGTCTTGGCACTTATCTGGTATCAGGGTGGATAAAAATCAATGATTTTTTTAAAAAAAATCTGATTTTTTTTATTTAAATCTGTTTTTTTTAATTTAAATTGGATTTTTTATATAAAATGCTTTTTGAGGAAAATATATTACCATCCAAAGGTTATTCCATCATGAAATAAATTAGTATTTTAATTATGTAAAATAAGGCTGTATATGTTTAATTTTTTTTTGTAAATAAATTCCAATAATCCATTCACAATGTCAGGCTCTTCCAGATGTTTTTCTTAGATTATTGGGCAGTTTCTCTGCCTACAAGATATTATCACAGATACTTGGTTTACTTTTGCAGCTCTCAGCAGAGATCACAGGCCTCTTCTTCACAGAAAATCTTCATCTACTTGCATATTAGAAGTTATACCAGCAAGAATTAGTCTTAGGGCTACTTTCACATTTGCGTTCGGTGCGGGCCCGTCCAGTACTTGTACAGGTGGATCCGCACTGAAAATACAAACCAATGCATCCATTCAGAACAGATCGGTTTGTATTATATGTGGAAAAAAATGCTAAGTCCCAAACAGATCCGTTCTGAGCCCCATTGAAAGTCAAGGCAAACAGATCCGTCCCCATTGACTTACATCGTAAGTCAGGATGGATCCGTTTGGCTCAGCATCGCTAGGCGGACACCAAAACTCTGCAAGCAGCGTTTTGGTGTCCGCCTCCAAAATGGAAAGGAGGCGGTATGGAGCCAAACCAGTGCATTCTGAACGGATCCCCATCCATTCGGAATGCATTTGGGCTGAGCGGATCAGTTTGGGGCCTCTTGTGAGACCTTCAAGCGGATCCCCAAACGCAACTGTGAAAGTAGCTTTATGTAGAAAACTATGATTTAAATCAAGCCTTACTGACTAGTGATTTAAATCGTGATTTAAATCAGTTTGATTTAAATCAAATCCACCCTTTCTGGTATGGAACTCGTTTTTATGCGATCATCTTTTAGTCAGCTATAATATAACACAAAATTCCGTATACTGTTGGTGGAGACGGACAAATACTGGCGTTCCTACCGTACACCAGGGAGTTCATTTTGTATATTAGGCAATGGCTATAAGGAAATGTGGGATGTGATCATTACTAGGGATGAGCGAAATTCATGTTATGAAATTGGTTCACGCTTCGTTCGGTGGTAAAAGCAGAATTGCGTTATGGATTCCGTTACCACGCATCATAACGCAGTTCTATGACGGAATGGCCTTTAGAGGCATTCTGTTATTCATTCCGTTATAATAGAAGTCTATGGCCTGCATAACGGATCCGTCCCGTTTCCATTATGCTGGAGAGGACTCCCCTGCATAACGGAAACGGGACGGATCCGTTATGCAGGCCATAGACTTTTATTATGACGGAATGAATAACGGAATGCCTCTAAAGGCATTCTGTCATAGAATTGCGTTATGATCCGTGGTAACGGAATCCACAACGCAATTCTGCTTTTACCACCAAACGAATTTGAAAATATGAAATTCACTCATCTCCAAACATTGTGTATATTCCTTGTCGTGTGATGAGTTAATTATCTAAAACATCTGCATCTTTATTTTATTCTCTGAAACTTTTTTTTTGCTTTTAAATTTGTAGCTGGACCCACGAATAATTCAACCATTCATGGCTGAGTGTAAACAAAATGTTGCCAAATTGGATAATCAGAGTATGAAAGCCATCAAGGGGCTTGAAGATAGACTTTATGCACTGGATCAAATGATTGCTAGCTGCAGTAGGTTGGTTAATGAACAAAAAGAACTTGCTCAGGTAAGAGTGCACAGACTCGGCTTTCTTGTTTTGGGCCGAGGTCTGTTCAGGGGGTTGTGTTCATTTACCTGTTAGCGTTTACTGAATCTGTTGCAGTCAGTTCCTCATATTGAAGTACAAAAAACGTAAAATTCCTGAAGAAAATTTTTTGATCGCAATGTTGAAAAGTAATTTATTGCAGTATCTTCTGTTTCTTTTCTCCGCCACGATTGTAAGTATGAAAGCCTATAAACTGGTGGAATCACTGGTCAAACTATGAAGACCACCGTTCACATAAGAGGAATCATTTTCCGCGAGACTTGTCAATGATCTTGTATGTATTTGCCTCGACTGTTTCCGTAGCTCTAGCCATTCTGGTGGCTACCTAAGATGGGGTTTCCTATCTTAGCTATGAATGGCTGAAATGGAAATACTCTCTCAAGTGATGCGTTTAAATTCTGGGACAACCCTATTAAGCCTTCCTGTCTTTGAACTAGAGCCTGTCTTGCTCTGACGGACTTGGGATGTCCCTGCAAAACATTGACAGTTCTTCACCAGAATGGCTGACAAGTAATACTACATTTCTCCTGCAGAAGCCTTTTTAAGATAAAATAGGCGCCCAGCCACATCTTTCCCTGGAACATTCAGCTGTTTTCCCATTGTCATTGCAGTCACCCCCATATTAAACAGAATGTCTCTGGTGAGATGTTTAGGCTATTTTTTTTATTATGTTTTTGGACACCAGATGAGTAATTTTATTTCTGTTTGTAGAAACTTGCCTTTTGTCCTAGTGATTTGTGAAGCTTCTTTTTCTATCCCAAATATCTATAGTGTTGTAATTTTCGCTCTATAAGACGCACCTAGGTTTTAGAGGAGGAAAATAAGAAAAAAAATGTCTTTTTCATTAGACCCCTAATCTTCATCGGACCTCAGATCAAACCCTAAATCTTCATCAGACCTCAGATCAGACCCCCAGTCTTCATCAGACCTCAGATCAGACCCCCAGTCTACATCAGACCTCAGATCATACCCCCAATCTTCATCAGACCTCCGATCAGACCCCCAATGTTCATCAGACCTCAGATCAGACCCCCAATCTTCATCATACCTCAGATCAGACCCCCAGTCTTCATCAGACCTCAGATCAGACCCCCAGTCTTCATCAGACCTCAGATCAGACCCCCAGTCTTCATCAGACCTCAGATCAGACCCCCAGTCTTCATCAGACCTCAGATCAGACCCCCAGTCTTCATCAGACCTCAGATCAGACCCCCAGTCTTCATCAGACCTCAGATCAGACCCCCAGTCTTCATCAGACCTCAGATCAGACCCCCAATGTTCATTATACCTCAGATCAGACCCCCAGTCTTCATCAGACCTCAGATCAGACCCCCCAGTCTTCATCAGACCTCAGAACAGACCCCTAGTCTTCATCAGACCTCAGATCAGACCCCCAGTCTTCATCAGACCTCAGATCAGACCCCCAGTTTTCATCAGACCTCAGATCAGACCCCCAGTCTTCATCAGACCTCAGATCAGACCCCCAGTCTTCATCAGACCTCAGATCAGACCCCCAGTCTTCATCAGACCTCAGATCAGACCCCCAGTCTTCATCAGACCTCAGATCAGACCTCAGATCAGACCCCCAGTATTCATCAGACCTCAAGATCAGACCCCCAGTCTTCATCAGACCTCAAGATCAGACCCCCAGTCTTCATCAGACCTCAAGATCAGACCCCCAGTCTTCATCAGACCTCAAGATCAGACCCCCAGTCTTCATCAGACCTCAAGATCAGACCCCCAGTCTTCATCAGACCTCAAGATCAGACCCCCAGTCTTCATCAGACCTCAAGATCAGACCCCCAGTCTTCATCAGACCTCAGATCAGACCCCCAGTCTTCATCAGGCTTTCAGATCAGACCCACAGTCTTCATCAGACCTCAGATCAGACCCCCAGTCTTCATCAGACCTCAGATCAGACCCCCAGTTTTCATCAGACCTCAGATCAGACCCCCAGTCTTCATCAGACCTCAGATCAGACCTCAGATCAGACCCCCAGTATTCATCAGACCTCAAGATCAGACCCCCAGTCTTCATCAGACCTCAAGATCAGACCCCCAGTCTTCATCAGACCTCAGATCAGACCCCCAGTCTTCATCAGACCTCAGATCAGACCCCCAGTATTCATCAGACCTCAAGATCAGACCCCCAGTCTTCATCAGACCTCAAGATCAGACCCCAGTCTTCATCAGACCTCAAGATCAGACCCCCAGTCTTCATCAGACCTCAAGATCAGACCCCCAGTCTTCATCAGACCTCAAGATCAGACCCCCAGTCTTCATCAGACCTCAAGATCAGACCCCCAGTCTTCATCAGACCTCAAGATCAGACCCCCAGTCTTCATCAGACCTCAAGATCAGACCCCCAGTCTTCATCAGACCTCAGATCAGACCCCCAGTCTTCATCAGGCTTTCAGATCAGACCCACAGTCTTCATCAGACCTCAGATCAGACCCCCAGTCTTTATCAGGCTTTCAGATCAGACCCTCAAGCTTCATCAGGCTTTCATATCAGACCCTCAAGCTTCATCAGACCTCAGATCACACACAAAAATAAAACAACTTGCCTCTCCTGCTCTGGATGGCTCCGCCAATCAGGAGATCCAGCACGCTCATCCTGCTGCTCTGCACTGTGATCTTATTTGCACAGTGTCAGATCATAGTGAACACCTTTTGTCCTCCAGTGATAATGGTCATGGCGTATTGCTAGGATATGCTTTCACTGGTTCTTTATGACCGCTGGGCAGTGGTTCCTTATTCATTTTGTCTGCATATCGTTGTCCAGGATCAAGCGCTGTACAGAGAGCTATGTAATCACCCCATTGAAGTAAATTGCAGCGCGCACACAGCACCTTTTCAGGAGCGCCATTATGTGTAGAGAAAAAAATCCAAGGTGACCGCTGTGCTTTATTATGACTGTGTTCTTTACTAGACTACAATCCAAGGGTCCATAGGAGACGTACCCCCTCCATTAAGTAAATTATAACTTATCCTAGCCACTAGCTGTCACCCTTTATCCAAAAAACATAGTCAGGGCAGGCACACAAAATCATCAGGGATTATCATATGCTTGGTGTGAGTTCACTGAAAATCTGCCATTTCTCTAGTTGTCTCTGTCCTTTTCATGGTTGTCTTTCTGTTGCGTTCTCCGTGTTTCTGTTTTCTCCGTGGGTTTCTTTCACTGCCCCTCACTTTCTCCTTTGTAGTTTACTGTCCACTTTTTTACCACAGCCTATATCCTGCAAGTCAGCAGGCTTTGTCGACCTATGCAGGTTGCACGCAGTCCTAGGTGCCCTGTTCTATTATCAGATCCCTTCTACTCATCTTGGAGTCATTCTAGTACTAGAATTATAGTAGTGAATAACTGAAGGATACTTTACATATTAAGGCCTCATTCACACAAACATATTTTGTTTTTTTGGCGGATAGGATGTGGACCCATTAATTTCAATGGGTCCGCAAAAAGTGCAGACAGCTCAGAGTGTGCTGTCTGTATCCGTATGTCCATTCCCTAGTCCCGCAAAATATATGGAGCATGTCCTATTCTTGTCCGTTTTGCGGACAAGAATAGCCATGGTTACAATGGATCTGCAAACAAAAAACGGATGCAACATGGATGTCACATGGACATCTTCCATATATTTTGCGGATCACAAAGTACATACAGTTGTGTGCATGTAGCCTAAAGGTGTTTTCCCGAGACTTTTATACTGATAAAATAGGTTGTCAGTATCTGATCGGTGGGAGTCCTACACCCGGGACCCCTGCTGATCAGCTGTGTGAGAAAGCATCGGTGCTCGCAGTAGCGTTTTGGCCTTTTCTCATATTACCAAGCACTGTGCCTTACATCGTACAGTGGCTGTGCTTGGTATCACAGCTCAGCTCCATTCACTTCAGTGGTCCTGAGCTGCACCTAGGACTAATGAACCTGAAGTGACCAATGAACCTTTGTCACATTTCTAAGTCTGAGCAGTGAGAAAGCCGCAGCGCTACCGCGAGCGCCGGTGCCTTCTCAAACAGCCGATAGGTCCCGGGTCTCGGACCCCTCGCCCATCAAATACTGATGACCTATTCAGGGGATAGCTCATCAGTATAAAAGTCTCAGAAAACCCTTTAATAGCCTTGTTAATATATGGTTCTTTATTGTAAAGTGTAAAAAACTCCAGAATCTATAGCTTTGTTGCCATTAAATCATACATGAAAGGTGTTACCTACCACTGTCCTTTGACGCTACATGACTGTTGCACAAATAGTATTACATATTGTGAATGAAGTGTGGATTTTATCAGAAAGGTCAACCAAGGACTTGACTTGCTATAAATACCATTAAAAGAAATAGCAGCTTGTGTAACTTGAAATGTAACTTTCCTGAGATTGGTCCCATTCCCATGTCATATCAGGAGATTAAGTCATCCTACTCCACATCCTTGGAATAAAGCACATGAGCAGTGCCAAACCATTGCCCTCTCTGTGTACTGCTGGGACATTGATTTGTGTGGTGGATGACGTCCTTCTCTTCTCTTCTTGAACTTCCAGTAAACATATTCGTCAGATGCAAGTTTCATAGCTTTGAGTCACCGCTGAATAATGGAGTTACACGTGTAGGTGAATACCGACGTAGTATGTTGTTGCTGCCAGGTTTCCATATTGTTTGTTTCACTGCCTTTCTTCTCATTTGCCACTTTCCGCTTATCCTGCCATTGTTCTTCAAGGGAGACCATCGTGTTTTACGCGCAGCATGTTATAGAACAAGAGGAGCTGAGCAGCACTGTGAAAAACAGACCAAAAATGGGAGCGGGCTGCAAAGGGGTCCAACTCAAAAATTCCACCCCCCCCCAAAAAAAAAAAAAAATTAAAATAAAATAAAAAGCAGCACTCCATTAAAAGATGCATTATTTATTCACCATATGTCCACAATGCAATGTTTAAGCTGCTTCATGCAGCTATTTTCAAGCCTTTTTATGGCAAAAGATTCAGGGGGAGATTTATCAAATTGGTGTCAAGTAGAACTAGCTTAGTTGCCATAGCAACCAATCAGATTCCACCTATTATTTTTCACAGCTCCTTTGGAAAATGAAAGGTGGTTGCTCCTATCTTCTGAGTGCTAATCTGACACACATCAAATATGGAGAGGAGTGGGGCTGCAGGGTTCAGTGCTTCCTGTATACCTACTGCCAGTGCTAATTGTTGCATCTCCTCTTTTTCCCTGTGCTTACTCTTGAACAGAGAAGGTAGAAATAAGCATAACTGCCAGTGAAGAGCATCGGCAGGACAGATCAGAAATCTCATAGGGCAAATGTAGGGGGAGAAGAGGCAGGTTGAGAATCCTGCCTCTGTATGTTACACATAATAGTCTTCAGTAGTCAGTATATATACGCAGTACACTCACTCCGATAAAATAAAAGTATATTACACAAAAAAAAAAAAAAAATGGGTTCATTTATCAAACTGGTGTAAAGTAGAACTGACTTAGTTGCCCAAACTGATTCCACCTTTCATTCTTGACAGCTCTTTTGGAAATCGAAAGGTGGAATCTGGTTGCTATGGGCCAGTTCTACTTTTCACCAGTTTGATAAATGACCCCCAAAAGCGTATTACAAAAATGCTTAAAGGGGTTGTCCAAGTTATATTTATTGATGACCTATCCTCAGGATAGGTCATCAATATCAGATCGGCGTGGGTCCGACACCCGGCACCCCCGCCGATCAGCTGTTTGAAGAGAAGGCGAGCGCCGTGCCAGCGCTGCTTCCTCGTCATTGTTTACATGCTGGCCGTTGCATCTGCAGCGGTGAGCAGGTGTAATTACACCCAAGCCGTTCCATTCATTTCAATGGGACGGCTCTGTAGTAGAGTTGTTTCGGTACCAAAATTTTGATTCGGTATCGATACCATAAAAAAGTATTGCGATACTCGATACCATTCTTGTGGGGACAAGACGACTAAAAGAAAATGGCGAATCATGCATTTTTTCTTTTTTTTTCTTTTACGGCGTTCACCGCATAAAAGTGGATTTTTTAATAGTTTGGACTTTTGAGACGTGGCGATATGTAATATTTTATTTATGTATTGTTTATATATTTTATATGTAAAATTGGGAAAGGGGGGGATTTATAATTAATATTTTGGTGTACTTTAACTTTTTTTTTTTTTTTTTTACAGTTTATTTATTAACTATTTCCACCCTAGGGGCTAGAACCTGGGATATTCTCATCCTATTCACCCTAATAGAGCTCTATCAGGGTGAATAGGATCTCACCCTCTCCCTGCTGCCCTGTGCACACAGCAGCAGGGAGCAGACCAAGGCAGCCAGGACTTCAGAAGCGTCCTGGTTACCATGGTAACCGATCGGAGCCCCAGCATTACAGTGCTGGGGCTCCGATCACTGCCACTGCCACCAATGAGGAGGAGGTGAGGGGACCCTGTGGCCACTGCCACCAATGATTTTATTACTGGGGGAAGGGGGGCACACTGCCCACTGCCCACCAATGTTTTAATACTGGGGGGCACACTGCCCACCAATGTTTTAATACTAGGGAGGGGAGGGGGCACACTGCCCACTGCCCACCAATGTTTTAATACTAGGGAGGGGGCGGAGCACTGGCCAGCAATGCCGAGTAGTTTCTTATATAAATGCAGGCAGAAGACACAGGCTGCCGGCACCTGCCTGTGAACGAGCGCTGCGATCAGAGGCTATTAACCCCTCAGGTGCCGCACCTGACGGGTTAATTGCCTCTGATTGCAGTGCTGGGTCACAGGCAGGTGCTGGCAGGCTGTGTCTTCTGCCTGCATTTATATAAGAAACTACTCGGCATTGCTGGCCAGTGCTCCCGCCCCCAGCTCCGCCCTCCTCCCGCCCCCGCTCCGCCCCCTCTCCCTCTATTGGTTGAAGTGGCAGCACAGGGGGAGGGAGAGACTGCCTCCTTCTCCCTGTGCTGCCGAGGAGAACATGGCCGCGCTGAGAGCGGCGCAGCCATGCTCTCCTATACTGGGCTGTGCAGTAGTGCAGCCCAGTATCGATAAAATACTTTTCCTGGTATCGAGTGCGATACCAGAGAAAAGTATCGATCGGGTATCGAAAGTTCGATACCCGAAACAACCCTACTCTGTAGTATACACTTGTATAGAAACGAGCCGTCCCATTGAAATGAATGGAACGGCTTGGGTGTAATTACACCTGCTCACCGCTGCAGATGCAACGGCCAGCATGTAAACAATGACGAGGAGGCAGCGCTGGCACGGCGCTCGCCTTCTCTTCAAACAGCTGATCGGCGGGGGTGCCCCCCGCCGATCTGATATTGATGACCTATCCTGAGGATAGGTCATCAATAAAAATAACTTGGATAACCCCTTTAAAATCACTGTACCTTACACAGTATTACAAATAAAATGACAGATACTTCAAGTGAATAAATTACACCTCACGCTTGTGAACTTCGAAGAGCCCTCCTTTTGGTTCCCCTACTCATCTGTTAAGCGGGTAACAGTGGACGGCTACTTTGGAAAGAATTTTGTACTTGCTGAACAATCCCTTATAGAAAAATGGTCCCAGCAAATGGATACACACCGATACACATTTTTGGCATTTCTCTGTAAAGCTACTTTCACACTAGCGTTGTTGGATTCCGGCAGGCAGTTCCGTCCCCGGAACTGCCTGCCAGATCCCGAAATCCGTATGCAAACGGATTACATCCAGATACGGATCCAGCTGACAAATGCATTGAAACACCGGATTCGTCTCTCCGGTGTCATCTGGAAAAACGGATCCGGTATTTATTTTTTTCGCATTTTTAAAGGCCTGTGCATGCGCAGATCGGAAAACCGGATCCGGTTTTCCGAAACACTTGGTACCGGATCCGACATTAAAACATTTCAATTGAAATGAATGCCAGATCCGGCATTCCGGCAAGTGTTCCGCATGCTGTGGTATTTTCTCCGGCCAAATACCGTAAAGGGACTGAACTGAAGACATCCTGATGCATACTGAACGGATTGCTTTCCATTCAGAATGCATTAGAATAAAACCAAAGTTTTTTTTTTCCGGTATTGAGCCCCTGTGATGGAACTCAATACCGGAAAACTAGTGTGAAAGTACCCTAAGCCTGTAGGTATTAAGACATTTGCATATGCTTTATGTCGTAATAATAGACCACAATGTTCTCAGTCAACAACGGTAGCAAAAAATAGTGCAATTTCTGAGAAATCCCTGGCTTTCTGATGAAGTAAGAGGCTAATACTGTGCGGCATTTAAATGATTACAGGCAAACTTAGCACAAAGTTTAGACATGATTCATTGTCCGGTCAAGCCGTTGGCTGCATAAACCATTCTGAGAATTTGTCTTTGCTGTTTTATAGGAATGGATATACTACTTAATATAGTAATGGTCCATGGGTTCTAATTGTGATCATGCGATTTACGTGCATGTCTAAGTAGGTAGTAATGGAGTCTATACATTAGTCACCCCAGCCCAGAACTGTCTACCCATGTTTATCGTTATTTCCCTTTCCATCATCCATCCATTATACTATGAACTAAAATGTTTTTCTTATGTTTGTTTTCTTGTAGCTTTCTAAAGATGATGTAACTATGAGCCTATGTTTAGCTTGTGAAAGTAGTTTTTTTGTAGCAGGCTTTCAAGTGGGGAAAACAAATCTCATTCTGGTTGGTAAGCCAAGCTTCCAACAAGTATAACAATTAGTAATACCTTTACTAAAATGGTAATATCAGGCTTTTTATCACCAACATCTAAACAACCAGGCTACTTAGAACATAAAATGTATTTATTGGAATATTTTCTGGACGAAAAAACCTATACAATATATTGTTATTTTGAAGTCCGGGTTGGAGTCTGTACATTTCTTCCAATTCTGAATCCATCCTAGACTGGCTCCTGCTTCGTAATGCTGTTGGGGTATCATTATGCCACATTCAGACAACCATAATGTGGTCACATTTTAGTGTCTGTATGATATTCGGAGTGTCTAAACCTTAAAAGGGTATTCCAGGATTTGATCCTTAAATTAGTCCTGGTAGCATGGTAGCTAATGAAAGAATCATATGTAACACTTAGGACTCTTTCACACTTGCGTATTTCTTTTCCGGCTTAGAGTTCCGTCGTCGGGTCTCTATGCTGGAAAAATCCTGATCAAGATTATCCCAATGCATTCTGAATGGAGAGAAATCCATTCAGGATGTCTTCAGTTCAGGACCGGAACGTTTTTTGGCCGGAGAAAATACCGCAGCATGCTGCGCTTTTTGCTCCGGCTAAAAATCCTGAACACCTGCCGCAAGGCCGGATCCGGAATTAATGCCCATTGAAAGGCATTAATCCGGATCCGGCCTTAAGCTAAACGTCGTTTCGGCGCATCGCCGGATCCGACATTTAGCTTTTTCTGAATGGTTATCATGGCAGCCAGGACGCTAAAGTCCTGGTTGCCATGGTAGTGTGTAGTGGGGAGCGGGGGAGCAGTATACTTACCGCCCGCGCGGCTCCCGTGGCGCTCCAGAGTGACGTCAGGGCGCCTCGCATGATCCATGCACATGGGGCGCCCTGACGTCATTCTGGAGCGCCCCGGGAGCCGCACGGACTGTAAGTATACTGCTCCCCCGCTCCCCACTACTACTATGGCAACCAGGACTTTAATAGCGTCCTGGCTGCCATAGTAACACTGAAAGCGTTTTGAAGACTGATCAGTCTTCAAATGCTTTCAGTTCACTTGCGTTGTTACGGATCCGGCGGGCACTTCCGGCGACAACAGTGCACGCCGGATCCTAACAACGCAAGTGTGAAAGAGGCCTTACAGATGGGACCATGTGCTCAGTTGCACACAATCCAGCAGTGACGTTCCGCTTGTCACCACTGAGGCCACTTTTGGCCGCAGTGGTGCACTTAACCATGTCTGTATCCACTGCCAAATGTCAAGCTGAGGACCAGAAGATTGGAACTTGTTGAGCGAACTTGTGTTTTCAAGTTTGGCGTACAAGGTTTGGGTTCGGGTGGGTTATCTAAGAATTCCGTTATGGATTCCGCTACCATGGACCATAAGTTATGGTCCGTGGTAGTGAAATCCATAACAGAATTCTTAGATAACCCACCCGAACCCAAACCTTGTACTCCAAACTTGAAAACACAAGTTTGCTCATCTCTAATGATGGAGCCAGGTCACTAGAGCAGAGCGGTGGGGAGCGGGTGAGAACGATTCTCTCGTTACGTGCCACACTCTCAGAAATACCAGTGCCACAAGCATCAGTAGAGAGACAGAAGAAGCTTAGGGAGTTAAGTAAGCTGGTGCAGGAAGGAACAGTAGGATGGGTCGCTCCTTAACCACATCAGCCCCCTAGCTTAAACACCCTTAAAGACCAGGCCACTTTTTTCAATTCTGCACTATGCTACTTTCACCGTTTATTGCTCCGTCATACAACTTACCACCCAAATGAATTTTACCTCCTTTTCTTCTCACTAATAGAGCTTTCATTTGGTGCTATTTCTTTCTTGCTGACATTTTTACTTTTTTTGATATTTTACTTTTTTTGATGAAATTTTTGCAAAAAAATGATATTTTTCACTTTATGTTGGAAAATTTATCAAATAAAACTACATTTCTCTAAAAAATTTTCTCTAAATTTATTGTTCTACATGTCTTTGATAAAAAAAATGCAATAAGTGTATATTTATTGGTTTGGGTAAAAGTTATAGCGTTTACAAACTATGGTGCAAAAAAGTGAATTTCCGCACTTTTACTTTCTGAGCACCTGTCCTGTTTCCTGACATACTACAATGCCCAGACAGTAGAAATACCCCATAAATGACCCCATTTCCGAAAGTAGACACCCTAAGGTATTCACTGAGGGGCATAGTGAGTTCATGGAAGTTTTTATTTTTGTCACAAGTTAGCGGAAATGGATTTTTTTTTTTTTTTACAAAGTCTCATATTCTACTAACTTGTGCCAAAAATACAATTTTACATGAACTCACCATACCCCTCACAGAATACCTTGGGGTGTCTTCTTTCCGAAATGGGGTCACTTGTGGGTATTTATACTGCCCCTGGCATTTTAGGGGCCCCTAAAGCGTGAGAATCCAAATGCGTAAAAATGCCCTGTAAAATCCTAAAGGTACTCATTGGATTTAGGGCCCATTTGCGCATCTTGGATGCAAAAGTGGCACACATGGGGTATCGCCGTACTCAGGAGAAGTAGGGCAATGTGTTTTGGGGTGTCTTTTACATATACCCCTACTGGGTGTGAAAAATATCTCTGTAAATGACATCTTTGTATAAAAATTTTTAAAAAGTTGTCATTTACAGAGATATTTCTCACACCCTGCATGGGTATATGTAAAAATACACCCCAAAACACATTGCCCTACTTCTCCTGAGTACAGCGATACCCCATGTGTGCCACTTTTTTGCATCCAAGATGTGCAAATCGGCCCTAAATCCAATGAGTACCTTTTAGGACGGTATTTTTACGCATTTTTCTTCTCACGCTTCAGGGCCCTAAAATGCCAGGGCAGTATAAATGCTCCACATGTGACCCCATTTTAGAAAGAAGACACCCCAAGGTATTCTGTGAGGGGCATGGCGAGTTCATAGAAGATTTTTTTTTGCACAAGTTAGCGGAATTTGATTTTTTTGTTTTTTTCCACAAAGTCTCCCTTTCCGCTAACTTGTGACAAAAGTTCAATCTTTCATGGACTCAATATGCCCCTCAGCGAATACCTTGGGGTGTCTTCTTTCCGAAATGGGGTCACATGTGAGGTTTTTGTACTGCCCTGGCATTTGAGGGTCTCCGCAATCATTACACGTATGGCCAGCATTAGGAGTTTCTGCGATTCTCCTTATATGGAGCATACAGGTAATGAGATTTTTTCCGTTCAGCCTCTGGGCTGAAAGAAAACGAACGGCACAGATTTCCTCATTCGCATCGATCGATGTGGATGAAAAAATCTCTGCCAAAAATATGCAAGAAAAAGAGGGGCCTGGCGATTGCCAGGACATAGGGGCTCCGCCCAAACATCCATACCCACTCAGCTCCTATGTCCTGGCAAACGTGATTTCTCCATTCACATCGATCAATCGATCGGTGTGGAGGAAGACATCTTTGCCAGATTTTTTGATACAAAGTGTTTGCCAAAGCATATGAACTCCAACACCTCTCCTCAGCTCACATGCCAGGGCAAACGTACCTGTCCTGCAGAGGAGAAATCTCGTCTTGCAGCGCCGCATACACTGACTTCACGTGTCTTCTGATAGCAGCAATGCTTCTCTCAGAATTCACATCAGTGCTGCGGCGTTGGCCGGTTGGTCCGTTGGTCTGTTGGTATACCTGGAAAATAAAGGGTGGTTATGGGGGAAAAAAAGAAGAAAAACAGGCAGCAGGCACATGACTTGAACGTTGCAAACTTTATAAAACCAGAACATTTTAAAACTTTTATAAAACATGAACATAAAAACCTGAACTAACTCAAGATTTTTTTTTTCTTGCTACCTGTTTAATTTTTTTTTTTGTTTTCCATGTCACACTTTATTTTCCTAGCAGAAACCTCTCCTTTCCCATGGGACAATGTGTAAAGTGTAAATCACACAGAGATGGTGCGAAGTACATTATATGCGTTATCCCAAGTGAAAGGAGACGTTTCTACCGTTTCACACTTCTGCTGTAGCACACCAGCACCGTCCCTATGTGTTAGGGTCTCTCAAAACCTAGTGTCCTGAGAGACCCTAGAGCCTGAGTAGAAAAAAAACTACCTGTGTAGTGCTGTCCCTAGGTCCCTAAGTGTACCTGAGTGTGGTACTTCCGGAAACACTCTCCAAGGCATAGGGCAGGGTGGTCAGGACAGTCAGGACAGAAATAGCGGGTGTCACGCCTTATTCCACTCCTGCTACAGACACGACATCTTTTCGGGGTGGCGGTTGGGTTGAGGTACCAGGCACAACGCTGGGGAAGTGCCGCTCGTGTAGACGGCTAACTACACTGGTGGTTGAGGCCACGGAACCTCCTGGATACAGGAGGTTCTCGATGATCTCTTCCTGGAATTTGAGGAAGGATCCCATTCTCCCAGCCTTACTGTAGAGAACGTAACTGTTATATAGAGCCAATTGAATCAGATAAACAGACACCTTTTTATACCAGCGTCTGGTCTTTCGGGAAACCAAATAAGGGGCCAACATCTGGTCGTTGAAGTCCACCCTCCCATGTGGAGGTTATAGTCGTGGACCGAGAGGGGCTTTTCAACGACACTGGTTGCCCGCTCAATTTGGACTGTCGTGTCTGCGTGAATGGAGGAGAGCATGTAAACGTCACGCTTGTCTCTCCATTTCACCGCGAGCAGTTCTTCGTTACACAATGCAGCCCTCTGCCCCCTTGTAAGTCTGGTGGTAATGAGCCGTTGGGAAGCCCCGGCGACTAGGTCGCACGGTGCCGCAGCAGCCAATCTGTTCTAGGAACAAATGCCTGAAGAGGGCCACACTTGTGTAAAAGTTGTCCACATAAAGATGGTACCCCTTGCCGAATAAGGGTGACACCAAGTCCCAGACTATCTTCCCACTGCTCCCCAGGTAGTCAGGGCAACCGACCGGCTCCAGGATCTGATCTTTTCCCTCATAGATCCGAAATTTGTGCGTATAGCCTGTGGCCCTTTCACAGAGCTTATACAATTTGACCCCATACCGGGCGCGCTTGCTTGGGATGTACTGCTTGAAGCCAAGGCGCCCGGTAAAATGTACAAGGGACTCGTCTACGCAGATGTTTTGTGCAGGGGTATACAAATCTGCAAATTTCTGGTTGAAATGGTCTATGAGGGGCCGAATTTTATGGAGCCGGTCAAAAGCTGGGTGGCCTCTGGGACGGGAGGTGGTGTTGTCACTAAAGTGCAGGAAACGCAGGATGGTCTCAAAACGTGTCCTGACATGGCAGCAGAGTACATGGGCATGTGATGAATTGGGTCCGTGGACCAATATGACCGCAATTCATGTTTTTTGGTTATGCCCATGCTGAGGAGAAGGCCCAGAAAAGTTCTAAATTCGGAAACTTGACTGGTTTCCACCGGAAAGGCTGGGCATAAGAGCTTCCCGGGTTGTCGGCGATAAATTGAGTGGCATATCTGTTTGTTTCTGCCACGACTAGGTCATAGAGCTCCGCAGTGAAAAACAGCTCAAAAACCCCAGCGCCGATCCTATCTGAGCTGTTTCCACCCGAACTCCTGACTGGGCGGTGAAAGGGGGAACTAATGGTGCGGTTGAAGTTGGGGGCTGCCAATCAGGATTTGCCAGCACCTCAGGGACTCTAGGGGCTCTACGGGCCTGTCTGCGCGGTGGCTGCGACGGGAAAACTACTGCACGTGCCACCGTACCAGCTTCTACTGCCCTTCTGGTGCTCGCCACTTCACCATGTTGTACGGCAGTGCTGGTAGAAGGTCCAGGACGGGCTGCGCTGCTGGTGTATGCCTCACCACGCAATCCGGCAGCGCCAGCCCCACTCTGCTGCCCTTGAAGCGGATCCTGCGCAACCTGCGGTCTAGCAACACGGGCCGGGTACGCCTGGTCTCTATCAGGGACCTCAACCTCCTCGTCCGAACTTTGGGTCAGACTGCCACTGCTCTCTACAGGTTCGTATTCTGACCCGCTAGATTCGTCAGATGAGGGTTCCCATTCCTCATCCGACTGGGTCAGAATCCTGTAGGCCTCTTCAGAGGAATACCCCTTGTTTGACATTTGGGCGTCTAAATTTAGGGGTATTCCTGAGACTACCCAAGAAAAAAAGCAAGCCTGTCTTACAATTGAGAGGGTAGCGAGTACAGAAGCCGCTGCGATTGATAAAAAAGATCAAAACTGATTTTTTTATTGCCGCAGCGCTTGTGAAGGATTGTGCAGTGATTACAAAAAAATTTTTTTGTCACTGCGGCGGGGCGGGCGTGGGTGAACGCAGGTGTGGGCGACCCATCAGGTCTGATCGGGCAAACACTGCGCTTTGGGTGGAGGGCGAACTAAGTGACACTAGTACTATTATATATCTGACCGTGATCAGTTCTGATCACTTACAGATACTATAAAGTACAAATGCTGATTAGCGCCACGCTAATCAGCGAACCAGTGACTGCGGTGCGGTGGGCTGGGCGCTAACGCTAACTACCTACCAAAGGGGCCTAAAGTAATCTAAACCTAAAAGTCAATCCTAGTGAAAAAAAAGTGATCAGTTTACACTGATCACTTTTTTCCCTTTCACTAGATGATTGACAGGTGATGAAAGGGGTGATCAAGGGGTTAATTTGGGTGATGGGGGGCTGATCAGGGGCTAGTGTGTGGTGCTTGGGTGTACTCACTGTAGATGTGTGCTCTCTCCTGGGTCCAACCGACGAAAAGGACCCAGGAGAGGGCACAGAAGCCATTTAATCCATCATATTTACAAATATGATGGGTTAAATGGCTTCTCATTCGTTTTTTTAAAAGTCATCAGCCCGCCAGCGCTGCCGATTGGCTGGCAGGCTGATGACCAACTCTCCCTGCGCCTTTTGCCGTGCGCGATCTGCGCATGCCCGGGCGCATCTATGCGAAATCTCGCGAGATCACGCGTAGATGCGTCCGATCAGAAGAGCCCGGCCGCCCGCAGAACGCGATCCTGCGTACGGCGGTCCGGGAGCGGTTAATAGGGAGGGTATTACCGATTAAAGTAGCACACTGAATGATGTATTAAAAATAATTGAAAGAACAATATGTAAAAAACACATGTAAGCAAAGGACACATCATCCACAAGTTGGGTCAGAATCTCAAATTGCAAGGAATAGACACAAAATACTAAGTTACATACATAAAAAATAACCAAATCTTGCACACAGCTGTTCAGTCCAAGCCTGTTGCTTATTTGCATATCTTGAGCATAGGTCATCAATATGAAAAAGCAGACAACCCCTTTAAATCCGACTGCTTTACGGCAATCTAAACATTTCTTGTCTCAAGCCAATGTGGTGCTACATGTATATCATCCCACCTAAGCTGCAAGCTTCCAACGACTTCATCAATTGCCTTTAACAGGCTGATCTGTGAGCAGTGAATTAAAGAACAAAGCTGTATATGCAAATACCTGAGCAGCTTTTCTGATTTATAAAAAATGCACCATCAAAGTGACCTTTTTCTAATTATTGGCATGTTTTCTTGCCCCACGTACAGTCCTTAAAGAAGCACTTCATCAAAAAATGTCATTCTCTGACCTGTTAGAAAAGTGCATGATGTAAACTGTAGTGAAGGTAATCCTCTTATCAGAGACTGTATTTGTGAGTTATCCCCTCCCATCTGGTCCTCAGCTGTGCCATGTGACCAGCATTCTGACTTTCCAAACAATACAGCATCTTATATATGGACAGGAAGGCAGTTTCTCTATGTATTCCTTAGGGAGTCTCAATGTCAGTCTGTTAGGAATGTTTAGAGAAGTAACTGACCTCCTGCCCTGTTTAAGTCAGAAACCAGAATGCTGGTCACATGACACAGCAGAGGATCAGAAGAGAGGTTATAACTCACAATACAGTCACTGGTAAGAAGATTACCTTTACTACAGATTACATCATGCACCTTCCTACGAGGTCAAAGAATAAAATCTTTTGTAGGAATGCTACTTTAAGTGCTGCATGTTTGCAGGCTTTTGTCTGATGTACTACCACGGACCGCACACTTCCCCATTCATTTTAATGTGTGTATTCAGACATCAATGTTTTAGAGTGGTCCATTGGTCTGTTTTTGTTTTTTTAGCACGGATGCATGCTCTATTTTGTCCATCACTCCCATTCTAGTCTATGGGTCAGTGAAAACCACGGATACAACATGGATGCCATCCGTGTTTCACGGATCATTTGGAAGAGGTGCTTTGAAAATTCAACTTTTTCAGTCAGTGAAACACGGATGGCACACGGTAAACAAAAACAGACACACGGGCCAACACGGATTCTTCACGGATGCATCACTAACCACATTCTCACAGATTTGAGAATGGACACGTGAATGAGGCTTAATTCAGCATTTCAGTAGAACATACATTTCCTGGCATTCACCTCCGGAGTCCTTTACTGATGTACATATTTAACAAACTTGCTTTATGTTGTGTGCTCTGAAAACACACCTGAACTGTCAGAATAAAAGGCCATCTGTGTATACATGGGTAATGGCACTATATCTGACCCTCACATGAGTTGTATATGGCATATTCTAGCAGCTTTCCCCTTTGCATGCTGCATCTGTTATTCTCAGTTCCTGAGTTGGTGGGTGGAAACTGGCTATATATAGTATATATGGAGATGGCAAATCCTGCTCCCTAACTGCCTCTTACTCAGAATCAGCACGTAGGATATAATAGACCTGTACTGAGCAGCTGTAACGCTGGGGCCCCTTTCACACGAACGAAGTTTTCCGTCCGGGTGCAATGCTTGAAGAGAACGCATAGAACCTGCACTGAATCCGGACCCATTCATTTCAAGGGGTCTGTGCACATGAAAATTGTTTTTCACGCATCAGTTCTGCGTTGCGTGAGAATCACAGCATGTTCTATATTCCTTCAGTTTTTATTTCACTCGCGTCAAAAATGCATCAAAACTGATAGCACCCGCGCAGTATAAACTGAAACACGGAACGCAATTGCAGATGAAACTGACTGAACTTGCTTACGAAATGGTGCGAGTTTCACTGAAACGCATCCCTATCGTTCGTGTGAAAGGGACCTTAGTATTCGCTTCTGAATCCTACCCGGGTCTCTTTGTCTCACTCTGCTCCTCCCCAGTCCCCTCTTCATAGACTTCTGTAAGATGATTTTGTCCGATCCTTCAATGGTCTTACAAGATAGGGTTATCACATGAGAGAGGATGTTGGGAAAGGGGAGCGCGGTAGCTGAAAATTGGAAAAGAAGGAATATTACAACCTTTCTTATATTCTCTTGTACTATGGATTTATGCAAGGTTGTGTGAAAGTACAGTGGCCATTGAATGCTGAAAGACTTCACTGAAGGTGAGCTGCAGAGAAGCCTGTGAAATTCCATCTCTCTCCTCCATCCACTTCATCCACTTCTCCTGATGAACATCTTGTTTATGTAACACTGGTCATAATGGAGGCATGCTAAGCCTAGTCATTGAGCAGATCCAATTACTTGAAATTTGCAAGAGAAGTAAACTGCATGTCCTGTAACAAAGTTACTCAGTGAAGATTATGAATGAATTCCCAGAAGTTGGCATTGAAGGTTCATCTGGGTGCTAGTATTTGCGGCGTGTCCGTGTACAATCTGACACATCCAGTCAGTACTGACTGTGACAGACTGCAGGGCACACCCCCTTCTGGCAGCATCCAGATGGACTTTTTTTTGCTGTTCATGGCAATTCATTTATAAACTTCAAGCAGGAATATTAGAGGAAAAGAACAACATAGAAGCAACTAAGGGTGGGTTCACATCACGTTTTTTTTTCCATCCATTTAACGTATACAAAAAACATATATGTTAAATAGATGCCTCAGACTGTACCTACGTTATTTTACCATTGTAAAAAAAAAAAAAAAATAATGTGGTATGCTGCGTTTTTATATCTTTATTTTTTTCTAATATAAACATCAAACGGAGACATAAACCATGATGTGAACCTAGCCTCAGATATACATACAAAATTGTTGGTACCCTTCTGTTAAAGAAAGCTCGCAATAGTCACTGAAATACTGTATTTTCTAGTTTAGAAGACTCCCTTTTTCCCGAAAAAGTGAAGGAAAAATGTTGGTGTGTCTTATAGTCTGAATACTAATGACCGCTCTACTTACCCTCCCTGGTCTTCTATCAGTGCCTGCTCGGCACTGTGTCCAGACTACGTACAGCACCAGGACACAGTGCAGAGTGGGCCGAAAAAGTACCAGGGAGCAGTGAGTGAGTGGCAGCGCCGTTCAGAGCAAGCAAGGTAAGTTGATATTTTTTTTTTTTATCTGAAGCTGATGGAGCTTGGAGGTCTGACTTGAGGCTGATGGCGTTTGGAGTTCTGATTTTAGGCTGATGGAGCTTGGAGGTCTGATTTGAGGCTGATGGAGCTTGGAGGTCTGATTTGAGGCTGATGGAGCTTGGAGGTCTGATTTGAGGCTGATGGAGCTTGGAGGTCTGATTTGAGGCTGATGGAGCTTGGAGGTCTGATTTGAGGCTGATGGAGCTTGGAGGTCTGATTTGAGGCTGATGGCGCTTGGAGGTCTGATTTGAGGCTGATGGCGCTTGGAGGTCTGATTTGAGGCTGATGGAGCTTGGAGGTCTGATTTATAGGCTAATGGAGCTTGGAGGTCTGATTTGAGGCTGATGGAGCTTGGAGGTCTGATTTGAGGCTGATGGCGCTTGGAGGTCTGATTTTAAGCTGATGGAGCTTGGAGGTCTGATATGAGGTTGATGGAGCTTGGGGGTCTGAAGGTCTGATCTGAGACTGATGGAGCTTGTGGGTCTGATTAGGGTTTGATCTGAGGTGTGAAGGAGCTTGTGGATCCGATTTTGGGGTCTGATCTGAGGTCTGATGAAGAATGGGGGACTGATTTTCCTACTCCAAATCTTGCGTCTTATAGTCCGAAAAATACGGTAACTTGAAACTGACTTGGTAATTAATAATTTACTGAAAACCAACTAATGAAAATCAGACATTGCTTTTCAATTGTAGTTCAACAGAATAAATAATTTATAAAACAAACTAATGAAACTGGCCTGGACAAAAATGATGGTACCCGTAACTTAATATTTTGTTGCACAACCTTTTGAGGCAATCACTGCAATCAAGTGATTTCTGTAACTCTCAATGAGGCTTCTGCACTTGTCCACAGGTATTTGGCCCACTCCTCGTCAGCAAACTGCTCCAGCTGTCTCAGGATTGAAGGGGTGCCTTGTCTGATCTGTTTCTGCTTCTTCCACAGATGTTCAATAGAATTTAGATCAGGGTTCATAGAAGGCCACTTCAGAATAGCTCAGTGCTTTGCTCTTAGCCCCTCTTGGATGTTTTTAGCTGTTTGTTTCGGGTGATTATCCCATTGAAGGACCCATGACCTGCAAATGAAACCAATCTTTCTGACACTGGGCAGAACAATTTGCTCCATAATGCTTTGATAGACTTAAAAAGTCGTTGTACCCTGCACAGATTCAAGACACTGTGCCAGATCCAGCAGAGCAGCCCTAAAACATAACCAAGCCTCCTCCATGTTTCATAGTAAGTACAATGGGGGACATTTGTTAGGACCTGTGTTATAGACTGACATGTCTCATCTGTTCAAAAGACATTTTCCCAGAAGCTTTGTGACTTGTCAATATGCATTTTGGCAAATTCCAGCCTCACTTTTATATGATTTGCTTTCAACATTTGTTTCCTCCTCAGTTGTCTTCCATTAAGTCCACTTTGGCTAAGACAGCAGTGGATGAGGCTATCTGACACTGATCTACTTTAACCTTGGAGTTCACCTCTAATCTCTTTGGAAGTTTTTGTGGGCTCTTTGGTTACCATTCGTATTATCTGTCTCTTCAATTTATCAGCAATTTTTCTCTTGCGTCCGCATCCAAGAAGGTTGGCTACAGTCCCTTAGACCTTAAACCTCTGGACAATCTGTGCCACTGTAGTAACAGGAACATCGAGCTCTTTGTAGATGGTCTTTTAGCTTTTACCTTTAACATGTTTGTCTATAATTTTCTTTCTATTCTACTGAGAACTTTCTCCTTAGCTTTTGTTGGTTCATGTTCAGTGTGGTACCCACCATTATACCAAACAGCACAGAGACTACCTTTTGCTCACCTCTTAAATCAGTTACTCCTGTGCCCATCGGATATCATTAATAATCATTAAGAACAGCATGGATATTTATACATATAGACTGCAGTCGTTGTCCTGGTACAAGAAGTCTGCCCTTAGGCCCCTTTCACACTTGCGTTTGGAAGATCCGGCATAGAGTTTCACCGTCGGGGCTCTATGCCGGAAAGAAAACGCTTCAGTTACAGTTAATACAACCGCATGTATCCGTTTTAACGGATCCGCTTGTATTAACTTTAACAATTTTTTAACATTGCCAAGACGGATCCGCCATGAACTCCATTGGGAGTCAATGGAGGACGGATCGTTTTTCTATTGTGGCAGATTGTGCCAGAGAAAACAGATCCGTCCCCATTGACTTGCGCCACATCCCAGGACGGAAAGAATACCACAGCATGCTGCGGTATTTTCTGCATCCAAAAAACGTTCAGTGACTGAACTGAAGACATCCTGAATAGATTTCTCGCCAGTCAGAATGCATGGGGATAATCCTGATCAGTATTCATCCGGCATAGTGCCCCGACGACGGAACTTTATGCCGGATCCTAAAAACGCTAGTGTGAAAGGGCCCTTAAGTGGATGCATTTTCTATTACAGTCACCATCCTGGGACAGGCTAGATGCTCCGGAATTGCTATTACATGGTCAATGCAAGTAGTTACATGCCAGGAGAAGTGATAGGTCCACTTTAAAGAATAACTAAACTTTTTGTAATTTTATTTAAAAATGGCCCAAATGCCCTAAAAATTTTTTAGACTATACTTTATTAATGAATTTAACTTTTTTAATAAAGAAAACCTAATGTCCATTTTTCTACAGGGCTTTCAATTCACTCTTCTGGCACATTGCTGATTTCTCGGACTCTGCATTGTAGCAAAGGAGCCGCAGTGATCAGTTTATGGGCAGGAGCACTCATCACTACTCTTGCCTGTGCGCTATTGAGTTTGGCTAAAGGCTGGCATAGTCTATGGGTAAATGTAATAATGTGCTATACCAGGTTGAGCGGAGCGTAAGAGGAAACGCTTTCTGACGGGAAACAATTTAAGGTTGATTTGACATGGGTAGATTATTGTCCGTAAATGAGCACAGATCGGCGCTATAGCAAGTAGTACATTTAGTTGTAGCAATGGTCATACTATATGGGGCGATTGATCGTTAGTACGGTGCAGGGACACTGTCCTTTTTATGCTCCATAAAACATGATATCAGGGAATTTGTGCCGTCAATCGTTGGCCCATGTAAAAATGCCTTAAAGGGAATCTTGTCAGCTGAAATGAGGAATGTTATCTGCAGTCCTACTAGATTAGGACAGATGGGGAGTTTGGATTAGTCCTTTTTTATTTTCATGCTGTTCTCCCCTTTCCCCTGCTGTGCCCTGGCAAAGCTCCACAGAAATATACTGTCCAGACTGCTGAGCCGCACAAAGTGTAAATCCGCGGAGCTTTGCCCAAGCACAATGGGTAAACCGGGAGCAGTATGAAGATAAAAAGTACCGTTTTGGACTCTCGCTAGAGTACTAACTGATATGAACACACGTTTTAAGCTACATTCACACAGGTGTCTCGGTGGACGCCTCTGGAAACCACAATGGGTGCTCACTTGTGCTTTGTTCCTTTCAGGTCTCTGGCATATAAATTGAAATAACTTTGCAGAATCCACTGTGTAAACTAGCTCTTAGAAAGAAGTTAATAACACTTTATGATCGGTGTAGTTCTGGCCTCTAGAACTCCCACAGATCCAAAGAATAAAAGCATCGCCGCACTGGTTTTGCCCTGAATCTCCTAAATTTACCTTGCACAGCAGAACTTCGGGTCACCAGCTTTGCAAAGAACTGCAACGCAGCCCCATCCACTTGACATGAACACTACGTTACCTTTATTCTCAGCAGCAGTAGAGGTCCCAGTCAGATGGAAATAACACTTTAAGCCCTTGTTACTTGAAGTTTGCCAAATTTTATGATGATGCCCAAATAGAGGGTTTTGATTGCAACAAATAAAATGAAAAACCTAATTAATAAAATAAGTTTTTGGTTTGCAGTTCTTTGTAATGTGTTTGGTTAGTGCACACAGGTCATGTAGCAGTATTAACCTTTACAAAAGAATGTCATTATTTTATAGATGCAAATAACATTTTAGTGTATGGCAAGAGCTGAGAAGAAGCAGTAGCTGTTTTGGCATGACTCCACTGTAAAATACAGCTATATGATCTTTTGGCTTTGCTCGGGTTGATATATCTTAGGTGGAAAGTATTTTAATTATTTTCCATTAAAGGATGAAGTTACATGATTATTCTTACACTGAGTGTTGGGAAAATCTAAACATTTAAGCTTGTCACAAACTTTTAGGATTATATTTTGTGTGTGGCTCGTCAGCAAATATGTCTGTATACCAGAAAAAATGTACACATACATGTATTGTCGGTTTCTGTATAGCAGCTAAAAGGGTGTATTTTGTCAATGAAAAAGTATTTGCACTTCATCGAATTTCTTCTTTTTTAAAAAAAAATAAAAACTACATATTGTCCTGCAAAAAATGAGTCAACCCCCACAAATCTGATATTGATGACCTATCCTGAGGATCATTCATTAGTATCCTGAAACCACAATACCCCTTTTAAACCATAACATTCTAGTTTTGTCTAATCCATCCACAAAACATTATTCCAATAGCCGTTTGGCTTTCCAGGGTGATCTTTATCAAACTGCAAATGTTCTTCTATGTTGGTCGACCACTCATAGGGAGGGTAACAATGGTATTGAATTTCCTCCATTTGTACACAATCTGACTGGGGATTGGTGGAGTCCAAACTCTTCAGAGAAGGTTTTGTTAGTTTTCCTGCCTGATGAGCATCAACAACTCTTCTTTTGAAGTCCTCAGACATCTCCTTCGTTTGTGCCATCATCCATTTCCACAAACATGTGTTGTGAATATCAGGCTTTTATAGATCCCTGTTCTTTTAATAAAACAGATTATCCATACACACCTGATTGTCATCCCATTGATTGAAAATACCTGTCTTTGATTTCAACTTCAAATTATCTGGTAATCCTAAAGGTTCACATACCTTTGCCACTCTCAAACTTGATATTGGATCATTTTTTTGAATAATTATATGACCAAGTCTAATATTTGTATCGGACAGTGGGTGTGGACCCACTGTGCCAACTAACCAATTTGACTTGGGCTAAACCTAAGGTTGTTATCCTTGTGATTCCCTGGTATTCACCCTTTATCCCTGTACAGGGATCTGGACTTAGCTGCAGGGAACCAGTCAGCCTGCTATCTCCTGGAGTAGTCCTGGTGTAGTTGTCAGCTCATCCATGGAGGGCAGAGACACTGGTGCAAAGCACCAAGGTATCTGATAAAAGGCGTAGTCTGAATATAGTCCAAGGTCAGGGCAGGCTGAGTATGTGTGTATTCCATATAGCAGATCCAAAGTTAGGGCAGGTAGCAAGGAGCAAAACGAGACATACGCCAAGGTCAGGACAGGAGACGCGAAAGCAGAACGAATAATCAAGCTGGGTACAGTACATGATTGGTCAGACATGAGGGTACACCTTCACTGGTTACTAGTTGCTGGTTATCTTTACTTTTAGCACCTTTGTGAAAATCTGATGTCATTTAAGTCAAATTTATGCAGAAATATAGAAAATTGTAAAAGGTTCACAAATTTTCAAGCACCACTGTAAATATGAAACCTTGTAGCCTGGAGGATTATAAGTCTGTGGTCACACGTTCAGAATTTGACGAGGATGTAGACAAAGATTTCACGCCTAAATCCTCTTAAAATCCATTAACATTCTGAATCCAATGCAAGTGAACGGTGCTTTATGTCCCATTCACATGCTCCAACGAAAAAGCAACGCAACATTTTGCCTGTGCTGCGAAAATTATCCAATAGCACAACGAACATGTACTTTATTTCTGCAGATTACGAATGGAAAAGTTGTGGATTAATCTCATTCAAATGGGTTTAGTAATCAAGAGAATTGGACGGCACTTCCACAGCAGATATCCGAGTGTCCGATTTCTGCCACGAGTCCTCTTGTAATTATATGTTGGATTTGTCATAAGCAGATCCTCTACATGTGAACTTACCCTTAGAATGCCTGTCTGTAGTGTGTTGTGGTTTCGTGTATAGGGTAACCATTGTTGATTCCCATTTACTTTTTATTCCGAGACATGGGAGTTATTGGCATCGAGTGCCACTTTGCAATCACAGTAAAACGGATTCGAAAATATGTCATGAACCTGGAACTGTTTCCATCTGTTTAGTCTTGCCAGATGTGCTAAAATAACGGATTCTGCTGTGAAATCCCGTTGCTAGGTTTCAGTTACAGATAGCGCTGTGCTGACCCTAATATTTATCGGGTTCCTGCCGACCAATAATGTAACTAAACCCATAGTTTTCTGTGTGAATTATGTAGCTCAAGTTTTTTCTTTTTATTTGAGTACATGCAAATATTCCTCTTACTTGCCAGACTTTGTTTTTATCTGGTTTTCTGTCTTCCTAAGTTCTGGTTGCATTGGCTAAAAAATGTATCAAATGTTACAGGGAGTCTGTCAGGAAGAAAATCCGTGTGACCACACACAGTGGTAAAAAATAAAAGTAAAAACTGCCAATTTGCCATTTTTTGTCACTTCAACCTCACACTTCAAAATGGTATCACTGACTTGTACAGATCTCCCCACAAAAAATGAGCCCTTACACGGCTCCACTCGCATACAAAAATGTTATAGAAATCAGAATATGGTAATATTCTGTTTCTAATATTTTTTCAGTACTAAAATGCAAGAAAAAACTATAAAAGTGTAGTATTGTTGTAATTGTACTGATCTGGAGAATTAAGGTAGCATTTTAGGTCAATTTTACCATATACCCAATTTTTTTTCAATTCCTCCCCATTAAAAAAAAAAAAAATCCTGCCTCCCACTACATTGTATGTAACTGTAAATCGTGCCATTAGTAAGTAAAACTTGTCCTGCAAAAAATAAGCCATCATAAGGCTATGTGAACTAAATAATAAAAAAGTTATGACACTGGGAAGGCGCAGAGTGAAAAACAAAAATGGAAAATCTACACTTCTCTAGAGGTTAATGAGAAAATCAATTGGGAATATGTATTATAATGAGCTGTTGGGTCTGAGCCCACTTGGTGCACCCTAGTTTCGCTCCTTTCTGTTGACAGCAATTTTCTCTTGTGAATGATTGACAGAGCCAGGCTTCTAAATTGTCCTTACGTCTGACCCTGGAATCTGAAAAACCGTGAACGCCTGCTCCACATATTACAGTACAGCACATTGCCTTGACCCAGCCCAAAAGAACTTAACTGCTCAAGCTCTACCAGGCATTGGGCCTAGTGTCACACTAATTTTCCTGCTGACAGATTCAATTTAAAGGGAGTCTGTTACTTATTTTTTTGCTTTCCTAAGAGCAGCATGGATAGACTAGAGGATAGCGGAGTGGATCCCTTATGGGAGTAGTGCCGTGCCGCTGCGCTGGACGCCGGAAAAGGATCACTCGAAGAAGAGTACATTACAGTATAAATAAAAAGCATACTGCACCGAAGGACTCCAATCAAATACTTTTTTATTAAAAATACACAGAACTACGCGTTTCAGTGTCGGTCCATCACCTTGATCGGCCTCTGTTGTCAGACCTCCACTGATCAGATTCTGATGACTAATTTAGAGGATAGAAAAAAAAAAAAGTTGAAAAATCCACAGCACTCTTCAGTTTAGGTGAAAAAAACGGTTACTTTATCAGTGACAGCAGCATACAGATAGCAACGTTTCGACCATCTCTGGTCTTTTCAAGCTATATCATAGCTTGATAAAGACCAGAGATGGTCGGTTTTTTCACCTAAACTTAAAGGGTTTCTGTCACCAACTTTTGACATTATAAGCTGTCTGACATTAGCTATGTGCTAATGTCAGACCAGCTTGATAATGTCTTTTTTATAAAAATCCGCTGTATATTTAGTCTGAAAAACTTACTTTTATATTATGTAAATTAGCCTCTAGGAGCAGGGCGTTGCCTGCTCTAGCGGCTCGTCTGCAACCTGCTGGCACGCCTTCACACTTTGATTGACAGTGCAGGGCAGCGATCCTCCTGCACTGTCTCGTTCTGAAATCCGCGCCGCCGCTTGTATTCGGCGCAGGCGCGGTGAGCAGAGGACAGCAGGCACCAGCGTCCTCTGCTCACCGCGCCTGCGCCGAATACAGAGCGGCGGCGCGGGCGCGCGATTTCAGAACGAGACAGTGCAGGAGGATCGCTGCCCTGCACTGTCAATCAAAGTGTGAAGGGGCGTGCCAGCAGGTTGCCGGACGGAGCCGCTAGGAGCAGGGCAACGCCCCCCCTGCACCTAGAGGCTAATTTACATAATATAAAAGTAAGTTTTTCAGACTAAATATACAGCGGATTTTTATAAAAAAGACATTATCAAGCTGGTCTGACATTAGCACATAGCTAATGTCAGACAGCTTATAATGTCAAAAGTTGGTGACAGAAACCCTTTAAGAGTGCTGTGGGTTTTTCTACTTTTGTTACTTGACGGGACCCCCAGCCAGGATCCCCATCCACGGGCACCATCTCACCATATTATTTTTTATTGACCTTCGTCCCCAAATTGGGACCTGGAGTGCTCCTTAACCCTTACCCTTCTATTTATTTAGAGGATAGGTCATCAGTATTAAAATGTCTGCAAAACCTCTTTAAAACGGTAATCCAATATTAGTGCATAGTGTTATTTGTATAATGAACAGTTCTAGATCTTTCCAATGTACTTTCTGTTCCTTTCAGGGATTTTTAGCCAATCAGAAGCGGGCTGAAAACTTGAAGGACCCCTCTGTGTTACCTGATCTGTGTTTGAGCCATGCAAATCAACTAATGATCATGTTAACAAACCACAGAAAGCTGTTGGATATCAAACAGAAATGTACCACTGCCAAACAGGAGCTTGCCAATAATTTACAAGTTCGATTAAAGTAAGATTGTGTCTTCTGCAAATACTTGGATGTTTTAGCTTTTTATGTTTTATTTAAATGTTATCATCAGCATTTGAATTTAGTTATTGATATATTTAAAGGGTAACTAAACTTTTAGAGAACTTGTCAAAGGTTTGATTGGCTTGCGTCTGGTTGCAGAAACCCCATCCAGTAACTAGGGGCAAGATTGTTCCTCTGAGCTCTGTACCCCTTCAGCTTTTATCAGCCGAGTGTGCGGTGTACAACTCAACGGAAGGTATATTGGGTCCGTATACTACACACTCGACCCCTGACTAGGTGACAGGGAAAGCAGTTAAAGCATACCCATATGCCGCTCAACACCATTGCAAATTCCCTCTGGGCAGGCTCAGGTTCTCTCCATCGTGCACTTCCAAACTCCTATTGCTACATAACTGAGCATCAGTAATGCACTACCTGTGCTATATGTAATCCCTTCAAAAAGTGCAATTCAGTGATGTTGGTTTTTTATGTTTTTGTTTTTTTTGTTTTTATTACTTAGGTGGTGCTGCTTCGTAATGCTTCATGCTGATCAAGATGGGGAAAAGCTCCAGGCTTTATTCAGACTTTTAACAGAGTTACTTGAAAGGATCAAAATAGTGGAGGCACTTAGCACAGTTCCTCAAATGTATTGCTTAGCAGTAGTTGAAGTTGTAAGAAGAAAGATGTTCACAAAACACTACAGAGAGGTAAGTCTGATTCATTTACTCACGTGTTTGTACTGTGAATGTGAAGTGGGGACACACAATTCAGGGAGAACATACAGACTCCAATCTCATGTTGTCTTTGGTCAGATTTAAAGCCAGGATGACAACCTCTGTCCATTAGCCTTAATAAGACATAGGGACATCAAAGAGTCGGAGTCCTTTGCTGAAGACACCCGTCTATGTGTTCTATTGGACCAGGCGCATTCATGCATTTCAGGGGAATGGCTGCTGTGTTTAGGTGTGTGTGGACCCGGCACATTTATCTTCATTTATGCCAGTGGTTTGGTGTAAGCGAAGACAGAAATCTATGGCAGCTCTGAGATGCCGCAGGTTTCAGTTCAGGTGTACGACCTGCCGGTATGGTGCACGTAATTTGTGAAGAGGCCTGTGCCTCCTGCGGCAGTTTACAGTGGGCAAATGCCTTAGTAAAAGCATGCGCCGATCCTAATAAATCTCCCACAGTTTCCATTTGCCTTAGACAATCACTCCAAGAGCTGCATTACAGGGGTTTGCCCCCAGTGTCTGATAGGTGCGGGTCCCACCTCTGGGACTCGCACCTACAAAAAGAACGGAGCAAGGAAATGAATAGAGGGCACACTGTGCATGTACAGCCGCCCTCTATTTATTTAAATGGAGCCGCCAAAAATAGCTAAGTGCTGGCTCGCTAGGATATGCCCCCATTGTCTGATAGGTGCGGGTCCCACCTCTGGGACCCGCACCTATAACAAGAACGGAGCGAGGAAATGAATGGAGGGCACACTGTGCATGTACAGCCGCCCTCCATTTATTTCAATGGGAGCAGGGGCTGTACGTGCGCTCCCATTCACTTGTGTGCGACCAGCGGGGAGCAGTGCTTGGTGGTGGTCCTCCAGCCCGAGCTTTCCCCGCTCCTTTCTCCTTGTAGGTGTATTTCCCAGAGGTGGGACACGCACCTATCAGACAATAGGGGCATATCCTAGCGATATGCCCCCATTGTATGTGATGGGAATACCCCTTTAATCCTGAAGGCTCTGTTTGTGATACATATTTGATGTATTTACATTGATGTATACTATGAACACATATTCTTAAAGGGGCTGTCCGGTTTCCTCAGTATAGGTCATCAATATCAGATCGGCAGGGGTCCAACTCTCAAGCAGCTGTTTGAAGACAACGCCGCTCTGCTGTGAGCACTGCATTCTCTTCCTTGTTTACCTGCTCGCTGTCGTCATTGCAGTGGCGGGTAGTTATAATTACAGCTCCTCTGTCCTGTTCACTTGAATGAGAAGGAGCAGTTGTAGTTTGAGTGAATGGGATGGAGGAGCTTGCGGCTGAAATGTCGGCAGCGAGTAGGTAAACAGTGGAGAGAATGCAGCACTCGCAGGAGCACCGCACTCTCTTCATACATTCGGGAGTCAGACCCCAGCCATCTAATATCGATGACCTAGCTTGAGGATAGGTCATCATTATAGGAAACCGGACAACCCCTTTTAATGTATGCAGTCACTAGAATTAATTGGCGGTATCACTCTTTTGTATCACTGCAGTCAGTTTGAATAAAGAGATCAAGTTATTCATGGATAATAAAACTTGAGCATTGACTACGAGCATTGCTTTAAAGGGGTATTCCGGTAGGTATTCTCCTATCCACAAGTCGGATAACCTATCCAGCGGTAGGACACCCACCGATCACAAGAACAGGGGCCGGTACTCCTCTGCAGGCGCTCTACTCGGCTATCTTCGGCACTCCTATAGAAATGAAAGGAGTGACTGTGTACATGTGTGACTAGCCGCTTCGGTCATTTTGAGGGATGCTGCAGGGGGTCCAGGACCCCCGTTCTCATAATCAGTGGGGGTCCCAGTGGTAGGCCTCCCTCCAATCTGATAGCTATGCTCTATCCTGTGGATAGGGGATAACTTTTACCTACCCGAATACGCCTTTAATGTTTATCTGACAATTTATCAGTATAATATATCTTTATGCGCAAAGATCTTTCTGCACACCGTAGTAGTGGCCCATGTTCTGAACAAATAAAACATTTTTACGTTGGGGTTCTTAACTTTTAACTTCAGTTTTCTTTTCATTACAGTGGGCAAATGCCTTAGTAAAAGATGGAAAATCTCTTTATGAAAACGAGAAGGCAAAAAGGGAAACTTTTGGGAAAATATTTAGTAAGTCTTGTGATTTGTTGATTTGTAGACCTGAGCTCATATCTGTGCCATTGATTCATTTAGAACAAAAGAAAAATGGCGGCATTATTTTACAGTGCTTTACAGAGTTTCTTCTGTCTAGGACAATCTCCTAGTGGAAAGCTGGAAGCACAAAATTGACAACATAAATATGAAGTATTGGGCACTTGGTCACAGACCAGTTGTCCAGACATCACGTCTTTTCTCCATCGAAACCTACATTTATAATTCAAAAATTACATTTTTGTAGTATGATAAAATGAACTAGTATGGTGTCAAGTGTATGTATCTGTGTGTGTGTATTTTATATATATATATATATATATATATATATACAGCTTTAAAAAAAAGCATACCTCACAGATCCTCCTCCCGGTTTCTGGCACGTCCCCTGCTGTTTTCTACTTCCTAGTCCCTCTCAATACACAGGAATTGTGACTGCACCAATCATCACTGATTGAGTGCGCAGGGCGATATCTTGTTTTGCAAGGTGGTAGACAGAGGAAGAAGGGGCCGATGGAGAACCCGGAAGCAGCAGAATGGGAAAAGTGGGGAATAGTTTTTTTTATTTTTTTTTTACACTATTTTTTTTTTTTTACACTATTCTAATCCGTCCGGGCATTCACTTTAACTTGGTCACTGAGGGGAGTAAGCCCTTTGCTTGTGAAGGGGTAAAACTGCATTATAGCCATTTCTTCTGTTTTACGTGGTGTTTTACTGTGGTGCTTTGTCGACTAATTCCATTTTTATTTAAACAGGGAAATCCTATTTACGAAATCGTCTCTTTAGAGGACTTGACTCTTGGCCTTCATCTTTCTGTGTATGTATAATGCAATTACGTCTTCATTTCTTCTTTTGCTTGGCAATAGTCATATTTTTGAGGCAAAATATTTTATTTTTTCTCTCAGTCCTTATATTTACCGGCAGTATTTGTAGCACAAAATACTGAGTTTACATTAGGCATTTTCTCTGTTTTTCCTCATTTTTTACTGAAACTGTAGAGAAACATTTGCATTGACGTCATCGTTGATTGCTTTAGGATTCTTCTGCAGGCCAAATGCCATTAATTGGTTTCAGTTAGTCTTTGTTCCATCAGGTCTTCATTGATGATTAGATATGAAACAACTCCCACCCCAACATGAACTCCAATTGAAGTTGTTTGCAAAAAGATTTTGTGAGCTTTAATAAAGCCTGGAGTTCTTAGTGCTGGATGAAGATTATTTCTTTCCCATTCCATTGCTTTTTGTGGTTTGGATAGCTTGATCTACTTTGATAATCTACCCAGTAAAAAGCAGAAACCTGATGGATCCCATTACAGTCAATAAGAAATGTCACGCTCCAGTGGTTTTACACTCAAGGAGAGTAGTTTGGACTTGCTGGTAATGTAGTATACAGGGTTGTCATGAATGGTTCTACTTGTAAAATGACAATTACGTTATTGTAAGAAATTGTGGGGCAGATTCATCATAGCCTGGTGGCATACGCCGGTCTATGATAACCAGGCACACTGCCGGATGCTGCACCTGATTTAGGACAAGGTGTATAGCTCTTCATAAATTAGCACAGCAGACAACCCTTTGGTTCTGTTCTACTTTGATGTATTTTGCATTAAGTTGTTTCGTATTTTATTTTACACCGGTCCTAACCATTCCAAACGCAACAAGGGACTCACACTCACAGGACTCCTACCTTAAAATTTGAACGCCAACATAGCGTGATGAGTACGGCCGACGAGCCCTAGCGACAGTTGAGGCGTATTGTGCTATATATGTATTCTATACCTGTTTTTGTGGTGTCAACTCAATTGACATTTCTATGTATTATTTCACACTTGCTGTCTTTATTAATAAAAAGAGAATTCAAACATAAATTAGCACAGCAGCCATGTGCCTATACTGATATCTCCGCCAACCACTGTTCTTTTATGCCAGTGGTTCTGGCAGCTTGAAGCTCCTAACAGGTCCCCCTTAATGCTGTATTTGATTTCGTATTCCAAGCTGTTCCTCATACATTAGACCGATGTAAATTGCAGCACAATGCACAGTATTTTATATCTGGTGTTCCTCCCTATCTCTGGATTATACTAATGTATATTTTAAAAGTGAATCTCAGAAATGTGGCATTACAATTTGTAGCATTTTTTATTATTTCATCCTTTTCTTGTCACTTTTGGAATTCAGACACGAAAGCCACGAAGGTTCGATAGTGAGCTTCCTGATATCTCTTTAAACGACCTGCAGTTCTTACAGTCGCTCTGTCCTCCAGAAGTCCAACTTTTCCTCAGGTATTGACTCTAATATGGTTTTATTCCCAAAAGGGGACTTTTTTTTTGTAAATGTTTGTAACTTTTAGATGTTTGCGACTTCTTAAGTGCCACCGAGACTAAATGTAGCCAAAAGTTCATACGTAGCCATTTTCTGAAAGGTGGCGTAGTGAGGGCAAGAGGGGTCATCGCCAGTGGGCCTAGCACATTTATCTTCTTTTACGCCAGTTTGTGTGCATGAATGAAGACTGAAACCTATGCTATGAACTGCCATAGATTTCAGTCTGGGTGCACCGACTGACAGAGGATGCGCCTAATTCATGATGGGGCCTGTGCCTTGCTATAAATTATACTCATCCTCCAGCAGCACAACGGATATCAAGACAAGTGTACCACAAGCCTCCTCCGTGTTCAAAAGTTCTGGCTTTAGGCTAGAAATACACTTGCAGATTTTGAGTTAGGGCTTTGAGCCAAAGCCAGAAGTGGATCCAGGTGGAAGAAGTACAACTCATTCCTTTATTTCAGATTCCTCTTGAATGCACTCAAGACTTTGGCTCAAAGCTGTTATTCTCTGTGGGAAAATAATATGAAAAGAGGTATCTCCTGGAGAAAAAGAGCCATCTATCTAGTGCCAACTATTGGACAGCAAGCCCTATGAGCCAGGTTTCAACTTTTTAACAAGCCTTGGAACATGACAAGGGAAAATAGCCAAGCCAAGTATCCATCTGCAGACAGCTGTTTTGGGTGCACTTTCCATTAGGTGGCAAACTGTGAGATACTTCTGCATGTATTCCACATGAAATGACAATTCTGGAGCACGTATGAGACTCTGTTTGGTCATTCCTCTGTTATTGCTACTACAAGTTAATTAAAGGGGTTCTTTACCTGGGTGCAGATCAGCCCCATTCAATTACACGAAGCTGAGCTGCGCCCAGGTCACATGGAATAGTCGTGACGTCACTGGTAGAGATGAGCGATTGGTTTTTAAAGTGGAAAACCACTTTAAAACTTGAAACCAGACTTAGCTTTGGTTTCAAGGTACCAGTCGGAACCGAAGCCGAGTTAGGTTTCCAGTTTTAAAGTGGTTTCCCTCTTTAAAAATCAATTATTGACACAACAACAGGAGATATAATACTGCCAGGTAGATGGATATGCCAAAGCTGTACACTGGGCATGCCCCTATGAACGGTAATAAATTCATGGCGGTCACCTTAGTTATTTTGGGTTCAGATAGTTCCTATACTGCATATAATATATACGTGTACATGGTGTAATCAGAGCTATTAAGAAAAGTCCTCCAGTAAACCAAGCTATGGGAGCCATCGGTTCGTGTTACTAATGTCCCATGAGGTGTGATGGCGTAAAGGGGTTGTCTCACTTCAGTAAGTTGCATTTATCATGTAGAGAAAGTTAATATAAGCCACTTACTAATGTATTGTGATTGTCCATATTGCTTCCTTTGCTGGCTGGATTCATTTTTCTATCACATTACACACTGCTTGTTTCCATGGTTACAGACCACCCTGCAATCCATCAGCGGTGGTCGTGCTTGCACACTCTAGGAAAAAGCATCAACCTCTCTGATGGCCGGCACCATGGTAGCGCACATAGGCTAGTGCTTTTTCCTATCTTGTGCAAGCACAACCACCACTGATGGATTGCAGGGTGGTCTGTAACCATGGAAATGAGCAGTGTATAATGTGAGGAGTGTGGAGGAGAATGAGGGAGCGAAAAATACTGTATACCCCAAAATGGTTCCTAAAAAACCTTTTAATGTGACTTATAAGAGGCTAAAACAAATGTTTACTGATTTCATGTAATTGCAGGGCTTGTCTCTGGCTAGCTGTATGTGAGAGGATACACACTGCTCTGGGGTAGTGGGGCAAGTTATCTGCATTCTGATTAGTCTTGTCTGTCTCTGGTTAGCTGTATATGAGAGGATACACACTTCTCTGGGGTAGTGGGGGAAGTTATCTGCATTCTGATTAGTTTTGTCTGTCTCTGGTTAGCTGTATGTGAGAGGATACACACTGATCTGGGGTAGTGGAGGAAGTTATCTGCATTCTGATTGGTCTTGTCTGTCTCTGGTTATCTGTATGTGAGAGGATACACACTTCTCTGGGGTAGTGCAGGAAGTTATATGCATTCTGATTGGTCTTGTCTGTCTGGTTAGCTGTATGTGAGAGGATACACACTGATCTGGGGTAGTGGAGGAAGTTATCTGCATTCTGATTGGTTTTGTCTGTCTCTGGTTAGCTGTATGTGAGAGGATACACATTGATCTGGGGTAGTGGGGGAAGTTATCTGCATTCTGAGTGGTCTTGCCTGTCTCTGTTTAGCTGTATGTGATAGGATACACATTGATCTGGGGTAGTGGAGAAAGTTATCTGCATTCTGATTGGTTTTGTCTGTCTCTGGTTAGCTGTATGTGAGAGGGTACACACTGCTCTGGGGTAGTGCAGGAAGTTATCTGCATTCTGATTGGTCTTGTCTGTCTGGTTAGCTGTATGTGAGAGGATACACATTGATCTGGGGTAGTGGAGGAAGTTATCTGCATTCTAAGTGGTCTTGTCTGTCTCTGGTTAGCTGTATGTGAGAGGATACACACTGCTCTGGGGTAGTGCGGGAGGTTATCTGCATTCTGAGTGGTCTTGTCTGTCTGGTTAGCTGTATGTGAGAGGATACACACTGATCTGGGGTAGTGGAGGAAGTTATCTGCATTCTGATTGGTTTTGTCTGTCTCTGGTTAGCTGTATGTGAGAGGATACACATTGATCTGGGGTAGTGGGGGAAGTTATCTGCATTCTGAGTGGTCTTGTCTGTCTCTGTTTAGCTGTATGTGAGAGGATACACACTGATCTGGGGTAGTGGAGAAAGTTATCTGCATTCTGATTGGTTTTGTCTGTCTCTGGTTAGCTGTATGTGAGAGGATACACATTGATCTGGGGTAGTGGGGGAAGTTATCTGCATTCTGAGTGGTCTTGTCTGTCTCTGTTTAGCTGTATGTGAGAGGATACACATTGATCTGGGGTAGTGGAGAAAGTTATCTGCATTCTGATTGGTTTTGTCTGTCTCTGGTTAGCTGTATGTGAGAGGATACACACTGCTCTGGGGTAGTGCAGGAAGTTATCTGCATTCTGATTGGTCTTGTCTGTCTGGTTAGCTGTATGTGAGAGGATACACACTGCTCTGGGGTAGTGGAGGAAGTTATCTGCATTCTGATTTGTCTTGTCTGTCTGGTTATCTGTATGTGAGAGGATACACACTGCTCTGGGGTAGTGGAGGAAGTTATCTACATTCTGATTTGTCTTGTCTGTCTGGTTAGCTGTATGTGAGAGGATACACATTGATCTGGGGTAGTGGAGGAAGTTATCTGCATTCTAAGTGGTCTTGTCTGTCTCTGGTTAGCTGTATGTGAGAGGATACACACTGCTCTGGGGTAGTGCAGGAAGTTATCTGCATTCTGATTGGTCTTGTCTGTCTGGTTAGCTGTATGTGAGAGGATACACACTGCTCTGGGGTAGTGGAGGAAGTTATCTGCATTCTGATTTGTCTTGTCTGTCTGGTTATCTGTATGTGAGAGGATACACACTGCTCTGGGGTAGTGGAGGAAGTTATCTACATTCTGATTTGTCTTGTCTGTCTGGTTAGCTGTATGTGAGAGGATACACATTGATCTGGGGTAGTGGAGGAAGTTATCTGCATTCTAAGTGGTCTTGTCTGTCTCTGGTTAGCTGTATGTGAGAGGATACACACTGCTCTGGGGTAGTGCGGGAGGTTATCTGCATTACAATTGGTCTTGCTTGTCTGCTAGTTCATGTAAGGAGAGCAAGGGCTTATAGGAAGTGAGGGAAATACAGGATGGCCTCAAGGACATGGCAAAGATCATCACAGGAAGTGCAGCAGAGGCCATCTTAGGAAGATGCTGTAGTAGAGACAGAGAAATAGGGTTGGTAAGGGCTGACTACAGACATCAGAAAGGTAAAATCAACTGAAAAATAAAGCTTCATGAATATCTTCCCTTCAGCATCACATTCTTGGTAGTGAAATGGCAGTTACACTTTAAAGTTGTACTTTCAACAAATTGCTCTCTGGTCACGTCGTATGCGCTGAGAAAGGTAAGGTTTTCTTCAGTTGGCCACATCACAAGGAGGTATTTGTGCACAGTGCCAGTGCAGAGCAGGGAACATGGACAAATTAGTTTGGGACAAATTAGAAACATGAGAGAGAACTTATCTTGGCAAATAAACAACTAAGCCCCATTCACACCACCGTATATTTGGTCTGCATCCAATCCACATTTTTTGCGGCTTGGATGCAGGCCTATTCATTTTAATTGGTCCGCAAAAAATGCAGACAACATTTTGTGTGCTGTCCGCATGCGTATGTCCATTCCGTCGACCTGCAAAAAAGATAAAACAAGTCCTAATCCTGTCCATTTTGTGGACAAGAATAGGCATTGCTACAATGGATCCGCAAAAAAATCGGGTGCAAAACGGCTGCCACATGGACATCATCCATATTTTTTGTGGATCCACATTTTGCAGAACGCAAAATACATACGATCGTGTGAGTGCACCCTAAGGGGGGCATTTATCAAGACCAGTTTTTTTTTTTTTTTGCCATTCTTGATTCCCTCTGCGCTGCGAGAATATGCAAAAAGATATGTAGAGGTGCATAGCTTGTCACAGGACAGTCTGAAATCTGCTGCAGCCTAAATCTCTCTTCACGCCAGAAAACCTGAGTGACTAAAAATAAATGTGCCAGGTCTGCTTCGCCATCCGCTTGCCAAGTCCTCTTTTCTTGCCACTTCTGAAAAGTGGAGAGGAAGGGGAAAAGTCACAGATTTTGCCACAAAAAATGGCATGCAACAAAATCTGCGACTTTAATACACCACTGTTGTGGCGTAAATTGCTAGGATATGCCGCCATTTTCTGATAGGTGCTGGGACCCACACCTATCTTGTAAACTGAGCCGGCAAAGTGGAGGAGGGCGCATGCTTGCAAGTTCACCCTCCATTAATTTCTATGGGCTCGGCACTGGCTCGGCTATTTTCGTCAGCCCCATAGAAATGAATGGTAGCGCACCGCGCTTGTTGCTTCCTTTCAATTCAGTGGGGGCAATGGAAATAGTAGCAATGGTACCAATAAAAACCTCAACTATTCCTGCAAAAAATGAGCCCCTGCACGTCCTAATCGGCAGAATTTTTTTTTAAAAATATGGCGTTCAGAAAATGGAAACACAAAAACATAATTTTTTTTCAAAAATGCTTTATTATGTAAAACTGAAACAAACAAACAAACAAAGTAGACATATTTGATATTGTCGTGTCCCTAAAAACCTGCTGTAAAAAAATAGCACATGATCTAACTGATCTGTCAGATGAACGTTGTAAAAAACAAAAAATTAAAACTGTGCCAAAGCAGCCATTTTTTGGTTACCTTGCCTTACAAAAAACGTAATATAGAGCGATTAAAAATCATATGTACCCCCAAAATAGTACCAATAAAACTCACCTTATCCCGTAGTTTCCAAAATGGGGTCACTTTTTGGGAGTTTCTACTGTAGGGTGCATCAGGAGGGCTTCAAATGGGATATCGTGTCTAAAAACCAGTCCAGCAAAATCTGCCTTCCAAAAACCATTTGGCGCTCCTTTTCTTCTTCGCTGTGCCGTGTGCCCTTACATCAGTTTAGGACCACATGTGGGGTGTCTCTGAAGACTGCAGAATCAGGGTAATAGATATTGAGTTTTGTTTGGCTGTTAACCCCCGATGTGTTAAAGAAAAAAATGGATAAAAATGGAAAATATGCCCAAAAAGTGAAATTTGGAAATGTTATGTCCATATTCCTTTCATTCTTGTGGAATACCTTAAGGGTTAACAAAGTTTGTAAACTCAGTTTTGAGTAACTTGAGGGGTGTAGTTTGTACGATGGGGTCATTTAAGGGGGATTCTATTATGTAAGCCCCACAAAGTGACTTCAGACCAGAACTGGTCCTTAAAAAGTGGGTTTTGGAAATTCTCTTATTAATTTTAAGAATTGCTTCTAAAATTCTAAGCCTTCTAACGACCTAAAAGAATAAAATGACATTTGCAAAATTAAGTCAACATAAAGGAGACATATGGAGAATGAAAAGTAATAAATATTTCATGAGGTATAACTTTCTGTTTTAAAAGCAGAGAAATTTAAAAAAATTTTGTAAATTTGGGATTTTTTTTTTTAGAAATAAAGGTGAAATATATTGACTCAAATGTTTGAATATTATAAAGTACAATGTGTCATGAGAAAACAGTCTCAGAATGGCTTGGATAAGTAAAAGTGTTCTAAAGTTATTACCACATAAAGTGACAAATGTCAGATTTACAAAAAGTGGCCTGGGCAGGAGGTCGAAAACTGGCCCGGGGTAGAAAAGGTTAAAAAGATCTCTAAATTTATACTGCATGCTGCTTTTTGAAATACTGTGTAGTCCATTTTTCATGTTCCCATTCCTATTGACGTTTCATATAGCTACAATGGTGAGTCATAAGAGCAAGCAGGTGGTGACCTGGATGAAAATAAATCTTATTAAATTATGGTTGCATTCAAAAGCAGCACATATGATATCTGACATTTGAAATATTGTGCAAAACAAAATGAATCCCATTTCATTTTAGAGGGTGGAAAAAGATTTACGGTTTGCATGATTGTACATCTCTATTTCAACTTTAATAGTTTCATCAAGCAGAAGCCCTTGGGGATCATCGTAGTTGTCTATTATTTATGAAGCAGAAAAGTGATCTTTAAAGTGGATCCATCTGGGAAACAATTTTTTTTTCTTTTTGTATATTAGGCCATCGTTTAGATACCATAATAATGGTAGGATAATGGGTGCTGCTAAGTGGGCTGTGGGGAGCGTCACAGGGACTTGCAGATTAGGATACAGAGCAAGTCCCCGTTATGGGTTTTCTGAAGCCATACTGTGAGTGAAATTTTTACTAAATCTTTTCCCACCAAACTATATATCAATCTGAGCTGAGCTTCTCCTGCTCTATAACATGCTGCCTGTAGATTGATCTGAATTTTGGGGTGATAGGTCCTCTTTAAGGCGGTTGTCCCAAATCAGCCTTTTATGGCCAATATGGCAGTAAAATAAGTGCAGACCAGAAGAGGCCGAGTTACAGAAATGGATGAGCTTCTGGCTCTCCACTGTTTCCATTACTTCAATAGCAGTTAATGAGAGCTACTCAAAGAGTGCTATGTTGTTTCCGTGATTCCCGAAATGGGACAACCCCTGTAAGGACCACGCCAATTTTGGTAGCAGCATTTTTGTTTTTACCATAGAATCTCAGGGCCATAAAACAACATATCCATAGGAGGGCTTGAATTTTGAAGATCAAGTTGTATTTGTATTATATTTCATATAATAAAAAGTAGTTAAGAAAAATATGGAATGAAATGGGAAAAACACAGTTTCCCCGTTATATTTTAATTTCCTATTGGGATTTGCATTGTAAAAAATGAGGTTGTTTCGTGCACAAGCCTGAGAGAGCAGCTATGTGTCTGTAGACGAGATGACACTGTACTGGCCACGCCCCTCTGCACTGGGAGCTGCTGTTGTCTGCCCTGTGTGTCCCTCCCACTGGATTATTCAGGAAAGATTAACTCCTTCAGCAACACAGACTCAGGGCTGAAGGCTTTCCTGAGTAGCTGCAGGCAGTGAGGAGAGAAATGCTGATCTCAGGAGCTGACAAACTGGAGTTCTGCAGAGCATTGCCAAAGAACAGGTAGGGGGAAGATCCTGTGTGTATCAGCAGTATTGTAAAGCTGGGACTTGTAGTCCTACACATATAACATGCCGCTGAGTATCCCAGCAGTCAGACATTTTGGCAGCACTGTTATTCGTTCCCTTTGCAGAGCAGGGGAAGGGACAGAGATTGTTGTTGTTGCAGGTAAACAAAGGCCAGCAGAGAACCATGGAAATGAAAACTTGCTTAGCTTAGGTATATATTGCTGCCCATCAGATTTACAGTGCTATATTTTTTTTTTCATAACTCGGACAACACCTTTAATCCCCAAAACAGAAACAATGGACCAGCACAACTTGTGTAACGTAGGGTACTACCTATCTTCCCAAGCAAAAGTACAGTTAAAGAAAAAAAAAACATCAAATGGAAGCACTCCTCAATAATTAGCAAACCTTTTTGTATAAAAATAATCGAGCAAACGTTAAAACCATTAAAAAAACACATGAATTGTGTCAACCAAACACACGAGTTGTGGCTTGATAGAGGCACAACCTCTATTACTAGCAACCCACAAGAAATAATAAATATGAATGCAGGCTGCAATATAAGATAGTGATAGCCACAATATTAGAATGATGAAGTTTTGTGCCATTCTCCCATCCAGGCTGCATACAGGTGTCTGAATTTCATTATTCAGCCATATCTTTGCTGTACTTTAGGACATTTTTTCCCATCTGTTTTCTTGTTTATATTAAAGGGGTTGTCTCACTTCATCAAATAGCATTTATCATGTAGAGGAAGTTAATACAAGACTCTTACTAATGTATTGTGATTATCCATATTGACTCCTTTGCTGTCTGGATTCATTTTTCCATCACATTATACACTGTTCATTTCCATGCAATCCAGCAGCAGTGGCCGTGCTTGCACACTATAGGAATAAGCTCTAGCCTTTGTGCGGTCCCGGCCACCAGATAGGCCACTGCGTTTTTTTAGTAGTGTGCAAGCACAGCCACCACTGATGGATTGGAAGGTGGTCATAATCAGGGAAAACGAGCAGTGTATGATGTGATAGAAAAATGAATCCAGTCGGCAAAGGAAGCAATATGGACAATCGCAATACATTACTAAGTGACTTGTATTAATGCTATTTGCTGAAGTGAAACAACCACTTTAATCATGTATTTGAATTATGTTGGATGTTTTATATTCTTGCAGTGTGCACTTTATTCTGATATTCTGACTATCATCTTGTATTGCAGCCTGCGTTCGTATTCATTATTTCTTGTGGATTACTGGTCATAGACGTTGTACCTATCATTGCACACTACATGTGGTTTGAATGTCTGCTCAATTATTTTTGTATAATAAAAGTACATTATTTTGCTAATTATTGAGGAATGCTTCCATTTGATACCTCCTCTCCTGTTCTTTTTTCTTTACTTCTTACTTGATCGCCATCACTGGGTTCCGGCTCTGTTGCTGCCCAACCAGCTCTGCAGGTCCCAGGGCTCCCTGAGTCAACATCCAGTTTGACGCGTATTTAAAGGCCATGTACACCTTTGGAGGCAATTTTTGTTTATGATTGCATTTTACAAATTTTGGGCTAAAAATCATATTTTCAATTGTCCTTTAATAAAAATATTGAGCCATTCTGTCATAAACGGTTAACTGTTTTTCTAACTGTGTGACTGGTACTTTTACTTTCACTTTGGTCATCTAATAACCCTTATCTCCAAACTACTAAGAGGCTATATACACTTATTTAAGCCACATTCTTATCAGTAAGATAAGGATTCAGCTTTAATGAGGGTTTATAAGGGCAAAGAGCAGAGATAAGGAGTCTGTCTGCTCCCCAGATCACGGAAAGACATGTCACCCATGTAGAATATGAACCAATGATGTGGCTCATGGATGACATGTGACTGCTGCAGCCAGTGTTTGGCTGCATCATTCGCGTGACACCGCGTCAAACCAGATGTTGATTTGGGGGCACCTGTCGAGTCCGCGGGTCAGCAATGGAACCAATACCCAGCAGTGGGGATCAAGTATGATTACCCCCATAAGTCCAGGGGTCAGACAATGAGATTCAGAACTATACCGCATTGTGCAAAAAATAAAAAGATCAAGTTGCCTTGTGATCAGAATATCCATTCAAAAAGAATCCTTTCTTATTGGAAGCCATACAGTCAGTATAGGTGACTTGATTCCTGGAAACCTCTGCTCTGCATGTTGTACGGAGTGAATTGTCCTGTCTCTCATTGTATAGGTTCTCCTCTGGAAATACCCACCATTTCATTTAGCTGTTTGTCTTTTCCCCCTTTAGGGTGCCCTTACTTTGTGATTTTGAGCCTCTACACCAGCATGTACGTGCTCTTCACAACCTGGTAAAAGCTGCACAAAGTTTGGATGAAATGTCACAGACCATTACAGATCTGTTGAATGAACAAAAGGTATAGCATTTCAAAAATTGTATTCCTTACTGGCAGAAGGAAACATTTATGTAAAACGCTGCCTGAATAACATCACATTCATATTTTTGTAACCTCAGTAATAATATTTCTTTGTCAAATACTGTCAACTTACCTCATATCTCTGCTTTTATTGTTAGGCTTCTAATGGCCAGCTTTCCCCCCAATCTACGACGACACCAAGGATTGAAAATGCAACCGAAACTACAGCTACTACCTCATCCAAGTCTCCTCCATCACTCAGTCTTCAGGGTCCCATTTGTCCTTCTGTTGCCATTCCAGGACCTTTAGAAGAACTGTCTCCAGACAGCATTGACGCTCATTCATTTGACTTTGAAACAATTGCCCATCCAAATATTGAACAGGCTATTAAACAGGGTTCTTTGGATTTGGACTCATTAGCAGACAGTCCAGAATCAGATTTTATGTCTGCCGTCAATGAGTTTGTTATAGAGGATAATCCTGTCTCTCCCAATATTAGCGATACACAGAGTCCAGAAATGATGGTGGAGTCTCTGTATTCTTCTGTTATAAATGCAATAGACAACAGACGTATGCAGGATACAAAAAGAAAAGCAAAAGATGACAGTGTTGAAAATGCTTCTTTGAAAATTTATCTGGAGAAGTGTAAAATGGTTGCCCAGGAATCACAGGCTAACTTGAGGAATTTCAAGGAAGAGCTTTGCCATTTGAGGAAGCATGTACAAAGAGAGCAGAGTGAATTCGCAAATGCTATTAAGACTGTTTCTGCTGAAGTTCTCAATATGATTGAACGCGCCAAGGCTTCTCTTGAAACCGCCTTAAAAGCAAAGCATTTAGAGGAATTGCAGCTTTTGGAGGAATCCTATGAGAAACAACTTCACGTATCAAAACAAGATCGTGAAGTGAATGAGGAAACCATTGCCAAGTTAAAACATGACATTGCTGCCCTAAAAGAGGATTTGCAGAGTAAGGATAATGAATTTGCTGCAATCAGAAGGGAAAATGAAACCTTCCTTTGTTTACAGAGTGAAAAGGATGAAAAAGTTATCCGCCTTGAAAGTGCCATGAGGGAGCAGACGTGTGAAATTCAGAAGCTGAAACAGTCTCGAGAAGCGGCGCTTGAGGATTTTAAGAAGCTTCATACCGAGAATGAAGAAAAACTCCGGCTACTTAAGGAGGAGTTCGCGATTTTGGAACAAACACATTGGAAAGAGTTAGAAGAAAATTTAAAGCTCCAGCACGCACAAGAACTTGAAGGTATAAAAGCAGAACATAAATGTGGGTTAGAAAAGTTAAAGAATGATACTAAGCTCACGATTGACCAATTGCAGGAGTCTTCAGCAGCCTCAGCTCAGGAGAAGGAATCTCAGTTGCAAGAATTAAATTGTAGACTTTCAGAACTGTCCACACTTCGATGTAAATTGGAGGTTGAGTTAGCAATTAAAGAAGGAGAAATAGAAGAAATGAAGTTAATCCTGGAGGAAAGTAAAATGCAACAACAGGATGACCTACAATGTCAACTTGATGAGAAGACAGAAACCCTGAAGAAAGAGATTGAAAAACTGAATAGCTTGATCCAAATTCAGAATGAGGAGCATGAGCTAGGGCTTGCCCAACTTAAAACACTATTGACAGCTGAAAAAAGTCAGTGTATTTCAGAGCTTTTAGAAAGGCATGACGCCGAAACCAGTTCATTGCAAAGAGACATTAGCCATTTAACGTCTGTCCATCAAATAGCTCTAGAAACAGAGAGCAGGCTCCAGGAGGAGATAAGTGTCCTACGTCGCCAACTGGATAGTAGTTTGAATGCACTTGAAAGACAAGCTGAAGATCATGAGCGGTCTTTGAAGGAGCAGAAAGACAGTTATGAATTATCCATTCGGAAACTGGAGGAAGAGCGAGATCTAATTTTCAGCACACAAAAGCTAGAAAGAGAATCACCCGCACAGAAGTGTGCGTCTGATAAAGAGGAATGCCTTCGCCCTTCCCTTAAAGACTTTGACATAAACAGGCAAACTGTTGAAAAAGAACTTTTAGAAAAAATTCAACTCATTGAGCAGGAGTTAAGCAAGAGGTAGGAAGAGGTCTTCATTTCTTTTTCCATGCTTGGTAAAAGAAAAAAAAAATATTTTTAATTAATTTTCTGTCATAATCCAAAACGTTTGCTAATTATTTACATCCCTTGGATAAAATTTGTGAACATAATTTTTTTGCCCACAAATGGCTAATAGGCCTGGGCCCTATATTTGATGAATGGTTTGCTGCGGAATACTGCCTTAGAAGTTTTCTACAGATGGCACCAGAGCAGAATTTTTTAAATTACTTGAAAGGTTACTCCATTATTTGTCTAGTTTATATAGTCAGCTATTTCTTTCTGAATCTGTACCAGAATTTTGACAACCTTTGACAAGTAGCAGGCTTTCCTTTGAATTAATGTAAGAAAATTTTTTAACCCAGAGGAAACATTGAGGAGCCCATTCACTTCACCACCCACTTCGTTTTAAATTATTTTCTTATTTTCCCACCCTGATCTCTGGTTTTATCCTCCCAAGTTACCGCCATCTGTTTTCTATTTCTTCTCATTTCTTTACATGCTGTTATAATTGCTGTCATGCATGCTGTTATAATTCACCCATCAGATAGTTTTCCCATCTCAGACAATGGGGGCATATCGCTAGGGCACCTATGGGTCCCGCACTTATCTTGTAAACACAGCTGTTCAAGTTAAGGAGGGCGCATCGCACATGCGTGGCCGCCATCCCTTCATTTCTATGGGGCCACCGCTGACTCGGCTATTTTCGGCGGCCCCATAGAAGTGAATGGAAGCGGTGGCCGTGCAAGCACAGTTCGCTCCCATTTATTTCTATGGGGACTCTGAAAATAGCTGAGCGCACCGCTCGTCTATTTTCAGCAGGCAAATAGGTGGCCGGACCCAGCACTGCTGGCCAACACTTTTCAGGCTTTATTTTAGAGGTTGTTGCGGGTCCCAGAGGTGGGACCCGCACCTATCAGATAATGGGGATATGTCCCATTTTGTGAGATGGGAATACCGCTTTAAAGGGATTGTCTCACTTCAGCAAATGGCATTTATCATGTCGAAAAAGTTAATACAAGGCACTTACTAATGTACAGTGATTGTCCATATTATATATTGACCACCCTGTAAATCCATCAGTGGCAGTCGTGCTTGCACACTATAGAAAAGAACACCGGCCGGCCGAGTGCACATAGTCCAGCAAACACGGCCACCCTGGATATGAGCAGTGTATAATGTGATGGAAAAATGAATCCAGCCAGGAAAGGAGGCAATGTGGACAATCACAATACATTCAATACAATAGTAACTGGCTTAACTTTCTCTACATGATAAAGGCCAGTTGTTGAAGTGAGACAACCCTTTAATGTGTTTCTTTTACCTTACTTGCTTTTTTTTTTCAAGCCAAAGCAGTTTGGGAATTTCAGTGGCTCCACTGGAAAAGCCACAAGGCGTCTGACTACCCTTCTGCTAGCGAATACAAGGCATAGTGGACGAAATCTCTCCCACTTTATTAAGAAGTATTCTGGTTTCAGCAGTTAAAGTTTATTCGCTGTGCGTTGAAAAGCTATGTAACTTTCTAAGGGTAGTTTGTGTGTCAATTCACCAAGAGTTTTCTAGAGCTCATGTTCTGGTCACGTGACGGACCATTCTGCTGGCCATGGGCGAAGCTTGTGATCATGACATGGCCAGGGCAGACGTAAACAGCATTACATAATATGGCTACTCTTTGAAGAGAATCTGTCAGTATGGAACCCCGGTACCACTAGAATAGCACAAAAGAAGGAAATTCATAGTGTGTCATTTTTATCTTTCTACTCTTTAAAATTGAGGGCATCAACTCTGCACTTTAGAAAAGGGCTCATCAGGAATATTCTGCACTTGCTCATTGGAGATGGAGATTCCAATTTCTGAAATTAGAACGGCCCAAGATATACCTGTCCTGGCCTTCTCCCACTGTTTGTATTCAAACTGTAGCTGTGACGTGCAGGTGTATGACATGTGACCGCTGCAGCCAATCACTGTCCTCAGCTGTATTTGACAAGAGACCGCTAAGGACAGTGTGTGGCTGCAGCAGTCACACGTGGTATAGCTGTAAGTGACCGTGCACATCGCAGTCATGTAAAGTACATGGCATGTGACCACTCTCAATACATCTGGGGACAGTGACTGGCTGCAGCAGTCACATGCCGTATATAGGCACTGTCACTGTGAACATCACTTGACTGCTGCAGCCAATCACATTGCTCAACAATCTAACACCAAAAACTATCTGAGGATAGTGATTGGCTGCAGCGGTCATGTATAACTACTCATCACCACCTCACTCTTTAAACAACCAGCAGGAGACGGATCGGACTGGTGGTGCTGAGAACTTAGGCAGGGAAAGAGGAGTATGTAATAATTTATTTTACAGTATTTGGCAACATTGCTCAGATTCTTCATTATTATGTACAACCCCTTAAATAAATCTCTCCCATGACATTCATACCGCACTTAATGAGGCTTTTTTTTTTAAAGCCAAATAAAACAGCCTTACTCAACTCACTAATGTGTTCAGATGTGTTTCACAGCAACCTCTGTTTTGCGCTCTGCAGTGTTGTTTTGTGAATTGGTTTCTTAACATTCAAGGTTCTGTCATCCATGAAGTCCTTCCTTAAAGGGGTTCTTCGGGAATTAAGAAAATGAAAATACTTAAATATTACATTATAATAAATATATTTCCATATACCTTTCATTAGTTATAATGGCTCATTGTGTCTGGGGAGCAATTATCAGGGGAAACAAAATGGCTGCTGTCCTACCAGTACACACAGAGCCTGTCCTAATAACACAGTAGGGCAAGTTACTTCACAACACTGAGGTAAACGGCTCCCTCATCCTCCTCCTCTCTACTTGTCAGGGATTATGATCCTGAATACAGCTGATAAGAACTTTAGCTGAATCTCTGGGAAATTTAGTTCAGAGGAGACATGAAGTACAGAGAGGATGGACAGGACAGGCTGTGGTGATATGGAGCTGTGGTAATGGAGACTGCATACAAGTGCTGCTGCTCATCACCCCCACCCTGCTCTCTGTACTTCATGTCTCCTCATCATTTCCATTCCCACAGAGCAGAGAGGAGGATGAGGCTGCTCTTCAGCTCAGTGTTGTGAAGTAACTTGTCCTCCTGTGTGATTAGGACAGGTTTTGTGTGTACTGGTAGGACGGCGGCCATTTTATTTATCCTAGTAATTGCTCCGTAGACAAAACTAGCCACTCTAACCAATGAAATGTATTTGGGAATATATTTATTATAAAGTAAAGTAATATTTAAGTACTTTCATTTTCTTAATTCCCAGAACCCTTTAACCCCCAACAGCTCATCATATCACATCCCGACTCTCTAGTCAGTGCACATGTGGCAGAGCACATGTGATACTGTACAATCCAATTCCACACTTGTAGCATTGCACAGTCTCTGTACCGTATAGTACTTCTGCAGTGATTGACTGAAGACATGTCTGGAGAATCACTGAATTCTGGGATCATGCACGATATAACAGACCAAACTAAGGGAACCAAAGCACCCTGAAAGTAAAGTGGTCCCTCAAGTTACAATATTAATTGGCTCTGGAACGACCATTGTATGTTCAAACCATTGTAACTTGAGTCCGTAACTCTATGGCAAATCAGTAGAAATGAGCATTGCCAAGGGCCATCCATCTCCTATTTATAAATGGGGGACGGGCAGTGCGGGCGCTGTGCTTCTGCCTCCCGTGCTCCCCCGGTGGCCACAGGGGTCTTAGGAGTTAAAATTACAGCTACATTCCTCCTTTCGATTAAATCTAATCCTCTTGTACATTCACTAACCTGCGATAACTACTCATGAAGCAGCCGCCGGAAGTAGAAGCGATGTGTGCAGTCAGCGCTTACTTCCGGCGCCTGCTTCATGAGTAATTATCGCAGGGATCGCAGGTTAATGAATGTACAAGAGGATTAGATTTAATCGAAAGGGGGAATGTAGCTGTAATTTTAAATCCTAAGACCCCTGTGGCCACCGGGGGAGCACTGGAGGCAGAAGCACAGCGTCCGCGCAGCCGTCTGCCATTTATAAATAAGAGACGGATGGCCCTTCAGAGAGTGCTGCTAAGGGCCATTTCAGCCCCAGTTTTCTACCAAAAATAAATGTTTTGGATAAAAAAGTATATTAGAAAAATGTTACCTATCACTTGCCGAACCATTAGCAAAATATTGTATCCTGAGAGATGACTGTATGAATACCAGAAAAGCAAGTGTAAAATAGACTTTTGCCATAATAGGCATTATAATTTGGACATGACAGAATCAGATCTTTTGTTGGAATTTTGATACCTCAGAAAGCTTGTTTAAAGAGGACCTGCCCCCATGAAACGCAGTGAATTCTGCAAGCAGCATGTTATAGAGCAGATTGATCGATAGTTTAGCTGGAAAATATTCAGATCTCTGTCATCTTAGTCTGTATACACAAATAGTCAATGCTATCTTACCCCGTGTACAAGGAAGTCAGAAATAGCAGAGATATAAATGTATAAATTACAAGTTTTACTGATTTTTATTTCCCCCATAAAACTATATATCAATCTGCTCAGCTCCTCCCGCTCTATAACATGCTGCCTGCAGATTGCACTATATTCTGTGGTGACGGGTTCCTTTTAATGGCTGTATTAAGAAACTAAGTAAAAGATGTAATTACTGAAAAACAATTCTTTTAAGAAAGTAATGTAATGATATTGTTGAAACTTGAAAAGCACTAACATTAATGTTGTTGTTTCATGGGTTTGTTATTAATTCTCTCTTCTCCGTTAAGTTCTTCTGGGTTTGCACATAGTCTGGTTTGTGAGCTTCAGGAAAAGCTTCAGCAGGAAAAACTGCTAATTTCTGAGCAACTTGACCAGCTGGAAAGGGAAAAAACTGAAGAATTGCAGAACCTCAGGATCTCCCTTATAGCAGAACAACAGGTCTGTAGCAACAGGGTGTCTTGTTTTAAGATACATTTAGACCTCATTCACACACTGCAGATTTGAACAATATTTTACATCAGTATTTTATTTTGAAGCCAAAAGTCAGGATTGGATCACAGAAGAGAAAATGGATGATTATTTCCATTATATTTGCCCTGTGCTTAGGATCCAGTCTTGGCGATTGCTTACAAGTACTGATGAAAAATACTGCCCATATCTGCAGTGTGTGAATAAGGCCCTATCTGCAAGCAGCACATTTTAGAGCAGGAGAAGGTGAGCAGATCGATATATAGTTTTACTGGTAAAGATTCAGTAACACTTGTAATTTATACATTTAAACCTCTGCTCTTTCTGAGCTACATTGTACACAGGGGCGGACTAAAATTCAGTAAGAGCAGAGGTTTAAATGTATAAATTTCAAGTTTTGCTGATTTTTTCCACAAAACTATATATCAATTTGCTATTCCCATGCTATAATATGTATGTTGCCTTCAGATTGCACTGTGTTTTGTGGAAACAGTTTCTCTTTTAAAGGGATTTTCTAGATCTTCCATTGTTGAAATGATATTTTTCTGATATTTCTTCTGTTTACTTCTATTGCGTTTTGGGGTCTCTACTTGTAGTCTTTGGCCTCTTGCACACGGGCGTCATGTTTGACGCCCGGATAAGAGGCGGGTGCGCGTGAAAAAATCTGCATGCTTGGTACCCAGACCCGAAGTCAGACTTCATCACTGAAGTCCGGTTTCGGGTGAGTATTCTGTATATGTAATTATTTTCCTTTATAACATAGTTATAAGGGAAAATAATCGCATTCTAATTACAGAATGCAATGTTCCCCGGGCTATAGAGGGTTAAAAATAATACAGAGTTAACTTACCTTCTCCCATTGTACGTGCAGAGCCCCAGAACGTCTTCTCTCTTGATGATTTCTTGCTTCAGGACCTGTGGTGACGTCACAGGGTCTCATGGTCCAATCATAGAAGCATTTGAGTGGACCATGTGACCCATGTGATCCTGTGACATCACGGCAGGTCCTTCATCCAACATCTGTTGGATGAAGGACCTTTGGTGACGTCACAGGATCACGCCCGTGTGAAAGAGGCCTTTGAATGCAAACTTCTGTTTAAAGGGGTTCTCCTGGACTTAAAGGGGTTATCCAAGTTTTATTATGCCCTCCCCTCCATGCCCGGGCCCCTCACATAGGTTGTACTTACCTCGCTCCCCGGCACAGCCGCCGCTGCATCTTCCCATTGCGTGGATTAAAACATCCGGCGTGGGAAGGGGGGCAGCCAATAGCAGGCCGCAACGGGAACGAGCCTCCCTAGCATCGCAGGTGTTGCTAGCGAGGCTTGTTCTTGTCGCTGCCTGCTATTGGCTGCCCCCCGATGCCGGAAGTTTTCATCCGCCCGCTGGGAGATGCAGCGGCCGTGCCGGTATGGGGAGGGAGGTAAGTACAATCTCTGTGAGGGGCCCGGGCATGGGGGGGGGGAGGTCGACATTATAGAAACCTTTAAGTAGTGAGCTAACCTTACATCATCAATATCAGCTGTTTGCAAGAGCTGCGCTGCCAGAACCAAGCATCAGAACTACACAGCTCCATCCTCCATGTAGTGGCAGTGCCTAATTGCTGTAGTGGTGGTCCCATTCTTGGTAGGGATGCCGGGCCTGTCCACTGCCAATCTGATATTTATGACTTATCCTAAGAATAGGTCATCAGCACTAGGTCAATGTCATTTTAACTGACTTTGCATGAATCAATTGAACAGGTGAATATAAGAAACTTAGTAGCATATCATCAAAGGAAAATGCCTTTTTCTCCATCTAGTAGCCTTCTTTCTCCCCTCTCCATAGACTTTTTTTTGTGTCTTCTTTTGTCTTTCTCACCCCTTCCCTCTACTTCTATGGGCAGCATGTAATCTGATACTTCATTGACTGGCCATTTTGCCTCTCAATGCAAGGCAGAGAATGTTCGTTTTTCTAGAGGCGATGGAGGGTGCAAAGAAGCACTGATACGATATTTGATAAGATACATTACAAAGTTTCTCACAGTGATTTGTACTATCAATTTATGCAACGTTTGTTGAAATGACATTGAGCATTTAAGTTCGGGAGAACCACTGTAAAGGAACTCTGCCATCACGATCCTGAACTATTACCTTCAGTAATACATGAGTAGTACTGCAGATAAGGAGTTCAGATCACTCTTTTTTTATTTTGCTACTGCTCCACATTCTTCAAAGCTGCACTGAAATACAATGTCAGGACTGCCATGCATGCGCACATGAGTCCTCTCCATTATGTCAGCATAGCACAGCAGTCCAGACTGTTTATTTCAGTGCAGCTTTGAGTGCTGACAGCGGGGGAGCAGTAGGAAAATAAAAATTGTCAATTTGGACTTATGTTCAGTACTGCTCATGTATTACTCTAGGTAATACCGTATTTTCCAGCGTATAAGACGACTGGGCATAAAAGACGGCCCCCTACTCGCCGTATATGACTACCCCTCTTCCAACGCACACAAATAAAAACAGACGATCCGAGCATGAGAAAACCAATGATAGCAGGGAGAGGGGGCTGCTTCAGTAGCGAGTGGCCAGGATGCAGCGCACGGTGGCTCAGCTAGAGGGGAGCGCCTGTCCCTGAAGCTGGAGGAGGACAGCTTCTCCAGTCCAGCTTGGAAGTAAAGAGGACCTTTCACTGGTCTAACAATTGTTAGATAATGATATATACCGTATGTGTAGAGCAGCACCCAGGGATAATAATAAGTGCAGGGAGATCCCTGGGCACCGCTCTACACACACATATAATTATCTAACAATCGTTAAGTTTCAGCACGCAGTATATCGGCGTATAAGACGACCCCCGACTTTTAAGAAGATTTTCATGTGTTAAAAAGTAGTCTTATACGCCAGAAAATACAGTAGTTCAAAATCGTGGTGACAGATTTCCTTTAAACAATAAAAGTTTACTTTTAAAAACTACAAGCACAGATCCTGAAACTCGATAGAAGATGCAACATTATATTTTTGAACTCAGAAGTTCAAGATTAGTATAAAATGTACAATGTACGGAATATGAATCTCCTGAGCACCATGAGACGAAGAAGAAAAATCATCTTGTTGCATCACCTATTAGTACATAGTCATACAGTGGAGGAAATAATTATTTGACCCCTCACTGATTTTGTAAGTTTGTCCAATGACAAAGAAATGAAAAGTCTCAGAACAGTATCATTTCAATGGTAGGTTTATTGTAACAGTGGCAGATAGCACATCAAAAGGAAAATCGAAAAAATAACTTTAAATAAAAGATAGCAACTGATTTGCATTTCATTGAGTGAAATAAGTATTTGAACCCTCTAACAAAAAAAGACTTAATACTTGGTGGAAAAACCCTTGTTTGCAAGCACAGAGGTCAAACGTTTCTTGTAATTGATGACCAAGTTTGCGCACATTTTAGGAGGAATGTTGGTCCACTCCTCTTTGCAGATCATCTCTAAATCCCTAAGGTTTCGAGGCTGTCTCTGTGCAACTCTGAGCTTGAGCTCCCTCCATAGGTTTTCGATTGGATTAAGGTCCGGAGACTGACTAGGCCACTCCATGACCTTAATGTGCTTCTTCTTGAGCCACTCCTTTGTTGCCTTTGCTGTATGTTTTGGGTCATTGTCGTGCTGGAACACCCATCCACGACCCATTTTCAGTTTCCTGGCAGAGGGAAGGAGGTTGTCGCTCAGGATTTCACGATACATGGCTCCGTCCATTTTCCCGTTAATGCGAATAAGTTGTCCTGTGCCCTTAGCAGAAAAACACCCCCAAAGCAAAATGTTTCCACCCCCATGCTTGACGGTGGGGACGGTGTTTTGGGGGTCATAGGCAGCATTTTCTTCCTCCAAACACAGCGAGTTGAGTTAATGCCAAGAGCTCTATTTTGGTCTCATCAGACCACAGCACCTTCTCCCAGTCACTCTCTGAATCATTCAGGTGTTCATTGGCAAACTTCAGACGGGCCTGCACATGTGCCTTCCTGAGCAGGGGGACCTTGCGAGCCCTGCAGGATTTTAATCCATTGCGGTGTAATGTGTTTCCAATGGTTTTCTTGGTGACTGTGGTCCCTGCTAATTTGAGGTCATTAACTAACTCCTCCCGTGTAGTTCTAGGATGCTTTTTCACCTTTCTCAGAACCATTGACACCCCACGAGGTGAGATCTTGCGTGGAGCCCCAGAGCGAGGTCGATTGATGGTCATTTTGTGCTCCTTCCATTTTCGAACAATCGCACCAACAGTTGTCACCTTCTCTCCCAGCTTCTTGCTAATGGTTTTGTAGCCCATTCCAGCCTTGTGCAGGTCTACAATTTTGTCTCTGACATCCTTGGACAGCTCTTTGGTCTTTCCCATGTTGGAGAGTTTGGAGTCTGCTTGATTGATTGATTCTGTGGACAGGTGTCTTTTATACAGGTGACTAGTTAAGACAGGTGTCCTTAATGAGGGTGACTAATTGAGTAGAAGTGTCTAACCACTCTGTGGGAGCCAGAACTCTTAATGGTTGGTAGGGGTTCAAATACTTATTTCACTCAATGAAATGCAAATCAGTTGCTATCTTTTATTTAAAGTTATTTTTTCGATTTTCCTTTTGATGTGCTATCTGCCACTGTTACAATAAACCTACCATTGAAATGATACTGTTCTGAGACTTTTCATTTCTTTGTCATTGGACAAACTTACAAAATCAGTGAGGGGTCAAATAATTATTTCCTCCACTGTACAGTGCCTCTCAGAGGCTAGTTGTTCAGGAGTGGTGTTGAGCAAACTTGATTTTTAAGTTCTGCGTCTAGGGTTCGGGTTATCGAAGAATCCCGTTATGGATTCCAAATTCCGTTATGGTCCATGGTAGTGGAATCAATAACTGGATTATTCGATAACCTCAACTTTGAACCCCACCTCTTATCCAATCCAGTACTGAGCCACGCCCCCTGCACTGATCACATGACGGTGACGTCACCCCAGGTCCTTAGTGTTGTCCAAGGTTCGGGTTCATTGAAGAATCCCCTTATGGATTCCAAATGCCGCTATGGTCCGTGGTAGTGGAATCCATAACGGGATGCTTCGATAACCCCAACCCGAACGTTGGACGCCGAATTTAAAATACAAGTTCGCTCAACACTACTTATGACTTTAGTGCGCTTGGTATGGTTGCAGGATTTGTTAAGTATTCCTATGTTTCCCTTTATTTCTCATAAATCACAATAAATAAAAAAAAACACGACTAATCAGTATCCACAGAGATTATTCTATGAATAATTAGTTTTATTACTGGACTTCTCTTTCCCATAGACAAACTTTAACACTGTTTTAACAAGAGAGAGACTTAAAAAAGAAAATATAATTAGTGAACTGAATGAGAAGCTGAAGAGTGTTACACAGCAGCAGGAAAGAGATAAAGGTAAGTGTTATACTCACCATCTTAATCCTTGCACATTTGGTAGAACATTTCAGCTTTACATACGTAATGCACAGAAGGTTTTTGTGATGTTTGTCCGGCTACCTCTCTGACCCCTCCCCATTATAGTGAATAGCTAGCGTTAGTACGAATGGCGGACAATCCTAACGCTAATGTGAAAGAAGCCTTAGGTAATCTATCGGGGGACCATGTACACGGAGAATGCTTCCCCATCCTAATAACAGCAGCTGCCATTGGGTAACCTTTTGCTCCTTGTGCACAGCTTCATATATGACCGTGCTGCTCCCCTTCTCTCGCCTACACTCTGAGAGTGTATGTTGACCCACCAAAATGAGCATTTCACTAGAAAATACTATCGACCGCCACACTAAACCCTTTCAGCCCTGGAAGGTTTTTTGTTATTGTGTTTTAGTTTTTCACTTCCTGCCTTTCCGGGACAACCGTTCAGTTGACTGTATGAGTTTTTTTTTTTTTTTTTTTTTTTTTTCATTGCATCATCTAATATTGCATACGATGTATTGGGGCGCTGGCAAAAAAAAATTCCTCATGGGCTGAAATTGGAAAACAAAAAACACGATTCCACACAGTTTTTTGGGTTTTGTTTTTACGACGTTCCCCATATGGTAAAATGACCTGCTATTTTTATTCTCCAGATCAGTACGATTACGACAATACCACATATGTATAGTTTTTGTTGAATTTTAATACTGAAAAAAATAAGCCTTGAAAAATAATATTTTTTTTCTTTTCATCGCCATATTCTGACTCCTATAATTTTTTTGTAGTTATGTTTACGGAGCTGTGTGAAAGCTCATTTTGGGGATCTGTGCTTTTCATTGATACTATTTGGGAGGAGGGGGGGTGACTATTTGATCACTTTTTATTTAATTTTTTGTGGGAGGTGAAGCGAATCAGCCATTTTGACTTTTTTTCAGTTTCTTCGTTTGCCACATGGGATAAATAATTTTATATTTTAATAGTATATGATTTTTCACATACCCATGATATGAATTTCTTTGTTTTCCTATTTAGGCTCATGTATTTTTTTTCCTTTGTATAGCAGCCTGGAATTAATGACACTTTAAACCATATAATAATTTTTCTCACCTATGTTTACGGTGTTACTGTGCAGATCTAATTGAAACACTATCTGAAGACCGAGCGCGTTTGCTCGAGGAGAAGAAGAGACTTGATGATGAACTCGGCAAGCTAAGGAGTTTTGTGTCTTCAGCTCACACAGTTCCTGCCTCTGAGCCTGCTGGAGCTTTTGTGCCTGAACCTCCTTCTGAAGATGAAGACAGGATGGAGAACGCTTTAGAAATCAGCATGACAGCTGTTCAGTAAGTGCAGTCACTGGTTTTGGGTTAACTGTTTAAGTGGTTTAACACTTTCGACCCCTCAGGCTTTTTCGCCTTTGCATTTTCTTTTTGCACTCCCTGCCTTGCCAGAACCATGACTTTTTTGTATTTTTTTTTTTCGTTATAGCCTTGTTTTTTGTGGGACAAGTTGTAATTTCCAACACCACCATTTAATATTGCATAAGATGTAGTGGGAAGTGGAAATAAAATTCCAAATGGGGTAGATTTGGGGAAAAAAACACAATTTTGCCAGTTTTACGTTTTTTTTTATTTTTTATGTCGTTCACTGTGTTGTAAAACGGACTTGTAATTTTTATTCTTTAACTCCACACGAGTCCGGCCATACCACATGGGGGGTCGGAGCATTACCGGAAGTGTGCGCTTCCAATAATACAGGCTCTCAGATGTGGTAGGTTTGACCGCGTCATCTGCAAGGTTAAATGTCCACGATTGGCATTACCGCCGGTCGGTGACAGCTGCGGGTGCCTTCTGTATGAAATAGCAGACATCCGTTTGCTATGCGGGCACCATCTTTAAAGACCTGTCATGTGACATACTATTACGTCACATGTTGGGAAGGAGTTAAATCTTTAGTGTTTTGGTCAGTGATTTCCATCAGTGATTGTGAGCCAAAGCCAGTAGTGTAGCTACACAGACATGAGGTAAGATCTGCACCTGTTCTGTGTTTAGAGCCGCACCTGGTTTTGGCTCAAACTCACTGACTGAACACTGACTGTGTGAATGAGGCTTTACTCTTTTTATTAGTAGTAACTAGAGTTGAGCGAACTTGTATTTTAAGTTCGGCATCCAAAGTTCGGGTTCGGGTTATCAAAGAATCCCGTTATGGATTCTGCTGCCACGGACCATAACGGAATTTGGAATCCATAAGAGGATTCTTCGATGAACCCGAACCTTGGACACCAAACTTAAAAAAACAAGTTCACACAACCGTCCTTCACTGCTCTACTTCCTTCTTCTCCTCCACACAGAGCATAGGAGCTCCGCCCCTCATGTCACATGATCATTATACCATGCCCTTTACCACCTCTTATCCAATCCAGTACTGAGCCACGCCCCCTGCACTGATCACATGACGGTGACGTCACCCCAGGTCCTTAGTGTTGAACTTGTTTTTTAAGTTCGGCGTCCAAGGTTCGGGTTCATCGAAGAATCCCCTTATGGATTCCAAATTCCGTTATGGTCCGTGGTAGCGGAATCCATAACGCGATTGTTCGATAACCCCAACCCGAACTTTGGACGCCGAACTTAAAATACAAGTTCGCTCAACCCTACTAGTAACCTACTGAGTTTCATGTTGAAGAACATACAGAGAAGATGTGTGTCTCAAGTTGTGTGAAATTTGCGATTCTAGTTTAACTGCTGAGTAAATAGGCCTGTAATATATATTGTTATCTAGGCATTGTTTTTTTAAAGCTTTCTATTTTGTAGGCCGGATCTGTTTTCATAAAAACTATTTTACATTTGTTATCCCATGATTGATGTAAAAAATAAAAATCAGACATAATATAATACATGACAATCTCTTTCTAGCAAAGCTAGGACCAGCCCTGTACCTCACACAGATCCAATGATCTCATTTTTTGCTTCAATTGCTTTGCTAGATTTTTTTCAGCCTGTCATATCAGGCGTCTTTTCTGTTGCAGCTATCTCCCTATCACAGCTCATGGGGGTGTTCTCTCTGCTGTGGCTCTCTCTCTGTAACTGTCACAGCTTCTAACAGTAAATATGGCTGGTGGCAGTTGAAGGAAGGAACTGAGCATGTGCAACCACCTCAGTAGGTGGACATGCACATTCCTGTGGACATCATCACGCAGGGCAGTCAGCCAGTGGAAGATCCATCACCTCTTATTGCTGATAGTCCTGTGTGATGACACAGTCTCCATCATAACGTCAAGTGACTGGTGGTCGGTCCCACCCATCTTTATAATAATACTATTGCGTGTGTAATTATAGTTATCTGCAATGATATGACACAAATTTACATTGTGTGATTGGATCAGTCCACGCTTTCTTTTCTTTCAGTGATATTACATTGTCAGAGGAGAAACAAAAGATTATTCTGCTGGAGAGAGTAAGTATCGGGCGTCTCTCTGTGCTGTTGTATTCTTGTGCAGGAAACGGGATTAGCATTTGTATTGTATACTACCATTTATAGTTTTATGACATTTGAACCACCGTCCAAGGTCCAATATTGTTACCATAGTTGTGCAGTACTAAAGGTGGGCCTACAGCCATGATGGTTGAACAGTCTCTGAGTGGACGTTACACTGAGGCATGAGGACAAAGATCTCTCTGGGAACATTCTGGCAAGTTTGTTTTGTGGACATGCAACTGTTCGCTGAAACTTTTGCCCACACAATTGACTTCTTTCCAGACGACAAGGGTCTGATAAAACGGTCGTTGGTAAATTTCACCTAACCAGTGATCATTTTAATTGCATCTTTAGACTAATTTCAAGGGCAGCACTTCTAGGAGTGTTCTCTCCCGCTCAGCTTCAGTCTGGCTCGACTTGAAACCAACCTTAACTGGATCCACACATTTTCAAAAAATGGAGGGGAAGCGGCACGCCAACAAATTCAAGCAGTAATCAGGCATGTCCTTTCTTGCTGTAGTCTGCTGCCGTATGGATCCCATTGAGAACAACGGGGGCAGTTTCCATTAGTAAATTCATGCACAGAATCTGCAGTGTGAACGAACCCTACTAATACATTGAAAATCACCAGGTGATCCCATATAAACCCTAATAGAAAATCAGCAGGGGAGTCCCTCATGTGGCAATATTATAGTGGTTGATGGGCGATAAATGTGTTTTCTTGATCTGTACTGGTTATTCTCTTTTTTCCTATTTTCAGACATTGCAGCAAAAAGAAGAGGAAAATAAGCGATTAAACCAGAGATTGGTAAGAAGTTACCTTTGCCTTTAGCAGTTTTAAGCATGCAGAATCTCAATATGAATAAAGTTTGGCGCACAACTTTTGCAACTTTTTGGGGCTTTTGCTACCCACTTGCCAATTTTCAAAAAAAAGTGGGTAGTGCGAGGCCAGATGTAGCTGACCCTACACGTTTCTTTTAATCTACGGCAGGAAGCTAATGTAGAATATACCTCAAATCTACACAACAATTATTTGATACTAGTGTGTAAACCGCCAGCCACTAACGCGTCTGATAACACACTACTTCTCAGCGTGTTTTCCTCAGTTCATTACATAATCTGTTTTCAATCTCGAATCTCTCTCTGTTTTTGCTAAAGCCTGTGTTTAGTACCAGCAGCAACTCCAATTCAGCTTCCACTGACATCACATCAGCCTTGTGTTTCCCGTATTTGTGCCCTATCAGAGTAACATTAAAATGAAGGGAAATTATATGCTTTATCCCTGTTTTAATAGCTTATTTTGAGCATCAGTTTTGGGTTAAGTTTCACTTATTTTTGACTGGAGAAAAAGTCTGGCGTGTTTTTTCTTCTGCCAAAAATAATGGAAACTTGACTGAGAGAAGCATTTTAAGTTTTCTTCTGTAACATTGTAGTCCACAAATGACGGATAGAAATGGAAGATTTTCCATTTGTATCCATTATTTAATCCTTCAGTGTTTTTCTTTTCCTCAGATGAAGCAGAATAACACAAAAGTCATTGCACATGTGAACTCAGCCTTACTTGTGCTGTCTACAAAATGGAATCTGAAACATTTCCAATTTGGTCTGTAAAACATTAGGGGAGATTTATCAAACTAGTGTAAAGTAGAACAGGCTTAGTTGCCCATAGCAACCAATCAGATTCCACTTTTCATTTTTCACAGCTCCTTTGGAAAATGAAAGGTGGAATCGGATTGGTTTGCTATGGGCAACTAAGGCAGTTCTACTTTACACCAGTTTGATAAATCTCCCCCACTATGTAGAGACAATAAATTCTAGCGCAGTTTTCACTCTGTAATAAGGCTCGGTTCATACCAGCTGTAGCAATTTCTGTGGCACATTTCTGAACTGAAGGGAACCAAATAGGACCCCATTGAATAAAATAGGGTTAATTTGGGCTGGGACATCACTTTTTTAACAGACAATAAAATGCTTTTTTTTTTTTTATGGAATCTGCAACAGAGACCCCGAACAGACCCACCGACACAGATGTGAACAATCCCTAACAATATTTATTGTGTGTGAGAAATATGCTTTGTATATTCTATGTTAGTGCATTTATCTGTTCCAGAATTTACCAGTGAACCCGTTACTACAGCAGGCTTAGCAAATCATAAATATCCGCTCTGTAAAACCTGTTAGTGATTCCAAACTAATTATATGTGCTGCAAAAACCTTCAGTCTTATCTGGTGAAGTGGTCAAGGTATGGCCCATAATTCACTTTGCTGACTGCTAGCTTTTGCCATCTTGATGGATACATGGTTAACCTCTACAGGTACGCCCTGATGTCCTGGTACTTAAGGACACAGGGCGTACATGTACGCCCGTGTGTATTTCCGATCACCTAGGGTGCGGGCAGCTCTATAGGAGGTGTGCAGCGGGCGAGATCCCGCCTCCTCTCTAATATTCATTGGTGCCCAGTGGGTATAGCAGACATTCTGCTCACATTGCTGACACTGTTATAAACGGCTGACATCTGTGCTGTGAGGGTTAACAGACAAACAAAACTCAGTATTTATTGCCCTGATTCTGTAGCTCATAGAAACACCCCATATGTGGTTGTAAACTGTTGTATGGCCCAACGGCAGAGCACAGAAGGAAGGGAACGCCATATGGTTTTTGGAAGGCAGATTTTGATGGACTGGTTTTTTTACACCATGTCCCATTTGAAGCCCACCTGATGCACCCCTAGAGCGGCTCCATCTAAGTACACCCCTCAAAGTTTTACAAGGTTTTACAAACTTTGTTAACCCTTTAGGTGTTCCACAAGAGTTATTGGCATATGGAGATGAAATTTCAGAATTTCTATTTTTTGTTACCTTTCATCAAAAAAAGTGTAATATAGAGCAACCAGAAATCATATTTACCCTAAAATAGTACCAAGAAAACTGCCACCTTATCCTGTAGTTACCAAAATGGGGTCACTTTTTGGAGTTTCTACTGTAGGGGTGCATCAGGGGGGCTTCAAATGGGACATGGTGTCTAAAATCCAGTCCAGTAAAATCTGCCTTCCTTCTGTGCCCTGCCGTTTGGCCATACAGCAGTTTACAACCACATATGGGGTGTTTCTATAAACTACAGAATCAGGGCAATAAATATAGAGTTTTGTTTGGCTGTTAACCCTTGCTTTGTTACTTGAAAAAAATGGATTAAAATGGAAAATTTGCCAAAAATTTGAAATTCTGAAATTTTATCTCCATTTGCCATTAACTCTTGTGGAACAACTAAAAGGTAAACGACATTTGTAAAATCCGTTTTGAATACCTTGAGGGGTGTACTTTCTAGAATAGGGTCATTTTTGGGTGTTTTTTTTAATGTCAGCCTCACAAAGTGACTTCAGACCTGAACTGGTCCTTAAAAAGTGGGTTTTGAAAAATTTTAAGATTTGCTTCTAAACTTCTAAGCTTTGTAACGTCCCCAAAAAATAAAGTGGCATTCCCAAAATGATCGATACATGAAGTAGACATATGGGGAATGTAAATTAATAACTATTTTTAGCGGTATTACTATGTATTATAGAAGTATAGAAATTGAAACTTGGAAATTTGCAAATTTTTCAACAATTTTGGTAAATTTGGTATTTTTAAAAAAAAATAAAAATGAACTTTTTTTTACCACTATCATGAAGTACAATATGTGACGAAAAAACTATCTCAGAATGGCCTGGATAAGTAAAAGTGTTTTAAAGTTATTACCGCATAAAGTGACACTGGTCAGATTTGCAAAAAATGGTCTGGTCCTTAAGGTGAAATATGCCGTGTCCTTTGCTAATATGCAAAATGTAAGATGTGAGATGCAGAATTAGATTAAGATTTTCTGTATTCTAGAACATCTTGTATGGTAATTCCATTCACATTGGGAATTCCTTTGCTAGACATAGGCCCGTTTTTGCACTGTGGATTTTGCCCTGAATCCGCTCCCTTTTTACACTATATTTCATACACCGAAACAATTAATGCTAAAAGTAGGTTTTCCATAAACTCTAGTCACGCAGCTTAAGTCTTCTTTTAGTTCTACAAACATTAAGAAATTTGGCCCCAAGGAGCGGTAGATATGTGACCTGGTCTGAATGAGGCTGCAGTCCTCAAGCGCTGTCCACTGTGCTCTGGGAACCCCCAAACTTTGGCTAGTGATGCTACTTCTCCTGGGGCCCGACGTTTAGGCGCCAACTGTGGTGGGTGCCCTCAATCAGGGCTGATCATGTATGCTCTACTGCTCCAAATTAATAATTACCAAGGGTTTTACGTGCACAGAAGAAAATAACAATGACACACACACTGGAGTCAAAGCAAATTCTCATTTATTACAGGAAGAACAGCAGTTTATAAGGACATCAGAGGGGCATTCCCCCTGAGGCATGTGACATTGTTACATTGGCTAGACTATGAAAATATGAAAGGAGATAACACTTGGCACCTGCGCATTGTGCATTGTTTTACTAACTCTGGTATGTAAATATCTAGCTCTAGCAGCCATCTTGCAAGGGAGTCTGTACTAACAGCAGAAAAGCATATATGACGTAGCAAGGAGGCGTGTTCTCTTCGGTAGGATGGAACCTTTGTGCTCATGAGAAGATAAGGTGTTGTCTGAGGACTGAAATATATGGAAGCTTTCTTAGCAGATCCAAAGAATGATGTCCACATTCTATCAATGTCAATACATCAAAGTCGTCTTGGACTCTTGAAGGAATATTTTTTCTGTTCCATTGCTCTTTCTTTTCAAAAAACCTTCTGGTCACATTAGTTCATAATTTTTTTATAAAACAATATGCAGCATGTTTGTGTTTTAGTGATGGAAGAATTAGTTTGTGGGCTTAAAGGGGTATTCTACAATTTTGGTATTGATGCCTATCGTTAGGATAGGCCAATAGTTGGTATGGCAGTGAGTAAGGAACCTCTGTGTCAACCAATAGATTTGGCTTTGGGCTATTTCTAAGGGCATTATATTAGAAGTCCACTGGTTTTCATTCTTTAACCCCTTAATCTAGACTTCGCTGGTGAACCACCAGACAACTACCTCCTGGAATAGTCACTGTGTGATCGACAGCAGACACATGGGGGTAAGAGACATCGGTGCAGGGCACTGGTCAAGCAAAATCTTAGTCAGAGACTGGCCGAGGTCAAGCAATTCAATAAACAGTCCGAGGTTAGGGCAGACATTCAAAGGTCTATGGAGGTCAGGCAGCGGAGAGTCAGTATCCAGGAAACAGGCAAATGTGTGTACACGGACTAATACAGAACTCCTTTGCATGGAACTAGCAAGATAGACAACCTGTTACTCAGGTACCTTCCCTCAGCGGAAGGCGCCTTAAAGGGGTTGTCCAAGTTATATTTATTGATGACCTATCCTCAGGATAGGTCATCAATATCAGATCGGCGGGGGTCCGACACCTGGCACCCCCGCCGATCAGCTGTTTGAAGAGAAGGCAAGCGCCGTGCCAGCGCTGCCTCCTCGTCATTGTTTACATGCTGGCCATTGCATCTGCAGCGGTGAGCAGGTGTAATTACATTCAATTACATTCATTTCAATGGGACGGCTCTGTAGTATACACTTGTATAGAAACGAGCCGTCCCATTGAAATGAATGGAACGGCTTAGGTGTAATTACACCTGCTCACCGCTGCAGATGCAACGACCAGCATGAACAATGACGAGAGGCAGCGCTGGCACTGCCTGTCTCTTCAAACAGCTGATCGGCGGGGGTGCCGGGTGTCGGACCCCCGCCGATCTGATATTGATGACCTATCCTGAGGATAGGTCATCAATAAATATAACTTGGACAACCCCGTGCCAGCGCTGCCTCCTCGTCATTGTTTACATGCTGGCCGTTGCATCTGCAGCGGTGAGCAGGTGTAATTACATTCAATTACATTCATTTCAATGGGACGGCTCTGTAGTATACACTTGTATAGAAGCGAGCCGTCCCATTGAAATGAATGGAACGGCTTGGGTGTAATTACACCTGCTCACCGCTACAGATGCTAACAGCCAGCATGTAAGCTATGACGAGGAGGCAGCTGCCTGGCACGGCTGCCTTCTCTTCAAACAGCTGATCGGCGGGGGTGCCGGGTGTCGGACCCCCGCCGATCTGATATTGATGACCTATCCTGAGGATAGGTCATCAATAAATATAACTTGGACAACCCCTTTAAGTACCCAAAAGTGTCAAGCTGCTGGCTTGTACAAACTAGGGTGTGCACACTGTTTTTTTAAGAACTCGTAAAGTGTGCAATTGCCCTACAGTCTGAGAAGGAGGGGCTGAGCCAGCAAGCAGGCCTCAGCCTACTTAGAGGGACAGAGCTACCCCTGCAGCCAGGCCCTTCGGGAGGAATAGAAGGCAGTTCCACGCTCTCGGGAGCCAGTGGACTGGGGGTGGTGAGTAAAGTAGCGGCGGCCTCAGATCAATATCTGACCAGCAAGTGTCCAGCACTCCACACTCCCGCCGATCAGCTGTTCTGAGTAGCTGTGGCGCAAGCACTACACCGTTCCATCCATTGTGTAGGTTACGGAGCTAGTAACTGCAGTGCTACTACCATTTATTTCAGTGGATAAAGCTTTGTAGTTCCCAAGCTACTTGGCAACAGCTGAAAGGCGGGTATCTGGGGTGTCAGACCACGATCAGATATTGATTTCCTATTTACGTTTTTATTGCTGCTTGTTTTCACTTAATTTTAATTGTACATATATTGAATGGTGCTTGATACAGTCGTTTCTATTGTAAGAAGTAGTTTTACTGGGTTATCTAAAATTTAATGTAGATTTTGAAAAAGAGGCTTTCTTGCAACCCATAGATGATTCTTCTAGAATCTCAATACACCTGGGGCACCATGGGACGTGACAGAAATTAGTAGTTTATTTTTCTTTGTAACCTAGCAGTATCTTAAATATTGAGATATATAAGTAGTCCAACCATATTCCTGCACCCCTGTACAAGAAAGAATACTGTCATACTTTGACTTGTTAATACGATGGCACTATGACAAATACCTCCACACTGTGATTTTTATTTTTTTTACAGTGTACAGACAATTGGCATGGTGCTTGCACTAGATCCAGCCTAAATGACATGTATTCTGTATAAGGACATGACACAAGTGTGAACAGAGCCTTACAAATTTGCTTTGTTATAATCCAGTTGTAAACCCAGTGCAGCATAAGTGACCAGAGAAGAAATGGGATTTCTTCTAGCGACAGTCACAAGTACAGTTCTTACTACTTTGATTTGTTGACCATGTTCATAACTGAAGGAAATGACAGAGTGAAGATAGGAGTTAGACTTCTTTCACAATGGCGTTAGGATTGTCCGGCAGACTGCTCCGGCAGTTTCGGTATGTTTGCCATGCTTCGGCCGCATCTCCCATCCTGGCTCTATTATAGGTAATGGGGTCAGGGCGGACTTCCGGCAGCACACGTGTACAAACGTAAGTACTGATCCGGCAGGCTGTTCCTCTGTCAGAACAGCTTGCCGAACAACCCTAATGCCAGTGTGAAAGAAGCCTTGGTGAAAATGAAAACCTAGACCTGCATCAATCCTCTAGAAATAATAACAGCAGGCGTATTTCAGAGTTGTAAGGCATTGCATAGAAAGCCCTTCTTGATTCTCTAAACGCGCAGCATTATGTATCGTCTGTGTATGCGGTATTGTATAGGCCGGCTTGTATATTAATACTAACCATTGCACTACCTGCGAGCAGTGTAAACCGTTCTTTCAACACCAAATTGTTCATTAAAATGTAATGTATATGGTTTTGGTGCAAATTCAAAGCTAATATTTGACTGTTTATTCTGTTTTAGATGTCACAGAGCATGTCATCCGTTTCTTCAAGGCATTCTGAGAAAATAGCAATTCGAGAGTAAGTTTAAAAAAAAAACTTTCGCCTTTGATTTTTCTATATGTTCGTACATTCTTGAGCATTTTGTCTCTGCTGCTTGCTTCCCTACTTTCAATGAAAGGGAATCCATCCACTCCAAAACACCCCCCTAAACTAGAGCAAGCCCTGTACAGTCCAGTGATGTCCTTTTTATCTTCATACTCCGGCTTAGTTCACATCAGAGTTCAGCGTTAGAGTTAGTTTGATGAAAGAAGTTGGTGATCCAGAATCCTTCCAAAACTTGTTGAAGAATTTTCAAGCCTGGTCAGACGATTGTTTTCCGAATCCGATATCTTCCAATCTGCTAAATGTTTTGTATTCTGTATTCGCTTTCCTCATCAGGCTCTCCATGTTTTTGGCCTTGGCTCATTTAGAAACATCTCATTTCATTTCATTTCTTGCACAGTACATATATTTTTAGTACGAGACTGGATGTGCTCATTTGCTATCAATATAGTTATGACTTTCATTTTCAGACTCCTTTTTTCTGTTTTTATAATGGCTGAGATGAGTGTATTTTCTGGCTAGACCTCTTCAGAGTATGTCTTAATTTATTAAACCGTATCTGACTGACCAGTTTACATGTTATTGTACTCTATATTATGTGGCCAGATATTTCCTGCAAGGAAGGATTATCATGCAGATGTATATCTTCTACCATATATTCTCTGCCACGGGTTTTAATGAAACCTTTTGCAAACAGACCAGTTCAGCGCTGTCTTTTTCTCAACAAGAACTGAATGTCAATAAGGCCCTATTCACACGTCCGCAATGTTCGTCCGCACCCGTTCCGCAAATCTGGAATGGGGACGTGATGGATGCGGAGCGCACACACTGTGCTCTCTGCATCCGCATTTGCGGAGTGCGCCGCTGATCTTCCGGCCGGCGGATCCGCAATAATATAGAGCATGTCCTATTCTTGCCCGCAATTGCAGACAAGTATAGGCATCTCTATAGGGCTGGTGGCAAGGTGTGTTGCGGATCCGCAACACACTATGGACGTGAGAATTAGGCCTTAGTTGTACAATTTTCCCAATAAAAAGAGTATTAAGTAGGACCCTCACCCCTTTTTTATTGGGTTCTTCATAGGCTGAAAGCTTATTAAAACCCATTTCAGAGAAGCATTTTATATATAATCTGCATGACAATTTTTTGAAATTACTTTATGCCACTTAGTCTGTGTGTGTCTATAGCACTGGACAGCTTTGGACTATAATTTAATTTTTTAAGGTAAGATCATCATACATTTTTGTATAGATTAAAGGTGAGGGGGGGGGGTTATGGTTTTGTAAAAAAAACCTTACCTATTAACCGCTTGAGTATTGGAGATTTTTTTTGTTAATGCATTTTCATTTTTCTTCCCGGAGCCATGACTTTTTTTTTTTTTTTTTTTTTTTTTTCGTTCACTTAACCATCTGAGTGCTTTTTTTGCGGGTCAAGTTGTACTTTCTAAAGTGGGAAGCAGGAAAAAATTGCAAATGAAGTCTGTGATCAGGGAATCCAGTGGCTCAAAAAGCAGACACAGAAGGACAAGTTCAGCAGAACGCACTGATAGCTTTCAATTAGTCATTCATTACTTCACTCTGGCACAAAAGGGATTTTAATCCATATGCGAATGAGCACTTTGGGCACCCTTGCTCCTCCGCCTACCTCTGCCAGTCGCTCCCTATCATTGATTGACTTGGCCAGGTTCCTGCATATTCATCTCGTCTGACCCTGTCAAAAAGGAGAGGGAGGGGTTAACTGAAGAATCAAGGGTGCACGGAGTGGCTTGGGCTAGTGCTCCTTGCACTTAACTGTTCATTTGCAGAAGGAATAAAAGTGCTTTTTCTCTAGAATAAAGAAGTGGATATCTAAGTGAAAGGTAAGTTGTACTCCACCTCGCTCACTTTGGCCCATGTCTATGCTGAAAAGCTGTTTCACCCATATGGCGTTTATTCTGAACACCATGTTTTGCAATACTACACAATCGGCATAAATATATTGATAAATCTCTCCTATGCAGCTTTAAATCTTGTGATTTTCTTCTCATAGTACGTTATAAACCTAGTTGCTTGCAGCCACCACTAGATGGAGCTCTGTGAATTTGAGTTTAGACAATTACCATTGAACTTTAGGGAAGTTGTGAACATTTTTCATGGAGCTCCTCCCTGTGATGGCTGAAGGAAAATGTTGTGAATTTACCGAATGAAGTACAAGTTATTGTTTAGCACTAGGACCCCCTCACCATAGGCCTCACACCAGCAGCAATGCCTGTCCCCATGGTAAGTATATACTACACAACCCAGCAATTACCATACTAGCAATTGGTATCCCTTACTGCCAAAAGAACCCGAACCATAAACTAGACTTGTTATTTAAGGAATGAACAATATAACATTTTGAAAACAATAATCTAAAAGTGCTTTTTTTGGTAGTAAAAATAAATTGAAATAGGTACCCCAAAAATAGTGTCTAAAAGAATAAAAGTTTATCTTGGTAAAAAGAAAAGCAATGGCTCACACAGCTCTGTACGAAAAAGTAAAAAGAAGTTATGACTGGCAGAATAACGAGAAGCAAAAAGGAAGAAATCATTTGTGACCTGAAGTATAAAATTTGGTACATGCTTAAAGGGGTTATCCTAGAAAAGATATTTATGATTTATCCTGAGTATAGGTCATTATTGTCACATCAGCCGGGGTCTAAGTCCCAGCATCCCCGTTGATCAGCTGTTTTAGGGAGCCACTGCACTTACAGGAGGTCTGGTGAGTGATGCAGCTCTCCAAGGACAGCGCCGTATATCGTATAGTGGTAGTGCTTGGCATTGCTGCTCAGCCCCATTGACTTGTACTGCAGGGGGGACTGAGCTGCAGCTAGGCCATGTGATTGATGTACAGTGATGTCACTGGTCTAGGAAGAGGCTGCGGTGCTCAAGGCCTCTTCTAACAGCGGATTGGTGGGGGTCCCAGGTGCCACACCCCTGCAGGTCCGATACTGATCACCTATCCTGAGGATAAGTCATAAATATCTTCTCCTGGATAACCCCTTTAAGGGGTTAGGATCATAAATGTCTTTATAAAACATGTCTATGTCCTCTCCATTAACCCGTAATAGACAATTAATCTCCGCTTCTGCTGGTTTCCTCTTTTTGTGGTGGATTTTTTTTCACGTGTATTCTTAGCTGGACCCACTGCTCTTTGTTGAGATAGCTGGTGCATTAGCCATATAATAGGATGACAGCGTACCATTAAATGCAAGTATATACAGTTTTGTCTTAAATTTTCTTTCTATAAATAAGCCATTAAACTGCATGCAGGAGCTGAAGTTTTTATTAGGAGAAATCATAGCATTTACAATCAAGACCTTCATACAAATCCTAAAATATGTGCACATGAGATATTTAAGGGACTGTATCTTCAAATGTTATGTTGTTTCCATGTTAGAAAAAGCATGACTTTAAAATGGGATTTGACTATTGTAGCGTCTACTTCTGCAGTTCACATCATAGTGATTGCTTTGTTTGGCTGTATTGTACAATTACACCTGTATTATATACACCTTATGTAATGTTTTTTTGTTTTTTTTTTAATGTGGCTAGAAAGTATATTTGGTTGTTCAGTTCCATCTAATGAGAGTTTCTGAGCAGCTGTCTTCTCCAGGAGAATCAGACATGAGCTCACCTATACACAGAGCTCTTACCAACCATAAAGAACATATATCGAGAAAACACCACAGTCCTACTCGTGTGTGCCTACCTCTTGACCCGGCCTTTACTGAAACTCCTATGATAGTCAAGGGCAACATTTTAGACCTCCACAAATTGTCAGATTGACCACCACAAATGTTTTCTCTCATGGTTTACATTCTGGTGACATCAGTGTACTGTTAACCAACCAGAAGTTTTCTAAATCAGATGAGACAGTCATTTATCACCTATTACCATACCATTCACATGGAAGACTTGGGGACTCACATTCTCAGTCTCTTTTATATTTTGCTTTCATACAATTGTCACATATCTTGTGCGTAGGTGATAAATGATGTTTATTGTGAACCCCTTTAATGGTAGTGGTCCAGTTTCAACAGCCTCTAGCCATATGTACAGTTGGGATTTATGACTAAAAGGTTTTTTTTCCTTCTTGACATTTATGGCAATGTACCATAAACGCCCAATATATGCAGCTCCCGACTCTGGAACCAGCTACTATATCAAGAACAGGGCCCCACTGCGAACGAAGGGCACACCATGCAGGCTTGGCATCCTTTCCATTCCAATCTATGCGTCTTCAGAAAATAGCCAAGTGAGTGCACTGTTTTAGGAAGTCCCGTAGCAGTGAATGAAGATTAAAGGGGTTCTGAACTCTGTTTAAACTGATGATCTATCATCTGGATAGATGATCAGCATCTGATCGGCAGGGATCCGACACCCGGGACCTCCGCCGATCAGCTGTTTGAGAAGGCAGCGGCGCTCCAGGAGTGCCGCGGCCCTCTCACTGTTTACTGCCGGCCCAGTGACGTTGAGACTAATATCAACTGGCCTGGGCACGGCTAAGCTCTGTTCACTTCAATGGAGCTTAGCCCTGCCCAGGCCAATTGATACTAGTCGTGACATCACTGGGCCGGCGGTAAACAGTAAGAAGGCCACGGCACTCCTGGAGCTGCCTTCTCAAACAGCTTATCGGCGGGGGTCCCAGGTGTCGGACCCCCGCCGATCAGATGCTGATTATCTATCCAGAGGATAGATCATCAGTTTAAACAAAGTGCAGAACCCCTTTAAGCTGCGAATGTACAGCAACCACTCTATTTGCCATTATGAGACTTCCAAAAATAGCCAAGCCAAAGCTCAGCTTTCTCTCCATTCTCTCCAGGGCCCCGTTGTTTTGATAAGAGCATATCCCAGAGTTGGGACCAGCACACATTGGACCTATGTCCAGATAGGAATACACCTTTATCAAGGGAAGTCTTCTGTTCAGAACCCAGTTTTTCGGGAGATACCAGAAGCACTTCCAGCAGTTAACTCATTCAGGGGCTCTTGTATCTGAACTTGACACCCCCTTAGTATGCAAAAACTGGAATTATCTTGATACTCCTAACCCCAAAACCTTTGCCTAATGTTTTATGTGCATATCTACTAAGTGGTTATTTGTTGTCCTCAAGCCTCTTGAAAATCTGTGTCTGCTGCTCCTTTTCCATTTTACTAATCAGATGATTTTCCAATGTCATATTTAGTAATGTGAACATTTTAAGGAATTGAACAACTGTTACATGCATTTTCCAAAAGTTATTCAATGCACTTATCCAGTCAGAAATAGCACCTCCACATTCTTACATATTCTACTTTGTGTTCATATCTTAACAGCTTCCAGGTTGGGGACTTGGTACTTATTATCTTGGATGAGCGTCATGACAATTATGTGCTATTTACCGTCAGCCCAACGTTGTATTTCTTGCATTCAGAATCACTTTCAGCATTAGATCTTAAGACAGGTGAGTGTGGTAAGTGTCGCCCATCAGTAATTCAGTGCAATTGAAACCATTAATATATTGCCATTTTATGTTATGGAAATATTTCACAGCAGAAATAGGCCTGAATGTTACAAGAGACACTATTTGGAGTTGATACATACATTTTTGGCCACATTATTCACTCTGATAGTGTTTCCTTATGTGTCTTTTCCTGGAGCAAGCATAGCACACGATTTATAATTTGTATTATATATGACACTTTGTAAAGCATTATACAACTGTACAGGGTATACAGAGAACGTTCTATTGTAATTATTAAAAATCATCTTTTAATATGCAAAACCTGGAAGAAGCCCCGGTCAGTAAATAATGACTGCCCTGCCGAGGGCAGAAAATCTCAATTTAAAAATTTGACTGCTATATTTCGTCAAACATATAACTGACTTAGGGGTAAGTTACAGAAATTACGCTTTAATTAAAAAAAAAATCTAGAGCGCTGTATTTTTACAACACAACATGGCAACTGCACTATATATATTACATATAGTATAGGCGCCATTTTGACCAAACATAGCAGTCTAATTTTTAAGTTCATAATGTTATTTATTTAGTTCTTTATTTGGCATTAATGGCAGCCAAGCTAAGCCCAGGGAGATCCAAAGAGAGGTTCACCTAGCTTTCACTCTGCCACTGGCTCTTCCTTCATAACTTTCCCTGCCGTTGTCCCTTTCTCAGCCTCTTATCAGACCCCCCCAGCCTACATCAGACTCCCATCAGCCCTCTCAGCCTCAGATTAGACCCTCCCTAACCTTAGATCAGACCCCTCATCCTCAGTTCAGACCCTCCCTAGCCTCAGTTCAGACCCTCACTAGCCTCAATTCAGACCCTCACTAGCCTCAGTTCAGACCCTCCCTAGCCTCAGTTCAGACCCTCCCTAGCCTCAGTTCAGACAATCCCTAGCCTCAGATCAGACCCTCCCTTACCTCAGATCAGACCCTCCCTAGCCTCAGATCAGACCCTCCCTAGCCTCAGATCAGACCCTCCCTAGCCTCAGATCAGACCCTCCCTAGCCTCAGATCAGACCCTCCCTAGCCTCAGATCAGCCCCATCAGACCTTCCTTAGCATCAGATCAGCCCCCATCAGACCCTCCCCTGCCTCAGATCAGACCCTCCCCTGCCTCAGATCAGACCCCCCAGCCCCAGATCACACCTTCCCCACTTTAATTAGCCTCAGATCAGCCCCGATCAGACCACCCCCCTCCCCCCCAGCATCCAATCAGACCTCAGATCAGACTATAAAAAAATAAATAAACTTACCTCCCCAGCTCCGGACAGCGCTGCCACTTGGCAGACTCACTTACCCTCCCTGATCTTCTTCCTAACGCACAGTGTCAGGACACAGAGTGGGGCTGGAAAAAGACCAGGAAAGGTGAGTTCAGCCAGTGTAGTGCTGTTCTTACCTCCCTTGCCTCCTGCTTGCTAATGACCGCTTCCATAATGAAAGGGGTCATTAGCATTTTTACTATACAGTATGTTATGGCAGGGGGCCGGGAGTCTCTTCACCATGTTTGCAGTGGACATTTACGGGCACATTTATTAAGACAGGCGTTTAGAATTGCTCCTTTACATACTGTGGAGGAGATCACAGCGTGTAAATGCAGAGGTCTGCTCCATTGACGAGCAGGTGATTGTCAGGAAGGAACGACAATCATCTGCTCCATCTGGCCATGTAAAGGACCCTTCTGTGCCCCACTCCAAAATGGTTTACTCGACAGAGAACAGATAAGGAGAAGGACAGTATTACTCAGTGATGTGTGAGAAATGCTTCTGGCCTCCCCCAGATATAGACATGATCAAGTCTTGTAATTGGTGATGAAAAGCGGTGAACAATGGCTAGCTTTGTCTTCACGCTAACAGCTCTTAATGTAAATTGCTCTGCTGACTCTCCTCATCTGGTTTTGTTCCTAAACTGGAACCGTCCAGAATATTTTGAGTTGAAATGGTTTTATGTCACAAGACAGAACTTGTTTTGGCATGAAAAAAGGAAAGATAAAGTTATGTGTTGTGTACAGAAGTCCCTGCTGATTATGAGGTGGGGAATCTGGAAACTATATGGGTCATTTATCAATAGATATACACCAATATCTGTCGCAGATTCGGTCACAAAGGGGATTTGCGACCTAATCTGCGAGTTCTTCCACACCACATACGCCAGCTCTAAAAAAGGGGATGGGGGTCTCATTTATCATTTTCTACGCCTGTTTTAGGTGTAGAAAATGATCTAAATCTAAACCAGCAAGGTTGCTGGCATAGATTTAGGCCGACGGTGGATGCGTCTAAGTTATGTAGAGGCCGGCGCCTTACTTATCTTAGGCGCATCAAGCACCAGCACAGGGGTATTAAAACCTGCGTCTAAAATGGTAGTCATAATAAATCACTCCATATGTGTCATTCTAGGAAGAAGGGTTATTTCTGCCTATCCGTATCCGTATGGCAGCTAATACTACAATATGTCAATGTCAAAACATATTTTTCATTCTCTTTTAAGTACTGAAGTCAAATCCAAGGCAGATAGTTTGGTTTTTTGGTTCAGAAATGTGCTTTATAGCCCAAATGTTTTTTTTTTTATATAATCATGCTAATAAGTGGCAGCATAATACACCATAGTGTTTAATGTCAAATGTCACCTTTTGGGGTCAATTTACAAATATATTAGGTAACTGCATTATAAATAATTTCTTAGGTCCTACCATTAAATTATCTTTAGAGCCCATTTAGGGTCGCATGGAATCTGCTGCCCTCTCTGTGGGAGGCCATCCTTCCGTTCATTCACCTGCAGTTTATAGACATGTCCTTTCTTGGCACAGTTGTGGCCGTAAACCACAGCCACCCCACGGAAAACAGTGAGAGGCGCAGTCAGTGGCAGATTTTTGGTTCAAAATTAGCACCAAATCTCCACTGTCAAAATATGCCGATTCCTATTGGTTGAAGCAACTGGTGATAAGGAAATAGAAATTCACTACAACTGCTCTCCTGGTCTTATTCAGAAATACATTTGCTGTCACCAGTGGAAGGGCACCACACAACAGAGAGCGGTTTCCAGATGTTCCTCAACAGGCGCACCGCCCGTCTCTAGCGACGCATCGGGCCGCTGCTGGAAGCGCCAAAACGCCGGCAGCACGAGGAGGGGAGAGGAGAAGTCGGGCCGGAGGTAGAGGGCCATGCAAGGGGGAGGAGGCGTGCCACGTCCTTACGTCATGCAGCTCCCGTAGCCTGACTGAAACACATTTAACAGAAGACACTAAATATTTTTTGGCTAAGAGATGGGTGAAATCAGAATTTCATTCTTATTTTTCCTCACACTCGCAAGGTGTCAGTGTCCTTGTTCATAGGAAGGTGGACTTCAAAGTAATCAGACAGAAGATAGATAGTGATGGCCGATACATTTTTCTACATTGTTGCTGGAATGGAGTCGTATGCATACTGGCATTTGAATACATTCCACCACCCTTTTCAGTATATGCTTTGGCGAGGTTAGCAGATTTTGTAAATGGGGGGGATAAGGGTACTTTCACATTTGCGGCATAGCTATCCGGCAGGTGGGTGAACAGCCTGCCGGATCCGCCATGCCGCAAGTACCCGTGCCCTGCCGTGCTGCCGCTCCGTCCCCATTGACCGTGCACGGCCGGAGATCGCCGGACTAAAAGTACTGCATGTCCGACTTTTTAGTCCGGCGAGCGGCAGCATGGCAGTGCACGGGTACTTGCGGCATGGCGGATCCGGCAGGCTGTTCACCCGCCAGAACAGCCTGCTGGATAGCTATGCTGCAAATGTGAAAGTACCCTAAGGTTCCAGTTTTAGTTATCGGTGATTTCAATGCAGTTATGGACCAGCAGAAGGACAGGTCATCATCAAAACAAACACCCCCCCTCCCCCAGGGATCCTGTGGCCAAATTTTACTACTCAGGACTTGCAAGGAACTAGCATTCCTAGATATTTATAGACATTTATACGGCGATAAAGAAGCATATTCTTGTTTTAGCCATACTTACTCCTGTAGATCAAGAATATACTTGGCTCTTGCAAGTCCTGAATTTTTAGGTAACGTCATTAGTATGCGACACGAAGCGTTAAGTATTTCAGATCATTGCTGGTAACATTTAATAATAAGGTATCGTGTCGCTCGGCGGGATTAGAATAAATTCTCACTGGTTTAATTTAATACAGGAGTTGGATAGGATTAGAGATGAGATTAAGGGATTTTGGGTAATTAATCTAGGATCTGCGCATTTAAATATAGTTTGGGGCACGTTAAAAGTGTTTATAGGCGGAATTATTTTTGCTCAAATTAATAAATGTAAGGCCATCTTCTGTGCTAAAGAGAAACAACTTGCTTTAAGAGTGAAAACTCTCCAGCAGACAAGCTCGAACGTGGATGCCTCAGTTAAAGAGGAACTTAAGATAGCAACGAGCGAATATGCAGCATTCCTGCAGGATAGGGCACAACAGAGCAGTGCGATGTTTTAAATCTTCCCCTTCAAATCGGGGAATTAAGAGAAGCCCTCAGATCTATTAAAGGAAATACTGCACTAGGATCGGATGGGCTTCTCTTTGAGCTCTATAGAAGGATGGGAGATGTGCTTCTTCCCTGTTTAATGCAGGTATTGAAGTGGGCGTGGACGGGAGATTTAGTGCCACCCTCCCATTCGGAGGCTATTATCACTTTAATATTGAAAAAAGATAAAGATGCTACAGAAATAAGCTCATATCGTCCAATCTCTCTGCTTAACGCAGATTATAAAATCCTTGCCAGGGCCCTGGCTAATAGGCTAAAGAGCGTAAGGAATAAAGTTATCCACCCGGACCAAACGGGTTTTATCCCCAAGAGACTTGCATTAGGAGGGCGGTGGTGAATGTGCACGGGGGTAAGGGGGAGGACCGCTCCATTCTGTCACTAGACGCGTCACAGGCGTTTGACAGGGTATTCCTGTGGCAGACCATGCAGATAATGGACATGGAATCTCAATTTATTACATGGGTAAAACTGTTATATGCTCGTCCAACTGCGAAGATAAACATAAATGGACAGACTACAAAATCATTCTCTCTAAGTCGGGGCACGAGACAGGGCTGCCCCCTCTCTCCCCCTTGCTGTTTGCCATCTACCTCAAATCACTTGCTTGTAAGATAAGAACAGATGATAAGATACAAGGATTTGGTAGAGAAAGGTGTCCATGATAAAATAAACTTATACGCTGATGACATTTTGTTGTACTTGCGGGGTGGGCACAGAATTCTCCCTTACTTAATGACCATCTTTAATGACGTTGGTGAGATCTCTGGCTACAAGATTAATTGGGAGAAAACAGTCCTCTTGCCCTTAATTAGAAGCCCAAACATAGATAACATTCAAGTTAAGGTTCTATCTCCACAAGACTCGATCGAAAATCTGGGTATTAAGATAGGCTCCTCTGTCCAGGATTTCATAAATCTAAATGTCACACCCCTTATAAACATGATCAGAGATAAAACACGGATTTGGCAAACATTTTTTTTATCACAATCCAATAGAATGGCCTTATTTAAAATAATACTTCGTCCACAAATATTATATAAACTAACCCCATGCCCCATATGAATCGGAGATGAGTTCTTTAGCCGAATAGAGACTATCATAAATGACCTAATATGGGGACAGAAAAGAGTTAGACTCAAGCAAAAATTGTTATGGAAGCCGATGGAGACCTTTTGTTCCCATATATCCAAGGATATTTTCTTTTCGCTCAAGTCATGTGGTGGATGGGTATGGAGGAAAGAGAAATCCAGTTTTATACAAGAGAATATCAGGGGACCCATCGGGATTTATTCACAGTATTAGAATCTGGGTTCTTGTTATATAAGGGGAAAAAATGTTGCATTAGATATTGTATACGCAAAGTATGGGTTAAAATTAAATCACCATTAGGGATACGTAATTCTTTATCTTCTACACCAGGGGTGCACAACCTGCGGCCCGGGGGCCACATGCGGCCCCAAACATCTAGTAAAAGACATGTAGGTCTATGTCTTATGGCTAATTACATGCATCTTTCATGTATTCTCCAATTAGATGGGAGTCCTAGAACTGTAACTAAACATTTACAGAATATACTGTATGTTTAATTTGCTAAAAATACAGTATTTTAGTTGGTAATACCCCTTTAAGTTTTATTTCCGGCCCTTGGAATTGGTTCAGGCTGACAATGTGGCCCCCAACCAGAAAAGGTTGTGCACCCCTGTTCTACACCTTTATGGTTTATTATACATCTTTAAGAGTTTTTAAAAATGAAGGATCAGGTATTTTTGCAAAAAAGGGATGTTCAAAGTGTATCACAATTAATGCACGCTGGAGATATTCGCAAACATGATGATGATCAGGCACCAACACTAGTTTACTTGAGCGATTAAAATAAGCACAACTCAAACACGCGTATCTTAAAACGCAAGATCATAATTATTTTTCGTGCAATCACAAGAATTCACAGATTTTTGCTTTGGTCACAAGGCTAAAAAGACCACATTATCGCAAATTTATCAAAGATTTATCAAAAATTTTCTCACGAAGTTTTCACTTTTCAAGTGAAAATAATTGGGCAGAAGATATAGGTGACGGTGTCCCCCTTAATATAGGTGACGGTGTCCCCCTTGATTGGCAAGACATTTACAGAATTGTCAAGAACTTTTCGCTCTCTAATAATTAGGGATGTCCCGATACCAGTATCGGTATCGGGACCGATACCGGCATTTTCACGAGTACTTGTACTCGTGAAAATGCCGCCGATACCGCTGCCGATACCGGAAGTTCCGGTCCGGCAGCTCCTATACGCTATTAAAGTAAACCTAACTTGCCCAGTCCCCCTCAGGTCAGGCGCTCAGTCCCTCCATGCTCCTCCTGCCCCGCCTGCCTTCTTCATTCATAAAAGTGGGCGGAGCGAGCAGGCGGGACATGAGGCGCATGGAGGAACTGAGAGCTCAAGCTGCCCGATTCCTCCAAGCACCTCACGTCCCTCCTGCGCGCTCCGCCCACTTTATGAATGTAGAAGGCGCTGGGCAGGAGGAGCATGGAGGGACTGAGCGCCTGACCTGAGGGAGACGCACATCAATAGTTAGTAATTCCGGCCACATTAATAAAGATTAAGTTTAGGTCAATAGTGTATGGGAGATCTCTGGATGACACTATGGGGGATCTCTGGATGACACTATGGGGATCTGTGGATGACACTAATGGGGATCTGTGGATGACACGTATATAGCATAATATGCTATATATGTGTCATCCACATAGCCCCTGACAGTGTCATCCAGAGATCCCCCATAGTGTCATCCAGAGATCCTCCATAGTGTCATCCAGAGATCCCCCATAGTGTCATCCAGAGATCCCCCATAGTGTCATCCAGAGATCCCCCCATAGTGTCATCCAGAGATCCCCCATAGTGTCATCCAGAGATCCCCCATTAGTGTCATCCAGAGATCCCCCATTAGTGTCATCCAGAGATCCCCCATTAGTGTCATCCAGAGATCCCCCATTAGTGTCATCCAGAGATCCCCCATTAGTGTCATCCAGAGATCCCCCATTAGTGTCATCCAGAGATCCCCCCATTAGTGTCATCCAGAGATCCCCCATTAGTGTCATCCAGAGATCCCCCATTAGTGTCATCCAGAGATCCCCCATTAGTGTCATCCAGAGATCCCCCATTAGTGTCATCCAGAGATCCCCCATTAGTGTCATCCAGAGATCCCCCATTAGTGTCATCCAGAGATCCCCCATTAGTGTCATCCAGAGATCCCCTATTAGTGTCATTTAGAGATCCCCCATTAGTGTCATTCAGAGATCCCCCATTAGTGTCATCCACAGATCCCCCTCATAACAGCGTCATCCACAGATCCCCATAACAGCGTCATCCACAGATCCCCCATAACAGCGTCATCCACAGATCCCCCATAACAGCGTCATCCACAGATCCTCCATAACAGCGTCATCCACAGATCCCCCATAACAGCGTCATCCACAGATCCCCCATAACAGCGTCATCCACAGATCCCCATAACAGCGTCATCCACAGATCCCCCATAACAGCGTCATCCACAGATCCCCCATAACAGCGTCATCCACAGATCCCTCATAACAGCGTCATCCACAGATCCCCATAACAGCTGTCATCCACAGATCCCCCATAACAGTGTCATCCACAGATCCCCATAACAGCGTCATCCACAGATCCCCCATAACAGCGTCATCCACAGATCCCCCATAACAGCGTCATCCACAGATCCCCCATAACAGCGTCATCCACAGATCCCCATAACAGCGTCATCCACAGATCCCCCATAACAGCGTCATCCACAGATCCCCCATAACAGCGTCATCCACAGATCCCCCATAACAGCGTCATCCACAGATCCCCCATAACAGCGTCATCCACAGATCCCCATAACAGCGTCATCCACAGATCCCCCATAACAGCGTCATCCACAGATCCCCCATAACAGCGTCATCCACAGATCCCCCATAACAGCGTCATCCACAGATCCCCCATAACAGCGTCTTCCACAGATCCCCCATAACAGCGTCATCCACAGATCCCCCATAACAGCGTCATCCACAGATCCCCCATAACAGCGTCATCCACAGATCCCCCATAACAGTGTCATCCACAGATCCCCCGTAACAGATCCCCCTGGAGGCACATTGGTTGGAAAACACTATTATATTCCCATTTATCAATTTATTAACACTTGTACAAAGGAAAAGAAAAGCCGTTGTCCATAGCAACCAAATTCCAGCTTTAATTTTTTTTATTGCTATCGGCAACTGCGCCGCTATTTATACGAGGTATCGGTAATTGGTATCGACGAGTACTTAAATAAAAGTATCGGTACTCGTACTCGGTCTTAAAAAAATGGTATCGGGACATCCCTACTAATAATCATAGGTTGATGCAACTCAATGTTTTACATCGGCTATACTATACTCCGGAAGATCTATCTAGATTTAATAAGAAAATATCTTGCTGCTGGAAATGTCAGAAAAGTAAAGCGAACTTCCTCCATATGTTTAGGATATGTCCAAGCATCCAAAAATGTTGGTCATTTGTGAAGAAACCACTAATGGACAGATCACCAATTAAACCTCCTTGGGAAGTATCCCTGGTTATTCTTGGGAACACTCCTCCATTACTTACTACACATAAAAGCTTGAAACTTTTTTGGTTCAAAGCTCTATTACCTGCCAGGGTAACTTTGATAAAAAGATGGGGTTCCCACCTTAGTACCTGATGCTGAGGATTGGGTTAAATTAATGGGGAAGGTTTACACAATTTGAAATGTACGCAGCTGAAAACATGCGTCAAAGAAGAGAATGTGAGCAGATATGGGCCTTCTGGCCTAGTGGTTTATAACTTCTTTTTAAAATGCACGCAAAAGTCTCATGTTGAATACTGTTGGAATACTCGAGACAGCACGAGGGAAGGGGGTGGATTAGAGGGGGAGGGGGTTGGTTTTCGTGGGTGGGATTTTTGAGTAAATTTTTTGGATCAAAATGATAGTTGTACCATAAAATCAAGTCTAATGGGAAAATAGTACAGGATAATGCTTATTTATTTGTGATTAGATTTGGTTATACTTGTGGGTTTTTTTTTCTTCTTTTCTTTTTGATTGTATAACAATTGCTTGTGTGCAACTATTTTTTATTGTAACTTTTGGAAAATGTATAGATAAAATTTTAAAAATGAAATACATTTGCTGCATCTTTTGGTAGTCCCCACACCCTAGAAGCACATATCTGCTAGCTATAAGCTGATGTAGGTTTGCTCTATAACTTCTGCCAGTTTCTGGCTTGTTATAATAAATCTGTCGGGTCAAGGGCCCCTCCACTGAGCCATGTACACTTTTTAAACAGTAGCAAGAGCTGCTTAAAACTGAAAAAAGTAATTTTTTCCCCAATTTTCTTGTGTATACCAGGTAACTGGTGCAAGTCACTTAATGTAAAAAAAAAAAAATTTTTTTTTAGGTCAAGAAGCACTGATTAAAGGAAATGTGTCATCAGACAATAACCTATTGTTTAAATCACATTTCTACTTAAAACATATTTTTAAAGAATTTTTGGTGATATTTTTCCCGTGTCAATATCTATATGTAAACAAAAAACATAATATCCTGCAGTTTTTGCACTGGCCACTAAGCCTAATAATAGTAGCCACGTCTTGGTTTGTACAGATCACTTTACTGCAGTTATCTGCTCATCATTACAATGCAGAATTAGAATGACATGTAACACCTCTGTGTATATTACAGGATCCTCCATTCACAATAGGTGATATCACAGCTTTTCTCCTTCCTCTTGAACTCTGCACATCATAGAGCATGTCTAGAAAACTCTTCTACAGAAATCAATGAGGTCCTCTCCTGTCCGTTGTGCCTGTAACCCATGGGGCTGCCGGAAAGCAGTTCTCTAAATGCTCTCAATAATAGCTTAGGCAAGATGGCCGCCCCATTAATCATGTTCAGGGAATAGAATTTACAATCGGAAACTAAGAACAGATTGGAAAAAAGAATATGTGCTGCTATTTGGTATTAACTGGCAAAAAAAAATAAAAAATTGCCGACACATATTCTCCTTAACTATTAAATATATATTTTATAATAGTCAGAGCTCCATTCTTCTGATTGAAAGTTCCCAATCCAATCTATATAGACTTAGCTTTAAAGGGGTGGCCGCCCCTTAGTCCCACCTAATCTGACATTGAGCTTGGTGAGACACTGATGCACGCAAGATGGGACTGTTGTCCGATGCCCGGCATGTATCATGCACGTATGCTATTAATTACAGTTGGAAATATGCATGATATTTGCTCATATTTTTCCTTCCTTACTTTCCCTCCTTGCATGCAGCAGTGCCTCTCCATACCCAGTGTAAGATGGGGCGGGCAAGAGGGGCCAAACAACTCCTTTAAAAAAAATAACATCCTGGCTGGCTGTAGTTATGTGAGGGAGTATATAGATGAGAAATACTGATTCAGAATCCATGTCTTATACACTGGTTACGGCCTACTTTAGTGTGGGGGGGCTTTCAAGATGACATATTCCATTTAATAATTGCACGGTATTCAGTAAGCGTGTAATCTCCCTCTAGTGTTAATATCATTTAAATGAATGTCCATAGACAACTATATTTAAAAATGTTTAAAATGCTCTGAAACTTATTTTTGTAATATGTGTATTGATTTTACTGAAAAATTAGGCACCTTAAAGAGAACCTGTCACCATCAAAATGCTGTGAAATGTGCAGGCAGCATGCTATACAGCAGGAGAAGCTGCGCAGATTGATATCTAGCTTTATGAGAAAAGATTATAGTATAACTATATTATTCCTTGGAATTTCTGTTCATTCTGGGCTTTGGAGTCAAGGAGTCGGTCCTATCAGTGACTGACAGCTATTTCTGTATACACAGTCATAGAGGGGAGGCTGTCAGTCACTGATAGGACCGACTCCTTGACTTCAAAGCCCAGAATGAGCAGAAATTTAAAAGAATGAAATACAGGCTAGGCTGAATCTTTTCCCACAAAACTTGATATCAGTCTGCTCAGCTCCTCCTGCTCTATACCATTTTTTCTGTAGCTCAGACAGCATGTTCAATGTGCAGAGTGTCTATATCTCTTTGGAATCTGTACTTTTATACACCACTGATCTGAGGTCTGATGAAAAATATATTTTTTTTCTTATTTTTTTCCTCTAAAACCTAGGGTGCGTCTTATCATCCCGTGCGTCTTATAAAGCGAAAATAGGAGTATATAACAAATAGGAGTTTCAGCATTATTTTAAAATAAAGTTAAGTTACCCTTAAATGCTGCAAGGAGATCAGCGCCCATGCAGAGTTACTCTTTTGTGGCCTCCCTTTATCCCAAGTAGTAGATGATCATAATGAAAACATACACTCTGGAATTCCCCACTTCTTATTCAGCCGTGCCTTTTTTAGGTTCAAAATTGCACTTTTTCACCTGTCAATTATAATTCCAATTTCTTTCAAGCAGAGAAGTAATTTTACTCTGAAACAACTGCTCTGAGGTGTATTTCTGCCATACCGCACAGCGCTGCGCTGATGAGGCCCTTGCCGTAAAGACATATAGCTTGTTGATATTCTGATGACATAGTATTAGCTGCTGATAGTTGTTTGCCCGTTCTCAAACATTTTAACTGTCCAGACGGGAGATTGAAGCTAATATTTAGAATATAAACTCATGTATTTATGGTTGGACATTAACCTGCAGAGTTTATGTTTAAGCCAGGTTAGAATAAATAACATAAAGCAGTAGAGCTAAGTAAGGCAATTGGTAGAGGAACCTTACAGGGTAGCCGTTCTAATACAGCTTGATTTTATTTGAAAGATTATTACATAATATATAATGATCCCTCAAGAACTCCTGCTGTGTCTTAAGTCATGACGAAATGATGGAGTCATCTCAGGCTAAAGCATAACTGTAAAAAATGCTGCTTCTATGTTCAATAAAGAACGTTTCTCACTAAAATGTAAAGGCTTCACGTCGCCCTCATTTTCTATATATTCCTAATCATCAGAAAGCTGCGTGATGATCAGAAGCTCACACTTGCTAAGGCTGGTTTATTTTATTGGAAAGGATAGCTGAAGTGACTTGGAACAAATCGAGGCTCAAAAATGAAATCTGTGCCTGTTATAATTCATTTGTGCCATTTCCCCCTCTCTTAGTTAATGAATGTGGCCTAATAAATTCCTCCTTGGAGACCAAGTCGACTTTTCTCGTCGCTTTTTTTTAAATTTGACAAATGAGGATAAAACCTCATCCACTCAACCATATCTTTGGTCCGTGTCCAATCCGCTTTTTTTGCGGATTGCACAGAGACTCATTTGTTTCTATGGGTCTGCAAAAAAAAAAAAAACGGAGAGCACACATGTCATTCGTGTGCTGTCCGCATCCGTGCGTCTGGGTCACGAATTATGAAACCTGTCCTATTCTTGTCTGTTTTTGCAGAGCCCCGTAGTATGCACATAGACCACATCCTTATTTTGTAGATCTGCAATTTGCAGACCGCAAAATGGATACCAGGCCTAAAAGTGCACGTTTGTGTTAATCTGTTGCACATCTATGAAATGTTTTAAAGTTTTCAGAGCAGTGATGTAGGGATTATTAGACTGCCTCTGCAGGAGCTATAATGACTGCTATTGTCTCTTCATCTTTGGAAATCAAGAACAAATAGTTATAAGAGCCGTGCTGTCATGCTCATCAACATGGAGGGTGGTCATGATTGACACCTACATTCCTGCACCTAAAAACTCTGATCCCAGTGGTTTTATTGCTCTGACAACTGGAGGGAACAAGGACCAATAAATGATGAATATATTTGGTCTTCCCATAGTCCTAATGATGCATAGAAATGGGAAAACAATACCATAGAAGACAGGGTCATTGATACACTGCATGGGCAAATGTAAGTGGACATTTATAGGAATTAGTTGGACATCCCATTCCAAATCCATCAATGTTCATACAATATGGAGCTTGTCTTCCTTTTGTGGCTGTAACAGCCTTCACCCTTCTGGAAAGGCTTTTCACAAAATGTTGGAGTCTGCCTGTAGGAATTTGTGCCCACTCAACCAAAAGAGAATTCAGTCAGGTACTGGTGTTGAATGGAAATGTCTGGAGCGTAATCAATGTTCCAATTCATCCCATTGGGGTTTTTGGACATTGCTTTGTGCACAGAAGCACAATCATTCTGGAACAGGAAATTCCCTTGTTTTAAAGGAGTTCTCCATTTAGAAAATGCAAATACTTAAAAATTACTTTATTATAAATATTTTCCCAAATACCTTTCATTAGTGATAATGGATTGTTTTGTCTAGGGAGTAATCATTAGGAGAAATAAAATGGCCGCTGTCCTATAAGTACACACAGAACCTGTCCTAATCACACAAGAGAGCAAGTAACTTCACTACACTGAGCTAAAGAGCTTCCTCAGCCTCCTCTCTGCTCTATTTGTCAAGGATTATGATCCTGAATACAGTTTAATATGATCTTCAGCTGAATCTCTGTAGGAATGGAGCTCATGATGAGACATGAAGTACAAAGAGGAGATGGTGATGTGGTTTGTGAACAGCAGCACTTGTATGCAGTCTCCATTCCTCTCTGTACTTCATGTCTCCTGATGAACTCCATTCCCACAGAGATTCAGCTGAAGATCTTATCATATGTATTCAGGATCATAATCCTTGTAGGAGAGGAGAATGAGGCAGCTCTTTACCTCAGTGTTCTGAAGAAACTTGTCCTCTTGTGTGATTAGGACAGGTTTTGTGTGTAGTAATAGGATGGCGGCCATTTTATTTCCCCTGGTTGCTCCCCAGACAAAATGAGCCGTTATAACTAATAAAAGGTATTTGGTCTGTGGGGGTGCAGTGTTTCAGACTCGCACTGATTTGATATTGATGACCTATCCTGAGGATCGGCTATCAGTATAAAAATCTCAATACATTTTTACAAGGTTTTGATTCCAGATTTTGTGCACTGTATGCTAGTTGTCGCTTTGTCTTAGATCATCGCTCAGCTTTACTATCATTCTTAAAATGTAATGCTTACTATGCTTTGTATGTGCTTCCTTGTTTTATGTAGCTTCTGGTTCCTCTAGAAGACCCTGGGTACTTGGTAAAGTGATGGAAAAGGAATATTGCCAAGCAAAAAAGGTAAGCAGCGTACAAAAACTGCAGTTGGTTTTTAGGTCTCAGTGAACTTTCCGGCCGATAGCCGATATTTTATACCGATATTCTGCGCACTGGCCACCAATGTTTTTTATACTGTGGACAGGGGGGGCTGAGGGCACTGGCCACCAATGATAATAACGTTTCAGATATTACAAACGCAGGCATTAGAAACACATTGCCCAGACCCTGCCTCTGATAGAGCGCTGCGTTCCGCGGCAATTAACCCCTCAGGTGCGGCACCTGAGGGGTTAATTGCCGTGGATCGCACCGCTCTATCAGAGGCAGGGTCTGGGCAATGTGTTTCTAATGCCTGCATTTGTAATATCTGAAACATTATTATCATTGGTGGCCAGTGCACCCTCAGCCCCTCCTCCTCTTCTCTCATTGGTCGCCAGTGCGCCCTCACCCCCTCCTCCTCTTTTCTCATTGGTGGCCAGTGTCGCCCTCAGCCCCTCCTCCTCCTCCTCTTCTCTCCATCTCTCTCGCAGCGCGGCACAGGGGGAGGGAGAGACACTGCCTCCTTCTCCCCTGTGCTGCTGAGGGAACATGGCTGCGCTGAGACCGGCGCGCTCATGTTCTGTGATAGCACAGTTATCGGTATATCGGCCTGGTTAGGGGCCGATACCGATAACTGTGCAAATCATAAATATAGGCCGATAATATCGGCCAAACCGATAATCGGTCGACCCCTAGTTCTGGTATCAATCAAATCCGGGCAGATATGGTCCATTACCGGGTGTAGAATATGGCTTGTAGCTGCCATTTCCTTTTAGTATTTTGACAGAACATTAAGTATCCTACAGTTGAAGTACATAAATCCTAAGTTTAAATACCTGAGATGATTTTCCTGCATCAGAAGACATTGGTTTTTAATAGTAGAATTTTACAGGTGTGTACATGCCATTAAAAAATCATCTTGTATGTTGCAGTGGAGCATGTGTGCTGCCCTGGGGGACTGCCGAAGAGAAGCGAAGTACAGCACTCAGCCATCTTCAACAGTCCCATAGAGATGAATGGAGCAGCAGCATTACATGCTCGACTGCCACTGCACTCATACAGGGCAACACTAGGCTTCCTTGTGATCGGTAGTGGGATGGCAGTAAGACCCCTGCTGACCAGACCCATATTGCCTGTCTTGTTAAGTTTAAATCTTGGACAGCACCTATATCTTTCTAGGCTCTGTTCAGATTATGATCACAGCTTCTATTCTTTACTAGGTCACGACCATGTCCACTGAGTTTCTTTTTGATGGCAAGGTCTTGGCTACAGACTGGTACATTTTTACAATTACATTTGTAAGAATTCTGACAGATATGTTGTAATATATTTCTTGTGTGACATACATCTCTGTGTCACAACTTCATGCGTCGACCATGTTGCAGAAAGCCCTTTGGTCCCCATTTGTGTGCTGCATAAACATCAATACTTGTCCCATGCTATGTCCAAGATGGTGGAGATGACAAGATTCATCCTGGTCACTGCTGTCTGAGCTGCTCTGGGCAAAACCTCTTCTTACGCATGAACAGTAAATGAACTGCTACGCCCAAGCTCAGAAGAGCAGTCAACACCATCTTGCACCCTATGGACACAGCGCAAGCAAGTGCTGATGTTTTGAAACCCACAGATTGGAACCCATGGTCTTTCTACAGTGCAGCTAGTGTAAGATATTGTGCGATATACAGATGTATTTCACACAAGAAATACATCACAACATATCCACAACACTACTGAAACGCTATAGCGTCTAAGTAAGAAAATATGTGCTTTGATAATACAAGACAAATTGTACCTTATGGTAATGCTGTAGCACTCACACTTTCTAGTATTTGAGCTGATTGGTGTCCTTTTCTAATGTTGACTCTGTCCTCCTTTTGTCTTTGTTTCAGGCTCAAAATCGATTTAAGGTTCCCCTGGGTACAAAATTTTATCGTGTGAAAGCAGTGCCATGGAACAAGAAGGTTTAAACTGCCCACCTATATTGCTGTCACACACTTATACCCTGGCTTGTTTTACCCATATCTATCCATAACCTAAACATCTACTCACCCGTTTTCTACGAAGATTGGAATTCAGGACCTTAATGGTGTTGTATAATGATTTCATTTTCAGGTTTAGGTTTAAGAAATGTAAATCTTACATCATATCTGCCCTGTTTTTTTTTTTTTTTTTCATCCAGACTACTTAGAAATGCGGACCAAGACATGTTTGTTCTTTCAAAGGGCAAGTGATATGGATAATTTTTTTTTTTTTTTTTTTTTCATTTTAATTTTAGCCATACTTTCTGCCTGATAAATATAAATGAGCTTGTACTTAGATGTTAAATGTTAGTTATACCATTATTACCAGCATTTGTCTCTTTGTGAAACACATTTATCTAAAGTACTGGCACTCCAACACGTCCTTTATAACCCGTGTAAATTTTACAACAAAAGGGAAGTGTGTATGGCATGCAGATAATCATCATTTTATTTACTATGAGTTTGCCTCCGTAAAAAATAAAAATAAAAAAAAATGGGGGAAAAAAAGTATGATATATATTGGAATTTGACTATTTACCTAAAATGTGGCTTGGTAATATCATAACGAAAAAAATAAACATTGGCTGGTTAACGCAGCTTTCCAATGCACTTTTGGTTGATTTCTTTAGGACATTTTGAAGGGAAGAATGTATACAGCACTACACGGCATAAACCATACTAAAGCTACCCCGGCCATATGGAAATCCTTTGTTATGTTAAATAGATCATATTGATAAAATTGTATTTTATGGTTGAGTTTCAGGCAAAAGAACTTCATTGTACATTAACCATACTCAAGTAACAAAATTATTGTATTGCAAAGACATGTAGAGTTTTAAAACAATAAAGATTTGAAACTGTAAATGTTTGAAAATCTGTCTTTTAAAAAAAATGTATACTGTACATATAATAAAACACAATATTATTGTGCATAATTTTATTCATGCATCTAAGTTATGTGAAATGTTATGCTCTAGTAATGTTTTCCAATAAAACAAGGGAAAAATTGTGTATTTTGGTTTACTAATTGAACATTTATATTTCCGGGAAGATAAATACTCCCAGGGGTTATAATAGTGGTTCTTTATGTCTAGCCGTTTATAAGATTAAACTTATATTTTATATTCTACTTTCATTGGCTTAAGAAAAGCTCTTAAACTTTCACATATGATATTAACTCCAGGAGTTATAGTTTATAATTAATATTATGTAATATTTTATTTAAACCAGCATGTTTATCAGGAATGTATGCAAAAGCCAACCAGTAGTATGAGAATCATAAGAAGGAGGATGCTCTTACTTTATGGCTAGGCGCAGGTCTCATCACAAATTAGGCGCATCCTCTGGCAGTCCATGCTGCATAGCTGCCATAGATTTTTGCCTTACATTTATGCAAGAACATGCAGTAGGTGTAAAAGTAGATAAATAAGCTAGGACTGCTGGTCTTGCACCCGCCATGCCCCCTTTTCTGAACAATGATATACAAATGCCAATTGAGATTACATTTTGGAGCACTGGAGTTTAAAAGGTTGCAACCACAGACGTAAGGAGACGATTAATCTCCCATTTTGAGTTTTTCAGAGTTGAAGGATGGTACCATATCCACGTATTTCCTCTGATTTCATGCATACATTTTGCTGTCAGGTTTCCATATGAATCTAGAAATGGTAAATTGGTACACGCTCCATCTAATGTAGTATTATTTTGATATTCTCACCTTGAAGCTTGGTGCTGCACTGAGGCACCATACAGTGGCATACCGAATATCAACTGCTCCATGCATCTCCTTATTCCACCATACAGACCTCATTCACACAGCTCCAAGATGTGCAAAGAGACTAGGGCTCACCAAAGTAATAAAAAATAGAATATGATGAATGACGCAGTATGACTTCTGTAAGCCATGGACTTTGGTTGCAATTTTGAAAATGAATAGCATATCAGGTAAGATGGCAGTATAGAGCAACAGAAATAACACTGCTTGTGTTACAAAAGCCATAAACTGTTTGCAATGCCTGAGTATCTAATAACTATAGCACAGTAGTTTGGAAGTGAGAATAAGAAGGCCAGGCAAGAAATAAGGCTGTGTTTATCATTTCCTTGCCGGGAAGGGTTGCATCTAATCTTTTTAAAGACAATAGCATAGTTTACAGCACTGTTCTTGCGGTCAGAATTCTGGAACCCAGAAGGAAACCTAATAGACTCCTTTATAAGAAAGTGAGACCCATTTAAAAATGGATTGGACACAGCTGTCATTACTCCAACAGGAACAGAAGCCATGACCGTGGTGCGAACAGAGCTTTAGATGCTATCAGATAGTCCATTTTTATTTATAAAGGCAGTTGTTCTTGGCAAATGGAAATGGAAAAGTGATGTTTCACTACAAGATCAAAGAAATTGATGGATTATTAGTACCCTAGTCTTTGTATGCTTTTAACCATTATTATTAATAGGAATGGGACTAGGTGCTCCCCCCCCAGATTTAAAAAAAAAAATGAATGGGTTCCCCATGATAAGATTTCAAATCACTCTTCTAGTTTCATGTAACTCCAGTATATTTTAAGAGTAAGTAACATTTAATGTTTCGTAGAAGAAGCCTATAAATTGTCTTTATAGCTAAATGCAAAGCAAATTTGGCATAAAAGGATTGCATATTTTTAAACTAACCTATGGGTAGAGCTTGTACATTTGTCCAGAAAGATCTTTGACCTGTCTTGTTGGTCAGCAATTGGATACTTTCTGAGACTTTCTATGTAATTCTGGGCCATGTGACCAATGTACATGACGTTTGACTTCACCGATCAGATACTGTCACGGATGTACCGAGATATACAAATGTTCCCGCGACAGGTGGCAGGAGATCTGTGAGACTGGCAACACTTGGTTTGATCTAACATGTTTTCCTTTTGGATCAAATGACATCTGTGTTGTTTCTGGTGCTTGCCAAGCCTTCTTCCCCAGGTGTGGCTATTGTGGTCATTTAACCTTCTCTATTTATTGTTGTTTCTCCCACTATGCTATGCGGTTTATAGTTCTGTTGGACTTGTGGTTAGCTTGTGTTTGGTTGTCGGCTGAGTTCCTGGTGCTACCAAAGCTTCATCGAAGATAAGTGTTTCCGTTCCCTTTTGTATTTTGTTTATATATATATATATATATGTGTGTTGCCTTTCCCTGTTGTTTGTCATTAGGCCTGAGGGAGACTCCTGTTCGTCCTTCCCTTTGGAGGAACAGGTAGACTCAGTCCTGACATTATTTCCGGGGTTCTATAGGGTGAGATAGGATCCTAGGTATACGGTCTATGAACTTGCCTACCTTTGGGGTCTGTTCATGCTGGTAGTATGTCAGGACTGGAGTTAGGATTTTCTCTAGGACTTCCCTTGTTTCCAGGCCTTTTTCCGGTATCCCCTTTCCCTCCTATGCTCGGTGTGGTGTTTTCCTCCCACACACAAACGTAACAAATACTGATGACCTACCAATCAGTTAAAAAGTCTTGTAAAACCCCTTTAGTTTAATTATTTGTAAAGTTGTCTTTAGATGCATTATAATGCAGTACAATGATTTATATGTACTTGCAATTTAGATTTTTTTTTTTACTTACTTTTCTTCCATTATTAATGACTGCTAATATGATGTCTAATGAAAAAAAATATTTATTTCAACCCAGAGGAAAATAATGAAACAATTGTCTAAAATATCCTGAGGACCTCTGAAGAATAATACAAAGGAGTAATAACCAAAAGCAAATACATTAACACAGCCTAAAGTGGTATGGCAGTCATAGATACATTTGGATATCAGTTTCATGAGAATGGAAGCCCAGGGATCCCCATTTTGCATAAAAAGTTGTAAGTACCTTGCCTTGCTTTAACTCCCATGAGCTTTAATGCTTCTCTTCATTACTATGCTCGTCATTTATATCGCACTTATATGTTATCGCCATATTTTTGAGTGTCAGAGGAAACTCACACAGACACAGTGAGAATAAACTCTGTGCAGATGTTGTCTTTGTTCGGATTCAGACCCAGGACCCCAGTGCAACAGTGCTAACCATTGAGCAACCAGCTACAACTTTCAAAATACAACTCACAGGAATAAATTCTTCTGATGCCACCTTTGATGTCTGCTGCATGTCAGAGATTAGCCACAGTGTAACAGGAATTAATAGAAAACACATGTAACTGAGGCACTGTATGTGCTTTATGATTTAACTGTTGTTCTTTCAATTTCTAGCAGTATAATCGGACAACTTAGCTCATGAACAAAAAAACAATTGATGTGGAACATTGGCTCATAGTTCATATAAAGTTGCTGATATCACCAGCTAAAGAGTGATATCAAGACCTTATGTAAAATGAAATGTATACTGTATTTTTGCCCTATAAGACGCACCTGCCCATAAGACGCACCTAGGTTTTTGACGAGGAAAATAAGAAAAAAAATATCTTGAACCAAAAGGTGTGCTTTTGGTGGGTTTTAAACTAATGGTGATCTGTGGATGACACTATTATGGGGGATCTGTGGATGACACTGTTATGGGGGATCTGTGGATGACACTGTTATGGAGGGGATCTGTGGATGGCACTGTTATGGGGAGGTGGATCTGTGGATGGCACTGTTATGGGGAGGGGGATCTGTGGATGGCACTGTTATGGTGGGGGATCTGTGGGTGACACATATATAGCAACTTATGCTATATATGTGTCATCCACAGAGTCCCCCAATACACCGGGCCCCGCCACCCCATTAATAAAGTTGGAGGAGCAGGCGCGTGACGTGAGTGAGTGACGTTACGCTGCCGGCCGCTCTGCCTGCTATGGAGTTTGATAGTAAGTAGTAGTACACGGGATAGCGCTACTTTAACTAAAGTTACCAAGAGGTTAAGGATTACAGTTTAGATATGAAGACTGCTGTGAGCTGCGGGGCCCCGGTGTAAGAGTACAGTGACTGCATCGGGTCCCACCGCGATTCCAACAGCAGCCGCCGGCCTCCAGCCCCTCCTCCCTTCCCGCTGATACATTGCAGGTTGCGTTGTACAGCATTGCAGCCGGCGATGTCTCCGTGTTAGCGATGTAAAAATCGCAGCATTCACCCCATAAGACGCACTGCCATTCCCCCCACACACACACACTTTTGGAGGGAAAAAAAGGCGTATTATGGGGTGAAAAATACGGTAATTCAGTTACACACCATTTTACACAACTGTTAAAATATTAAAATATATGTTATTATTTGCGACATTTAAGTGTTTTTAATTAAAAATGTTCTACCATTTTGCTGCTGCAGAGTGTAACTTCACCTAGCTGACTGCCCTGCTGAATCTGATACAGATCTGACAGAGCATTCCTTCTAGCTGTATGGTCTTTCTGTATCCTCTATTTAAGCACTGGGTCTGTTTTTTGTTTTGCATTTTCATTTTTTCCTCCCCACATTGCAATAGCTATAACTTTTTTAAATTTTCCATTCATATAGCGATATGAGGGCTTATTTTTAGCGGGATAAGTTGTATTTTTTAAGGGCACTATTTTATTTACCATGTCTGTTACTGGAAAACGGGGAACAATTATTTGTGGTGTTAAATTGAAAAAAAAAAACTATTACATCAAGGTTTTTGGGGTTTGGACATCACTGCGTTCATTGTGCACTAAAAATTACATGACATCCTTATTCTGCGGCTCAGTATGAATACAGTGATACCAAACTTGTATAGGGATTTTAAATAAAAACCTTGGAAAAAATTACATTTTCTTTGCATTCCCATTTTCTGACCCCTTACTTTTTTATATTTTTAGATTTTGGTCTAGAGAGCTGTATGAGAGCTTGTTTTTTGTACAATGTTTTGATCACGGTTATTCAAATTTTTGGAGGCGTAAAAGGGGACTAAAAAATGGCGAATCGTTTGTTGTTTTTTTCCGTTACGGCTTTCACCGCACAGGAATAAAAAACAAAATTATTGTAATAGTTCAGACATTTTTGGATGCTGCAATAGCTGATGTTTATTTTTTTTTTATTAATATATTTTTATTTGTAAAATTGGGAAAGGGGGGTGATTTAAACTTCAACTTTAAAACTATAAAACTAATATTAAAACTTTTAATATTTTAATGCTTTTTTTTTTAACTTTAACAGTAATACATTTTAAGACCCCTACGGTGCTAGAACTTGAAATATGTTGATCCCTTGTCCTTTTCACCCTAATAGAGATCTATTAGGATGAATAGGAGCTGAGCTGTGCTTACCATAGCAGGCCTGGAAAGCTTCAGAAGCGTCCCGGCTGCCAGGGTAACCGATTTAAGCTCTGTCATTTTATTGCAGGGGCTACGATCTGAAAGCAGAGAGAGATGTATCCCTATGCCTGACACCACAGATGCCGCAGTCAGTGGTGTTCGCGGGATCTGTGAGTTTAAATGACGGGGTTTAGTGCGATTGCCCTTACCCATCATTGAGGCCGGATGCCTGCTGTATTATACAGCTGGCATGCTCTGTGTATGGAGCGGGCCCACTGCAGCAGCCCACTCCATACATTACCTAAGCCACAGTGACGTACCGGTATGTCACAGTGATGCAAGTGATTGTGCAAGTTTAGGGATGTTGGGCAGACCTGAAAAGGAAAGAATCTGCTTCCCGATGCTGGCTCCTGGCCCATGCACTCTCTAGCTTCCGCTGCTTTGCTTGGGTCCCTGGATATAAACTTCAGTTTTGAAACCACCTGCAGCCAATTGCTGGACACAGCAGTGACCTGCAAGGGTAGAAAGAAAGCAAAGTGCCAGTGGCAGATTCTGTAGAAGGAATCACACACTTCTCAGCATCACTGAGGTCAGCAGAAAATGGAGAAATCAATCTAGGAATTATGCAAATTATTTTTTTCTCTGATTTTCCTAAATAGTCAATGCAAATGACAGTCAGTATAATTTTTAAGTCATCAACCATTTGTGTATAAATCAAATTTTATTGAAAAAACTTCCCAATGATAGCAGTACTTTTTTTAATTAAAAAAAAAACTAAAAATGCACTGTTCCAAATTATTATGCAAAACAGAGTTTCAAAAAACATTTTATAGGTTGTAAATAACTGAAAAAGGTAATTTGTTGAATTTGCAACATTAAGAAATTTACTGAAATCAAAAGCTATTTCAATTAAAAACATCTTAACAGGCCAAGTTACATGTTAACATAGGACCCCATCTTTGATATTACCTTCCCAATTCTTGTATCCATTGAACTTGTGAGTTTTAGGAGAGTTTCTGCTTGGATTTCAGGATGTCAGAATAGTCTCCCAGAGCTGCTGTTTTGGTGTGAACTGCCTACCACCCTCATAAGATCTTTTGCTTGAGGATACTCCAAAGGTTCTCAATAGGGTTGAGGTCAGGGGAGGATGGTGGCCACAGACTATCACTGAACAAGGATAAGGTAAGGAAGAAGCCAATTATTACACAAATCACTGATAAAAACTTCCTAAAATATAACTTTTAATGAAAATCAATCAATAAAAAAACGTCCCATGACGAAAATGACACTATCAAAGGATGGTGGCCACACCATGAGTTTCCCACCTTTTATGCCCATAGCAGCTAATGACTCAAAGGTATTCTTTACATTTGTGCATTGTCATGCATAAAGATAAATTTGCTACGGATGGTACGGTTCTTCTTTTTGTACCATGGAAGAAAGTGGTTGGTCAGAAACACTATATACTTTGCCAAAATCATTTTCACACCTTCAGGGACCCTAAACCATCCACTACTCCTTGCATCTGGACCATACAGGGTTGCACGGCATTCATCATTAAACAAGATTGTTTGAGAATTATTCTTCATGGATGTCTGGGCCCACTGCAACCATTTCTGCTTGTGAGTACTGGTTAATGGTGGCTGAATAGTATGTTTATACACAACTGGAAGCCTCTGGATAATCCTACACCTTGAGGTTTGCGGGACTCCAGAGGCACCAGCAGCTTCAAATACTTGTTTGCTGCTTTGTAATATTTTAGCAGCTGCTCACTTAATCCGATGAATTTGGCAGGATCCTTGCTCATTATGCCTTTATCTGCACTAACAAATCTTTTCATAGTACGATGATCACGCTTACGTTTTCATGAATTATCTAATGTTTTCATACCTTGTCCAAGGCTTTGCAATATTTGACCCTTTTTGGCAGCAGAGAGATCCTTTTGCTTTCCAATGTTGCTTGAAACTTGTAGTTTAATAATGTAAAACATCCTTCTTAAGTAGGTTTCCTTTAATTGGGCTCACCTGGCAAACTAATTATCACAGGGTTTTGAGATTGATTTCAGTGATCCAAAGAGCCCTGAGACACAATACCATCCAGGAGTTTAATTGAAAAACAAAAATTACCGTATTTTTCGCCCCATAAGACGCATTTCGCCCCCCCAAAAGTGGGAGATGTGATGGGATGAATAATAATAAGCGCTTCCATTATGGAAGCACTCATTAGTACCAGAGGATCGGAAAGTGATGAAGGCTCTGTACTCACCGCTTCCTGGTCCTTGGCTGTGCACAGCATGAGGGAGCTCTGTAACCTCACGCTGTGCACGCCGGTTCACAGCATAGCCCGCGGCAGGATAAAGAAGATTGCACTTGAGGTGAGGTGCAGCGGCGTTTGGAGCAGAAGAGGTAAGTGGATTTTTTATTTTATAGTCTGAGAGGCATGAGAAGCTGATAAGAGGCGTATGGGGGCTGATAAGAGGCATGAGGCTTATATCTGAGGTCTGATGGAGGGGTCATTCACATTGGGGTCTGAGTTGAAAGTTTGATCTTAGATCTTATTGGCGTCTTAACATTGGGGGTCTAATTGGGGCTGTCAGCTTGTTCTCTAAAAGCTAGGTGCGTCTTATTGGCCGGTGCGTCTTATAGGGCGAAAAATAGGGTACATCTTTCTAACACTCAAATCCGATTTGCATAATAATTTGGAACGAGGTGTAGGAGCTAGTGAAGGTACAGTAGTGGCATCCTGACCACATTCTCACACACACAGCTTATATGCAGCATGTATTACTCGGACAGACACACCAACATGAAGTCTGAAACTGGGCATAAACTGAAACTGGAATTAAGACTTCAGCTTGAAACTTTATGCAACTGTTTTTTACATATGTAAATAAAAAAATTCCTGTCAAATATGTTCTTAGCCATAGATGTTAATTATGTATTAATTTTGTACTGTATATGTATATTGTGAAATCCTTTTCTGTTCAATAGGTATGCTTTTTTCTTTAGCTGCCACCCCCTTTTAAAAGCAGATTGCTTTAACATTGGGTGATTTGCAAAACTGAGCTATATATAAATCAAATGAATGATTGCTCTGTAGTTCACAAGTAGGTTGAATTCTTTTCAATAAGAGAATTGAGCAATATATAAATCTAATGAATCACGGCTCTGTAGTTCACAAGTAGGTTGAATTATTTTGAATGAGAGGAAGTGTATACGGTAATACATAAGGAATCTATTTGTATTGTTGTATCAGCCAAAAATAGCTTTTATAATCCTGGGATTTATAAAGTCTGGTGTATCTGGTTGTCAACCGGATCTATCATGCAAATGGAATCACAAGATATATCTTCTGCAATTAATCATTAACATTATTAAATGTTTTCCCACGCAGATCAATATTGACTATGGAGTCTCACAGAAACAGCAGCCCACGTTTACTAATATGATTGTGCCTAGAATTTGGTGTAAAATGTGCCAAAATTTGGTTAATTTCTAGCGACAAGTTTTAGATATGCGTATATGAAAGAAATGTGTTAATAACCCACTGTGTCTTGCTTAAACAGAAGTTATAAAAAAAAAAAAAAGTTTACATCATGACTGTGCTTCTTTGTACAATAATAACTATGAAGAAACTGGTGTTTTTTTGGCTTCCCTAAAGTCACTTTCAGCCATATTTTCCCCGTTTCAACTGCACAGTAGATGCATTTCACTCATAAGCAAGGTTAGGTGTACCTTCTGTGAAAATCTACCAGCACTGTACTGCTGTGACATCCTTTCCCCTTACTTCCCACTATTTGATTTCAGCTCTTGAGCTCACAAAACAGATAAGGAGGGGGAAATCACACAGACACACAAGAGGCTCCTTCCTATGATCCTCAAAAGCTGTGTAGATGCAATTCTTTTATCAGGCTCAGGTAGCTCTGACATTTCCCCATTTCCTGTGAACCATTTTGTGAGTCCCTGGTACTAGGGATAGATCTTGCCTGACAACAAGCAGTGGGTTGCAAATTAGATGGAGATAGAGATAGTGTCATGACAGCTTTTGTCAGATGGATCCAGGAATATTTATTTAAATAAAATAATTTAGAAATTTGCCAGTTACACCATTCTCTATAAAGAGAAATGAAAGTACAGTGACTCTTTAACGGGGCATGGTTTAGGCTAGTTTCACAGTAGCTGCAAGGAGCCCCGGCAGGCTGTTGCGGCTGGTGAACAGCCTGCCGATCCGTGCTGCCGCTAGTGCACATGTCGTAGTTTTTTTCTGGCCACCTCTCGGCATGTTTGCGGTGCTGCCTCCAGAACTCCGGCCCACCCCAATTATAGTCAATGAGGCTGGAGCAGACCTCCGGCCCCAAACATGCACTAGCGGCAGCAAGGATCCGGCAGGCTGTTCACCTGCCGGAACAGCCTGTTGGCGCTCCTTGCCGCTAGTGTGAAAGTACCCTTAGCTAAAAAGGGGCATAGATGTGACAAACTGATCTAACATTTTGGTACAATATTCCTTTGCAATTAAGCCAACTAAACAGATGTAAAAAGTTAGACAAAAGTATCTAGTCCTAGCGTAGCCCTGCCTAACAGATTTTTTTCCTTTTTTTTTTTTTTTTTTTTTTTTTTTAGCACTGAGCACTTCACAACTGTATTTAGGGTGTCAAAGCCATTTGGGACAAATATACATATCATTTTCTCAAAAATTGTTCAGACTGAGTGGTACAATTTTATTCTCTGTAATAATAAGACCCCATTTTCAATAAGCTGTCCAGTATGTGTATATGGAATGTAAAAATAAATCAAATAGTAACATTTATCGCAGTTAGGTTTTGATTTTTGCAATTCGTTCTGACATATGATATTCAGATGTGGGTACCCGCGCTGATAGGGAAACTGAACATGCGATTCATTCTGATATATAATAATCAGATGTGGGTACCCGAGCTGATATGGAACTGAACCCACTCTTATTGCACGTGCTGTTAATATTGCAGAACTTGGTATCATTCATGTATCTAATAATACCTTATAAACATCCTCCTTTATCCTCCGTTGCGATCTTGTTCCTGAGTAGTGAGTGATTCTTTGCTTCTCTTCCGTGTAGCGTGGTTACACCTCCTGTCAGCGGGCGTCCCGCTCTGGCCAGTAGCACGCGTGCGGGAGTCAGCTGTGTGCCGGGTACGGAAAGGTGCTTCAGGTGACGTCACCACTAGAGTTACGGGTGCCTCAGATAGACAATAGCCCTCCAACGCGTTTTGGAGCTTCCTCGGTGCTCCTTGGTCAGGGATGGTCTGTAAGATGCCATCTGAGGTACATATATAGGGGTTCTGAGTGGCTCTCCTCCCACAGCACCTATGATTTACATATTATTACATCATCAGTCTTTGCAGTAATAGAGGTGCACAGTATCGCCTTTAATCGCAGTTCCAGGCTTTTAAATCTTTTTTCATCCAAACTCAAACAGTTAAATTTCCTGGTTCAAACCAAACGGGGCCAAGCTGTTCAATTGGAATATCCATTTGCTTTCTCTTTGGGACATTTGCTTTATAAAGTCTCCTCCTCTCTTATTTGGTCACACTTTTTCTATTGCTCCAAATATGAATCCCTTTGATTTTTACAAAAATTTTTAAATCAAGCTTTCATCATAGTAAAGAATAAATAAGGGCTTTGTTTTACACCGTAATTATTGTATTGTGATTTGTAAAGAACCAATCAGTCAAAATTTTCCAGGGTTTACAATCACATGTCATATATTTCCAAGAATTATACTCTGTAAAACTATGCTACTGTTGAAATCTAAAGCAGAGCACACAAGCTAGGAAACTCTCACTATTAATAGCTCCACGCTATAAAATCTTAAGCTTGAAGTTTGTGTTCAATATTTAGTCTACCAGTACAGTAGGTTCTCAGAATAAAAAAATCCTACAGAAGGAAACAGAGAGAAAAAAAAGTTCCACAGAAGCAAAATAGAGTGACAAGATTTGTCCATTAACCAACCAAAATTTGTTAAAGGGGTTGTCCCACAAATAATAATCTGAGTTATTCAATGTCTGTAGAACGCCACCTTCTTTTTTTTCCCTATTTCTATGTCCACCTTGCTGAGGTGGACACAGATGCTCAGTTACAGCTTTCCTCTGCCTTCTAAGCTGTGATAGGGAAATAATTGTAGCAGAAAGGACATGCCCCCTGAGCTGCCAGCTTGATACAAATCTATCAAAGCAATTGGAAAAATTGATGGTAGGATCTCTGGTTCCAAGTGTGGTACATGGTTGGTTCTAGCTTTGTTAGGAAGAGATTGTACTATATGATGTCTGATTTTCATTTTTTACATGACTCGTGAGATAACTATTTTAATTGTGTAAGTTTTCTGAAGCCCAAAGTACGTTAGAATGCGGTTTTTCTGGCTATTCTGACAAATAATTAAGCCAGAACATCGATGTTCGGGAGATTTAATGCTTACTCTTTTTAATTATATTATGCTCTGTTTGCCCAGATTAGGCCATTTTTAAACCCTTCCCAACCAACACAATATTAGTAGGGCACTGGCCGGGTCTTAAAAGATGGCATCTGCTCCTGAGCAGAGTGGGTGTCATAGCTATGGGGTGCCTGCTGTTTAATACAGCAGACATCCGCAGCTCATGTCCGTATCCGTTGATAATGTGGATCCAAGAAATTTAACACTTCAGATGCCGTGGTCCATCTTTGCTCTGGCTCCCTCCCTAAATATTAGAATTCAAATCTTCCCAAATCTTCCCAAAAAAAATAAAAAATACACATCGTGGGTATCGCCACATGCGAAAACGCCCATACTATAAAAATATTTTCCCAATACGGCGAAACAGAATAAATACTTAAAATGGCCGATTTATCATTTTTGGTAGCTTCATTTCCCATAAAAAATTAATAAAAAGTGATCAAAAAGTTGTACACAACCCAGAATGATATCAATGAAAAGAACAGATTGCCCCACAAAGAATGCAACTCACAGAGCTCCGTACAAACAACTACAAAAAAGTTATAGGGGTCAGAATATGGCGGCGACGTTTTATTATTTTATCATCAGTATCAAAACACAAAAAAAACTCTACTTATAAGGTATCGCCAGGTTAGTACTTACCTATAGAATAAAAGTAACTGGTCAGTTTTATCGCATATCAAACATCATAACTAAAAGAAAAAAACTGTGGCGGAATTGCTTTTTTTCCATTTGGAATTTTTTCCTGCTTCCCACTACATCATATGCAATATTAATGGGGTTGAAAATTCTCCTACTGCTATGGGAACGGAAAAAAAAAAAAAAGTTATGGCTCTGCTGCGGTTTGCTCTCCGGTATGGGAACGCAACCAAACGGAATGGAATGCATTCTGGAGCACACCGTTCTGTTCAGTTACGTTATATCAATGGGGACAAAACAGAAGCGTTTTTCTCCGGTATCGAGACCCTATGACTGATCTCAATACCGGAAAAGAGAGACGTTAGTGTGAAAGTAGCCTAATAGAGCACAGAGTCATAGAACTATCAGGTTCTGATACTGGGACTCGGTGCTCTATTTAAATCCCTTGCTGGTAATTCACCCTTGCCTGTTATAGGTTTACTCCCTTGCTGTGCTCCTGGTTCTGTCTGTGAGTGTTTTGGATTGTTTAGTTTATTGACCTCGTTTGCCTCTGATCTTCCTCTGTCTTGTGATTTTGTACCGTGATACCTGTCTGGTTTCCAACTTGGGTTTGGCTATTTTGACTACTCTATTATTTTATCCAAACTGCTCTCACATGTAATGCTTTAGCGGTCTGATTCAAAGTTTATCAAACCGGCTCTCACTTGTATATCTTTAAAGGCTTGATTCGGAGTCTCACTTAGGCCCCACTTTCACAGTCTATGCAATGTGATCAACCGTATTTATTATCAGTGATTTTCAGTGAGAAATCAAAAATATTGTTTATTGTCTCTTTATATAGGTTGCCACGCTGGTTCTAAAAGTAGATAGAGATAACCATATCAAACAAATGATTCAAAAATATTAGACTTAGTCATTGATTTATTGAGGAAAATGATCCAATATTACATGTCTGGTGTAAAAGTATGTGAAACTTTTCTTTCAGTATGTGGTGTGACTCCCTTGTGAAGCAATAACTGCAACTAAATGTTGATTGGTTTTGTACAACAGTTTGGAGGAATTTTAGCCACAAAACAGCTTCAACTCTGTTATGTTGGTGGGTTTCATCCCATGAACTGTTCACTTCAGGTCCTTCCACAACATTTCTAAAGGATTAAGGTCAAGACTTTGACTTGGTAATTCCAAAACCTTACCTTTATTCTTCTTTAACTATTCTTTGGTAGAACAACTTGTGTGTTTAGGGTGATTGTCTTATTGCATAGCCCACATTCTCTTGAGATTCAGCTCAAGTACAGCTGTCCTGATATTGTCCTTTAGAATTTCCTGGTATAATTCAGAATTCATTATTCCATCAATGATGGCAGGCTGTCCTGGCCCAGATGCAGCAAAACAGGCCCATACCATTATGCTACCACCACTGTGTTTCACAGATGGGATGAGGTTTTTATGCTGAAATGCAGAGTTTTCCTTACCCGAACCATAATGCTTCTCCTGTAAACCAAAACGTTCTATTTTGGTCTCATCCAAAGCATTGTTCCAATAGCCTTCTGTCTTGTCCAGGTGATCTTTAGCAGAAAGTAGACAGGCTGCAATGTTCTTTTTTTTTAGAGCAACACACCGTTGTTGTTCAGTGTCCTCCTCATGATGGACTAATGAACATTAACATTAGTTAATGTGAGAAAGGCCTTTATTTGCTTAGAGGTTACATTGGGTTCATTTGTGACCTAGAGGCAGGGATGCACCTAGCCTTTCTGCTGTCTGAGGTGAAAATTGAAACAGCGCCCTAACCCCTTCCCTACTTGGAATATGTTAGCGATAATGCTCCTCAACTCCACCCCCATTAGTAGAAATACCCTCCACATTTTGGGTCGTGGCCAAAACTATAGATCTTTATTTTTTGTTCATCATATGGGTGGCGTGATTTTTACATTTTTTTACATTTTTAAACTATTTTTCCCCTAGGGGACTTTGACATGCGACTGTCCGATCGCTTCTTCCACAGGTTGCAATGATTCAACATGGATACGTGCATACTGAGCAGCCTGTCAATCACCACCCTGAGTGATCTTCTCATAACATATCTCATATACCCAGGGTTACTTTGAGACTGATGTATTCTGTTCTAACACCTAAGGAAAGTGGCTCTCAGATATACATAAGTGCCATGCACAAGCTACTATAAACACTCACACCAATTAAATTTGAACAGCACGAATAGTAAATAATCAGCTTTATTTCAAAACCTCAGTTAATTACATATAAAACAGCAGATAAAATACACAGTAACAGGGAGAACCATATATCTGGATCAAATGTATATCATATCTACACGATTCAGGTATCAAATTAATAGGAAAGGTAGTGAATAGTAATAGAAGGAAAATATTTACTGTTTCAAACCCTATCCTAAGTTAAGATCAACTGTATAATGAATGTGTACCAGCAAATACAGAGAGATAAATTGCAAAGTGCCATATATGTACCAAATAACACAAAAGTGTAGGTAATAGTAAAAAATACCGACCAGAAGGGCTTACAATAACCCCGACGCGCGTTTCGCGTATCGCTACCCCTTAACTGTGACCTCCACCATTCCCTGCCCCCTTAACAGAGACCTCCACAGCTCCTGCCCCTTTAACAGTGACCTCCACAGCATCTCACCCCCTTAACAGTGACCTCAACAACGGCCACTCCGTTATTGGTGACCTCCACAGTACCCCATCTCCTTAACAGTGATTTCCACAACACCCTGTCCACTTAACCTCTTAGGGACACAGGGCGTACAGGTACACCCTGATGTCCTGGTACTTAAGGACACAGGGCGTACCTGTACGTTGTGTGTATTTCCGATCACCGCTGTGCAGTGTGCGGTGATCGGAACGAGGTACCTGCTGAAATCATTCAGCATGTACCTTGTTACAATGCTGAGGGGGGTCTGAAGTCTGATCAGACTGTGTAAAGTAAAAAATACAGTACAAAAAAGCCTTTTTTTGTCACCTTACATCACAAAAAGTGTAATACCGAGCAATCAAAAAGTCGTATACCTCCCAAAATAGTACCAATCAAACCGCCATCTCATCCCACAAAAAATGAGCCCCCACATATAAATAAATTAAAAGTATACATATTGGATATCGCCGCATTCATAAAAACCTGCTCTATAAAAATATCACATGATCTAACCCCTCAGGTAAATACCGTAAAAAAATTAAATACAGTATAAGCAGTGTAAAGAAAGCATACCTGTACGTCGTGTGTATTTCCGATCACCGCTGTGCAGTGTGCGGTGATCGGAACAAGGTACCTGCTGAAATCATTCAGCAGGTACCTTGTTACAATGCTGGGGGGGTCTGAAGTCTGATCAGACTGTGTAAAGTAAAAAATACAGTACAAAAAAGCCCTTTTTTGTCACCTTACATCACAAAAAGTGTAATACCAAGCGATCAAAAAGGTGTATGCCCCCCAAAATAGTGCCAATCATAGCACAATCGTCCAAAAAAACTTAAAAATATGGCTCTGAGACTATGGAGACACTAAAACATGATTATTTTTTTTTCAAAAATTATATTATTGTGTAAAAATTAACCCCTTAAGGACGCATGACGTACTGGTATGTCATGATTCCTGAGTCCTTAAGGACCCATGATGTACCGGTACGTCATATATTTAAAAGTAAATTGCGGGGCTGCAGGGGTTAATCAGAACAGGATGCCTGCTGAAATCATTCAGCAGGCATCCTGTCACAATGCCGAGGGGGGACTTAAAATGTGCCCCAAATGTATAATTTTTAACCCCCGCAATATTACTGTCCCCGCGGGCGATTCAGGGGGGGAAATTGCAGGTGGTCCGGCGGTTCTAATTCCCTGGTGTCTAGTGGTTATAGCAGAGAGTCAGCAGTTTAACCCCTTCCATACCGCGGTCCGTACGGGCCGCGATATGAAAGGGGTTAACAGGGAGGGAGCTCCCTCCCTCTCCCATCACCCGCTGCTCTGTTCTGGCAGCGGATAATGGTTACCATGGCAGCAGAAGTCTGATCAGACTGTGTAAAGTAAAAAATACAGTACAGTACACTATATAGTGTACTGTACTGTATTATATAGACATCAGACCCACTGGCTCTTCAAGAACTAAGTGGGTCTGGGTAAAAAAACAAACATATCACTGGATAAAAATTAAAAAAATTAAAATACACTACACATATTAGGTATCGCCGTGTCCGTATAAATCTGCTCTATAAAAATATCACATGACCTAACCCCTCACGCAAATACTGTTAAAAAAAAATGCAATTTTTTGTCACCTTACAACACAAAAAGTGTAATACCAAGTGATCAAAAAGGCATATGCCTCCCAAAATAGTAGCAATAAAACCGCCATGTCATGCCGCAAAACATGAGCCCCTACATAGGACAATCGCCCCAAAAAATAAAAAAATATGGCTCTCAGACTATGGAGACATTAAAACATGATTTTTTTGTTTCAAAAATGATATTATTGTGTAAAACTTAATTATTTTTTTTTTTTAAAGTATACATATTAGGTATTGCCGTGTCTGTAACAACCTGCTCTATAAATTAACAGATGACCTAACCCCTTAGGTGAACACAGAGAAAAAAATATATAAATACTGTGTCAAAAGTCATTTTTGTCACCTTACATCACAAAAAGTGTAATAGCAAATGACCAAAATGTCATATGCACCCCAAGATAGTGTCAATCAAACCATCATCTCATCCCGCAAAAAAATGAGCCCCTACATAAGACAGTTGCCCAAAAAATAAAAATTGAAAATATTGCTTTCAGAATGTGGAGACACTAAAAAATAAATTCTCTTCAAAAATGCTTTGTTATGAAAAACTGAAAAAAAAAAAAAGTAGTCATATTTGGTATTGTCCCATCCGTAACAACCTGCTCTATAGAAATAGCACACAATCTAACCTGTCAAATCAATGATGTAAATAATAAAAAATAAAAACGGTCCCAAAACAGTCCCCATTTTTCCAGTAACAAAGTAAGGGTTAACAGCCAATCAAAACTCAATATTTATTGCCCTGATTCTGTAGTTTATAGAAACACCCCATATGTGGTCGTAAACTGCTGTATGGCCAAACGGCAGGGCATAGAAGGAAGGGAACGCCATATGGTTTTTGAAAGGCAGATTTTGCTGGACTGTTTTTTTTGACACTATGTCCCATTGCCCCCCTGATGCACCCCTACAGTAGAAACTTCAAAAAAGTTACCCCATTTTGGAAACAACGGGATAAGGTGGCAGTTTTGTTTGAACTATTTTAGGGTAAATATGATTTTGGTTGCTCTATATTACACTTTTTTTGTGGCAAGGTAACAAAAAATAGAAATTCTGAAATATCATCTACATTTGCCAATAACTCTTGTGGAACACCTAAAGGGTTAACACAGTTTGTAAAATCGCTTTTGAATACCTTCAGGGGTGTAGTTTCTTAGATGGAGTCACTTTTATGGAGTTTCTACTCTAGGGGTGCATCGGGGGGCTTCAAATGGGACATGGTGTCAATAAACCAGTCCAGCAAAATCCGCCTTCCAAAAACCATATGGTGTTCCCTTCATTCTGTGCCCTGCTGTTTGGCCATACAGCAGTTTACGACCACATATCAGGTGTTTCTGCAAACTACAGAATCAGGGCAATAAATATTGAGTTTTGTTTGGCTGTTAACCCTTGCTTTGTTACTGGAAAAAATGGATTAAAATGGAAAATTTTCCAAAAAATCTAAATTCTGGAATTTTATCTCCTTTTGCCATTATCTCTTGTGGGAAACCTAAAGGGTTAACGACTTTTGTAAAATCAGTTTTGAATATCTTGAGGGGTGTAGTTTCTAGAATGGGGTCATTTTTGGGTGGTTTCTATTATGTAAGCCTCACAAAGTGACTTCAGACCTAAACTGGTCCTTAAAAAGTGAAAAATTTCAAGATTTGCTTCTAAACTTCTAAGCCTTGTAACGTCCCCAAAAAATAAAATGGCATTCCCAAAATGACCAATACATGAAGTAGAGATATGGGGAATGTAAATTAATAACTATTTTTGGAGGTATTACTATGTATGTTAGAAGTAGAGAAATTGAAACTTGGAAATTTGCAGATTATTCAAATTTTTTGGTAAGTTTGATATTTTTTTATAAAAAAAAATTAACTTTTTTGACTCAATTTTACCACTGTCATGAAGTACAATATGGGACGAAAAAACAATCTAAGAATGGCCTAGATAAGTAAAAGCGTTAAAAGTTATCACCACATAAAGTGACACTGGTCAGATTTGCAAAAAAATGGCCTGGTCCTTAAGGTGAAATATGGCCGTGTCCTTAAGGGGTTAACAGTTACCTCTATAGCAATCTGCCCCTGAACACTGACTTCCATAGCAGACCTCCCTTTAACTGTGACCTCCACAACAGCCTGCCCCTAGTGTGGCCAGAGGTCCGGTTTTAGTCCGGACAGTCCAACTATCGCACTCCCTGTCCTCTGTCTGGCGCAGGGCCTGGAAGGACACAGGGATGTTCTTTTGAACAGCTCACTCTCAGACAGCAGCACTGTGCTTTCTGAGCGTGAGCTGCAGGGAGAAAATCACCCTCCCTCTCACCCCTGCAGCTGTCAGAAGTTTATTTTTACCTTCATTTTTTTCAATCCCCATCGGCTGCGGAGTGGGAGGGGGCGTGGCCTAACCGGTTTGGGGGCTAATGCAATTTTTTGGGAATATCTCAGGAATGGTAAGTGCTAGAGAGCTGAGATCCGGTCTAAAACCTTCCCGGACACCTGATGTACCTGTGTGATTTTGTGGTTGTAGATGTGACGGTGGGGATTCCTTTAGCGGACATACATAAATACATAGACTCAGATATATATATAGATATATATTCCAGTGTGTCCTTAAATTTGCTTACCTCAGTGGAAAATCTGATTAGACCTACAAGTACCAGGACTCCATGAGAGGCTGGTCTATCATTATGCATGCACACACACACAGAGGTGTTACTGCAACATTTACCATACACATTCCACAAATCAATAACCAGTACATACATTTCAAATACAGTACACTCACAATTTCTGTAATTGGCTAGATGTTATGTGAGCTTTCAGTCATGGGGGTGGTGTCTGTGGAGCACAGAACAGGTAAAGTCAGACTGTTTACAGACTCCATCACCCTTCTGTCCGCACTGACTACTAGCTGAAAGCTGCAAAGACAGGTGGAGGGTTAGGCAGGGTTTGCTGGGTGATGCTTCTGGGCAGGCGAGGGGGGGGGGAGTCATTGTATAGGGGACATATTTATAAGCACAGGCAGGGACACTGGCACTGCAAAAGGGAGGCTCTCCAAGACTGGAGCAGCTGCCATTCTGATTTATAGGAGACTCGTGCCTGGTGGGTGGGGCCTCTGTTCAGAGCAAGACAAAACACTGCTTCCTGCTCTGAAGCTGTATACATTCGGTCAGATGGGGTCCAATCACAAATACAGTGAACACCCACCTGGCAGAGGAGCTCAGCACTGATGAATGTGCGATTCTTCCCGATGCTGCAGGACTCCTGAATGCCCTGGTATAAGAGAGGTTGAGCAAAAGCCTATTACAGGTCTTTGCTCAGCACTGGCAGTCTGCACTCCTGACTCTACCAGCCTGATGATATGATGTCACCACATGAAGCGTCAGATCCAGTGTGGAATGTGGAACATACATCTCACTGTAACTTTTGCTGGCATGCAGGGCTGGCACTTTCACTGCTCATGCCCCTCACACACGCACCCAATTCTCTACAGTTGACTTCATTTAGTTAAGTGGTGGAGGGCCCGTGTTCCCTACTTTTAATCCAGCACTGCACATCACTGCCGTCGCCCCCCACTTTCAACTAGATCGCGCCTCAACTGCCTCACATGGCCTAATTGACCGCGCACCCCTGCCTGGAGGACTGTTACACTGTTTGCTCTTGGTATGATCTTTATGGGTTGACTACTCCTAGGGAGGATACATGATTTGTATACAATCTGTCTGACTGTGGATTGGTCGAGTCCAAAGTCTTTAGAGATGGTTTTGTAACCTTTTCCAGACTGATGAGCATCAACTCTTCTTCTGATGTCATCAGAAATCTCCTTTGTTCTTGCCATTATACACTGCCACAAACTTTTTATGAAGATCAGATTTGGATAGATCCTTATTCTTTTACTAACACAGGTTGCCCACTCACACCTGATTGTCATCCCATTAATTGAAAACACTTGTCTTTGATTTTGCCTTCAAATTATCACATTCCTTATTCCTAAAGGTTCACCTACTTTTGCATCTCATTGTCATGTTCGGGTGTGGGAGGGAAACACCACACCAAAAATAGGAGAGAAAGGGTTGAGGGAATAAAGCCTGGAAACTAGGGAAAGAAGATAGACACCTCCTAGTAAAACCCTAATCAAAGTCCTGACTAACTACCAGTATGAACAGACCCCAGAAGTAGGCGAGTTCATACACAGGAATACCTAATGTCCTAACTCACCCTATAGGACCCTGGTGTTACTGTCAGGACTGAGACAACATGTTCCTCCAAAAGGAAGGACGAACAGCAGTCTCCCTCAGGCCTTAATACAAATGACCGGGAAATGCAACACACAAAATAACCCAAACAAAATACAAAAGGGAAAGAAAACACTTAACTTCAAGTGGCTGTGGCAGCAACAGGAACACACCAGCTATCCACAACTTAAACTGAAGCTATAAACCACATAGCATAGTGGGAGAAACCACAATAAATAGAGATGGTTAAATGACCATAATAGCCACACCTGGGGCAAGCACCAGAACAACACAAGCATCATTTGATCCAAACGGAAAACTTGTCAGATCAAACCACGTGTTGCCAGTCTCACCGATTTTTTAGCACCGAGGATTCGTTTGTGTCACGTGACCACGGAGTGGGAGTGAAGCGATTGCTATTACTCACCGCTCTATGGTCATCCGCCTGCCCCCACCGCGCCGCACTTTCCTTCTGACACATCGTCAGGACATAGTGCACGTAAGCATGCACTATGACCTGTTGCTCCGACGTAAGGACGACAATGCAGCACGCGGAGAAGAAGATGAAGGAGCTGTGGAGCAGCACCCCTACAGGAGAGGAATTATATTTCACTGGCTCTGGGGACATGGCTAGGAGGGGGAGATGGTGGCACTGGGGGGCAATCTGGTGGCACTGGGGGGCAGCTGATGGCACTGAGGGGGAGCCTGATGGCACTGAGGGGGTCACGTGGTGGCACTGAGGGGGCATCAGATGGCATGGGGGGCAGCTGATAACACGAGGGGGGTTGATGAGTTTTTTATAAAGAAAAATGTTATTTAAATTAGTTTTTTGTTATCACAGTACTCATTAATCGTTGCATTAGGCCTCATGCACACAAACATATTTTCTTTCCGTGTCCGTTTTTTTTGCGGACCACATGTGGAACCATTCATTTCATTGGGTCCGCAAAAAAAACTGAAGGTACTCCGTGTGCATTCCGTTTCCGTATCTCCGTTTTTCGTTCTGCCAAAAAATAGAGCATGTCCTATTTTTTTTCTAGTTTGCGGACAAGGATAGGCATTATTAGAATGGATCCGCAAAAATAACGGATGCCATACAGAATGTCATCCTTTTTTTTGCGGATCCGCAATTTGCTGACCGCAAAACACATACGGTCGTGTGCATGAGGCCTAAATCGATAGAACACTCGATTACAAAAATAGTCGATAGCTGCAGCCCTATCGTAGACGTTTAATATGGGCTCATTTTCCTCAAAGAAATTACCAAGTCTAATGTTTCTGCATTTGTTTAATTTGGTTATCTTTATCTACTTTTTAACTTGTGTGAAAATTTGATATAGCTTTTGGTGAAATTCATGCAAAAATATAGAAAATCCTGAAGGGTTCACAAACTTTTTAGCACCACTGTATGTCCTGACAATTCTTTATCATTATTTCAATCGTTAGGTGTGGTTTTCACACATGTTTTTTGGTGCAGTCTTTGAAGCCAAAGCCAAGTGGATAAAAAAAAGGGGAATACATAAAATCCATGTATGATCAGTTCCAGGCTTCAAAAACTCCATAAAATATATGAACATGCAAACCCAGCCTAAATTAATTCACATCGTAACTACATAAATGCACTTACTGCGGAAATAAAGGTGGAACAATAGCCAGCTGTCTAACACAAAAGGAGACTTCTTCCTTTATTTTAACATTGGTAATAACAACTATAACTTATTAGTAGTTGTGATTAGCAAATATCAGCTTTCTAGAAAAAAAATGTATATCTTATATGTAATTTTGTTCATGTTTACTATTGCTGAAATATACAAAGGTATTGATTTTCCATATAGAGATCCAGATTGCAGAGGTAATTTAGGGTTTAGTGTCTAGGGAAAAAAGTATGTAAAATAGGTCTTCTCCCCAAAAAATTTAATTGTCTCTATAAGTAGCTACTAGAGATGAGTAAAGTTTTGGAAAATTCGATTCGGCTACTTCGCCGAATTTTACAAAAAAATTTGCTTTGTGACAAATTACTTTGTGACAAAGCACCTTTTTTTTGTAAGTAGTGTAAGTGGTGTAATTACAGGGAACTGTGATAGCGTTCCCCATCATTGTATCCCTCAGATGCCACATACATACATGACAGCACCATCTGAGAGTAGAAACAGTGTAAAATTAACATAAATTTTTTTTAATCATACTTACTGCCTCCATTTGCTCATGACGGGCCTGCAACCGCCATCTTGCTTGAAGATCTGCCGCAAATTATCGCTGGGCCCGAGATGGCGGCGGCCTTCGTGGTAACGTCATACGTCACAATGCACGGGATTTCCGCCGAGATCAAGATGGCGCGGCTGGCCCATTGCAAGCAAATGGAGGAGGTAAGTATGTTTTTGTTTTTTGTTTTTTTACATTTAGGTTAAATTGATTCGCTACCACTAAGCAAAAAGAAATTCGGCATCACAGTGAATAGAATTTATCTTTAAATTCGAATCAAATTCAACTTAGTTGGATTCGATTTGCTCAACTCTAGTGGCTACCCTGGGATTCAATGTCTGACTCTTTAAAGTCTACCTTCAGTTTTAAAGGGGTTGTCAACTTTTTATTAAGTGATGGCCTATCTTCAGGGTAAGCCATCACTAGCTGATTGGGGGGAGGGGAGTTTGACACTGACAATATCTCCATCGCCAGAAGTATATAGACAGCTCTGCCCATTTTTTTGTCGACTGAGCTCATCACTGCAGTGCTGCTCCCACTGATTTGTTTCTGGCACCAGAGCTATTACCAAACAGATGACAGGTGGGGGTTGTGGGATGTCAGACCCACATAAGTTAACTAGTGATGGCTATCACTTAACAAAAGATGGACGACCTCTTAAAGGCCCCTTTACATGGGCCTACAATCGGGGCAATTATCTGGAAGGAGCATTTCTAGGAACACTTCTTCTCGACAAATGCCCATTGTAAAGGTGCTGCCAATCACAAAATGAATGAGAAAACACATGTTCATCAGATGAAAGCATTGTTGATGGAATGCAATTTATGGGCAATATGTAGATAGGGATATTCTACCCAGAATTAATAAATATGTATTGGAACAAGCAATTGCTGAGATTGCTAGGGTTGAGAGAATCAGGTTCGGATTGCTGGGTCTCAACCTTTTATTTTAAAACTACCTCAGCATTGCTTTATGAGGAATCAGTCATGTCAAACTAATTTAATCAGTTTCTATAAGGAGGTAAGTTTTAGACTTGACAGAGGCGAATCAAGGGATGTCGTGTATCTGGACTTCTCCAAAGCATTTGACACTGTACCGCATAAAAGGTTAGTATATAAAATGAGAATGATTGGACTGGTAGAAAATGTCTGTATGTGGGTAAGTAACTGGCTCAGTGATAGAAAACAGAGGGTGGGTATTAATGGTACACACTTAGATTGGGTCACTGTCACTAGTGGGATACCATAGGGGTCACTATTGGCCCTATTCTCTTTAATATATTTATCTTGTAGAAGGCTTGCACAGTAAAATATCAATTTTTTCAGATGACACTAACCTGTGTTAAGTAATTAACATGGAAGAGGACAGTATATGGCTACAGATGGATCTAGATAGATTGGAAGCTTAGGCAGAGAAGTGGCAGAAGAGGTTTAACACTGACAAATGTAAGGTTATACACACGGGAAGGAATAATGCAAGTCACCCGTACATACAAAATGGTAAAACACTGGGTAACACTGCCATGGAAAAGGACCTAGGAATTTTGGTGAACAGCAAACTAAGCTGTAGAAACCAGTGTATGGCAGCTGCTGCCAAGGCCAATAAGATAATGAGTTGCATCATAGAGGCATAGATGCCCATGATGAGAAGATAGTCCTGCCACTTTTCAAATCACTAGTCAGACCACACATGGAGTACTGTGTACAGTTCTGGGCTCCTGTAAACAAGACATACATAGCAGAGCTGGAGAGGGTTCAGAGAAGGGCATCTAAAGTAATAACTGGAATAGGTGGACTACAGTACCCAGAAAGATTAGCAAAATTAGGGTTATTCACTTTAGGAAAAAGACGACTGAGGGGAGATCTAATAACTATGTATAAATATATCAGGGGTCAGTACAGAGCTCTATCCCATCGTCTATTTTTCCTTTAGTAGAGATGAGTAAATCAAAGCTGGTGAAGTGGAATTTGTTTAGAATTTCAGTAAAAATTCGATTTGCAACAAATGCGAATTTCCTCGCGATTCGTGGTAACGAATCACAATTTTCCTAAATGGCAGCTACACGTGTGAGGCAGAGGACATGGGGCAAGAAATTCTGGGAAGACGAGATCACCCAGATTGACATACCTGCATGCAGCCAATCAGTAGCCAGCCCTTTGATGTCATAGCCCTATAAATATGTCGGCCATCTTACAGTCAGAAATTTTCCAGCGTTCAGAGTGCAGGGACAAACGTGTGAAGGCGCTAGGTACAGCAAGTGAAAAACCGATTTTGGAAAAAAAAAGACAGAAAAAATAATTTATAAGTGCAGGGAAAAGATAGGGAGGAATCATTTCACAGCATCTTAGTGCAGGGAGAGATGTCAGAAGGCACTAGGGACAGTGCTAAAAAAGTGATTTACAAGTGCAGGGAAAGGATAGGAAGGAATCATTTCACAGCATCTTAGTGCAGGGAGAGCTGTCTGAAGGCGCTAGGGACAGTGATTGGAAAAACCTCAATGTGAAAAAAAAAGGGGAACATTATTCTGTGTTCAGCGCTGCAGTTATCTGTTCAAAAGCCTTTAATGGCGTATATATGTGAAAAAAGGAAAATATATTCTGCGTTCAGCACTGCAGTTATCTGTTCTAAAGCCTTTAGTGGCGTATATATGTGGAAAAAGAAAAATATACTCTGCGTTCAGCGCTGCAATTATCTGTTCAAAAGCCTTTAGTGACCTATATTCGTGGGAAAAGAAAAATATATTCGGCATTCAGCACTGCAGTTATCTGTTCAAAAGCCTTTAGTGGCGTATTTCAGTTGAAAAAGAAAAATATATTCAGCGTTCACTGTTGCAGTTATATCTGGTAAAGTCTTTACTGGCATATTGCAGTAGAAAAATAAATATACATTCGCCATTCGCTGGTGCACTTATGTGTAGATAAATCTTTATTAACGTACACGTGTATCAGTAGAAAAATAAAAATACATTCGCCATTCGTTGCTGCACTTATATGTAGAAAAGGATGTATTGACATATATCAGTAGAAATAGAAATATACATTCGCCATTCGCTGCTGCACTTATATCTTGAAAAACCTTTAGTGACGTATATCAGCAGAAAAAGAAGTATACATTCGCCATTCGCTGCTGCACTTATATCTTGAAAAAAACTTTATTGACGTGTATCAGTAGAAAAATAAAAATATATTCAGTGTTCACTGTTGCAGTAATATGTGGTTAGTTAGCCTTTAGTTCAGCGCTGCAGTTATCTGTCGGAAAGTCCTTTTTTCGGTATGGACCGAACTACGTCGTGGTGAAATTTTTTATTTCAAACATGGTTTTTTTGGGGGAAAATTGATGGGTGCTTGAAGAGCTCCTTTTGCTGTAAGGACCGAATTATGTTGTGGTAAAATTTTGTATTTACGTTTCACACACTGTGCGGTTACGTGACGACGTCCATAATACATAGCAACAATACAGGTAAATACACTATGCACTAACCGTGCACAAAAATGCGGACTAATTCTCACCAGCCCGCATCTATCTGCGGTATTGCTTACTGGACACTACGGGGACTTCTCTGCAGCACAGAAACCACACGAGGACTGCCATTCGCTCTTCCAGCACGGACCTACTTCCTCCGCTATTTCCCGTTCACTTCAGATCACTCCGACTCAGGCGCCGGTGTTTTTTTTTAAACTGACATCCTATAACCCTCTGTTGAAAAGCCTTAAGTGGCCTATATACATGGAAAAAGAAAAAATATACTCAGCGTTCATTGTTCCAGTTATATGTGGTAAAACCTTTTGTGACATATTTTGGATTTTGGTCGAAGAAAATAATTTATTCAGTTTTCAGCGATGTAGTAGTATGCAGTAAAATCTTTTGGGACTTATTTCGGTGGAAAAAGAAATTGTAGTCAGCGTTCAACGCTGCAGTTATATGCTGTAAAATCTTTTGGGACTTATTTCAGTGGAAAAATAAATTGTAGTCAGCGTTCAACGCTGCAGTTATATGCGGTAAAATCTTTTGTGAATTATTTCAATGGAAAAACAAATTTCATTCAGCGTTCAGTGCTGCAGTTATATGCGGTAAAAACTTTTGTGAATTATTTTGGTGGAAAAACAAATTTCATTTAGCATTCAGTGCTGCAGTTAGATGCGGTAAAATCTCCGTGATGTCTTCATGATAAATCTGCAGCGTGTGGGGGCCCCGTGTGGCTTTTAAACACGTTCAAAATAATCCTTCAGCGGGGTAAATAGATGCCGGATGACCGGGACGCTCCATAACCTTCTTAGGAGATGCTGTCGGGAACAGCGGTTCATTTCTGAGATGTCCGTATAGTGCGGGGGGAATCCGAAGACCCTCTCCATCTCCATTATATGTGGTAAAATCTTTAGTGACGTATTTCGGTAGAAAAACAAAATATATTCAGCGTTCACTGTTGCAGGTATCTGTGGTAAAATCTTTAGTGACGTATTTTGGTTAAAAAACAAAATTTATTCAGCGTTACGTGCTGCAGTTATATGTGGTAAAACCTTTAGTGACGTATTTTAGCAGAAAAACTAAATATATTCAGCGTTAACTGTTGCAGGTATATGTGGCAAAACCTTTAGTGACTTATTTCGGTCGAATGAACAAATTTTATTCAGCGTTCAGGGCTGCAGTTATATGTGGTAAAATCTTTTGTGACGTATTTCGATCGAAAAACAAAATATATTCAGCGTTCACTGTTGCAGGTATCTGTGGCAAAACCTTTAGTCACGTATTTTGGTGGAAAAACTAATTTTATTCAGCTTTCAGCACTGCAGTTATACGTGGTAACTCTTTAATGACGTATTACGGTCGGAAAACTAATTTTATTCAGCGTTCAGCGCTGTAGTTGTATGCGGTAAAATCTCCACTCTGTGGTCTCCTCATACTGTCGCCACCTGCAGACTCGGTCATTGTGCCACTGGTTGGCCTCCTCATACTGCCGCCACCTCCAGACTCGGTCATTGTGCCACTCGGTGGCCTCCTCATACTACTTCCACCTCCAGACCCTGTCATTGGGCCACTCTGTGGTCTCCTTATGCTGCTTCCACCTCACAACTATGTCATAGAGGCACTCTGTGGACTTCTCATGCTGTTCCCACCCTCCCCACTTCATGACTAGTCCACTATTTTGGCTTTCGGCCTGGCTGACATCCACATTTATTTGACACTTCTTCTGATCTGTCAGAAGGAAGGAAAAACGAGATGCACAACGGATCCTGTCTGTGTAGCAGCTTTAAGGCCTGTATGGTCCCATCAGAATTGGCTTATGATTTTGTGGCCAAAAGCAGGAGTGGATAGAAAACACAGAAGACATGCAAATATTCCAGTCACGTGTAATCTCTGTTTTAGATCCATTCCTGTTTTTTTGTCTTTAGCAATACTGTTGGATTATTGAGCAAATGCTGACCGAATGAAGGCGGATGCTCCACAGACAGGATCCGTTTTTTCTGGGTAATTGTTCTGATGGAAACATAACCATAGCAAAGGCAGGTGCACTCTGGGGCCATACTAAACCTTCACACTGATGTTAAAATTGAGAGGTTAGTTCGACATATCCCTCTAGGAGGACATGTCTTAAGCTCGGACACCACGTCAAGGTCTCTCAATAGCCCGAGGCCCTACCACTCAACCTACCTGTGCCGTATGGGCGATACCAGGGGCCGTTGGGCATTACGGGAGCGTAAGGCCTGACTCACAAACAGCTCACCAGTGACCTCCAGCATGTAACCATGCTTGCAATGGGAGGTGGGAAGTGCCTGTGAGCCCCACTCGAGACCGGCTGATATGGCCCAGAGCCTGCCAGGTGCACCTGAATGTAGCCTGTAGATGAAAAGCAGGCACATTTAAATTGGAGTTTATACACCTCCAAACATATTATACAAACCATTAGAAAACGTGGTGTGGTGTTTAATAAGCAGGATATGCTCCCGTAATGCCCAACGGCCCCTGGTATCGCCCATATGGCACAGATAGGTTGAGTGGTAGGGCCTCGGGCTACTTGAGAGACCTTGACGTGGTGTCCGAGCATAAGACATGTCCCCCTAGTAGGATATGTCGAACTAACCTCTCAATTTTAACATCAGTGTGAGGGTTTAGTATGGCCGCAGAGTGCACCTGCCTTTGCTATGGTTATGTTTTTGATTGTTCTCCACATCCACATTATTGTTATCGTATGTAGGATGGTTAATGTGGTACTTATAGTCCGTTGCTGGCATCTTCCATTGTATGCATTTTTTGCTGTTGATCGCCCCTAGCAACGGACTACAAGTGCATGATGTGCTCCCCAATATACATGCACAACTGCATATGGGTTGAGCATATCCTGCTTGTTAAACACCACACCACATTTTCTAATTGTTCTGACGGATCAGAGAATGAGGAAAATTAATCAGTGACGTCAACACAAACTTACTGATGACACCCTCTTCACTCTGTCGGGGGGCTCTACTTGTATAAGCGTTTAATAGAACAGGTTATGTAGACATCTATGTGGAATCAGCTGACGAGGGTGTAAAAGGAGTGTGCTTGGCCTTGACGGTAACATCGACCTGTAAGGCTGAGTTGATACTTCAGTTATTTGGTCAGTTTTGGCCCCGTGACTGCCCAAATAAGTGAAGTATGCAATGATTCTAAGAGCGACCCCTGTCATCTGCATGTCATACTGACTCACAGTATTATTTCACTACCACAGCAGACTCCCTATGCGTATTACTGCAAGGCACAATGTTCTACACCCCTATAAAGGCTCGTTGCAGTCTGGAAATAAATTTGGATGGAAGCAAATTTTTCAGAAAAATTTGGCGAACCAGCCAAATCGAATTTTTGACATCTCTAATCCCCAGGGCTGTGACAAGGGGGCATCCTCTGCATCGGGGGGATAGAAGGTTTCTACACAAACGTATAAGAGAATTATTTACGGTAAGAGCAGTGAGACTATGAAACTATCTGCCTGAGAAGGTGGTGAATTCACTAAAAGAGTTCAAGAGGGGCCTGGATGTCACGCCGCCCAAGTGGAAGAGAGTTCGTGCACCCCCTGTCTGCCACCCAAGCCTCTGTCTCTACCTACCTACACTTGCCGATCCTAGATAACGGAGCGCAACTGGGCAGCGGTCCCTAACCTCAGTAAGTGCAGAGGAGAGAAGGATGGGACAGAGACAGATAGGCGGGCGGCGTGGTGGCAATAGTAGCAGACTGAGAAAGGCTATATGTTAACTCACTAGCAGGAAACACTGGGGTCGTGTCAATACAGAGAAGCGAGACAAGACGAGTCCGTAAACCAGCCAAAGGGTCAATCCAGGAGGTCATGTCAGTACACAAGAGAAATACGAAGTCAGGTCAGATAACAAGCCAAAGGTCAATCCAAGAGGTTGCGTCAGGTTCAAGGGAGCAAGAAGTAGTGGGTCAAAAACTAGCACAGGTCCAAATCCAAATAGCACAGAAGTAGCAGTTTTAGAGAGCCCTAGACAATTGATCACAGGCAACCTGTGGCCAGCAGGTTGCCTGTTTAAATACTGCAGGGCAGAGGTCATGTGACGTGGCCAGCGTCACATGACCTGCCCAGACCTCTGTAGCCAAGCGCTGAGTGCCCAGCTTGGCGCTTAGCCTCTACAGTGTTTCCACGGGAACGGGGAACGCTGGCCGTACAGAGATGAAGCGTGCAGCCGGGCGCTCACCTCCCCCCCCCCCCCGTTGCCCTGGCGACCAGGACGCCGATCTGTTCTCCGTTCAGTGCTCGCAGCAGGACGCAGCGGCACAGGAGGGAAGAGGCGCGTAGCCGGCGCCTTGTGACACTGGATGCATTTCTGGAGTGTAATAATATTACAGGTTATAGTTAATAGAAATGGGTTGTTGATCCATGGAGTTATTCTGATTACCTGATTGGAGTCGGGAAATAATTTTTTCCCCTAAAGTGAGGAAAATTGGCTTCTACCTCACAGTTTTTTTTTGCCTTCCTCTGGATCAACTTGCAGGATAACAGGCTGAACTGGATGGACAAATGTCTTTTTTCAGCCTTATAAACTATGTTACTATGTTACCATAGTAATATGGGTTCCCTCCTACTATAAAATCTATGTCCTCCACAGAGGTCTTTTCTGCAAATATTGCGAGACTTCCTTTATCTCGCCTCTATCACGTGTCAGTTTGTTAATTCACATAAATTACTGTATCAAAATGCGACGCTAAACTCTGCTTCATTAATGAGGCACGAAGCCAAGTATCGCAATTCGAATAAACAAACTGACACGTGATAGAAGTGAGATGAGGTAAGTCTGATGTGATATTTGCAGAAACTTCGGAAATACCTCATCGGAGGACATACATTTTACAATAGAACACAGCTCATATTATTAACGAGATATTTAAAAGAATTGGGTTCGGATACCACATTTTAAACTCAATTTGCACTACCCTAGTGATTGCTAAAGCATCACACCTCCGCTGACGAGCAAGTAATTCTTGGGAATAAATGATTTGTCAATATAGCAATAACAAATGACAAAACAGGTGCACACTGCGGTCTTACTAAGCCCTCAAACTGATGTTAAAGTTGAGAGATTAGTCAACATGTCCTCCAGTGGAGGACATGTCTTAAGCCCGAGCACCACGCCAAGGTTTCTCAAGTAGCTCGGGACCTAACACTCACCTAACTGTGCCATATGGGCAATACCAGGGGCCAGTGGGCAAAATTACAGGAATATATTAGGCCGACTCGCAGCAGACCCCTCAGTAACCTCCAGCATGTAACCATGCCTGCAATGGGAGGAGGGAGAAAGCTGTGAGACCCACCCAAGACTGGTTGATATGGCCCAGGCCTCACAGGTGCACCTAAATATAGCCTGTGGATGGAAAACAGGCTACATTTACATGAGAGTTTATACACCTCCTTTTACACAGCTTTCTCCCTCCTCCCATTTTACGGGATCCGGTATTGAAATGCATTTGTGAGACGGATCCGCACTAGGATCCATCTACAAATGGTATCCGTTTGCATACAGATTGCCAGATCTACCTGCCAGAATCCAACAACGCAAGTGTGAAATTTCCCTTAGAAAGAGATTGTCATGTACTATATGATGTCTGATTTTCATTTTTTACATAAGTCATGGGATAACCCCCTTAATCTTGCCTGTTGGGACTATAAGGTAGCCCTGAGCCTCCTCTTAAGGACACATTCACACAACAGTGAAAAATAAATGGCCTCCATTTTGCAACCATTTGTACGTTACATTCATCTTCTTGCCACCTGTCCCTTTTTATCATCCGTTTTGCATCACTTTTTAATGGCCATGAAAAATGTGCATTAAAAATTGATGATTTACATTGGGTTTTCAAGTTAAACCCCCAATCACTGCCCTTAATGTCTATATTATGCCCCCATAGTGCCTCTAGTATAAATAATGCGCCCTTTGTGCCCCCAGTTGTGCCTTCAGTATGGCCCCCTTAATGACTCCCAATAGTGATAATAGCCCCTAAGTAGTATATATATCACGAAACAGTGGTGGATGTGCACTGCCATACCGACACATGGCCTTAGATACACACCCCCACATATGCGACAGTCAGCACACATAGCAATACAATAAAACACGTAGATATTGTAACAATATGTAAAATGACCCCCCAGTTGTGCTCTCATATATAATGCCCCTGCTTTCTCCCATCCCCACTAGTGCTGACAGTGAAGGAAAATATTTTAATAAAATATCTTATCTACCTGAACACCTGGGGACAGTCACTCCTCGAACCCTTGCTATTTTCTGTATGCAGCAGGACCTGATGTTCCCAGTGTCATGATGTCATATGTGATGTCACAGTGTTGGGAAGTGCAGATCCTGTTGCATTCAAAGAATAGCAAGAGTTCGAAGAGTGAGTGCCCCTGCATGTTCAAGTGGATGAATTGAGCCAAAATCAGGTACGGTTCTAAACACAGAACCTGTGCAGATCTTTCCCTTATACCTTATCTCTGTGTAGCATCCATTACTGGTTTGGACAGCACACATCAGTGCTTGGTCAGTGATTTCCATCAGTGATTGTGAGCCAAAACCAGGATCGGAGCCTCCACAGACGTAAGGTATAAAGGAAAGATCTTCACATGTTCTGTGTTTAGACTCGCACCTGGTTTTGGCTCACTGAACGAAACACTGACTGTGTGACTACGGCATAAGGCGTTACACAGCACACTAAAGATCCTGAGTATTTCTGAGCTGTGAAAGAAATATTTACTTTTGCTGAAGTGTTTATCAGAAATGTTAAAACATATGACATTATAAAAGTGGTTTCATCTAAGTGATATTTGCAAAAGGAAGGAGACGAGTGCTTAGTATGTCCACAAAAAGTGCTGTCAGTAAGTGTGAAATTGCCAGGATTATGCTCATCCCTTAAGAATGAAAACATACTACAATTACGAAGAATTTAAAATATATCTATCCTGTCATATGTCTCATTTTACAACCTCTGTATATTTAAAATGGAAATTCTGTCAAACAAAACTGTGACATGCTCTGTACGGAGTCACAAGAAGAAAATGCAGTTTACATATTTGTTTGATGGCTCATATTTCCCAAACGTTTGATTAGAGGAGGCTCCACCTTTCTTACCCCCTTTTCAGGCTATATTGTGTTTAAATAAAATGCATTATGGAAGTGACATTTATACAAGTTAAATTTGGCTTCAAAAGGGCATACTGTAGATATACATGATGTGCATATATAATTCTACCACTTTACAAATCATTAGTCAGACCACACATGGAGTACTGTGTACTGTATTGGTCACCACTGCACAAGACAGACATAGCAGAGCTGGAGAGGGTTCAGAGAAGGGCATCTCAAGTAATAACTGGAATAGGTGGACTACAGTACCCAGAAAGATTATCAATATTTTAATTATTTATTTTAGAAAAAAGACGACTGACGGGAGATCTAATAACTATGTATAAATATACCAGGGGACAGTACAGAGATCTCTCCCATCATCTATTTATCCCCAGGACTGTGACAAAGGGACATCCTCTGCGTCTGGAGGAAAGAAGGTTTGTACACAAACATAGAAGAGGATTCTTTACGGTAAGAGCAGTGAGACTATGGAACTCTCTGCCTGAGGAGGTGGTGTTGGTGAATTCTCTAAAAGAGTTCAAAGGGGCCTGGATGTATGTCTGGAGTGTAATAATTACAGGTTAGGCTACTTTCACATCAGGGTTTTTGCAGGATCCGTCACGGATCAGCAAAAAGCCTCCATTATGATAATACAACCGGCTGCATCCAAAACTGATCCGGAACTAAAAACATTGTAATTCAATGGACCCTGGATCCATTTTCTTTTGTGTTTGAGAAAATGGATCTGGCACCAATGACTTGCATTTTGTTTCATGCCGGATCCGTCTTGATCAGTGTCCCTTGACGCACAAACACAGAAAAATGCTGCTTGCAGGATTTTGTGTGCAGCATGGGAATGCAACGAAACTGAATGGAATGCAGTTTTGTCCCGAATAAAAATGAATGGGGACAAAACAGAAGTGTTTTAGTCCGGTTTTGAGATCCTATGATGGATCTTAATACTGGAAAGGAAAAAACAGATGTCAAAGTAGACTTATAGTTATTACGATTCTGGAGTAGGATCGCTGATCCAGGGAATTATTCTGATTGCAAGATTTGAAGTGAGGAATAATTATTTTCCTTAAAATGAGGAAAATTGGTTTTCCTGGAATGCATCAACTTTCCAGGATGATTGGCTGAACTGGATGGACGAATGTCTTTTTTCAGCCTGCGGTGGCAGAGGTGGTCGGGGTTATGGAATCAGCCAAGCAGACTAATTAAACTAGGCCATAATATAGCACTCAGAGATATCTAAAATGCCATTCTGCACCTCAGTATGCATCAATCTCATATGTCAATTTATATGGAACATTACCGTGAACAGAACTGTGGCATGTTCCCTTAGATGCCATGTTACAGGGATATATGGCAATTTGGTAATCTGTTTCAAATTGTTCACTGAGGTTTAAAAGTCATCTACCCTCAACCTAATGTCCATACTGTTCCATCAGCGGTTTCTCATGTTAATATCATTCTCATATTTGATCCATCAATTTCAGCTGCTGTGGCAGTTATAGACAGTAGTTATAATATTGAACAGAAGGTTCTCAAAGTGCTGCCCATTATGCCGTCAATCAAATCCTGGCTGCAATAACCTTGTTCTGTTGATGCCCCTTAACAATTCTGCCTTTATAGCACAGACCCACCTCCATCCTGGTGGAGGGTCATGGGCCCCTAATGCTGATTGTCTGAAATGTTAGGTATGGACAATGTTCTTTTTCTGGAATTTGTTTATGGAGCCTAATGATAATAAGGTAAAGTATCTTGCTGCACCAGTAATATTAGACAGTTTTGAATTGTTCATATGGTTCGTTAAACTGTAGTCCATATTTTTCGGCTATCTAGTCAAGTTACAGTTTCATCTTTGGTTTCTTCCATAATAACTGAGATTTGAGGACAGAACATATGTCTCTATATTTGGTGTTCCCATGGATCTAGAATTCTTAAGTCATTTTATGTTGCTCAACAGAGATCATGTAAAATCAGGATCATATTCTATAATCAAGTTTCTTTACAATCAGGCTATTAATGTAAAAAAAGGACCAAATGACTGGTTTCAATAGCCGTTACCCAGACTCGTTTTACATAGCAAAGTATAAGGCTACCTATGTACACATCAGCAGAATATATATATCAGTTTCTGGAAAATAGACTGAATAGCAAAGTTTGTGGCCAGTGTAACTGGGCAATTTTGCAAGTTTACAATTGCTTTTTGACAACTATGGTCAGAGTTGTAATGGCAGCAATGTTATTTTTCACACTTTTCCCCAGAAACAGTTTTGAAGGGGATCAGTCATTAGCAATTTTGCTTTTAAACCAAACGCAATGCCTGCAAGGGCTTGCTCAGCCAAATAATCATGCCTTGGCATGCATGGCAGAGAAATAAGTATTTTTATTCATATGTAAATGAGTTGTTAAGTGTATCAATAGAGTACGCTAGCCTCGCCCCTTCCCTTGCCAGCCCTCCCTTCTTGATTGACAGGGCCAGGCACAATGGCGATACTGATTTCCAAGTCTCCTAATTATCTTACACAGTTGTAGAGTTATATGGCAACTTTCTGACTGCCACAACCACCACTAGGTAAAGATGAAGAGAATTTTGAAGACAGATCTTTTTTACCATGGCAGCTGAGCCTGTTTTCAGTAAAGATTCCACTAAGGGTCCATTCACACGTCCGTTGTTTAGTTCCGCATCTGATCCCGATTTTTCGGACTAGTCACAGAATAGTTGCGGACAGAATTTGGACCCATTGATTTTCAATGGGTCTATAAAATATGCGGACAGCACAAAGTGTGCTGTCCGCATAATTTTCTCAGTACATAGTGTTTCCGTAAAAAAATAAAACATGTCCTATTCTAATCTGAAAATTGTGGATAAAACTTTATTGGAATAGGAAAATGTATTCTTCTATCCGTTTTTTTTTGCGGATCCGCAGAAAACAGATGACAAACGGAAAGAATTCTTGGAAAATAGGATCCGCAAAAAACTGTGCTATTTTCGGATTATAGAAAAACAACGGACGTGTGAATGGACCCTAATGGTGGCTGCATGCACATTTTATGATTATAAGGAGATGTCCTAACTGGACAACCTACTTCAATATACCCCAGGGGTCAGCCAACACTCCAGATGTTGTGAAATTACAAATCCCAGTGATAAAAGAGAAATGGGGGCACTCGACTATCTTGCGCCAGACGAATACATATCACATGGTTAATACCTAGGTAGTTTAAAATGGTTGAATTTATTCCTATCACATAACTAGGTAGTTTGAAATGATTAAATTTAATCCTAACACATTAAAAACAATGTAATCAAAACAAAATCAAATAACTTAGATGATGTATGACATATTAGTACATAAATAATATAAAAATTAGAATAAAAGTTAGAGAGTGAAAAAAAAGATGAAAAGCAAAAAATAAAATAAAAATATAAAAATATCACCAGTGAGAAAAAGACCCTTGGTAGGGGATATGGATAAAAAAAGATAGCGTTTCTAATAGTTGTGGTAGGTATCACAGCAGAAGATCCAATATATAGTCAATATATGGTCAATATGACGATGATGAACCCAGAGAAAAGTAAGTAAATGCGTTCAAAGTCCCAGATGTCCCGGCATTAGGGAGAAAGGGACTAAACAAATTGATGTAAACCCCACAGTCCATGAAAAGAGTAAGTAGGTTACTGTATGTGGGTAAGTAGAATTCTCGTGAGTTGGTACTTGATAAGTACAATCCACAATTAGTACACAGTGCTAATTCAATGTTATCAAATGCTTAATAACTTCCATATTATGTTGGCAGTGTTTAAGACAGTACTTTACCAGTTTCGAGGTTGTTTAGTAGTGCGCCGTAGTTTGTCGGCTGAATACATCAGGACCTTCCGTTCGCCCAATGGTGGCGTCCCACGTGATCGGGCTGAGGTCACGTGATAGATGATGACGCAGTCTGATGTCCGGACAAGACTTTAGAAAGCTAGCTGTAGAAACAAGGTGCATATAGCGATGTCTGCACCTTGTTTCTATAGTTGCTATGGCAGCAACTGGAACTTAGCCGAGAACCAAACACTAGCAGACCACAGATACCACTGAAGCTATAAACCCCACAGCATTGGGAGAGGAGAATTTATAAATAAGAAAAGTTAAATGACCACAATAGCAACACCTGGAGGTTAGAGGTGTGGCCAGTATCAGAAACAACACAGATTGATCTACAAGGAAACCTGTCAGATTAAAGAACGTGTTGCCAGTCTCACAGATCTTCTGTCACCCACTGTCACGGGGATGTCTGTATGTCTCAGTACGTCCATGACACACACTTGCTTGGCTGTTCTCACTTCTTCCGTGTCAATGAATGGAGCATGCTGGGAGTTGTAGATCTACAACAGCTGGAGTTCTGGAGGTTGCTGACCTGTCTCCTAGAGCAGACTTATATCTGCCCCCTGCATTGTTCACATTAAAATAATAAATGGAAAAAAATGCCCAATAATTGGTGTGAACCCAGTCTAAGAGGATGGTTTTTATCTTGTATCAGTGATATTAAATATATAAGAAATTTCTTGTTGTTTTCTAGATTATTACTTATGTAGTAAATTGATGCTAGTCATAAAACAATGAATTGCCAGTTTATTCTCGCAAACTTTTTCTCTCTCTCAAAAGCAAATTGATTGAATAAACAATTGTTTTACCATCGACAAGAGAAATGTAATATGATATTTGGAGAGACTTCAGCAATGTTGATGACTGATAGAAAAATTCGCTTTGTAGAAATCATGATAGCTTTATCCATTTCTTATGGGATCAGATTTTTTGTTGATGTCTGTTTGCATGAAAGTTCTTTGCAAAATTCAATTGGGGCCAATGAAAATGCAGGAAAAGAATAATCCACTGCACCTAGCACACCTGTTTTTGTTTCTCAGCTCAACAAGGGGGTATGGTGTAAGATGCAGTAATGTGAACCAAAATTGTGCCAAAATTCAAGCACAAAATTCTGACGGAAATAAGCCAACTAATAGGTGCTATAAAGTTAGATAAAAGTATCTAGCCATGCAGCCAATTTATTATCCAGCCTGAGCTGCCTTAGCACATTTGCTATACGGTCATGTTGTCTACATTTTAGATAGAATCTGACCCAAAATGTTTCTGAAATAAAAGGGTAAGGTAAATGGATTAGCTAAATACTGTGAACATTTTAGAGGAATGTCTCTGGTGGCTGGTGTACTCACTTTTGGTGAAATACGCTTCCTGGTGGTGAGACCACATCCTTAGAAAAATGATGTAATGCTCCATTTCTTCCTGCAGCGGGCATGTGCTGGGGGAAATAAGAAGTGGGCTGATTAGCTCAGCTGCTCCATTATTGTGTACTAGTGTTTCTGACTAATGGAGCCCCAAGTCATAGACCTATCAGGTTCTCATCCAGGGACTCAGTGGCATATTTAAACCCCTTCCTGGCCATACACCATTGTCAGTGATAGTCTTGTTTGGCTCACTAACAAGGTTTCTTGTTCCCTGTTCCTACATTTGCATACTGATTCCTCTGTGTTGCTGACCCCAGCTTGTCTTCTGACCACTCTCTGTGTCATGTGTTTGATACTGTGCAGCCTGTCTGCTTCTAATCCTGGCTTGTCTTCTGACCACTCTCTTTCTCTTGTTTGGTACGACTTAACATTGCCCATGTCTGCTTTATGTTGGCATCATTTTGTAAATGTAATTTAATTTTTTTAGGACATTAGAAGGCTTAGAAGTAATTTTTCAAATTTTCAACAAAATTTCCATAACCATTTTTTTAAGCACCAATTCAGTTATAAAGTGATTTTGAGGGGCTTACGTAATGGAAACGACCCATAAATAACCCTATTTTAGAAAATACACCCCTTAAATTACTCAAAACTGATGTTACAAACGTTGTTATCCCTTAAAGGTGTTCCACAAGAATTAAAGGAAAATGAGGTGAAATTTCTAAATTTCTCTTTTTCGGTAGATTTTTTTTTTTCCATTAACATTATATTCATTTTTTGTAGTCATACACATTCGGGAAAAAAACTGGACAATGATACAACAAAAGTTTTACATGAATATCATTGACATCTAGTGTCGTCCAATTACAGGAGGAAATAAAACTTTACTCCCACAACAGATGAAAATTCCCCCCTCCCCTCAACCCCGTTTCCATCTGGAGGTGTCTCCACCCACCTAGTAATTTCTTCCTGACCGGATTATGTGTATTTTCATCATACAATGTCTATGACACTTTTCACTTTCCCAGTGTTCCTCGGATATCTTTTAGTAAATACCACTCAGTATGTTGAAAGTTTTTCATGAGAGACTGTATTTCTTCTGTTGACAAGTGCTTGGAAATAAACGTTGACCATGTATTCAAAAATCGTGTTGAGTTGGTATGTTTATGGGCTTCCGCATCTAGTTGATCCATTAACAGAAAATGCCTCATTTGACCTTGGAATTCTACCACTGTAGAAACTTGAGGGTCCAACCATTTTTGTAATAAACATCTCAATGCTACCAGTAGCACTCCATCTAACAATTTTGGAACTTTTACATTGTCTGGGTAGTCATACCAAATGACACCTACCTAGAAGGGAAAACGGCAAAGAGTTCCATCTGACTAGTTCTTGTTTTATTTGTTTTATCAGGGGTGTGTAATTTAGGATATATAAGCAATGTGGGGAGGTTCCAATTTCAATTCCCAAATAGGTAATAGAACTTTTAGCAATGGAGACTGGGCAGTTATGTATCTCACTCTATTTCCTAGGATTTGGTGTCCCTATATAGAGGAGTTCACATTTCCCAGTGTTGACCTTGAAACCTGACATTTTCCCAAAGTCTACTAACACCTCAAATATTTTATGCATGTCTCTAGAAGGAATTGCTAGAAATAGTATTATATCATCCACAAAAAGAGATATTGACACTTCCTGTGACCCTATCCTAATTCCCTCAAACACTCCTGACTGTTCTAGATATCTAGCCAAGGGCTCTATTGCTATATTAAACAGCAACGTGGAAAGGAGGCAGCCCTGCCTTGTTCCTTTTAAAAGTGGGAAGGACTGTGAGAGAAAGCCCGGTAACACTATTTGTGCTTTAGGGTCTGAATACATTGCAGTTAAATAAGTTCTGAAGGCACCTTTAATATTCATTGCATCTAAGACTTTGGCCAACCATCCCCAGTTCACATTATTGAATGCCTTCTCGGCATCTATTGTAGGGAGTGCAGGCGAATTATGGGTTTGCTGTATCCTATTGACAAAATCCAACACTGCCAGTACCCTCCTCATATTGAACACCGCCGATCTACCCTTCACAAACCCCACTTGTGAGGGACCAATCAGTTCAGGCAACAAGTCAGCCAATCTGTCAGCCATGATTTTGGAGAATAGTTTGTGATCAGTGTTAATGAGGGAGATAGGCCTGTAGGACGATGGCAAGAGAAGGTCTTTCCCTGGTTTCGGTAATAATCTTTTGTATGCCGAATTGTTAGTTAACTTTGGGGTTTTACCTTCCAGCACCCTATCGAATCCCTCCATTAATAACTGGGCTATGTCTTCCCTCAGGATTTTGTAAAATATTCCAGTGTAGCCATCTGGCCCTGGTGCCTTTCCTGATGGCATGGATTTTATGGCATTAGACACTTCCTCTACTGAGATCGGTTTATTAAGGTTTAAGAGTTGACTGTCCTGGAGCCTTGGCAAGCTAGGTTGATTCAGGATTGGTATCTGGGATGAACGGTCAGTAGGGTCAGCTGAATTCTGGTAATAATCCCTGAAAATCTCCAAGACCTTTTAGGGTCGTTTTGGTGATTTCCCTGCTGGTCTGTCAGTGTCAGAATATATGCAGGGCTCCTTGGTCCTTTAGACAGTCTTGCTCATAATCTTCCCTGCTTTATTTCCATAACGAAATAGTTTAGATTTTTTCTGTGAACTGTAAATCCCCTCCCATCTAGTATACCACAACTCATAATTCTTTTTAGCTGATATCCATTCTAGTTTAAGTTTTTCCGTGGGGGAATGGAGAGAGGCTGTGTAAGTCTTTCTAAGTAGATCCGTCATCTCATCAAGTCTTTTCCTGGTTTTTGCTTTTAGTGAGTGGACATACAGTTGTGTTCAAAATTATTCAACCCCCACTGAAATTGAGTGTTTTGGCCAGTTTGACATTGATTTTGATCATTTCAGTCATCTTGTTTACAATTAAATCAAAGAGGCACTTGTAAGTCAGACAAATATAACACAACATTTATAATGAAATAACTACAAATGTCTTTTCTGTGCTCACATCATTATCAGTTTTATTCAACCACCAATTGACATTCAATCTTAGTACTTAGTACAACATCCTTTTCCAGTTTTAACAGCTTTTAAAGTGTCTTGCAGCGATCTACGGGTATCTTCGCCCATTCTTCATGGGCAAAAGCCTCCAGTTCAGTCACATTCTTAGGCTTGCGCGCTGCAACTGCTTTCTTTAAGTCCCACTAGAGGTTCTCAATCGGATCTAAGTCTGGTGACTGCGATGGCCACTTCAAAATGTTCCAGCCTTTAATCTGCAACCATGCTCTAGTGGACTTGGAGGTATGCTTGGGATCATTGTCCTGTTGAAAGGTCCAAAGTCTCCCAAGCCTCAGGTTTGTGACGGACTGCATCACATTTTCATCCAATATCTCCTGGTACTGAAGAGAATTCATGGTACCTTGCACACGCTGAAGCTTTCCTGTACTTGTAGAAGCAAAACAGCCCCAAAGCATGATTGACCACCCGCCATGCTTCACAGTAGGCAAGGTATTCTTTTCTTCATAGGCCTTGTTCTTCCTCCTCCAAACATAGCGTTGATCCATGGGCCCAAACAGTTCTAATTTTGTTTAATCAGTCCACAGAACACTATCCCAAAACTTTTGTGGTTTGTCCACATGACTTTTGGCATACTGCAGTCGACTCTTCTTATTCTTTGGAGACAGCAAGGGGGTGCGCCTGGGAGTTCTGGCATGGAGGCCTTCATTACGCAGTGTGCACCTTATTGTCTGAGCTGAATCTTCAGTACCCGCATCTGGCAAATCTTTTTTCAGTTCCTCAGCAGTCACACAGGGACTTTTCTCCACTTTGCGCTTCAGGTAGCGTACAGCAGTCAAAGTCAGCATCTTCTTTCTGCCACGACCAGGTAGCGTTTCAACAGTGCCCTTTGCCTTGAATTTGCGACTGATGATTCCTATGGTGTCTCTTGGTATGTTTAACATCTTTGCAATCTTCTTATAGCCATTGCCCTTCCTGTGAAGAGAAATCACCTCTTCTCTTGTCTTCCTGGACCATTCTCTTGACTTCACCATGTTTGTAAACGCACCAGTAATGTCTAGAACGAGCTGAGTATCACAGTCCTTTTAAATCTGCCTAATTGGTGCTTATTATGCTTGATTGCTGCTCCTTGACATCCAGAGGTGTTTTACAATACCTAATCGAAAACACTTGAGTGAACCTCTGTTCTTAAGAGCAGTAGTCTTTAAGGGGTTAAATAATTGTGTCAATGAAGAAATCACAAAAAAAACATTTAATACTGTATTACAAAAACAATTAATGTCATTTTAGTTGCATTTGGTTCTTTAAAAAGTCCTTGTAAGATTTCATTCTGAACACAATTGCAAATGTACACTAAATTCCCTAAAACCCTTTACAGCATTGGGGGTTGAATAATTTTGAACACAACTGTAGGACATTATTTTACCTCGCAGTACAGCCTTTTCAGTATCCCATAGAAGGACTGGGTCATCTTTATTTTGTGCGTTATCAGAGATTAATTCTAAGTGCCAGCTCTTTAGCATATCTTGAAAGTTGTCATTGTCCCCAAGGAACAATGGGAAACGCCATATATAGTTAGATCCCTTATGCACTTGTTCTTTCAGGTCTAGTTGTACTGGTGCATGGTCAGAAATGACCATGTCCAGTATTTTGGGATTATCAACCATGTTATGCATGGATGCAGAGACTAGAAGATAGTCAATACGAGACCATGAATCATTTGGGGCCGAGTAAAAGGTGTACTCGCGTCCTTCTGGGTTGTGTAATCTACTGTAATCTTTTGTCTCGTGTCAATAGCTCCAATACCTTCTCCCTCCCTACATGTACATTTTTCTCAACTCTAGAGGACTTCTGATCTTCTCTGCTCACCATACCTGTGTTAATGTCGCCCCCCATGACAATATTGCGTTGGCGTAATATTCCTAGGCGTGTATTTAATGTGTCAATGAACTTTATATTTTCTCCATTGGGACCATATACATTTGTTAGAGCTATTTCTCCTATTGAGGATTCTAAAGTTGCCATCTACCTGCATTGTCTGTCTCATGATGTAATATCTTATATTTCAGGGTTTTATGACACAATATCATCATACCCCTTTTCTTATTTACTTATTCAGACCCTATGGCTTTCCCCACCCAAATCCTCCTCATGTGGCCAAATACCTCCATCTTCAAATTGGTTTCTTGGAGCATGGCAATATCAGCCCTACATCTCTGCAGGTGTTTTAGAATCATATGTCTTTTAGCAGGGGATTGTAGTACCATTACATTCCACGATATTATACGCATAATATTATCACTGCACGGAAAGGATATGGCCTAGGAAAATGAGCACGCATCCAGACGGTCAGAACCCCCCCCTTTCCAACAGTTAAAACATAACACGATAACGATATATAAGTTTAAACTAACATTGTAACTGTGCAAAACACTATATGTAATCATAAGCCTCTGTTTCCCTTGGGATATATTTCGGCCTGAAGATCTCGGCGTCGGCTGGTGTAAACCCAGGCTGATGTATAGGTGGAAGTCGTGTCATCCGAGCAAAAGATCTTGAGTACAGCCTAATACAATAGTGCGAATCTGGTGTGTCTCTCATATAGCTCTGAACAGATGTTGGAGAATTTCCTACTCCTCTTTTGCACCTCCGCCAAATAGTCCCTGAATATTAGAACTTTCTGGCCCCAAATCTCAAGGGTGGACCCCTGGCGTTTGTACTGATGCAGTATGGCTGTCTTGTCTGTAAAGTCCAGGTATTTCACTATGACTGGTCTTAAGGTTATGATCTGTGCCAGATCTTAAGTCAGGGCCTATACGGTGTGCCCTTTCTACCTTACACGCACTTTCAAGGCCTAGGGATTTCGGAATTTCAAGTTCGCAAAGCGGAATAAGGTCCTGAGCAGGGATCGTTTCTTTTAATCCCAGAAAGCGCAGGTTGCTCCTACGTGAGCGGTTTTCTAAATTGTCAACTTTCATTCTTAGGGCTGCAGTTTCGGTCACCGCTTTGTCCAGCAATGTACGCAAATTGGAGCAAGATTCTTTCAAGATTCTAGTCTGTCTAGCCTTGATCCATGTTCTGCCGCGGTCGCCTGCAGGGACTGGAGCATCAACCCAACTGTACTGGCCAAGGATTCCTGCAGGTCAGATAAAATCCAATTGGCGACCTCTATTGCCAGTTTCACATAGTCTATGAGGGAGTCATCTCTTTGTGAGTCCACTACCTCAGGAGCGGGTTGCTCCTCCATAACACTCTGCTGTGCAGGCGAGGGAACGCTCTCCTCCACTATCTTGTTTTCCAGCGCTGCTGGCTTCAGAAGTTTGTTCTGGCCTTTCGTCTTATTTTTTAGGATGAAGCAAACCATAAGCTCCCACCTGTCTTCGCAAATGTTCGCGAACGGGCGAACCGCCATAGACTTCAATAGGCAGGCAAATTTTAAAACCCACAGGGACTCTTTCTGGCCACAGTAGTGATGGAAAAGTTGTTTCAAGGGGACTAACACCTGGACTGTGGCATGCCGGAGAGGGATCCATGGCAAAACTCCCATGGAAAATTACGTAGTGGACGCAGAGTCGGGTTTTAATCCATAAAGGGCATAAATCACCTAACATTCCTAAATTGTTTGGAATAACGTGCTTTAAAACATCCAGTGTGATCAGGTATGATGTTGTATCGATCAGGTAGTGTAAGGGTAACGCCCACTTCACAATGACAGACCTAACTGTGACAGACCAAACTCCCCGTTTAATGCACCACAAACAACCGCAAACTGTCTATTTGCACAACCGCAAACTCCCCATTTGCACAAGGTGGGATACCAAGCTAGCCATGTCCCGTTCCTTGTCCTCACTGACGTCATTGAACGTCTCTTCCTCGCACAATGTACTGTGCCACCCTATATGAGTGGTGTGTTCAGTAATCAGTAGTACTATTTTTATCAGTTTAATCCCTGTTACGTCCCCTATCGGGGAGGTGTATCGAATAGATTTTAGGAACCGGGAGATGGAAAAAGAAGCTTGATTGGTCTTCTTACCTCCAATTTGGGGCACTGCGCGTGCTCCGTGCAACATACTGTGCAACCCTATATGAGTGGTGTGTTACTTAGTACTATTCCTATCAGTTTAATCCCTGTTACGTCCCCTATCAGGGGACATGTATCGAATAGATTTTAGACAACCGCAAAGAGCTGTCAATAGTTGACACACTCATGACATAAATTTTATTCCTCTAAAAAAAAAGCTTGGTCGTTCCTCTTACTTTCAATTTGGGGCACTACACGTGCGCCGTGCAATGTACTGTGCTACCCTATATGAGTGGTGTGTTAAGTAGTACTATTCCTATCAGTTTAATCCCTGTTACGTCCCCTATCAGGGGACGTGTATCGAATAGATTTTAGACAACCGCAAAGAGTTGTCAATAGTTGACACACTCATGACATAAATTTTATTCCTCTATGCGTCAATCTTTGTGTAGTGATGACTGTGCTCGTGCGCACGTTTGGGAGATTGCACGCGATGGCGGTTTATCAAGGCCTATGGTCGTGCTAAGGTAGTTCAGTGACAGTTAAGTGACCCAGAAAACAATGATTCTGCAGTGTGGGCCCATTATTGGCCTAGTAAGCTTTAATGATCACCTTAGATGATCGCAAAGAAAATTTCTGTTTTTCTATGAAAAATTATCCAGCCGATCGCTTTTGGTCTGTTCACAATGAAGCAACGACCTTATCATCTGGGGTGTGCCAACATTGCCAACACACTTACAGAGGTGATCGCTTCATTGTGATATGCAAGCCTCTTCACCACAACAAGGTAACGATCACAAAGGGGAATTGACACATGTATGTGCCTTTTTTTGTTTTGTTTTTGCAGCCACAGTGCAGCACCAGAGGCCAGAAAAATTAGGCATGTACACATGCTTAAAAAATTAGGTATTGTTGCAGCTGCTACTGTAGCAGCGGTCAGAAAAATTAATGTTTTCCAGGCAGAATGTACTAAAACATTGCGGCTTGAACCCTAGTTGGTGTCAGAGAAGTCACACAAGTCATCCGGCATGCAGAGATTAAATACAGCAGACTTTTTTTACCTAGGCAACTTCTCTTGTCAGTGACAATACCTCCCGCTGAAGGTCCTTTCTGACAGGACACTTGAAGCGGGGCAGGCCAGAAGTTCTATCGCAAATTTGGATAGCTCAGGCCACAGGTAAAGCCTGCACACCCAGTAGTCAAGGGGTTCATCGCTCCTCAGAGTGTCGATATGTGCAGTTAAGGCGAGGTAGACTGCTACCTGTCGGTCGAGTCGTTCTCTTCGGATGGACCCCAAAGGGCTGTGGCGATGCGTAGGACTTAAAAAGCTCCGCATGTCCTTCATCAACAACACATCTGTAAAGCGTCCTGTCCTTGCCAGCGTGGTCGTGGTAGGAGGAGGATTACTTTCACCTCTTCCCCTGTTAGATTCCCGTTGTGCTGTGACATCACCCTTATACGCTGTGTAAAGCATACTTTTTAACTTGTTTTGGAAGTACTTCATCCTTTCCGACTTCTGGTAATTCTGTAACATTTCAGCCACTTTCTGCTCATACCAGGGGTCTAGTAGCGTGGCCACCCAGTACAGTTCGTTCTCCTTCAACCTTTTTATACGAGGGTCCCTCAACAGGCATGACAGCATGAAAGACCCCATTTGCACAAGGTTGGATGCCGAGCTACTCATCTCCCGTTCCTCGCCCTCACTGATGTCATTGAAGGTCTGTTCTTCCCCCCAGCCACGTACAACACCACGGGTCACAGATAGGTGACAACAACAAGCACTGGGATGCCTGCTGTGGTTGGTCTTCCTCCTCTTCAAAGCCACATTCCTCCTCTGACTCCTCTTCCTCAGACTCCTTTTCCAGCGTTGCCGCAGGTCCAGCAAGCGATGATGATAAGGCTGTTTCTGGTGGTGATGGTGACCACAACTCTTCCTCTTCACACTCATCTATGGCCTGATCCAGCACTGTTCGCAGGGCACGCTCCAGGAAGAAAACAAATGGGATGAGGTCGCTGATGGTGCCTTCGGTGCAAATGACTAGATTTGTCACCTCCTCAAAAGGATGCGTGAGCCTACAGGCATTGCGCATGAGCGTCCAGTAACGTGGAAAAAAAAATACCCAGCTCCGCAGAGGCTGTCCTAGCACCCCGGTCATAAAAATAGACATTGACGGCTTTTCTTGTTGGAGCAGGCGGTCGAACACTAGGAGTGTTGAATTCCAACGTGTCGGGCGGTTGCAATTCAATCGCCTCACTGGCATGTTGTTTCGCCGCTGAATGTCGGAAAAGTGCACCATGGCCATGTATGAAATGGCCACACACCTTCCTGCTTAAGGACGTCCTGTAAGCCTGGGTACTTACACTCAAAGGGTTGTACAATCAGATTCAACACATGTGCCATGCACGGCACATGTGTCAACTTGCCCAAATTCAATGCCGCCAACAGATTGTTTCCGTTGTCACACACAACTTTGCCGATCTCCAGTTGGTGCGCCGGTCAGCCACTGATCCACCTGTGTGTTCAGGGCAAACAGGAGTGCTGGTCTGGTGTGACTCTCTGCTTTCAGGCAAGTCAACCCCAAGACGGCGTGACACTGTTGTATCCGGAATGTGGAATAGCTCCTGGGGAGCTGGGGGGGTGCAGTTTATGATGTGGAGCCAGACGCCCCTTTTATAGCATTCACCCCAACATTGTCTTCCTGCTGTTACCCCCAATACTGTGTCAGCTGTACCTCCAAAATATACTGCATAAAAAAAGCCTTACAATAATAATGGCCCTTATAAAGGCCCAGGCAATAACAATTCCACAGTTGTGCAGGCCCATTTAAATTACATAATTCTCTTCCCTCCAACATGAAGTCCAATGTAAATAACATAACTCCCTTCTCACCAGCCCCCTCCAACATTCAGTCCCAAGCTCAACAGAGCCCATGCTACCTGGATGTCTGGCCACAATTTCATGTTTCCTTGGGCACTCTTGCCAGTTAATGGCAGCACTGGCGGGTCAGTGAGATTGTCATGTGATATGTCAGTAGGGGCAGGCACTGCCTGGCTGCTAGTGGAAGATGATTCAGCAGCAGAGAGGGAGTGCGGCTACCTGCAGGTATTCACTGATAGTAGCCCCCAGCAGGATTCAGTCCCTTTCTGCCTCTAGCTGAATGCTGCTGGTGTTGATCAGTTGGTCAGGTGTGGCGATGCCCCTTCCTCCTGGTGGAGTGATGCACCCTGTGAGAGCAAATAGAGTACAGTACTCACCGGGGCGGATTAAGGGCCCTGTATGGGAAGTGTGGGGCCCTTCTAGCCCAGTGCACACCAATGTGTCAGTTCTTAATGTAATTGGTCCCTTTTCTTAATCTACACTGGAGGGAATATTAATAATTGGTTACTGCACACAGTCATTGATGTCACCATACACTATACAAAATACTGTTACATGTAATATATCCTGTATTACATACAGGTACAGGTACTATACATCCCACATGTTATTATATACAGGCACATAGTACACATCACACATGTTAATACATAAAGGTACATACTGCACATCACACATGTTATTATATACAGGCACATAGTACATATTACACATCACACATGTTTTTACATACAGGCACATAGTACACATCACACATGTTATTACATACAGACACATATTACACATGTAATTACATACAGGCACATTTTACACATCACACGTGTTATTACATACGCACATATTACACATCGCTCGTTATTACTTCCATGCATATACTACACATCACACATGTTATTACATACTACACATCATACTACACATCATATGTTATTACTTATAGACACATAGTACACATCACACATGTTATTACATACAGGCACATACTACTCTTCACACATGTTATTACATACATGCACATACTACACATCACACGTTATTACATATAGACACATAGTACACATCACACATGTTATTACATACAGGCACATACTACTCTTCACACATGTTATTACATACATGCACATACTACACATCACACGTTATTACATATAGGCACATACTACACATCACACATTATTACATAAAAGCACATATTACACCTCACACATGTTATTACATACAGACACATATTACACATCACACATGTTATTGCATACGGGCACATATTACACAACACACGTTATTACATACAGTATTGGCACATATTACACATTACACATGCGATTACATACATGCACATATTACACATCACACATGTTATTACATACAGCCACATATTACACAACACACATGTTATTACATACAGGCACATACCGCACATCACACATGTTATTACATACAGGCACATATTACACATGTTATTACATACAGACACATATTACACATCACACATGGTATTACATACAGACACATATTACACAACACACATGGTATTACATACATATAAACATCACACTCACATATGCATTCACTTTTATGAAGGATTCCTGGGACTCCATCATGCAGTGGAAGGAAATCCTGCAGTTAGAGGGCTGGGCACAAGGCAGGACTGAGCATCATGTACTCCTCCAGATCTAACACTGCATGGCCTGACAACCCTCCCCCTCCCTCTCCGACCTCGGCCTAGACTACAGAGCCGCATCGTTTACCAGCCCTGGGAAGCTCTGGCTGTATTAGAAGGTAAGGATTAACAGAGTAGGCTGTTTCTGAGGAAGTCCATATCAGGCTGCTATAAGTGGGACCACAGGGCTGGAATCAGTAGTAGAGTCCACTAGATGTGCTGCCCATTGGCAGTGAGCTGTTCTGCAGAGCTGATCACTGGCTGTGCTGGGATCTTCTTGAGTCTTGACTCCTTGCAGAGGGAGGACTATCACCCACCCTAGCGCCCCCTCCGACCACATGCTCCGTCTTCCCTCGGTTACCCCAGCACTTAGTGCAGAGGGCAGGAGCGGCAAAACAGTGTCTGTGTGCAGGGCATGTCCTGAGGCCATGGCAGGTCTTTACTGCTCTGTGACTTTTCTGTTTTGGGTTGCCACCCCCTGCCTTCCTCTAGGTGGCACCGCCTGAGACAGCCGCCTCACCTGGCCTCATTAAAGATGCGCCCCTGGCCATATTTGTTTTTATTTTTTGTCCGATTGTCTTAGGTAGGGTCTCATTTTTTTGCAGGATGAGATGACGGTTTGATTGGTACCATATTGGGCTAAATACGCCTTTTTGATCGCTTGGTATTACACTTTTTGTGAGGCAAGGTGGCCAGAAAATTGCTGTTTTGGCACTGCTTTTATTTATTTTCACTCACTTAGTTCTACTAGGCGGAGCCTGCCCTTGTTCTCCTGGGCGTCTCCTTCTCCCAGGCTATGAGCTCTGCACTGCGATTGGCCAGCGCTACAGCCTGGGAGAAGGAGACGCCCCGGAGAACAAGGGCAGTCTCCGCCTAGTAGAACCAAGTGAGCGAAGATACTGGAGCAAATACTGGGAGACCGGAGCGGTGCCCAGGGATAACAATAAGTGCATGGAGATCCCTTGGCATCTCCATGTCAGCATACTTAGTTCATAATATTTTCCCTGATGAAAGGTCCTTTTAACTTTTTCTTTTATTTTGGGAAAAGGACGCTTTTTTTTTACTTGAAACTTTTAATTTTTTATTTTGTAAAACTTTATTTTTTTAACTTTTTTTTTTTGTCCCAGTCTGGGAATTCAACTTTTAGGGGTCTGATCCCTTTTACAATGCATTACAATACTTCTGTACACAGTGTAATACACTTCCAGCCTGCTTGACTGTGAGATCCAGGGAGCTGGATCTCACAGGCTCACAGGGATGGCAGCCACGATGTCTAAGGAAGGCATCGGGCTGCCGTCCAAGACATCGTGTCCCCATCAAGCAGCGCTAACCATGGTAGTGCGAGGGTTAACGCACTGATGCATACAGCAGGGGTCCAGCTGTCAGTGACTGCCGGACCCTTGCAACAGATCGGGCGGGCGCAGCTCATGCATGTACGGCTCTGGTATCCTACGGGTTAATAACCTCTTTTCATATGGAATAAATATGTATATATTTAAAGTTGCAAGCATAAATTATTATTTGTCAGCACTTTGCAATTTAGTTTTTTTTTATTGCCTTAAATTTTAGCATTTTTGATGTCCAATGAATAAATATTTTTTAGTGTTCCTTTGAAATGGAAGTAAATGGTGCTTTTCTTAAAAGGCTTTGTCTTTCGTAATTGCTTGGAGTACTACAGCAACATAAAAACAACAATGCACATAAAGTATTTTTTGTATGAATAAATTCCAAACAACTGTTCTCAATATACAAGTATTGTGTTGCAAGATTTAATTTATTTTACGTTAAAGTAGATCAGCTCATGAATAATTTAAAGAATTTTAAACCATACTAATAACATGGAATTACAATGTTACTTTTATTTATTTACAATTTATTTCTAAGTTAATGATATTTGTTTTATACTAGAATTTTTTTATTATTATTATTATTGTTATTAGCTTAAAGGAATGTGTCATCAAAAAATAACTGATTCTAGCAATCATATTTTTATGTTGAACATATATTTAAAGAATATTTGACGATAATTTTTAACTTTCCATCTCACTCTGTATAATACAAAAAATTCTGAAATCTTACAGTTCTCAGTCTGGCCTCTGAACCTTACAATGGACTTTGGTCTGAATTTCAGGGAAAATTTGATTCTCTGCAAAGCTGAATTTCCTGGTGCTTTGTGGTAATGAATCAATTTTCCCTAAAATGACATTAAAAAATTCATACTCCCCTCATCCATTTGTGTGCGAAGAGTCCACCACGGCCATCTTAGTTGAAGATCCCGCATGAAATCTCTTGTGCATGGTGATGTATGATGTCACCATGCCGGTCAGAGTGATGACATCACGCTCTGCGCAAGATTTCGCACTGAATCTTCAGTCAAGATGACTGTGGTGGCCTCTTCACAATAAAATGGATAAGGATAGTATTTTTAATTTAACCCCTGACAGCTTTTAATGATCATGTCCGATGCCACGATCAGCGATCAATGTGGCATCTGAGGAGTTCTAGTGCTTCAGACTAAAAAAAATTACTTAGGAGTAGAGATGAGCGAACTTCAAAAATTAGTTCGGCGTTCGGGTTGGGGTAATCACCGCATTGCGTTATGGATTCCACTAACGTGGACTATCCCGGCATATGGAATCCATAAGGGGCGGCCTCCACGAACCCGAACTTTGGAAAAGCCGAAGGACCTGGGGTGACGTCACCGTCATGTGATCCGTGCAGAGGGCGTGGCTCAGCACTGGAGCAAATCCACTGCTGAAAAACTGAAAAATTTAGGAGCCAAATAAAATTCATAGTCGCCAAATTTAAATACATTGTGGCAATGTGAATAATGTTATGGACTGTAAAGTCCAAAAGAAGCATGTGTGTTCCATGTGTGAACAGGGTTGTCACCAAGGAATGTGTCACCAAGGTTCCCGGCCTTGGTGGAGTAAAGGCCCTAGTTGAAGTGTCCACTAAAGTAGTTGGTGGACACCATAATAGATAGTATAGCTGGTTCCAGCTAGTTCAGGGCGGGCTTTTACTGGGAACAGGCAATGTGCTGGGTGGGTGCCTGTTTCCCATGTTCCAGTCCGGGACTTGCTCACATCCAGCAAGTGAATTTAGTCCGGAACTTGCTGGACTTGGGTGGAGCTCACGCTGGAGAGAGAGTGGTGTAACACAGAGGCCTAGTGCAGAGGCTCTGTGCGAGTGGTCTCAGCTGGGTTGGCTGAGGGGCCACGGGCTAGGTGCTAGCCGAGACATTGTGGGACGCCGTGACCCCTGGGCTCACGGGTCACAAGGCCAGAGTTCGGGGGGACTGCTGGGCCACACTCCCCCAATAAAGGTAATGGACTTGGTATAGCCTGTAAGGCTGTGGGACTGTGAGGCATGGAAATTTGCACGTTAAAGCTGTATGTGAACAGCGCTTTCAGTGAGTTAGGGACCCACTGCTGATCTGTAGGAAGAGCCCAGATGGGCCAGGTGTTTATTTTGTATTATGTTTATTTTGTTATGCCGTGGCCCGTGTGCCAAAATAAATCACACTGTTTGGACCGGAAATCAAGTGGTAAAGAAGAATCTTTGTGTGAATGATTCTCGAGACCAGAGCTAATCCCTACAACATATATAATTATGATATAAAAAATTGCCACATTCACACTTCAGTGTTTTGGTCAGTGATTGTGAGCCAAAACCACAGACATAAGGTATTAGGGAAAGATCTGCATATGTTCTGTGTTTAGAGCCAGACCTGGCTTTGGCTCAAAAATCACAGATGGAAATCACTGACTGAACACTGACTGTGTGAATAAGGCCTTACTGTGTGCAGTGTCCCATCTATCTGTTCTCCTTCTCATTCCATTTGGTCCTCTTACAACTGAACTTAAACACTTGAATTTTCATCACTGATGAAAACTATTTACGTAGTTCGAAATTTAGGATTTATTGGTCCCAATCTGAGTCGGTGTCTCTGACGGTCAAAATGTCAGCGTCACTTGGCCATCCTGTGTAATGAGGCATCCCCTTTCTTTTAGATCCAAACCAGCATCTAACAGGGCTCAGGATTAAATGGCTCAAGTGAAGGGCCTTCTGAGCTAATTTGGATTAGAGTCACCAGTGTAGAAATATGAATTGATTGCATACTGTTGATTTAATTCTCTTTTGGGCAGATAAATCTTCGTTCTCTCTGGATTGAGTTTTACTTTTTAGTAATACCATCCTGGGGTATATATATAATTTATTGATCAACTTTTATTAAAGCAGTTCTCTGGGCATTTAATATTGATGACCTATCATGCTCTCTGCTGCTATGTCTATGGCAAAGCAGCAGCGCTCATGAAGAGATACAGGAGGTGGCACTGGCACACTACACACACCGTCTCCTCATACAGCTGATCGGCAGGGGTGCCGGGTATCAGACCCCAGCTTATCTGATATTGATGACCAGGGATGTGCACACATAGGGCTCAAAGGGGGCTTGAGCCCCTGCCCCCTTATGCCCCTGCCCCTTTAATGCCCCCTTTTTTTGGGCTTGATTGTCCCCCAAGGCAAGCAGCCTGTCACTGACTGTTTGGGCACTTTTTTTTTCAATTGCGCTGCAAGTGCCGGGCCGTGCGGCACATCCACACTGGAGTCACAGTATTCAGCCAGCTCTGCAGGTCAGGGTCAAGTCACGTGGGGCGGCAGCCTCGCGCAGGGAGTCTACTGGAGCGGAGCAGAGCAGAGCTGCCTGAGACAGCTGCAGTGCAACTGATGCTCACCGCCGGTCACCGGGAGGTCTGTGAAGTGAGAGATAGTGTTGGGCGCGAATATTCGATAGTGTTGACAGCGATGCGAATATCTAACACTTGCTGACATGCCTGCGCATTGACTTGAAAATTGAAATATTGCCTTTATGCGATTTTTCCGTAATGCGATTTTTTTCAGGGGGTGGTAAAAAATCGCCCAGAAGCGTGAGAGAAAGGAACTCTGGGAAGGCGGGATCACCCATAATGCCATGCATGCAGCAAATTAGCAGCCAGCCAGCCCTGTGATGTCACAGCCCTATAAATAGCGGCAGCCATTTTAGATTCTCCCATTTACCAGTGTACTTAGTGCAGGGAGAGACGTGTCTGCAGGCGCTTGGGACAGTGATAGGAAAGACTTGATTGTGGTGAAAAAACGATTTATAAGTGCAGGGAAAGGATAGAGAGAAATCATTCCACAGCTTTTATGTAGAAAAGGGTTCAGTAGGCGAGGTTACAAACTGGGTAAGGCCTCTTGCACACAAACGTATTTTCTTTCCATCTCCGTTTTTTGTAGAACGCATGCGGAACCATTCATTAAAATGGGTACGCAAAAAAAAAAACAGAAGGTACTCTGTGTGCATACCATTTCCATATTTCCATATATCCGTTCTGTAAAAAGATAGAACTTGTCCTATTATTGTCCGCATAACGGACAAGGATAGTACTGTTCTATTAGGGGCCAGCTGTTCCATTCCGCAAAATACTGAATGCACACGGACGTCATCCGTATTTTTTGTGGATCCATAATGCAGTATAGTATTGGGGAGCATAGCGGCACAGTATTGGTGGTAGTAGGATGATTTGTCCAGAAGATGTAAAAAATGGGTGTTGAACAGCACTCCTTAGTTGTCCAAGTGATGGGTGCTTGTCTCCAGGGGGTGTTAAAAAATCCCCTAGAAGCGTGAGCAAACAAAAATACTGGAAAATAAAAAAAAGGGGAAGACAGCATGTCCAATGCTGTGATGTTTATTCCAGATGGAACGTTTCAGCTCATGGAAGCCTTTGTCAAGCATTTGCTTGACAAAGGCTTCCTTGAGCCGAAACTTTGCATCTGGAATAAACATCACAGTATTGGACGTGCTATCTCCTCCTTTTTTTTATTTTCCAGTATTTGTGTTTGTCCAGAAGATGGGAGGATAATGGAAAAGTAGTAAACTAATTTTTTTTTTTTTTTTGTCAAACGGCAGAGACTACAAATGGCGGAAAAATGGTGGTCTGGCCTGAAAGTCTGAAAGGAGAAGATGAGGAAAGAGACCATCTACATCAAAGGAGACGTCACTGGATGTAAGAGGTATGTGGGGCTGCTGTGGTGCCAGGCCCATGGAGGGGGAGAAATGTGCCGGGGGGGTGCCCTTTTTCTTTAACTTAAGCCCCTGACCTTCAAAATGTCTGTGCACGTCCCTATTGATGACCTATCCTAAAGATAGTAAAACAAGTAGTGCAGGAACAGCACACACCGGTCCGTAGTCCTAGTGGAAAGATGCAACAGCACCTCACCAGCCGTGGATCCAATCAGCCAGAAAATACGTAGAAATCATCTTTATTGAGGACTTCACAGCATACCAAAAATAAGCAACATTTTGGCTGTGCAACAGTCTTTGTCAAGAATGACGTTATGGGAGATGCTGCCACCGCTATTTTGATTTCTACTATCCTAAAGATAGGTCATCAATATTAAAATCCCAGAGAACCCCTTCAACTCTTTCTTTGGGAGAAAATAAAAAAAGACTTTTCCACTCTTACCATCACTTATCTGAACTTTCAGCACCGATGGGGGTCGCATAGCATTGTATTAATTTGTGCTATGTAAACCTTAAAGCTCTGGAATATATTAGATGACCCTGACATAATGCTGCAGTGTTATCCAATACATTCCAGAACTGTAAGGGTTAAATAGAGGCATCATAAATCAATACAATGCTATGCGACCCTGGCAATGCTGGGAGGTCAAGAGGGGTGTTCAATGTGTGTGACTCACTCATGTGAAAGGGACCTAAAAGGGAATTGGGAATATAATGAAGGTAACCCATTATTTCCTTATGTGTCCTCCTGCACTGTGTCCAACCATTTGTCTGTGTATACAGTACCTCCTTCCTCTCTTGTCTTTGTCCTTGGTTCAGCCCTTCTGTGTTCCCTGTGGTGCTTTATGGTCCCTGCTTCACAGCAGCCTGCTGCATGATCTTCGGCAAGGGCCGGTCTCCTGTGATCCTGCCTCTGCATTGTCTGCACTGAAGGAAGAAATCTTCAGAGCAGCGTGGTCTCCACAAGAAGGCAAGGAAGTGTGCCGCGTAGGAAAGAAGCTGGGGGAGGGGAAACAGCACAGGGGCCCCATGATAATATACCAGCTATGCTATGCAGCCAGTTAGAGTACCCAATTTACTATGTGGATGCCGAGATGTTTAGGAAGGCAGAGTATTGTACTTGTGTACTCACAAGCTTGGTGTATCTGCCAGTGGCATGCCTAGGATGTTTGGCACCCTGGGTGGGTCCTTTCTCTAGCACCCCTCCTCCCCAATACTTTAACCCCCTCACAGTAGTATTGCCCTCTTTGTGCCCCTCTCACAGTAGTTATGTCCTCTCTGTGTCCCTTTCACAGTTGTAATGCCCTCTTTGTGCCCCCTTCACAGAAATAATCCCCATTGTGCCCCCTTCACAGTAAATCCATTGTGCCCCCTTCATAGTAATAATCCCCATTGTGCCCCCTTTATAGTAATAATGCCCAGTGTGCCCCCTTCATAGTAATAATGCCCATTGTGCCCCTTCAGAATAATAATGCCCATTGTGCCCCCTTCACACTAATAATGCCCTTTTCCCCTTTAGTAGTAATGCCCACTGTGCCTCCTTCAAAGTAATAATGCCCTCTGGCTCTGTGCCCCCTCCATAGTAATAAAGATCTCTGTGCCCCCTCCATAGTAATAAAGACCGCTGTGTCCTCTCCATAGTAATAAAGTCCTCTGTGCCCCCTCCATTCCTGGTCGCATTTGGTCGCCATCTGGACCACTGGGTTGAATGAACGGGGCAACACAAACACCGTTTCCTGTCATTGCACCCACTACTCACAAATTCTTTGTAAAATTTGCTGAAGGAGCCAAATCAAATTTTTGAGAACTTAGTTTTCTACTTATAATAGACTGACAATTCCACTTTGGTAAAGATCACTTTTCAGTGTTCATCGTGTTACCATCACACAAAGGATTACAATGAAAAGTAACACCAGGATCCAACACTGATGTGACACAGGGAAAGCTTAAAAAACTCTCCCAAGGAGTTCAATGAACATCTCCAGTCTACAGATTCCTATGGACCATTTGAATACTGCATTGCAGATCTCTGAATGCTGTTAGCAGCTCAGGCAAGATGCCAATCATATACAGAAAACAGAATAATATCATTAAAAAAAAACAGGTTAGAACTTAAAAAAATGTTTCATCCACTTTAAATGAAACATAAATAATATAACATTTACAATGAAAAATGAGTATACCATTCGGATGGGAATTTGGATGTAATCCAGAAAATAAATGATTATTATTAATATTATTATTAATAATAAAATACAGGCTTGTGCACAGAGCTTTGTGATATGTTGTACTGTATTGTGCTGTATTCACGTAGTGCCCTGGAGCAGGGGTACTTTGAAGTCTGAACATTTGTGGACATTTGCCTATTTGCCCCATGCAAAGTTAAAAACTTCTTACTTTATTTCACTTGAAAGGGTTAACTTGCACTGTTTAAGGCTGTGTAAGTGCATTTTATATGTATGTTGTGATATACTGTATTTGCAGTGTGGAAAGGGTTATTGAATACTAACATAGTAACATAGTATATAAGACCGAAAAAAGACATTTGTCCATCCAGTTCGGCCTGTTTCCTAAAAGTTGATCCAGAGGAAGGCAAAAAAAAACTGTGAGGCAGAAGCCAATTTTCCCCACTTAAGGGGAAAAAATTCCTTCCCGACTCCAATCAGGCAATCAGAATAACTCCCTGGATCAACGACCCATCTCTAGTAGATATAACCTGTAATATTATTATACTCCAGAAATACATCCAGGCCCCTCTTGAATTCCTTTATTGTACTCACCATCACCAGCTCCTCAGGCAGAGAGTTCCATAGTCCCACTGCTCTTTCCGTAAAGAATCCTTTTCTATGTTTGTGTACAAACCTTCTTTCCTCCAGATGCAGAGGATGTTCCCTCGTCACAGTCACAGTCCTGGGGATAAATAAATGATGGGAGAGATCTTTGTACTGACCCCTGATATATTTATACATAGATATTAGATCTCCCCTCAGTCGTCTTTTTTCTAAGGTGAATAACCCTAATTTTGATAACCTTTCAGGGTACTGTAGTTGCCCCATTCTAGTTATTACTTTAGTTGCCCTCCTCTGGACCCTCTTCAGCTCTGCTATGTCTGTCTTGTTCACAGGAGCCCAGAACTGTACACAGTACTCCATGTGTTGTCTGACTAGTGATTTGTAAAGTGGTAGGACTATGTTATCATCACGAGCATCTATGCCCCTTTTGATGCAACCCAATGTCTTATTAGCCTTGGCAGCAGCTGCCTGACACTGGTTTTTACAGCTTAGTTTGCTGTTTATTAAAATTCCTAGATCCTTTTCCATGTCAGTGTTACTGAGTGTTCTACCATGTAGTATGTACGGGTGACTTGCATTATTCCTTCCCATGTGCATAACTTTTACATTTGTCAGTGTTAAACCTTATCTGCCATTTCTATGCCCAAGCCACCAATCTATCCAGATCCCTCTGTAGGAGAAAACTGTCCTCTTCAGTGTTAATTGCTTTACACAATACTTTACACAATAATACTAAGAGACTATTGGGACTGAATGAGAAGCTGGTAATTTTCTACAGCTGCCATAAGGTTTAAAGAAGACCATGTTTTGGTGGGAAAATGCCAGACTTGTTTACCATCAAACCCAGACAGACTGACCTTTTAAATGTCTGGTTTTAGCTATGTTGTTATGTCTAAAGCCCTTTTTTGTCTGGACAAACTGTGTCATTGCCATTGAGTGTCATTGAAGCTCTAATGTAAGTCTATGACAGATGGGAATGGTAACTTTGTAATTGTTTGAGCTGAGTTTCTCCACTCTACCCCTCTGACTAGAAGGTTCCAGTCTAGCTAGAAATGGTACATAAAAAGAGCAGTCAGAGCTCCTAGTTTTCTGCAGTTAGGGAACAGTGCTTAGAAGAGGAGACTCTGCCAGACTATTGAGTAACCGAAAGAAGATGCTGAGACAGGGATACTCTGCCACAGACACTGGGCATCCAGCCTTTGGCCAGGGTCCCAGCCTTCTCAGAGAGAGAGAGAGAGAGAGAGAGAGAGAGATAGGGACAGATAGCTCAGGAATTTCCTCAGAATCAAACCCTTCTGCCTTGGAGGAGACTGGAGCAGCCGGCTCTATGCCTCACCTGTATTGTTTTGCACCTGAATTTATCCAATAAAGAAGCACACTGGTTTACTGCAGACCCTTACTCTCTGGTCTTAATCCCCAATGGGGTTCACCACACGTTACCATCCCTTCCGTAGAGCAGCAACAAGTGGTGACACCTCGATAGTGTCCTGGGGATCCAGCGGGAGCAACTGCACTAATTCATTATTTGTCACCCATAGAATGCTACTGACCCTTATGTTGCTTCCATTTACCTTCAATTCAATTCTATATGAACTTAGATGGCATCTTCCATTATATACTGTGTAAGTTTTCCTACACTCCATGTGCATAAAGTGTTTTTTTTTATGATTTTTTTTGTGACATTTTCTTCTTTCCAGACATTTTTGAAGTCCATAACTAAGCCTATGGAGAAAAATAGATAAAGAAAAAGTAGGATACTGTGTGTAAATAAAATCCAAAAATGTATTAAAATAAATCCATTAACCTCTTAAGGACGCAGGGCGTACATGTACGCCCTAGCATCCTGGTACTTAAGGACTCATGTACATGTACGCCCTGAGAAGTTCCGATCACCGCAGCGCTGCGGGTGGTGATCGGAACAGGATGCCTGCTGAAATCATTCAGCAGGCATCCTGTGACAATGCCGAGGGGGGTCCTGTGACCCCCCGTGTCGGCGATCGCAACAAACCGCAGGTCAATTCAGACCTGCGGTTTGTTGCGCTATCTGTAGTCTCTGATCCCCGCGGTCTGAAAAAAAAAATTGGGCTCTCAGACTATGGAGACACTAAAACATGATAATATTGTGTAAAACTTAAATAAATAAATAAAAAGTATACATATTTGGTATCGGCGCGTCCGTCGCAACCTGCTCTATAAAAATAACACATGACCAAAACCCTCAGGTGAACACAACAAACAAAAAAATACGGTGTCAAGAGCCATTTTTGTCACCTTACATCACAAAAAGTGTAATAGCAGGCGACCAAAATGTCATATGCACCCCAAGATAGTTCCAATCAAACCGCCATCTCATCCCACAAAAATGAGCCCCTACATAAGACAGTCGCCCAAAAATAAAAAAATATATGGCTTTCAGAATGTGAAGACACTAAAAATCTTTTTTTTCAAAAATGCTGTATTATGTAAAACTGAAACAAAACCCCCCAAAAAGTAGCCATATTTGGTATTGCCGCGTCCGTAGCAACCTGCTCTATAGAAATAGCACACAATCTAACCTGTCAGTTCAACGATGTAAATAACAAAAAATAAAAACGGTCCGAAAATAGCTATTTTTTTGCAAATTTTCCATTTTAATCAATTTTTCCAGTAAAAAAACAAGGGTTAACAGCCAAACAAAACTCAATATATATTACCCCGATTCTCTAGTTTGCAGAAACACCCCATATGTGGTCGTAAACTGCTGTATGGCCAAACGGCAGGGCGTAGAAGAAGGGAACGTCATATGGTTTTTGGAAGGCAGATTTTGCTGGACTGGTTATTTGACAGCATGTTCCATTTGAAGCCCCCCTGATGCACCCCTACAGTAGAAACTCCAAAAAAGTGACCCCATTTTGGAAAGTACGGGATAAGGTGGCAGTTTTGTTTGTATTATTTTAGGGCAAATATGATTTTGGTTTCTCTATATTACACTTTTTTTGAGGCAAGGTAACAAAAAATAGAAATTCCGAAATTTCATCTCCATTTGCCAATAACTCTTATGGAACACCTAAAGGGTTAACAAAGTTTGTAAAATCAGTTTTGAATACCTTGAGGGGTGTAGTTTCTTAGATGGAGTCACTTTTTTGGAGATTCTACTCTAGGGGTGCATCGGGGGGCTTCAAATGGGACATGGTGTCAAAAAACCAGTCCAGCAAAATCCACCTTCCAAAAACCATATGGCGTTCCCTTACTTCTGTGCCCTGCCGTTTGGCCATACAGCAGTTTACGCCCACATATGGGGTGTTTCTGAAAGCTACAGAATCAGGGCAATAAAAATTGAGTTTTGTTTGGCTGTTAACCCTTGCTTTGTTACTGGAAAAAATGGATTCAAACGGAAAATTTTCCAAAAAATCGAAATTCTGAAATTTTATCTCCATTTGCCATTAACTCTTGTGGAAAACCTAAAGGGTTAATGACGTTTGTAAAATCAGTTTTGAATACCTTGAGGGGTGTAGTTTCTAGAATGGGGTCATTTTTGGATGGTTTCTATTATGTAAGCCTCACAAAGTGACTTCAGACCTGAACTGGTCCCTAAAAAGTGGGTTTTTGAAAATTTCTGAAAAATTTCAAGATTTGCTTCTAAACTTCTAAGCCTTGTAACGTCCCCAAAAAATAAAATGGCATTCCCAAAATGATCGATACATGAAGTAGACATATGGGGAATGTAAATCAATAACTTTTTTTGGCGGTATTACTATGTATTATACAAGTAGAAAAATTGAAACTTGGAAAATTGCTAATTTTTCCAAATTTTTGGTAAATTTGATATTTTTTTTATAAATAAAAATGAAATTTTTCGACTTAATTTTACCAGTGTCATGAAGTACAATATGTGACGAAAAAACAATCTCAGAATGGCCTGGATAAGAAAAAGCGTTTTAAAGTTATCACCACATAAAGTGACAGTGGTCAGATTTGCAAAAAATGGCCAAGTCCTCTAGGTGAAATAGAGCTGTGTCCTTAAGGGGTTAAAAAAACACATCCCTCCTTTATATTGCTGATGTGTTTTGATTAGCTACAGTGGGCTTAATCATAGGAAACACCAAGGAAACCCACACTTTTAAAAGGCAACCACTTGATCAATCCAGCTGAATAATAAAAAATGTGTGTGAATATCCCACTAAACTGTAAGGTCATGTGGTTGGAACACAAATCTATGCAGATTAGTATAACAATAAAACTGGAGACACAGATTACAGAAGTGAGTATGTTACAATAACAACAAAATGTTACATAAAGCTATATATATATTTTAAACAACTTTATGTATGTTGCAGTAGTGATGTGTGCATCGGGTTCGACCTGATTCGTTTCAATCAATAACTGAGTTCCAGGTCGTCATACATGTATTATAATGTGTACAGATGAGTGAAGTTTGGAAAAATTTGATTCAGATAAATCGACGAAATTCGTCAAGAAATTCAATTTGTCCTGAATTAATTTGTCACGAATCGCAATAAATCTGGTATACCCAGGCCGCTCTGCGTAATCATATGCATCCCACTTGGTGGCTCAATCTCAGTGTGACAGAACATGTTAACTAAATTATGAAGTTGGGCCCTGCTGTTGGAATGGTTTGTCTGGTAATACTGTAGTAGTTCTGACCATAAACTATTGCAATAACAATGCAGACAAATTTTTTCGCAAAAGTACGTATTAACCACAATACATTTGGGTTGAGTTGGTGAAGAGATTTGTGTGGTTTGTTTCGATAACCAATAGGACTCCTCCCTTATGGCAATCATCCATCTGCTATGTATCATCCATCCACCAAGTTCGGCAAATCTGGTTTTAACCTAAAGACAAGGAGTTATTTGACCCCAGGCAGTCCACGTCCAACATCTTCGAAGAACAAGTGCCGTTCAGCACTAACTGTTCTGTGATGCCCTTACATGTGCGGGGCTGCAAGTGCTGTACTGAAGGGATCGCCGTGTGTCTACCCTTTGGGTTACCCGCTCAACGTCGTTCATCATAGAGTTCGGGGATTGTAATACTGGAGCAGACTAATTTCTTTAGTAAAAGATACATTTTTTTGCTAAAAGACTTTTTTTTCGCTGCAAAAAAAGACGATCAACTCATGGTCAATTCTACTGTGCGAAGAATCAATTTATTTGCACTTTCCACACTGTGTTAAATAAGTAACACTAAATTACAGTAACTGTTTGGCTAACAGAAGCTGTTAAATATCAATGTGGACACGTCACAAACAGTAGAATTAGATAGGTGTATCACTCCAATTTGTGAATCAGGGACTAATAGAATTGCTTAGCTATTAATCAATGTGGACATGCCATAAACAGTAGGCTGAGACACGTGTATCACCCCAATTTGTGAATTGGGACCTAATAGAGTTGCTCATCTATTTATTAATGTGGACACGCCACAAACAGTAGAATGAGAATGGTGTATCATCCCTAATTTGTGAATCAGGGACTAATAGATTTGGTTTTCTATTATTCCATGTGGACACCCCAATGTGGACACCGTTCAATGTCAGCAAAACTGTCCCTAGTGCAATAGCATTTTCATGTCTCTCTCTATCCTCAGCTGATACAGAAATGGCGGTGGCTGAGTGGGATTGGACTTTTAAACAGCTGTGACATCACAGGGGATGGATAGCTCTGGATTGGCTGTCTGCATGTCATAATTATGGGTGATCTCGCATTCCTGGGCCTCTCTCCCGCACACTTACTTTCACTTTGTAATATGTGCAGCTGCTATTTTGAGGAAAAAAATCTAATTCGTTACCACAAAGCACCAGGAAATTTGGCTTGAATTCAGAATCAAAGAATCGGATCGAATTCCACTGTTTGTCAAGTTCTTTTGAGAAACCTATGGAAAATGCCTGAAAAAAACAACCATATTTAGGGCATGCAGCATTTTGAAAAAAATCCATGGACCCAAAAAATCCACCTACAGTATCAAAAACAACCACAAGCAAAAAGTGAAGTAAAAAAGTGAAGTAAAAAAGTCACAAATTATTGTTGAAGCTATATCTGCACCATAATTGGTGACTTTTTGTTCTTCTCAACACTTTTCAAAAGAGGTGAGAAAAGGGTGGTTTATTGTAAGGGGCAAGGAAGGACCCATCAGATTTACTATAATTCATACCAGAAATTGGCGTAAATTATAGCTCAAATCTGCAAAAGCTCATAACTTAAAGCTCATAATTAAAATAGATTTTAATTTTTTTGTGCAGGAACTACCGGAAGAGTCTGTGCCTCTTAATACATTTGGCACATCTTACTCCAGCAGTCTTTTTACTGAGGCTGGAGTATAAAATGCCATCGTAATCTGTCCTACTGTTTGGAATAAACTTTATGTTTTATTAGTGGCCACAACTTTTATTTTACTGGAAAAGTTCTAGCAGTATTTTTTCCTAAGAAAAACATACATATGATGCTTCAGTTTGGCTACCTTCACACCTAAATTTAATTTGGCTTTTTTCAGTGTAAAAACCACCATGTATTTTTGTCACTTTTTTTATGCATAGTTTGCTTCTTTTTGGTGACAATATTTTTAAGGGTCCATTCAAATGACTGTAAGTGTTTTGCGGTACGCAAACTGCGGATCCATAAAAAACACAGCTACCGACTATTTGATAGAAATGCCTATTCTTGTCCGCGATTGCGTTAAAGAATAGGACATGCTCTATCTTTTTTGCGAGGCCGCGGAATAGAACTATAGATGCTGACAGCAAATGGTGAGATGTCCGCATCTTTTTGCGGCCACATTGAAATGGCTGGGTCCACATCTGTTGTGCAAAATAGCAGAACGAATGTGGACCCAGAAATACGGTCGTGTGAATGGACCCTTGAGAATGCATTTTTCCTTTTTGTTTTTGCTTATGCTAGCCTTGAATTTTTTCTAAAAAAGGAAAGGATGTGCATAACACCAATGGATGCCTGTGGCAGAAAAACAGCAAATGAGCAAAAAAAAACACCAAAAAAACGGCATAGCCAGAGCATGTTGTAGTTTTAAAATAATCACCATGAACCAAAATAGCACTGCAAGTAAAAAAAAATAAAATCTAAAAAGCACAAAAAAGGCGTGCAAAAAAACTTGCAAAAATTACAAAAGGTATTCCACCCTGAAACCATTGATTGTAGAAAAGGATACACTGATCCATGGAGGCATTATGCTAAGGGCTCTTGCACACGAGCATGTGTTGCCCATTGCCATATTGCGGACTGCATTTGCAGATCCTCAATACACGGGCAACGTTCCGTGTGCATTCTGCATCACGGATGCAGACCCATTCACTTCAATGGGTCTGCAAAATCCGGAGATGCGGAAAAGAATCACGGAACAGAACACGACGGAAGCACTATGGAGTGCTCTATCTTTTGCGGAACGGACGAATGCAGACCCATTCAAGTTGAATGGGTCTGGATTCATCCCGGAGGCCATACAGAGGTTGCCCCTGCATTGTGGACCGCAAATTGCGGTCCCCAATGCACGGAACGTCCCACCTACAGCCGTGTGAATGGGCCCTAAGCCTAGAGTTTTTTTTTTATTACTGATGGCATATCCTTTAGGCCTCTTGCACACGGGAATCGCTGCGATTTTTCCGCGCGTGTGCTAACGTTTGTAGTGCGTTGAGCACGCGCGTGAAAAAATCTGCATGCTTGGTACCCAGACCCGAAGTCAGACTTCATCACTGAAGTCTGGTTTCGGGATGAGTATTCTGTATGTGTAATTATTTTCCTTTATAACATAGTTATAAGGGAAAATAATCGCATTCTAATTACAGAATGCAATGTTCCCCGGGCTTTAAAGGGTTAAAAATAATAAAGAGTTAACTTACCTTCTCCCATTGTACGCGCAGAGCCCCAGAACGTCTTCTCTCTTGATAGTTTTGATGCTTGAGGACCTGTGGTGACGTCACAGGGTCACATGGTCCAATCATAGAAGCATTTGAGTGGACCATGTGACCCATGTGATCCTGTGACATCACGGCAGGTCCTTCATCCAACATCTGTTGGATGAAGGACCTTGGTGACGTCACAGGATCACATGGGTCACATGGTCCACTCAAATGCTTCTATGATTGGACCATGTGACCCTGTGACGTCACCACAGATCCTGAAGCAAGCAATCATCAAGAGAGAAGACGTTCTGGGGCTCTGCGCGCATAATGGGAGAAGGTAAGTTAACTCTTTATTATTTTTAACCCTCTATAGCCCGGGGAACATTGCATTCTGTAATTAGAATGCGATTATTTTCCCTTATAACTATGTTATAAAGGAAATAATAACGATCGGGTCCCCATCCCGATCGTATCCTAGCAACCATGCGGGAAAATCGCAACGCATCCGCACATGATTGCGGATGCTTGCGATTTTCCCGCATCCCCATTCACTTCTATGGGGCCTGCGCTGCGTGAAAATCGCAGAATATAGAACATGCTGCGATTTTCACGCAACGCAAAAGTGATGCGTGAAAATCACCGCTCATGTGCACAGCCCCATAGAACTGAATGGGTCAGGATTCAGTGCGGGTGCAATGCGTCCTCCTCACGCATTGCACCCACGTGGAAAACTCGCCCGTGTGAAAGGGGCCTTAAATAGGTCATAGTGAATAGAGATGTGTTGCGATACCAAGCACAGCAGCTATACAATGTATGGTGCTGTGCTTGGTGAGCTGAGAGAAGGCCACTGATCTGCAGGGGTCCCGGGTGTCAGACCCCATGATCAGATACAAATGACCTATTCAGAAATTTTTAAAATGGTTAAATTCACTCCTCTTGTAGAAGAAATTTATCTTGCAACTTTCAAGCAATGTACAACCAGATTATTATATATTATAATATATTGGGGCTTGTTACCGGTTACCGGTCTCCTGCTCTGTATTCAGCTGAGAAGGGGGTGAAGGACCTTCCGTGACGTCACTGTGTCACATGGTCCAATCACCTGCTTCCATGGAAGCAGGTGATTGGACCATGTGACCCAGTGACGTCACGGAAGGTCCTTCACCCCCTTTCCAGCTGAATACAGAGCAGGAGACCGGTAACCGGCTGCTACGCGATCAAATGGAGGGGGTAAGTTTATGTTTTTATTATTTTTAACCCTCTAGTGCCCTTTTTACTTTGCATTCTCTATTGAGAATGCTATTATTTTCCTTTATAACTATGTTATAAGGGAAAATAATAAAGATCGGGTACGCATCCCAATCGCCTCCTAGCAACCATGTGGGAAAATCGCACCGCACCTGCATTTGCTTGCGGATGCTTGCGATTTTCCCGCAGCCCCATTCACTTCTATGGGGCCTGCGTTGCGTGAAAAACGCAGAATATAGAGCATGCTGCGATTTTCACGCAACACAAAAGTGATGTGTGAAAATCACCGCTCATGTGCACAGCCCCATAGAAATGAATGGGTCCGGATTCAGTGCGGGTGCAATGCGTCCACCTCACGCATTGCACCCGCGCGGAAAACTCGCCCGTGTGAAAGGGGACTTAGAGTGAATCCAGTCAATGGCGAGTCACAGCATAATATAAATATTATCTATTCACAGTAAGGCAGATTATATTACAGTTAATGAAAAATACAGGTAAATATTGTATGTGAGAGGATCGCACAGCGGGGTTAACACAACGTCATAAGGGGGGAAGGTGAGAGGGGAGGAGTATATTACCTGGTAGATTGTGTCTTAGAAAAAGGGCATGGGTCTTATGACCGAATGTCTACCTAAACTAACCAGTTTTGATATGCTTGTGATCCACGGGGTCCATGTTTTGAGGTATTTTTTATCTCTTCCCTCATCCTCTGCCGACAGTTCCTCCATTCTATGGATTGTCTCGAGTGTATCTAGCCAGTCACTAATGCGTGGTGTATCAGAGGATTTCTAGTACCTAGGTACAACCAGGTGAGTGGCTTGCAAAAATAATTTTAGGAGGCCCTTTTTCAGCTTTGAGATGGAGCCTGGGAGCATAGACAATATAGATTCCTCAAGGGTCCATTGTGAGGTGCTGCCACTCACCTGGTTGTACAAATCATTTAACCCCTTAAGGACACAGGGCGTACGGGTACGCCCTAATGTCTGAGTCCACGTCCTGAATAAAATCGGATGTAAAAAAAATAAAAATTGATTCCTGCTGCGAGCGTGCAGCACTAACCATGTTCACATGCCGAGGGGGGTCCTGTGACCCTCCCATATAGTCGATCGCTGCAAACCGCAGGTCAGTTCAGACCTGCGGTTTGCAATGTATCTGATCCCCGCGGAACAAAAAAAAAAAAACTATGATAAAATTGAAATTTTGCCCACCTTACCGCCCAAAAAAGTTAATAAAAGTGATCAAAAAAGTTGTATCTACACCCAAATGGTACCAATCAAACAGTCACCTCGTCCCACAAAAAATGACACCTTACCTAAGAAAATCACCTAAAAAATAAAAAAATTATGGCTCTCAGGCTATGCAGAACCTAAGAACCTGAACTATAAAAATAACACATGACCTAACCACTCAGGTGAACACCGCAAAAAAAAAAAAAACGGTGTCAACAGACATTTTTATCACATCACAAAACGTTTAATAGCAAGCGATCAAAAAGTCATATTCACTCCAAAATAGTGCCTTTAAAACTGTCATCTCATCCTGCAAAAAATGATAAGCCTACCTAAGAAAATCACCCAAAAAATAAAAAAATTATGGCTCTTAGGCTATGCAGACACTAAAACATGAATTTTCTTTTCAAAAAATGATATGATTGTGTAACAAATAAATAAAAAGTAGACATATTAGGTATCAACGCGTCTGTAAGAACCTGAACTATAAAAATAACACATGAACTAACCCCTCAGGTGGACACTGCAAAAAAATAAAAAATAAATACTGTAAAAAGCAGTTTTTTGTCACCTAACGTCACAAAAAGTGTAACAGCAAGCGATTAAAAAGTCATATGCACCCCAAAATAGTGCCATTAAAACTGTCATCTCATCCCGCAAAAAATGAGCCCCTACCTAAGACAATTGGACAAAAATTTAAAACAAACTGACTCTAAGACTATGGAGATACAAAAATTTTTTTTTGTTTGTTTAACAAAGGATATTATAGTGTAAAACCTAAATAAATTTAAAAGAGTAGATATATTAGGTATTGCCGGGTCCATAAGAATTTACTCTATAAAAATAACACATGACCTAACCCCTCAGATGAACACAGTCACAAAAATAAAATAAAAACTGTCCCAAAACAGCAATTTTTTCCAAATTTTCCATTTTAATCCAATTTTTTTCCGGTAACAAAGCAAGGGTTAACAGTCAAAAAAAACTCTATATTTCAGAACAAAAACTCTAACGGTGGCTCGGTCAGGTGATTATATGGATGGTGCTGCAAGCCAAGCAGAGGGACACCAACCCTCTAAAAATGGTAGAAGAACAGTTGAGATTAAATGATTGGCGAGCACTCCATCTGGTAAGTGAAAGTCATAAGCCCTTTTTATCCATTTTTTATCTAATTTTTTATCTAATTTTTTATCCCTTTTTATTGATTCGTTGTATGTATGCTAGTTTTTATTTAATGTACAAGATATATTAGATTATTGTAATAAATGCTTATGACTTTAACTTACCAGATGGAGTGCTCGCCAATCATTTAATCAAAACTCTATATTTATTGCCCTGATTCTGTAGTTTACAGAAACACCCCATATGTGATCGTAAACCTCTGTATGGCCAAATGGCAGGTCACAGAATGAAGGGAACGCCATATGGTGTTTGGAAGGCAGATTTTGCTGGACTGGTTTTTTGACACCATGTCCCATTTGAAGCCCCCTTGATGCTCCCCTAGAGTAGAAACTCCATAAAAGGGACCCCATATAAGAAACTACACCCTCAAGGTATTTAGAACTGATTTTACAAACTTTGTTAACCCTTTAGGTGTTCCTCAAGAGTTTATGGCAAATGGAGATGAAATTTCTGAATTTCTATTTTTTTTTTTTACCTTGTCTCACAAAAGTGTATTATAGAGCAACCAAAAATCATATGTACCCTAAAAATAATACCACCAAAACTGCCACCTTATCCAGTAGTTTCCAAAATTTGGTCACTTTTTTGGAGTTTCGACTCTAGGGGCTTATCGGGGGCTTGAAATGGGCCATGGTGTAAATAAACCAGTCCATCAAAATTTGCATTCCAAAAACCATATGGCGTTCCCTTCATTCTATGCCCTGCCATTTGTCGATACAGCAGTTTACAACCACATATGGGGTGTTTCTGCAAACTACAGAATCAGGGCAAAAAATATTGGGTTATGTTTGCTGTTAACCCTTGCTTTGTTCCTGGAAAAAAATTGATTCAAATGGAAAATTTGCCAAAAAAATCAAAATTCTGAAATTTTATGTCCATTTGCCATGAACTCTTGTGGAACACCTAAAGGGTTAACAAGGTTTGTAAAATGTGTTTTAAATACCTTGAGGGGTTTAGTTTCTAGAATGGGGTCATTTTTGGGTGGTTTCTTTTATGTAAGCCTCACAAAGTGACTTCAGACCTGAACTGATCCTTAAAAAGTGGGTTTTTGAAATTTTCTTAAAATTTTTAAGATTTGCTTCTAAGCCTTGTAACGTCCCCAAAAAATAAAATGGCATTCTCAAAATGATCCAAACATGAAGTAGATATTTGGGGAATGTAAAGTAATAACTATTTTTGGAAGTATTACTATGTATTATAGAAGTGGAGAAATTGAAACTTGAAAATTTGCAAATTTTTAAAAATTTTGGTAAATTAAGTATTTTTTTATACAAAAAAATTAACTTTTTTGACAAAATGTTATGAGTGTCATGAAGTACAATATGTGACGAAAAAACTATCTCAGAATCGCCTGGATAAGTAAAAGCGTTTTAAAGTTATCACCACGTAAAGTGACACTAGTCAGATTTGAAAAAAATGGCCTTGTCCTTAAGGTGAAATAGGGCCGTGTCCTTAAGGGGTTAAGGCTCTCCCAAAGGAAGTTACTGGGTCGCATTGCCACCAGATGTGGGATATTGTACCCACCTCTTTGTCACAACACCAACATGGATTCGGGCATGAGGGGCAGAACGAGTGAAGGATCTTAAAATTATTTTCCTGGAGGTTACAGCTGATGGACGACTTGTGCAACAACATAAATGCTTTCTCCCATTGGTCCGATGAGATGGACTTCCCCAACTGTCTCTCCCATGCCGACACATAAGGCAGGGAAGATGGAGTTCCTCCCCTCCCCTGGATCAGCCCGTAGACCAAAGACACCTGATGTGTGGGTGGGGTGGGCTGAAGGCAGATAGATTCTAAAGGGGTGAGGTCTCTAGAAAGAACCGAAAGGGGGCCCAGAGAAGAGATGAAACTTTTGAGGCTGGCATATGGATACCATGTCCCGTCCCCGCCAGGGAATGAGTCAAGAGGGCGTATAGTTGAGTTCCTGAGATGGTAGTGTACTCGAGGATCATCCCCCCCTCCGAAGTCCCAATATCGCCTGTCGTCCCTCTCCCAGAGGAATGTCCGGATTATTAAACACAGGAGTCATAGGCCCTGGAAGGGTGGTAAGACACAAAGACACCGCGTGTCTGTCCCAGATTTGTAGAATTCCTCGTGTGAGCGAGGGGAGGAGTGGGGGTCTATGTGGCTTTTTAAGCCAGACCAGATCTTGAGTGGGTCGACCCACTTCCTGTCTCTCAAACTGAGTCCATCTTTTCAATGAACCGCAGTAAAACCAGTCTAGGACATATGAGAAGATTGCCGCCTATTGATAGTTTTATAAGTCAGGGAGTCTCACTCCTCCCTTAAGCTTGTGGCGTGTCAGGAAATGTATACCCAGTCTAGGGGATGCGACCGTCCACACGAAGTCTAGGAACATTAAACGAAAGGCCCTAAAAAATTTATTTGGGAGGGGGATAAGGATAGCTCTAAAGAAATATAATATCCTTGACAGAACGTTCAATTTTAGTGTAAATCCTCTCAAACCAGGAAAAAGGGATTTTCTTCCAAGACTAGAGATCTTTTTTTATTTCTTCAATAAGTGGGGAGAAGTTGGTAGAATAAAGATCAGCTAATCATGAGGGGATGTCTATGCCCAGATAATTAATATGTCCCTTCGCCTACTGAAACGGGAAGGAAGACTGCAATGTAGATACAGTGTCATGTGATATAAATACATTAAGTATCTCAGATTTGTGGAGGTTCACTTTAAAGTTGGTAAGGTCTCCAAAGGTCGAGAACTGCTTTAAAATGTTGGGGAAACCAATGATCGGGTTAGAACAATAAATGAGGAGGTCGTCTGCATAGATAGCCATTTTGGACTCCATTTCCCCCCCTTTGACTCCCTGGATCGAGCCATCAGCCCTCAGCACTCTAGCCAGGAACCCCTTGACCATGATATATAACAGAGTGGAGAGTAGGCATCCCTGTCTGGTACCTTTGTGTATCAGAAAGGGGGAAGAAAAACCAAACAGCAGTTACCTACCAAGTAACCAAAGGGAAAAAATGTGGTAATCCCTCATCAGATTTAATAACATACATATATATTAAAAATTGGCTCCCAGCATGACAATAAAGCCATGTGTCAGTAAATACATACAAAACAGGTCGTATTACCCAAAAGTGATAGGGAGAAAGGATCATCAAAAAAGAGTATATATAAAGAAGTCACTTATCCTCACACTAAACACAGGCATCATCTATCCTTGGTATGTAGATTAATGCAATGTAAGGTGGAAACATAAGGTCCAACCTCTAGCTAATACATACACTTTAAGGTATAGCCATTAGGTAAATGAAAGATACAGACCGCAATGAGTGACACCACCGCCAACACCCGACGTACGTTTCGCCTATCCGGCTTCTTCCAAGAGGATAAGTGACTTCTCTATATTTACTCTTTTGTGATGATCCTTTCTCCTTATCACTTTTGGGTAATACAACCTGTTTTGTATGTTTTTACTGACACTATCACTTTATTGTCATGCTGGGATCCAATTTTTAATATATATGTATGTTATTAAATCTGATGTATTGTGTACTTTAATAAAGATATCAGTGTATTTATATATCTTTAATAGTGTGGTCTCGTTTTGGTGTTGTATCAGAAAGGGGGGTGACAGAGATCCATTGACTCGAACTTGGGCTCTGGGGTTGTTATATAGAGCGAGGATACGGGTTATCATGCAGGGACCCAAGCCAAAGGCTCTTAGGGCTTCTCCCAGGAAGACCCAATCCACTCAGTCAAAGGTATATATACTGTCAGCGCCTGAGGGGGGAAGGAAAAACCTTCCGTGATGAAGTTACACATTTTGGTGAGAGGGTTAGAGACGTCCTCCAGGAACATCTTATAGAAAAGGGTTGTAAATCCATCCGGACCTGGGCATTTACTGACCTCTAACAGTTTTATGGCCTCCTGTATAGTGTTGAGCGCGAATATTCAAATAGCGAATTTTTATCGCGAATATCGCAACTTCGATAATTTGCGAATATATCGCTATATATTTGCTATTTCGAATATTCGTTTTTTTTTTAGTTGTTAATCCTTGTTGCTCTCTGGTTGTCTTCCCACTTCCCAATAGCTGTTCTTACCTGTCCGGAGGATTCCTGGCTCCCTGCCCGCTCCAGTTAATGCCCGTTGCCGCTTCTGCCGACTTCCTGTGTGCATGGAGCGTCCCCATCCCAATAGGAACACCTCCATGCTAAAATGTACTGTCGGATGTGAGAATCACGATCTCACGAATTTGACTAAGTTGTAATCGCATATAACCTGAATTATTCGCATTGCGATATTTGTTATATTCTAGAAATACATCCATAAGGAACCGAGGTTTAAGTTGAATTCGCAATGCGAACATATACTCGCATTGCGAAATCAACTTAGAGCTGAGTTCCTAATGGTTGTATTGCTAGAATATAACGAAGATTGAGAATATAGCACTATATTTGTGAATTTGTGATATTCATCATCTTCATTATATTCTAGCAAGACAACCTTTAGGAACTTAGCTCTAAGATCAATTCGCAATGCGAGTAAATGTTCGCTTCGCGAATGAAACTTAGAGCTGAGTTCCTAATGGTCGTTGCTAGAATATAAGAAAGATTGAGAATATAGTGTTATAGTCGTGATATTCGTTATATTCTAGCAATACAACCATTAGGAACCCAGCTCTAAGTTGAATTCGCAATGCGAGTATATGTTCGTATTGCGAATTAAACTTAGAGCTGAGTTCCTTATGGTTGTATTGCTAGAATATAACGAAGAATGAGAATATAGTACTATATTCGTGATATTCGTTATCTTCGTCAATTCTAGCAATACAAGTTACAGCCATTATGAACTCAGCTCTAAGTTTAATTTGCGATGCGAATATAAATTCGCGTAACATTAGCAAAATATAGAGAATAATGACGAATATTCAATTTCGACGAATATATGACGAATATTCAATCGACTATTCGCGAAATATCCCAAAATTGAATATGGCACCTCCCGCTCATCACTACTCCTGTACTTCCCGCAAGATTATCTCCCTTTCTAGTGCATCCCTAACATCTACAGGGAGCTTGGGACCTATTAGGTTCGATATATAGTTTCTGATTTTATGGGTCTTAAGGTCTGTGTTGAGATCCGCGTATTTCCCCCTCAAATTGTATAGCTCCTCATAGTATGATTTAAATTCCTGCAGGATGTCACGAGTAGCATGAATGCGACCTCCCTCTCTGCGGTTAAGAGTGGGGATGTAAGAGGTACCCTGTCTAGCACGTAACATCCTTGACAATAATCTACAGCTCTTATTACCATGTCCATAAGAGAGCCTCTTGAGCTTTCTCTGGCTCCTAAGTATTTTTGGTTCGATCACTTTCCTAATGGCCATTCGCGTATCACACAACTCTTGATATACCGCAGTAGAAAGGAAGCCTTTATGTCTCCTCTCCAAAATAGATAACTTTTGAAGGAGAATATGGATCCCTGCAGAGCGCATTTTCTTAAGTCTGGAGGCGTGCGATATAAGTCTACCCCGTATTACACATTTTAGGGCCTCCCATTGTATTGTGGGTCCAGAGGAGTCCTCTTCGTGTACCTCCACAAATTCTGAGATAGTGGATCTATCTTCTGCCGTACATACAGGGTCTCTGATGATGTTGTCATTGAGCTTCCATGAGCTCTTGGGACGAGTAAAGTCTCCCACCTCTAGGGACACCCATGTAAGGGAATGGTCAGAGAAAAGAATTGGTTCAATACCTGCCGCAGGGGATAGGTCCAGTAGTGAGTGTGAGAGAAAGATATAATCAAGGCGGTGATATGAATTGTGAGTGGTGGAAAAAAAGGTGAAATCTTTTGTGGTGGGGAAGAGGATGCGCAACATGTCCACCAGTGTTAAGGACTGTAGGTGTTTCCTGAATCTGCGGACCGCTCCAGCAGACACAGAGGACCTACCAGATGAGGTGTCTAGTGTAGGATCCAATGGGAAGTTGAGGTCCCCACCAACAATGATCGGGAGGCCGTCCACAAAGTCGTCCAGAGCGGCAAACACCGAGGAGGCGAACAAGGTCTGCCCTGTATTAGGGAAGTGTCCTGGAAGAGATGGATAGATTAAGAAAGAGGTACCGTCCTAAAATGTCTGACATAGTGCTCAATTTGGTGCAAGGGACTGATTTATGGACAGCTATGCAAACCCCTCTGGCTTTGGAGTCAGCGAATGTGCTATGGGACCATACCGAGAAAAAACGACTCCCTCGAAGAGGGAACATGTCCTGTTTTAAAGTGCGTTTCCTGCAGGAGGGCTATAGCAACCCTCTGCTTATGGAGGTTATACAGGATTTGGCTTCTCTTGGCGGGCTCATTCAAGCCATCCACATTGTATGAGCATATTTTGATAGATGCCATATTTGCATATGTGTGAGCAGAACTGTTTCCTTTATATACCAGGGGATAGGAGGGGATGGAAAGAACAAACGGGAGGGCAAGACAAACACAAGGAACCCAACTGACATTTCACTATAGCATTAGTGAGCTAACAAAGCAAGGTAAAATAATAAGCAAATCAGCAGCAGAGTGAAAGTCCTCTCTCCGCTGCCACTATCAAAGTAAGGGGGAAGTGAAAGCCTTGACAAAGCGGAAGGCCCCCCTCCCCTTCTGCTCAAGGGGTCAACACATGACCATGTATACATATAAAGAAACAATTTAAGCTATCCGACGATCGACGAACAAGTAGGGTGTACATCTATATTCTATCTGTCAAGGGCTTCCACGGGGTGGCCAAGTGGCGGTATGAAGGGATCTCCCCCCCCACCCCAGCACCCCCGAAAGCAACAGAGAAGGGGGGGGCCTCACGAGAAGTCCCTGCCTTAAAGAACCTTTAAATGAGTAGCATAGGTAGAAGAGCAAGTAAAGTAATGTGCAGATTAAAACATAGTTCACAGAGTTTTTCTTTGTGTAGATGAGCGCAGGGACACCCGATTCCATTGCTCTCTCCGGGGCAATGGGAATAGAGATTGTACGGTCGGCCAAGAATTGGAGGTCTGAATCATGGCCTCTAGTTCCCCACTTCAGATTGTTTCTGCGGTGTCGGTTGTCTATGTCGTCCAGGTGTGCCAATAGATGTGAAATATACAGAGAGTGGGCCTGCAATACCTTCTGATGGTCGTCTAAGTGATTGTGCATGGCCTCCTGCGTCCTCTCCACAGACTCTACGAGGTGGCCCAAGTGCTATATATCTTTAGTACCTCCATCTCTGCATGGTATGACTGCTCCAGTCGGGAGACCGATTTCTCCAGGCCTTCTTTTGTAGGTAGTGCTTGGAGCTGGGCTCGGAGGTCCCATCCCATGGCAGAGGTACACGAAGAGGGCTCCCTGGGTCTCTCTCGGAAGGTGAGGAGCGGGTGCGGTGGCCATCTTGGGTGTAGCCGGAGGTCCCGTTGTGGGAGTCTGGGAACCAAAGAACTTCTGAATACCCTCATTTTCATGCTGCTGGTCAGTGTCAGGGGGGGCCCTAGTTGTGTTGCGACCCATCTGAGCGGTTTTCCAGTCAGGAACGATGGTTGGATAGCTGGGAAGGCAGAAGTTAAGCGAGAGCTGCAAGTCCACGCGTCCTACTCCGCCATGAGCAAGCCATGCCCCCCAATCTGGTGTATTTTTACCCTGTCTAAATTTAAGACAGCATTAGTAAGTTTTTTTTCTGTATTGTAACTTGAGCGCTGTATAATTAAACTTAACTCTCATACAATGTGTGGTTTTCGTTTCCAAAGCGTTTTAAATTAGAGGGTTCTTGTACAAACAGTCATAAATTACATAGTAACAAACAAGTCAACAGTTAAAACAAGATAAGGGCCCTGCTCACAAGCGCTTACAATCTATGAGGAGATATGGGTGACACGAAAGGTAAAATGTGATTATATTGTTATTTTGTACAATGGTCTGGCCATATAAGAGAGTATCTATAAAGCTGCATGAAACAGCCACCAGCCGATATCTGTAGTGCTTCTGAGAGCATGGGGTGTGGTGGATAGTGTTTTATGGTGGATCAGGTTCAGAAGAATGATGTTGAAGGGGGTGGGGAGTGGTGAAGGCAGAAGAGTTATATTAGGTGATGTGATAGGCTACCCTAAAAAGATGTGTTTTTAGGGAGAGCCGAAGTCTGGATTCACACGTCCGTTTAACACGGATATGAACTGTCCGTGGTAACCTGGGCTGGATTCCTGCTTAGAGCAGGAGCGCACGGTGTCATTGGTTGCTATGACGCTGTGCGCTTCCTGCCGCCGCTGCAGTACAGTAATACAGTTGTATAGATCATACCAGTGTATTACTGTACTGCAGGGGCGGCAGGAAGCGCATGGCGTCATAGCAACCAATGACGCTGTGCGCTCCTGCTCTAAGCAGGAATCCAGCCCACGTTACCATGGACAGTTCACTTCCATGTTAAACCGAGGTGTGAAGCCAGCCTAACACTGTGGATGTAGGGAATTAACCTGATTTCTTAGGGCAGGGTAGGGTAGGGAGGGGGTCTGGTCTGTGAAGAGCTGTGTGGGTGAAAATGAGCAGTTTGAATTGAATTCTATACTGTCTGGTCAACCACTGCAAATGACTAGCAAAGCACAGAGGCATGGAGTAGCGATCAGACATATAGATAAGCCTGGAGGCTGCATTAAGGATAGAATGGAGAGGTGGAGACCAATTAATAACAGGTTACAGTAAACGAGATCGGAATGGATCAGGGTCAAAGTAAGAATTTTAGTTGTTTCCACAGTAAGAAAAAGTCAGATTCTTGAGATGTTTTTGAGGTGAAGACAGCATGAGCGGGCAAATGATTGAATATAAGGTGCAAAGGAAAGTCACTGTCAAACATAAGACCAAGACAGTGGGCATGCTGTCTAGGCATTATGGTACCGCCATACACTTAGTGGGAAATATAAGGTTTAGGTATGTTGGTAGATAGAGAAAACACAAGTAGTTAAGTTTTTGAAAGATTCAATTTCAAACAGAGGACATTATGTTAGAGACAGCAGGCAGCAGAAAGGCACTGGTGTTCTGTAGTACAGCAGAGGTGATGTGAAGTGTTTAGCTAGGTGTCGTCAGCATAGAGAGGGTACTGAAAAAAACTCTGATAGTCTGTCTGATAGGGGCTCTGTAGAGAGAAAACAGGAGAAGATCTAAGACTGAATCTTGAGCAGAGAGGCGAGGAGTTCGAACCAGCAAATGATACACTGCAGGAGCGGCCAGTGAGATAGAAAGTAAACCAAGAGAGCAGTGTCCTTAAGGCCAATAGATTGGTGCATGCTGAGTGAGAGATGGTGGTTAGAGATGAGCGAATCGAAGCTGACGAAGTGGAATTCGTTCCGAATTTCAGGAATTATTCGATTCGCACCAACTCATAATTTCCTCACGCTTCATGGTAACGAATCACATTTTTTCCTAAAATGGCTGCTACACATGTGAGGACATGGGGCAAGGAACTCTGGGAAGGTGGGATCACCCATACTGACATGGATGCAGCCTATCAGCAGCCAGCCAGCCCTGTAAATACGGCGGCCATCTTAGATTCTGCCATTCAACAGCGTGCATACTGCAGGAAAGACTTGATTGTGGTGAAAAAAAAAAAAAAAAAAAAAAAAAAGATTTACAAGTGGAGGGAAAGATTACTCAAGGTGTAGGGAAAGGATAGGGAGGAATTATTCAACTAGCATTTGTATTGAACAGGGTTCAGTCGGGGAGGTGACAGCCTGGGTAATGGGAACAATCCGATTAGCAAACCGGTCTTATTTGGGTGCAAGTGCTGTCTGATACAGGCATTAACAGGATTTATTACAAGGAAATATTTCTATGTTTTATTTGCCCTTGTGCGGTGCAGTTACCGTATTTTTCGCCACATAAGACGTACTTTTTCCCCCCAAAAGTGGGGTGGAAATGGCAGTGCGTCTTATGGGGTGAATGCTGCTATTTTTACACAGATACATCGTCGGCTGCTGGAGGCCCGCAACTGCTGGAATTGCGGCGGGGCAGTCACTGTACTCCTACACCGGGCCCCGCCGCTCACAGCAGTCTTCATATCTAAACTGTAAGTCCTTAACATCTTGGTAATTTTAGTTAAAGTAGCGCTATCCTGTGTACTACTACTTACTATTAAGCTCCCATAGCAGGCAGAGCGGCTCGGAAGCGTAACGTTATTCACTCGCGCCTGCTCCTCCCACTTTATTAATGAAGCAGGTGGAGCAGGCAAGTGAGTGAGTAATGTTACGCTGCCGTCCGCTCTGCCTGCTACGGGAGCTTGATAGTAAGTAGTAGTACATGGGATAGCGCTACTTTAACAAAAGTTACCAAGAGGTTAAGGATTACAGTTTAGATATGAAGACTGCTCTGAGCTGCGGGGCCCACTGTATTGGGGGACACTGTTATGGGGGGATCTGCGGATTACACATATATAGAATAAGATATAGCATAGGATAGCTATATATGTATCATCTACAGATCCCCCCCCATAGCAGTGTCATCCACAGATCCCCCGCATAACAGTGCCATCCACAGATCCCCCCCATAACAGTGCCATCCACAGATCCCCCTCCCCATAACAGTGCTGTCCTCAGATCCCCCTCCCAATAAAGGTGCCATCCACAGATCCCCCATAACAGTGTGTCATCCACAGATCCCCCATAACAGTGTGTCATCTACAGATCCCCCATAACAGTGTGTCATCTACAGATCCCCCATAACAGTGTGTCATCTACAGATCGCCCATAACAGTGTCATCCACAGATCCCCCATAACATTGTGTCATCCACAGATCCCCCATAATATTGTCATCTACAGACTACCACTAGTTCAAAACCCACCAAAAGCACACCTTTTGGTTAACATTTTTTCTTTTCTTTTTTTCATCCTCAATCCTGCATCTTATGAGCAGGTGTGTTTTATAGGGCGAAAAACACGGTATATGTTCTAAAGCATTTTTTGACTTGTATTAGTGGGGAAAAAGGGCTTATTAGCCGTTGTGTGGTGAAGGGTGAAAATTACAGCCCCTTTTGTTGTGTATTAGTGTAAAAAGTAAAAAAAATTTTGCCACTCTGCAGTGCAGTTATCTGTTTTAAATCCCTTTTTTGCGTGTATTAGTGGAAAAAGTAAAAAAATATTTGCCGCTCAGCGGTGCAGTTATGTGTTTTAAAGCCTTTTTTTTGTGTATTAGGTGAAAAAGGAAAAATATCTTTGCCGCTCAGTGGTGCAGTTATCTGTTTTAAAGCCCTTTTTTGCGTGTATTAATGGAAAAAGAAATAAATATTTGCGGCTCAGCGGTGCAGTTATTAGTTCTAAAGCCCTTTTTTCCATGTATTAGTGGAAAAAGAAAAAATATCTTTGCCAGTGCAGTGTTATATTCAGAAGCCTTGTATGCCGTGTATTAGTGGCGAAATAAAAATATATTAGCCGTCCAGCATTTTACTTCTCTGTTGAAAAGCCTGTTGTGTAAAAGTAGAAAAAAATTTGGGCCTAATTGACATTCTGCGGTGCAGTGATATATTAGGAAGCCCAGATTTCCGTGTATTAGTGGCAAAATGAAATATACTCGCCGTCCAGCGTTGCATACATCTGTTGAAAAGCCTGTTGTGTAAAAGTAGAAAAAAATATTGGGCCTAATTAAAATTCTGCGGTGCAATGTTATATTGGGAAGCCCAGTTTGCCGTGTATTAGTGGCGAAATAAAAATATATTCGTTGACCACTGTTGCATATATCTGTTGAAAAGCCTGTTATGTAAAAGTAGAAAAAATTTGGGCCTAATTGACGTTCTGCGGTGCAGTGATATATTCTGAAGCCCTGTTTGCCGTATATTAGTGGCGAAATAAAAATATATTCGCCGTCCAACGTAGCATATATCTGTTGAAAAGCCTGTTGTGTAAAAGTTGAAAAAAATTTGGGCCGAATTGACGTTCCGTGGTGTAGTGGTATATTAGGAAGCCCAGTTTGCCGTGTATTAGTGGCAAAATAAAAATATATTCGCCATCCAGCCTTGTATATATCTGTTGAAAAGTCTGTTGTGTAAAAGGAGAACAGAATTTGGCCCGAGAGCAGGCCCTGTGCCTTCACCTGTCCTCAACCTGCCTCTGTCCTTTTCTGTTCCCTCAGCCAGAGAAGTATTATATGCTGTGGGCTCGGCTCCACTTTTCAGTGAGAACCAGCTAATAGAGGACAGTCAGCAGCTACTGCCCAGCCAAGATCTGGAGGAGACATCCGCTGTTTTCGCCACTAGGCGGGCAAGTACTGATGAGCAGAGTGCTGTGGGAGCTGATATTGCAAGTGGTCAGGCTCCTGACCCAGAGATGGTTGGGTAGGACATCAGTAACGTGCAGACAGTACTTGATGATGATGATGTAGCTGATAACACTTGGGAGCCGGGTAACGAAGGGGCTTCCTCATCATGGGGAGAAGAGGGTGGCAACTTGCCCGTGAGCCAGCAAGTCACTAGTGTGGCCGGGAGTCAGCAGGGTGGCAGCAGTGTGAGGTCGAGAGTGAAACGTGCCCTTGGTAGACCACCAGCTTCGCAGGAGCCTACCTGCGGGAAGTAGCGGTGCACGGGTTCACGGAGGCAGCGGCGGTAGCAGTCAGTGCGGAGTGATGGGGGTAAAATTACCTACTCGATAGTGTAGCTGCTTTTTGTCGGAGCTGCCGAAGGATGTGAACATGGCCATATGTAGAATATGCAGGCAGAAGGTGAAACGTGGCCAGGGTGCCAGTGTTGGCACCATAGCCCTTCGTCAACATATGCAGCATCACCATAAAGTAGCCTGGGAGAACCAAGGTTCTGATCTGGCGGTCCAGCCTGCCGCAGCAACAACTGCATCACCCAGTGGTACGCACACGGTTTCAGGAAAGGCTCCACCATCTCAGCCAAAGGGAGCGCTGTCTGTCATTCCCATGATCTGCTGGTCCTGATGCTCATGCTCATTCTCCTCTTACTCCTCATAAGTCATTCCGTCAGCAATCGATCACCGAAGAGATTGACAAGAGACAACAGTATGCGTGCATGCACCCAACGGCGCAGAAGCTGAATATGCTCCTGTCCAAGTTGCTGTTGCTGGAGTCCCTCCCTTTTCAAGTGGTGGACTCTGCACCTTTCAGAGAATTGATGGCTTGTGCCAAGACGAGGTGGAGAGTCCCAAGTCGTAATTTCTTTGGCAAAAAGGCAGTACCAACCCTGCACACACACGTAGAACAGAAGGTGGGCCAGTCCTTGAGCCTGTCTGTGTCTGCCAAACTGCACGGCAGCGCGGAAGTGTGGAGCTATAACTACGGGCAGGGACAATACATGTCCTGTATGGCCCACTGGGTGAATGTGGTTCCTGCACAGCCACACCAGTAACTTGGCCAGATGACTCCGCTTCCGCCTTGATGTTGCCACGCCGTTGGTCCTGCGACAATGCCCACCTCTGCCTCCTCATCCTCCACCATCTCCACAGCCTCCACTGCAGGGAATATTCACAGGGGCCCTCCAACATATCACATGTGCAGGGCATGGCGGTGTCACACTGTTCTGCACCTCGTTTCCCTGGGCGAACAAAGTCACATAGAGGAGGAACTGCTCCGTGTCCTTCGTCAAGAAATAGAATCCTGGCTTTCTCTGTGACAACTCAAAATCGGAACCATGGTGACCGACAATGGGAAGAACAATGATGCGTCAAGGAGGGCTGAGCCATGCGACCTGCATGGCACACGTGTTCAGTCTAGTTGTCAAGCAGTTCCTGAAGTCTTCCACCATCTGAAAAACATCCTAAAAAAGGCCAGGAAACTTTGCATGCACTTCAGCTACTCGTACACCGCAAAGCACGATGTTTCCACAAGTTGGAATTCCACTCTCCATATGTTAGACCGACTATACGAACAGAGAAAGTCCATAAACTATTTCTTAATGATCCAATTGGACAGGAGTACTCCCCTGTGTAACTTTGATGTCAGCCAGTGGCAGCTCATGTGTGACATCTCCCGTTTGCTCAGGCCCTTTGAGGATGCCACATTATTTGTTAATTGCCAGGACTACGGGATGAACAATGTCAGTCCACTGCTTCATGTCCTGGAACAGATGCTGGTAAATCTGTTCAGGGGACAGGAGACATGGCACCTAGATCTCACAGCCACATGAGCCCTGTGGGGGCTGAACTGGAGGAGGAGGACATTGGAGCACAAGCAATGTGTAGGGAAACGAGTGGTTATTCTACACAGGTGACATGAGAGGAGGAGCAGGACCAGCCGGAGGAGCTACAGGGCGATGAGGAAGATGAGGCATAGGACTCAGGCACACCGTGGCAGTATGCAGTGAAGACAGAAGCAGGGTCCTCCGAGGCACAAATGGTCTGATGCATGCTCACTTGCTTGCGAAGTGACAGCCGAATTGTCACCATTTGGCAGAGTGATGACTTCTGGTTCTCCACCTTGTTGGACCCTCGCTACCAGTCCAAAATGGGGGCTTTTTTTATACCCGCTGAGACGGAGGACAAACTGAACTACCATAGAGTATGCTTACAACTGGCATGGGGGAACAGTAAATTCCCCCCATACTTATTTAGCATTATTTATAGTTTCCTTTGTCTACCTTAAAGATATTCTGTGCGACAAATTTATTAAGTGCTCAACAAGGGGGAGTGACCTTAATATAAAGGGGTGTGGCTTTTCGGCAAAGGACCATGCTCTAAGATGCAACATTGTGCACTAAAATTGCCCCACACTTTTGGTACAAAGGGAGCATTTATCATCTCCTTGCAACGGAAAGGTGTCGGATTAAAAAGTTTTAAATTAGAACAGAGCGCGGTGAGCCTCCCATTCATTTCAATGGGACTGCCGAAAATAACATGCCGCTCTGCTATTTACGGCACTCCCATAGCAATGAATGGAGGGCAGCTTCACATGCAGAGTGCGCCCTCTGGGACTTTGCCCGCTACTTTCTAAGTATTCCTAGCGATGTGCCCCCAATGTCTGAGATGGTACAACACCTTTAATAGTCAGGAAAGTCCCCTTTGACCTCTACAGTCATCAGGAAGTGTGACGTAAAGCTCTTTCTCTCAGAGACCGAGTGACAATTATCATACCAAGTACAGATGAACGAACCTTTTGAGATTCGGTTTAGTTCAGGCTCACCAAATTTTTGAAAAAGTTTTGCTTGGACCCAAATCAATTCTACCCAAACCAAAGTTTCTCCAATTGGTATATAACAACCTCTAGTCTCCTGTTATCCCTTTCCATTAATTTGTTATGAATTTCTGCTTTTCTCTCACCCGTCCCTAAGCTCTTGAACGCAATGACAGCAATGACAGGTAATGTCTGAGTGACACTGAGATATACAGCTATGGTAAGACGCATGGTTGACTGCATTAATGACCTGTGTGTATAAAAACACACTGCGCAGTTGCATGCGTTATGGTTTTTCATTTCAACAACAAAGACAGGGGCCACTTTCAGAAAACTCTTACACAAACTCAAATTCTTGTCATTAAACATATGAATAACATATTATTGCATTTCATTGCATCCTAACATCCTATGCTGGTTAATAAACTATTGGAAAATAGTTGTGATACAAATAAGGACCAAAGAGTAATGGTACATGAATTCATATCCAATTATCACTAGAAAATCGAGCATCTTACAAGGTACCTAAATAAACCATTTTTTGATGGGTAAGGACTCAGAAATATATGAAGACTATAATAAACTAGAGCAACAATATACTTATATGGATACCTGTTTATATTGTGTACAAAACATATACAGTATATACATTCATTGACAAAAAATAATGCCAAGGAGCTGCTGAAATGAAGTTTTTCTTATGTCTGAATGTAATGATGATATGTACAGTAAGTGACTACAATATTAGAGCAAAAGGATACTACTTGAGCTGATATCACTACTAGGGATGACTGTAATATGGGTTAGCTCCCCAGATCATCACACCAGCAGCCGAGGCAGTGCCCCACAGCAAAATTAGGCAGAATTATAGCACTTACAAGGCCTCTATTCTAAAACCAACCATTGTGGGGTATCAAACAGAACCTGGATTTGTCATTATAGACGATACAGTTCCAGTCATTAGCAGTCCAGGTTTCTTATTCATGACACCACTGCAAATCCAACATTTTTATCTGTGTGCGTTATTTTTGTCATTTAGTGCATGTGCACAGCGCTAAAACATGAGAAGGTCTATGGCACTCAAAATGAACAACCAAGATAAGAAGTATGTAGCAGATTTTGACATTGTCAAAATCTACCAAGTGAACACATTTAACACGCTTTAATACAATACTAAGCTCCAGCCCGCTACTTTAAAGTCATGACATAGTACAGTACAGACATCTTTGGCAGTGAAAAGTTTAAACTCAAGTAAAGTAATATTTTTTTCCCCATTATATGCCTCATATGAATGGATGTTCCCTGTTTAATGATCCTTAATTATTTTTTTTAGACAAAACATTTGTTAAAAAAAAGCATAAGCACCTTATTCTTTCTGGAAAATGAGTATAATTGTATAAGTTTTTTCATTGTTCAATTTACATTTTGGGAAATAACTAGAGATAACAGCTGAATGATTTGAAGGTTTATTGACAAAGAAATTAATTGTTGTCAGTGTAGCTCTGAAATGTGTGGATTTGACAACACATAAATGTTTATATATTATGACTGCGTGTGCTTTTGGGTTTTTGGCTCTTCAGATTTTGCCATAATGGATATTCCAAATGGCCCACATTATTAGCAAATCGTTTTATGATGAATTGTGCCATCAGCTCTCATTACATAAAAAGTCAAATCTGTTGAAATGTTGTAAAATTTGGACAGGAGTGGCAGAGCTAGAGCAACAAGTCTTACATGAGAATTATTTGCAATCATTGGCACAACATTAAAGCTGATCTACAACTATGCAATAAAGCCAGAATCGTGAAAATATTTCATTTATGGAAGTAATTTTAACCGCTACAGGACCGCCTAACGCAGGGATGCGTCCTGCGGGCGGCCCTGTAGCTCTGATACGACGCATCGGCGCGTCATCTCGCGAGACGCGAGATGACGCGAGGACGCGCCCGCACATGCGCAATGCGCGCCATCGGCGCGCTCGCATGTAGTTATACTACAGCCTGCCAGCGCCGATCGTGCGCTGGCAGGCTGTATATGGCAGAAAAAATCGCAGATCAGACGTTGTTCTGTGAACAGCGTCTGATCTGCTTGCTGCCCGCCTCTCTGGTGGTCCCTTTGCTTGGGACCACCAGAGAAAAATATCAAAGTGCACCAATCACCACACAACCCCCCACCGCCCCCACCCACCCACCACCCCCTGTCACTGATTAACCCCTGATCTCCCATGTCACCCCCTGATCTCCCAGGTCACCCCCTGATCACCCCTGTCACCCCCCTGTCACTGATCACCCCTGTAAGGCTCATTCAGATGTCCGCATGTGTTTTGCGGATCCACGGATCCGCAAATCCGCGGATCCGCAAAACACGGACACCAGCAATGTGCTTTCCGCATTTTGCGGATCCGCACATTGCCAGAACTATATAGAAAATGCCTTTTCTTGTCCGCAATTGCGGACAAGAATAGGACATGTTCTATACTTTTGCGGATCTTCAACTACGGATCCGCAATTACGGATCCGAGCGGACAAAGTCTGTCCCCATAGAATTGAATGTATCCACAATTCTGTTCCGCAAAATTTTACGGAACAGAATTGCGGACACTTGAATGAGGCCTTAGGGTCCCTTAGCGATCGCAGCTTTATAGCTTTTCCTCTTTTTTTTTGCACATTTTTAGAGATTTTTTCATCCACATTGATCAATGTGAATGGAAAAATCTGTGACGTTCATTTTTTTCTTTCAGCGCAGAGGCTGAACGGAAAAAATTCTCATTACCCGTATGGTCAATATAAGGAGAATCGCAAAAACTCCTAATTCTGGCCATACGTGTAATGATTGCGGAGACCCCTAAAATGCCAGGGCAGTACAAAAACCTCACAAGTGACCCCATTTTAGAAAGAAGACACCCCAAGGTATTCCGTGAGGGGTATGGCGAGTTCATGCAAAATTTTATTTTTGTCACAAGTTAGTGGAATGTGAGACTGTAAAAAAAAAAAAAAATACCATTTCCGCTAACTTGTGCCAAATTTTTTTTCTGTAAACTCGCCATGCCCCTCACGGAATACCTTGGGGTGTCTTCTTTCCACAATGGGGTGACATGTGGGGTATTTATACTGCCCTGGCATTTTAGGGGTCCTAAAGCGTGAAAATCCAAATGCGTAAAAATGTCCTGTGAAATCCTAAAGGTACTCATTGTTTTAGGGTCCCTTTGCGCATCTTGGCTGCAAAAATTGTCACACATGTGGTATCGCCGTACTCAGGAGAAGTGGGGCAATGTGTTTTGGTGTGTATTTTTATATATTCCCATACTTTGTGTGAGAAATATCGCTGTAAACGACAACTTTTTAAATTTTTTTATTCAAAGTTGTCAATTTACAGAGATATTTCTCTCACCCAGCATGGGTATATGTAAAAATACACCCCAAAACACATTGCCCTACTTCTCCTGAGTACGGCGATACCACATGAGTGACACTTTTTGCAGCCAAGATGCGCAAAGGGGCCCTAAAACCAATGAGTACCTTTTAGGAGGGCATTTTTACGCATTTTTCTTCTCACGCTTTAGGGCCCCTAAAATGCCAGGGCAGTATAAATACCCCACATGTGACCCCATTTTGGAAAGAAGACACCTCAAGGTATTCGCTGAGGGGCATAATGAGTCCATGAAAAATTAAACTTTTGTCAAAAGTTAGCGGAAAGGGAGACTTTGTGAGAAAAACAATAAAAATCAATTTCCACTAACTTGTGCCAAAAAAATCTTCTATGAACTCGCCATGCCCCTCACGGAATACCTTAGGGTGTCTTCTTTCCAAATGGGGTCACATGTGGGGTATTTATACTGCCCTGGCATTTTAGGGGCCCTAAAGCGTGAGAAGAAAATGCGTAAAAATGCCCTCCTAAAAGGTACTCATTGGTTTTAGGGCCTTATAGCATCTTGGCTGCAAAAGTGTCACTCATGTGGTATCGCCGTACTCAGGAGAAGTAGGGCAATGTGTTTTGGGGTGTATTTTACATATACCCATGCTGGATGAGAGAAATATCTCTGTAAATTGACAACTTTGAATAAAAAAATTTAAAAAGTTGTCGCTTACAGCGATATTTCTCACACGCAGCATGGGTATATGTAAAAATACACCCCAAACCACATTGCCCCACTTCTCCTGAGTACGGCGATACCACATGTGTGACATTTTTTGCAGCCAAGATGCGCAAGGGGCCCTAAAACCAATGAGTACCTTTAGGATTTCACAGGCCATTTTTATGCATTTGGATTCTCACACTTTAGGGGCCCCTAAAATGCCAGGTGAGTATAAATACCCCACATGTGACCCCATTTTGGAAAGAAGACACCCTAGGTATTCTGTGAGGGGCATGGTGAGTCCACAGAATTTTTATTTTTGGCACAAGTCAGCGGAAATTGTTTTTTTGTTTTTTTAATTTTGTTTTTACAAAGTCTCATATTCCACTAACTTGTGACAAAAATAAAATTTTACATGAACTCACCATACCCCTCACAGAATACCTTGGGGTGTCTTCTTTCCAAAATGGGGTCACATGTGGGGTATTTATACTGCCCTGGCATTTTAGGGGCCCCTAAAGCGTGAGAAGAAGTCTGGAATCCAAATGCGTAAAAATGCCCTGTGAAATTCTAAAGGTACTCATTGGTTTTAGGGCCTTTGCATCTAAGCTGCAAAAGTGGCACACATGGTATCGCCGTACTCAGGAGAAGTAGGGCAATGTGTTTTGGGGTGTATTTTTATATATACCCATACTTTGTGTGAAAAATATCTTTGTAAACGACAACTTTTAAAAATTTTTATACAAAGTTGACAATTTACAGAGATATTTCTCTCACCCAACATGGGTGTATGTAAAAATACACCCCAAAACACATTGCCCTACTTCTCCTGAGTACGGCGATACCACATGAGTGACACTTTTTGCAGCCTGGAGTGCAAAGGGGCCCAAATTCCAACGAGTACCTTTAGGTTTTACATGGCGGCTCACAATTTAGCCTCGCCCAAAATGCCAGAACAGTAAACACACCCCACAAATGACCCCATTTCGGAAAGTAGACACCCCAAGGTATTCACTGAGGGGCATAGTGAGTCCGTCTGAGATTTTTTTTTTTTGCCAGAAGTTATCAGAAATTGAAACTTTTATTTTATTTTTTTTTCTCAGAAAGTGTCATTTTCCGCTAACTTGTGAAAAAAATGAAATGATACATGAACTCACCAAGCCCCTCCGCGAATACTTTGGGGTGTCTTCTATCTAAAATGGTGTAATTTGGGGATATTTATACTATCCTGGCATTCTAGCACCTGAAGAAACATGACAGGTGCTCAGAAAGTCAGAGCTGCTTCAAAATGCCGAAATTCACTTTTTGCACCATAGTTTGTAAACGCTATAACTTTTACCCAAACCAATAAATATACACTTATTGGATTTTTTTATCAAAGACATGTAGAACAATAAATTTAGAGAAAATTTATATAGAAATGTAGTTTTTTTTTGAAAAATTTTACAACAGAAAGTGAAAAATGTCATTTTTTTGCAAAAATGTCGTTAAATTTTTATTAATAGCAAAAAAAGTAAAAATGTCAGCAACAATGAAATACCACCAAATGAAAGCTCTATTAGTGAGAAGAAAAGGAGGTAAAATTCATTTGGGTGGTAAGTTGCATGACGGAGCAATAAACGGTGAAAGTAGTGTAGTGCGGAATTGTAAAAAGTGGCCTGGTCATTAAGGGTGTTTAAGCTAGGGGGGCTGAAGTGGTTAAAGAATTTTTTTTAAATTAATACCTTAGTAAGTAGTCGGCCTTCTGCAGATGCTATTGCTTTTTTTTTTTCAAATAGTCCCCTCTGTTGCTTCACAATGCCCCCCTCCCCCCTCACTGTTGTTCTGGCACTAAATATGCTAATTAGTACAATCGGTACTTGGAAGAGAATATCTCAGCTCTCCTCAGTAGGCATCTCCTTTTCCCTGGCTGTAACACTGTCCAATCAAAGCGGATGGCTTCACAGCCAGGGAGAAGATGAGCTGTTCTCATGAGATTTAGTAAATCTCACAAGAACAGGCTATGTGAGCGAAACAGCTGATCAGCATGGGTGCCAGGTGTTGACCCCTGCTGATCTGATATTGATGACCTATCCTGAGAATACTTCATCATCAATATCTGTAACCCGGAGAACCTTTAGGCTACGTTCACATGACGACAATTTAGTGCGACAAATAGTTGCACTATTGTCGCGCAACAATTTTTATAATGGGAGTCTATGGTGTCGCATTGCGACAAGCTGCGACTGCAACACGACAGTCGGAAAAAATCCATCCGGGATGGATTTTTGGCGACTGTTGTGTCGCTTTTGCAACATGTCGCATGTTGCACGTGCGACACCACCATAGACTACCATTATAAAAATTGTCGCGCGACATTAATGTGACATCAATGTCGCGCTACAAATGTTGCAGTGTAGTGGTTCCTGATTTGTCGTGCGACTTTTTATCGCGCAACAATTGTCGTTGTGTGAACGTAGCCTTAAGGGGATACTATAACATTATGTTCTGTTTCTTTTGGATCACACTACTTATCTTTTAGCTTTACCACTGAACTATTGAAATGGCTGTTATAAAACAAATGTATGTATCAAGAGAAGTCTCTGCTAATAATATACAGACTTAAACTGGAATTATGCGGCCCTTAAACTGGATTTACACAGGACACTTTTTCCGATAATCTGCTCGTCTAAAGGCGCCGCAGATCCCTGGATGAACGAGCAAAATTCTTGTTGATCAGATGAAATGATCTGAGGTGACCCTGAAACTGATTAACGAAAACAGAAGAATAACAGTTAAATAGTTTGCAGGTAAGATTAATGTGAGTGTTAAATTTTCCTATGCCCTGATTTATTACAGCCTTAACCCCTCCGCTACCTGCACCCTAAATTTATGGTGCTGGAGCGAAGTGCAAACATGGCGCCCCCTTGCACATGCAGCAGGCATCATGGCTGGCGGGTCTCCGCTGTTTTAAACATCAGAGACCTGATAACAAAAGACTGCGACCAGCAATAATGCAGATTGCGGTCATCAAATGAGATCACTGTATCTAAAGGGTGAGAAAGTTCGTGCTTCTGGGTTTCTTACTGGCATCCTCTGCTGCCAATGAGGATGCCGGTAATTGAATTCAATTTTCTGGGTCTCTCTGAAGAGACCCAGGGTATTGAAGCTGCAATTCTTATTTTGGCCAGTAGTTCACAGGCCAACATAGGAAATTAGCAATTCTGTACAAATAATGGATCTAAAAGATCCATGATTGTTCAGAATTAAAAAAAAATATGAATTTTGTAGGATCAAATATGAGCTTCAAAATCATAAAAAGTAAAGAAAAAATTGTTAAAAAGATATAACAGTTTAAATCATCCCCCTTTCTGTAGAAAAAAATTAAATAAATAAAAAATATATATAAAAAATCATGGGCATCACCGTATCTGAAAGCGCTCATACTATTAAAACATAAAAATATTTTTCCAAAACGGCAAATGGCGTAACGAAAAATTCATTGCTTCACTTACACAAAAAAAATTTATAAAAGTGATCAAAAGGTCATACATACTCCAAAATAGTATCAATAAAAACTACAGATTGTCCCACAAAAAATGAGTCCCGACACAGCTCAATACAAATAACTATATAAAAGTTATGGGGGTCAGAATATAGTTAAGTAAAAAAAATTTTTTTTCAAAGTTTACATTTATTTTTACATTATTTAAACATACAAAACCTATACATATGTGGTATCATTGTAATTGTACTGACCCAGAGAATTAAGGGCGCAGGTCAGTTTTGCTGCAAAGGGAACACCGTGGGAACAAACCCATAAAACAGTGGAGGAATTGCCTTTTTTTTTTTATTCCACCCCCTTTAGAATTTTTTCTCCGGTTCCCACTAAATTGTATGCCATATTAAAAGGTGGCATAAGAAAGTACAACTTGTCCCACAAAAAATAAGCCACTATAAAGCTATGTCAACCGTAAAATTAAAAAATGTTATCTCTCAAGGAAGATGGGGAAGAAAAATGAAAATGCAAAGACAAAAAAACCTCCAGTATCCTAAGGGTTAAATTGTGTATGCCAGATAGGTACTTAAAAGGGGTTCTCCAATAAAGACAAAAATAAAAATAGTGAAAGAAAATCTAATTATAAATAAAATCCTGAATGCCTTTAATTATTTATAATGGCTCATTTTGTCTAGGGAACAATCAGTGGAGGAGTTAAAATGGCCGCAGTCAGATTCCTGGACATGGAAACCGTCCTCCTAATGACACTGCTTAACGGTCTTTGTGAGAAGGCAGAGCACAGAGCAGGAACCCTGTGTAAACTCCGATCTCTGCCTGTATCAGCATTGTGAAACATGAAATTATATGCAGATCACAGATGAGATAAGGGATTATCTGTGTCAGTGTGCTTCGGAGCTCTTCTCACCTCATTCTCACAATGTAGGAATGAGGAAAGGGGGACCCGTGTCATTAGAAAAAAAAAATCAGCTTGTGTGATGGAGGTGAGGTGACGCTTTCTAAAGGAGATAGACAGATAAACCCTTATCTCAGTTGCCATCTGCATATAATATTGTACTTCACAGTGGTGATACCGGCAGTGACTAGAGTTTAGATAGGGCTCTGTGCCCTGTTCTCTCACACAGGCTGTCCTGCAGAATCATTTGGAGGATGGATTCCATGCTTAGGAATCTGATAGCAGCAATTTTAAATCCTTCACGGATTGTCCCCTAGACAAAATGAGCCATGGTAAATAATTTAAGGCATTTAACCCCTTAATGACCTTAAGGGCTCATGCACATGACCATATGTATTTTGCGGCCCACAAAAAACGGATCCGCAAAAAATACGGATGACGTCGTGTGCATTCCATATTTTGCGGAATGAAACAGCTGACCCCTAATAGAACAGTACTATCCTTGTCCGTAATATAGACAATAATAGGAAAAGTTCTATATTTTTTTGCGGAACGGAAATACGGACATATGGAAATGGAATGCACACGGAGTACCTTCAGTTTTTTTTTTTGCGGACCCATTGAAATCAATGGTTCCGCATACGGTCCGCAAAAAAACAGAATGGACACGGAAAGAAAATACGTTCGTGTGCATGAGCCCTAATAGTGATTTTCCATTTTTTCATTTTCATTTTTTACTCCCAGCCTTCTCAAAGCCATAACTTGTTTATTTTTCCATCCACAAAGCCATATGAGGGCTTGTTTTTGGCGGGACAAGTACCTTTACAGTTTTTTACATTTACAGTTGCATATAGTGTACTGGGAAGCAGGAACAAAAATCCAAGTGGGGTAGAGTTATTCAAAAATCACAATTCTGCCACAGTTACTTTTATTCTACGGGTCAGTATGATAACAATATCACATTTGTATAGTTTTTCTTGTGTTTTAATACTAAAAAACAAAAAACTTTTGAAAAAACGGATATATTTCTTTGCATCACTATATTTGTACTTATTTTTATATGTCTGGAATAATGGAGATAATATTTTGTGGGGCGATATGTAGTTTCATTGATACCATTTTGGGTTGGTATGACTTTTTAATCACTTTTTATTAAATTTTTTGTGGGAGGCAAAGTGACCAAAAAACAGAGGGTCAGTCATTTTCAAATTTTTTTTTTCACTTAGCTGTTTTCCGTATGATATAAATATTTTTATATTTTAATAGTACGGACATTTTCACACACAGCGATGCCAATGATGTTTAGTTTATTAATTGCTTATGTATTTTTATTTTGAAGAAAGGAGGGTAATTTGAAGTTTTATATTTTTTTAAATGTTTTTTATATTTGTAAAAACCTTTTTTTATTTGTTAACATTTTTAAGTCCCAACTGCCATAGTATATAGTCAGATATCGGTCGGGAACAGGAGCGGCGCAGGGAGCGGAGAGCCAGGTAAGTAGATTCAGTGTGAGGGGCCCGGGCATATGGGGGACATTTTTTAGTCTCGGATAACCCCTTTAACCCCTTAAGGACACGGCCCTAATTCACCTTAAGGACCAGGCCATTTTTTCAAAATCTGACCACTGTCCCTTTAAGTGTGAATAACTTTGAAACGCTTTTACTTACCCAGGCCGTTCTGAGATTGTTTTTTCGTCACATATTCTTCTTTACAACACTACTAAAATTGGGTCAAAAAAGTTAATTTTTTTGCATAAAAAAATTGAATTTTTACCAAAAATTTGGAAAATTTAGCAAATTTTAAAGTTTCAGTTTCTCTACTTCTATAATACATAGAAATACCTCCCAAAAAGGGATGATTTTACATTTCCCATATGTCTCCTTCATGTTTGGAGCATTTTGGAAATGCCATTTTATTTTTGGGGATGTTACATAGCTTAGAAGTTTAGAAGCAAATTTTGAAATTTTTCAGAAATTTTCCAAATTCCACTTTTATGGACCAGTCCAGGTCTGGAGTCACTTTGTGAGGCTTACATAATAGAAACCGCCCAAAAATCACCCCATTTTAGAAAGTACACCCCTCAAGGTATTCAAAGCTGGGTTTACAAACGTTGTTAACCCTTTAGGTGTTCCACCACAGTTCATGGAAGATGGAGAAACAATTTTGGAATTTAGAATTTTTGGAAAAATTTCCATTATAATCCATTTTTCCAGTAATAAAGTGAGGGCTACCTGCCAAACAAAACTCAATATGGGTTGCCCTGATTCTCTAGTTTACAGAAACACCCCATATGTGGTCCTAAACTACTGTTTGGCCAAACGGGAGGACATTGAACGAGGGGAACGCCATATGGGTTTTGAATGGCAGATTTTGCAGGACTGGTTTTTAACACCATGTCCTATTGCAAGCCCCCTGATGCACCCTAGCATAGAAATTCCAAAAAGTGACTCCATCTAAGAAAGTACACCCCTCAAGGTATTCAAAGCTGGGTTTACAAACGTTGTTAACCCTTTAGGTGTTCCACCACAGTTCATGGAAGATGGAGAAACAATTTTGGAATTTAGAATTTTTGGAAAAATTTCCATTATAATCCATTTTTTCCTGTAATAAAGTGAGGGCTACCTGCCAAACAAAACTCAATATGGGTTGCCCTGATTCTCTAGTTTACAGAAACACCCCATATGTGGTCCTAAACTACTGTTTGGCCAAACGGGAGGACATTGAACGAGGGGAACGCCATATGGGTTTTGAATGGCAGATTTTGCAGGACTGGTTTTTAACACCATGTCCTATTGCAAGCCCCCTGATGCACCCTAGCATAGAAATTCCAAAAAGTGACTCCATCTAAGAAAGTACACCCCTCAAGGTATTCAAAGCTGGGTTTACAAACGTTGTTAACCCTTTAGGTGTTCCACCACAGTTCATGGAAGATGGAGAAACAATTTTGGAATTTAGAATTTTGGAAAAATTTCCATTATAATCCATTTTTCCTGTAATAAAGTGAGGGCTACCTGCCAAACAAAACTCAATATGGGTTGCCCTGATTCTCTAGTTTACAGAAACACCCCATATGTGGTCCTAAACTACTGTTTGGCCAAACGGGAGGACATTGAACAAGGGGAACGCCATATGGTTTTTGAAAGGCAGATTTTACTGGACTGGTATATTTACACCATGTACCCTTTCAAGCCCCTGCTGCACCCCTAGAGTAGAAACTCCATAAAAGTGACCCCATCTAGGAAACTACAGGATATGGTGGTTGTTGTTTTGGGACTATTTTAGGGTAAATTTGATTTTTGATTGCTCTATATTACACTTTTTGAGGCAATATAGCAAAAATGGAAATTCTAAAATTGTTAATACATTTGCCATTCATTTTTGTGGAACACCTAAAGGGTTAACCAAGTTTGTAAAGTGATTTTTGAATACCTTGAGGGGTGTAGTTTCTTAGATGGGGTCACTTTTTGGAGTTTCTAGTCTAGGCTACATCAGGGGGCTTCTAATGGGACATGGTGTAAATAAACCAGTCCATCAAAATCTGCCTTCCAGAAACCATATGGTGTTCCCTTCGTTCTATGCCCTGCCTTGTGGCTATATAGCCATTTATGACCACATATGGGGTGTTTCTGCAAACTACAGAATCGGGGCAATAAATATTATTTTTTTTTACTGTTAACCCTTGCTTTATTACTGGAAAATATGGATTAAAATGGAAAATTTGCCAAAAATTGGGTTTTGGCACAGTTTTTATTTTATTTTTTTAACACTGCTGCTTTGAGGGGTTTGTTATAATGTTATTATTATAGGGCAGATTATTACGGACGTGCCGATACGTAATATGTCTACTTTCTTTGATTTATTCAGATTTCACACTAGATTTTTCTATTTGGAAAAAAATTAGATAATTTTACTATCTAAATAGCCCGGCAGCTGCATTTTTTTTTTGGGGGGACTATATAATGTAGGGGCTCATTTTTGCGGGATAAGATGGCGGTTTTATTGGCACTATTTCGGGGTGCATACGACTTTTGATCGCTCGCTATTACACTTTTTGATGTTGGGTGACATAAATGGCTTTTTAAACACTGTTTTTATTTTTTATTTTTAACGTCGTTCATCCGAGGGGTTGGGTCTAATGTTATTTTTATAGGGCAGATTATTACGGACGCACCAATACCTAATATGTCTACTTTCTTTGATTTATTCAGATTTCACACTAGATTATCCTATTAGTAAAATGATCTGTTTTTCCCCAATCTAAATAGCCTGGCGGCTGCAGTTTTTTTTTGGGGGGACTATATAATGTAGGGGCTCATTTTTTGCGGGATGAGATGGCGGTTTTATTGGCACTATTTGGGGGTGCATACGACTTTTTGATCGCTCGCTATTACACTTTTTTGATGTTGGGTGACAATAAAAATGGCTTTTGGACATAAAAAAATAAATAAAAACTAAGTCGTTTTCCAAGGGGTTGGGTCAAATTTTATTTTTATAGAGCAAATTTTTACGAACGTGGCGATGCCCAATATTTATGGCTCTCAGACTTAGGAGACACTAAAACAGGCATCCTCAAAAGCGGCCCTCCAGATGTTGTAAAACTACAATTCCCACTATGCCTTGCTGATACCTGTAGCTGGGCATGCTGGGAGTTGTAGTTTTACAACAACTGGAAGGCCGCATTTTGAGATGCCTGCACTAAAACTAATATTTTTGGGGAAAAAATTGTTTCTGTGCCTCCAAAGACTGAGAGCCATAGTTTTTATGTTCTCTAGGGGACTGTAGGGAATTATAAAAATTTAGAACTCCATGGAAGTGTGATACTCCCTGAAGCAATTGATAACGCAGAGGCCCGGATGATCGGGGCACGTGTCGCATTGAATGGTGGTGTCCTTCCGTATCCCCCTCTTGCGACACACTCTGCACTTTTTTGGGTTCGTCCCCTCTTTCCAGTATGGGGACCACACCTGGAAAGTGTTGGCCAGGGACGATCCGGGCGCCTCTAATTCCCGAGGTACTCCGACCTGCTCTTTCCCGGTCTGAAAAGATCAGGTCCTTGAGGACTGCCTCATAGAATTGGAGGAAAGTCTCTGTGCTGCCAGCGCTTCGGCATAGTACAAAAGCGTTGTACAAGGCAACCTGTACCATGTAGACCGCAACTTTTTTGTACCATGCCCGGGTTTTCCGCATGGCATTATATGGTTGGAGAACTTGATCAGACAGATCAACTCCACCCATATACCGATTGTAGTCGACGATACAATCGGGTTTGAGGACCGTTGCCGTGGATCCTCGCACAGAGACTGGGGTGATGCCTTTACCATGGATTGTGGTCAGCATAAGGACATCTATCTTGTCCTTATATCTGACCAGCAACAGGTTGTCGCTGGTAAGGGCACGGGTCTCACCCCTGGGGATGGGTACCTGGAGGGGGTAGGTAGGGAGGCCACGCTGATTTTTCCGCACGGTCCCACAAGCGAACGTGGATCTGGCGGCAAGGGACCTGAACAAGGGAATGCTGGTATAAAAGTTGTCCACGTACAGGTGGTAACCCTTATCCAGCAGTGGGTGCAAAAGGTCCCACACGATTTTCCCGCTAACACCCAGAGTGGGGGGACATTCTGGGGGTTCAATACGGGAATCTCGTCCCTCGTACACACGAAATTTGTAAGTGTACCCTGAGGTACTCTCACAAATTTTGTAGAGCTTCACGCCATACCTCGCTCGCTTAGTGGGAATGTATTGGCGGAAACTGAGTCTCCCCTTGAAAGCAACGAGAGACTCATCAATCGCCACCTCCCTTCCAGGTATGTAGGCCTGCGCGAATGCGGCCCCAAAGTGATCGATGATCGGCCGTATCTTGTACAGCCGGTCATAGGCAGGATCAGTTTGGGGGGGACATGCTGCATTATCTGCATAATGCAGGCATTTCCGTATGGCCTCAAACCTTGAGCGTGTCATGGCCATACTGTACAGTGGGGTCTGGTAGAGGGCGTCCCCACTCCAGTATTGCCTGACACTGGGTTTTGAACTAAACCCATATGCAGCACGAGGCCCCAAAAGGTCCTCATTTCGGCTGCACTGACTGGCGTCCAGCCACCGGGTCTAGCCAAAAAGGAACCTGGGTGCTGAGCGACGAACTGTTGGGCGTACAGATTCGTCTGCTCCACCATCAGATTCACCAGTGGGTCACTGAAAAAAAAACTGAAATAGTCTATTTCAGTGAACCCCACTGTGGGAATCTGGATTCCAGGATTGCCAGCAAAATCCGGAATCACAGGCTCATAGTCCACTGGGGGACACCAGCTAAGTTCACCGGTAGGGGGCTCCGGTGCGCTTATTTGGTGGGCCGGGAAACCAGTACGAGCCCCAGGGCTGCTCGTACTGGTGTGGGCCACAGGGTCCCTAGCATGTGGGGCCCTTGGCTCCGCCTGGCGGCGTCTCCGCCGCCTTGAGGGCTCATCATCATCAGATGATGATGAGGAGGATGCAGATGACAGGAGGAAGGTGGGGTCATCGTCATCCTCACTGGCGCTCTCGGTGTCGGAGAGCATCTGGGCGTATGCCTCCTCCACCGTGAACAGCTGGCGGGCCATGGGTGTGTGTGCGTGTATGTGCGTGTGTGTCAAACTTTATTGTATGTGCGTGTGTGTTGGGGCGGGTGTTCGCGTACTAATAAGAAAAAAAAATGTTATGGGCAAGTTCAAACTTGCTGATCAGCTGTCCGGCACTGATCAGCAGTGGGTCGAGCGATGCGCTAACAGTGGCCGGACGCAAGAGTGCCGGCCACAGTAAGCACACGAAAAAGTGGTGGCGGAGGGTGGTGGTGGGTGGCGGAGGGGGTTAGCGGGTGGTTTGTGGCGGAGAAGGGAGGCGGAGGTTAGTGGCGGGTGGCGGAGGGGTTAGCGGGTGGTTTGTGGCGGAGGTGGGTGGCAGAGGTGGGTGGCGGAGGAGGGAGGCGGGTGGTGGAGGGGTTAGCGGGTGGTTTGTGGCGGAGGGAGGTGGAGGGAGTTAGCGGGTGGTTTGTGGCGGAGGTGGGTGTCGGAGGCGGGTGGCGGAGGAGGGAGGCGGGTGGTGGAGGGGTTAGCGGGTGGTTTGTGGCGGAGGGAGGTGGAGGGGTTAGTGGGTGGTTTGTGGCGGAGGGAGGTGGTGGAGGGGTTAGCGGGTGGTTTGTGGCGGAGGGAGGTGGTGGAGGGTTAGCAGGTGGTTTGTGGCGGAGGGGGTGGCGGAGAAGGGAGGTGGGTGGCAGAGGTTGGTGGCAGAGGGTGGGGCGGCAGAGGGGGTAGCGGAGTGGGGGATCAGCACCCCTGGGTGGGTTTAGGGCGCACAGCTAAGTGCTGTGGACCCCAACCACCACAGGCAGCACAACAAATAAACTTTTTTTTTTTTTTGGGGGTTCCTAAAACTAAACTGTCCCTTCTATCCCTGCCTAAACTACCTCTCCCTCACTGACCCTAACCTACCTGATGGATGGGTGCAGGAGGGTGATGGGAGCTGAAGTAGGGGAGGTCACACGAGCGGCCTTGTCCGGGCGGCGCGGCAGCAGCAAGAGGAGGGGAGAGAGGAGCGACGGGAGTTTGAATCCGCCGCCTCTCTCCCGACCAATCAGGAGAGATCACCGCCGCCACCGCCCCCAAATCAAGAACGGTGATTGGTGGTGTGATATCACACCACCGATCACCGTTATTTTCGGTTCATCAGGTCACCGCGGACCCGAATGAACCGGAAGCGCAATAAACCGCAGGTCTGAATTGACCTGCGGTTTACTGCGATCGCCGATGCGGGGGGGTTACACGACCCCCCTCGGCATGTTAACATGGTTCCTGCTGCAAGATCGCAGCAGGAACCATGTTTCTAGCGCGTTTTTTTTTTTTACTACACGTGATTTAATACAGGGCGTATGGGTACGCCCTGTGTCCTTAAGGACTCGGACATTAGGGCGTACCCATACGCCCTGTGTCCTTAAGAGGTTAAGAGTTTGTTTATAATAACATGTTGTTCAGTATTTTATTATTTTTTTATTTCCTCAAGAATCTCTTTAATCAACTGACCGAGGAGCATAAGGGGAAGAAGATTGTCATGTGATGATGTGCAGAGGTGCTACATGAGCAACCAAAAACATTTTTTGTGGATGACATTCAAAAGTTTGTTTTTGAATTTCCTAATAACTAGGAAAAAAAAGTACAAAACCTTTTTGAAGACCCCTCGTACTAATACAAACTTGACAGGGTAATAATTAAGCAAAAAAAGTAACAAGTCAAAAATAAGTTCACAAAGCTCTCAGTACACAGAATGCACAAAGTTATATAACAAAACAGGCTATTCCTTGGTGTCCCAGTATTCTGTGTTAAAAAAAGAAATTTGCCCAACCAATAGCCATGGTCATCACTGCAACTCACCTCTGAGTGGGTGAGGACTCACTTTTTTGCAGATGCACATGTGGTATTGTTCAAAAAGAATATTATAAAAAATACAGAAAATAAGCAGATAAAGTAGTGTTAATCTTACCATGTCATGTTACCAATGTCAATTTTCATTTTGCAAAGGAAACTAAAGCCAGCCATGGTATTTCCTCTCTGGTAGTTTTTGTAATTGTGAATGATGCTGTCATTTATCACTCAGGAGCTGAGAAAGGTACAAGTACAGCTCTTTATGTAAATAATGAACTTAACATGTAGTGATCTGTCATAGGGTAACACAATACTGTTCTGCACCTGTATTATAACACATTACAGGCACACTTATTCTACAGGGCACAGTTAGAGGTAGGGATGTCCCGATACCATTTTTTTAAGACCGAGTACGAGTACCGATACTTTTATTTAAGTACTCGCCGATACCAATTACCGATACCTCGTATAAATAGCGGCGCAGTTGCCGATAGCAATGAAAAAAATTCAAGCTGGAATTTGGTTGCTATGGACAACGGCTTTTCTTTTCCTTTGTACAAGTGTTAATAAATTGATAAATGGGAATATAATAGTGTTTTCCAACCAATGTGCCTCCAGGGGGATCTGTTATGGGGGATCTGTGGATGACGCTGTTATGGGGGATCTGTGGATAGCGCTGTTATGGGGGATCTGTGGATGACACTGTTATGGGGGATCTGTGGATGACACTGTTATGGGGATCTGTGGGTGGCGCTGTTATGGGGATCTGTGGGTGACGCTGTTATGGGGATCTGTGGGTAGCTGTTATGGGGATCTGTGAATAGCGATGTTATGGGAATCTGTGGGTGGCGCTGTTATGGGGGATCTGTGGGTGACGCTGTTATGGGGATCTGTGGATGGCAGCTGTTATGGGGGATCTGTGGATGACACTAATGGGGGATCTGTGGATGACACTAATGGGTGGGATCTGTGGATGACACTAATGGGGGATCTGTGGATGACACTAATGGGGGATCTGTGGATGACACTAATGGGGGATCTGTGGATGACACTAATGGGGGATCTCTGGATGACACTAATGGGGGATCTCTGGATGACACTAATGGGGGATCTCCGGATGACACTAATGGGAGGATCTCTGGATGACACTGTGGGGATCTCTGGATGACACTGTGGGGATCTCTGGATGACACTGTGGGGATCTCTGGATGACACTGTCAGGGGCTATGTGGATAACACATATATAGCATATTATGCTATATACGTGTCATCCACAGATCCCCCATTAGTGTCATCCACAGACCCATAGTGTCATCCAGAGATCCCCCATCAGTGTCATCAGAGATCCCCACAGTGTCATCAGAGATCCCCACAGTGTCATCAGAGATCCCCACAGTGTCATCCAGAGATCCCCACAGTGTCATCAGAGATCCCCACAGTGTCATCAGAGATCCCCACAGTGAATCCAAGTCATCCAGAGATCCCCCATACACAAGTGGCCGGAATGACTAACTTTTGATGCGGTCTCCCTCCGGTCAGGCGCTCAGTCTCTCCATGCTCCTCCTGCCCAGCGCGCCTTCTACATTCATAAAGTGGGCGGAGCACGCAGGAGGGACGTGAGGTGCTTGGAGGAATCGGGCAGCAGGCTCTCAGTTCCTCCATGCGCCTCATGTCCCGCCTGCTCGCTCCGCCCACTTTTATGAATGAAGAAGGCAGGCGGGGCTGGAGGAGCATGGAGGGACTGAGCGCCTGACCTGAGGGGGACTGGGCAGGTTAGGTTTAAGCTGCCGGACCGGAACTTCCGGTATCGGCAGCGGTATCGGCGGCATTTTCACGAGTACAAGTACTCGTGAAAATGCCGGTATCGGTCCCGATACCGATACTGGTATCGGTATCGGGACATCCCTAGTTAGAGGGCAGCACACATTTTCAGTTTGAATAGTATATCATGTCAGTATGAAAAACAGATGTACATGTAATCAAACTTGTGAATGTGAGTCCCATACAACTAAACTCCTGTACACATGGGGTCATGGGAGTTTGCAAAAGATCTTCTCTTTTTCCTCATATACGGTATATATATTATATATGTATGCCTGGGAATTTCAACTGGAAAATGAGTATATTACTGGACCAACAGCAACAACTTCGATTCAGGCACAGCTGCCTTGGACATCTCCCTTGTGTTTTGATTGTGGTTTGTGAAGTTATCCAAGGGTATGATTAGATATACTTTTTTACTTCATAATGTGAAAGTAGAGTCTAAAAGTAGAGTGACTTAAGGCCAGCGACGTAAACATATGGCGCTTTGACCGGGCAGGTGCAGGAGCTGTGCCCGCTCAATCAGCAGCAGGCATCTAGCTATTACTGACAGCCGAGCCCCTGCCGTATACTCCAGCATCGGTGAATACACTGATGACAGCATATTAGCCCCAGCATTGACCATGGCATGTACAGGGTTTGAAGAAGATATGGGCTCCTTCTTTCACCCCAATGGGTCCCTGCGCAGCAGTGATGGAGGCCAGATGGCTGTCTAATGCTTTACATAGTCATCTGAGCCTGCCAGCTACAGAAACCCAGGCACAATGTCAGTGTAATTCTGACAAGCCATGCATTACAATACACAATGTATTGTGATGCATTGTAGAGGGGATCAGACCCCTAAAAATTGAAGTCCCATAGTGGGACAAAAAAAAAAGTAAAAAAAATAAATAAAAGTGTGTCAAAAAGTAAAAAATAAAAAGTTTTAAGTAAAAAAAAACAACAACCCTAACCCATTCCCCTTATCACGACATATGGGGGGAGATTTATCAAACTGGTGAAAAGTAGAACTGGCCTAGTTGCCCATAGCAACCAATCAAATTCTAAGGAAGCTGTGAAAAATGAAAGGTGGAATCTGATTGGTTGCTACAGTTTGATAACTCTCCCCCATAAAATTGCAAAACATAGAAAAAAAGAAAAATAGACATATTAGGTATCTCTGCATTGGCAACTGCCAGCTCTATAAAACTATCATATGATCCACCCCCTAAGGTAAACGCTGTAAAAAAAAAATAAAAACAGTTCCAGAACAGCCATTGTTCTTGAACTGTTTTGGAGGGTGTACATGGGGGGTGTTGTTTTACAAAATGGGATGACTTTTTGCGGGTTTCTAAATAATGCCTGAAAATTATTCCAGTGAAATCTGCCCTCCAAAAGCCATATGGTGCCCCTTGTCTGAGCCCTGCTGTGTGCCCACAGCAGTTTATGATCACATATGGGGTGTTGTGGTATTCAGAAGAAAATGGATAACAAATTGTGGGGTTCTTTTTTTTTTACAATTACCTTATTTCACAGCCATGTGTTTCTAAATTCTATGAAACGCCTGTGAGATCAAAGCACTCATTACACCCCTCAAAATATTACATGAGGTTTCCAAAATTGGGTCATATTTTGGGGGTTTCCACTGTAGGGGTACCTCAGTGTGTCTTCAAACGTGACATGGCTCTCAAAAACCATTCCAGCAAAATCTGCCCTCTAAAAACCATTTGCCGCATTTTCCCCTCTGAGCCCTGCCATGTTCCGATACTACAGTTTATGACCACACATAGGGAGTTTATGTAAACTGCAGAGTCAGGGTAATAAAAATGAACTTTTGTTTGGCTGTTACAACTTTCTGCCTTACAGGAAAAGTTGATTAAAATGAAAAATCAGCAAAAAAAAGTGACATTTTACCTCCATATTTTTTGTAACTCTTGTGGAACACCTAGAGGGTTAACAAACTTTGTAAAATCGGCTTTGAATAATTTGAGGGGTGTAGTTTTTCAGAATTGGTCATTTCTGGATGGTTTCTATTATGTAAGCCCCACAAAGTGACTTTATAACTGAATTGGTGTCTAACAGGGCGCAGCATCTCTCTCCTTGCAACACTCTGCTATGCAACTTCACAAACATCTACTTGGGGCAAGGCGGCTTGCCTTTACTCCTGACCTGGACATGCACTACTTTTTGTGGAAGGGTCATGCGGACAAACAGAAATGGAATGCACACGGAGTAATTTCCGTATTTTCTACAGCCCCATTGAAGTTAATGGTTCCACATACGGGCGGCACAAAAAACGGAACAGAAGCGGAAAGAAATGGAATGCACACAGAGTAACTTCTGTATTTTCTACAGCCCCATTGAAGTTAATGGTTCCACAGACGGGCCGCAAAAAAAAAAACGGAACAGAAGCGGAAAGAAAATAAGGTTGTGTGCATGAGCCCTTAGGCTACTTTCACATTAGTGTTTTTTGTGGATCCATCATGGATCTGCAAAAACGCTTCCGTTACCATAATGCAACCGCATGCATCAGTCATGAACGGATCTGGTTGTATTATGTCTTCTATAGCTATGATGGATTCGTCATGAACACCAGTGAAAGTCAATGGGGGACAGATCTGTTTTCTGTTTGTCGGTGAAAATGGATCCATCCCTATTGACTTACATTGTGTGTCAGGGCGGATCCGTCTTGCTCCGCACCACATCACGGACAGAAAAACACAGCTTGCAACGTTATTCTGTCCGTGATAGGAATGCATTTAGGTGCATTCCGTTTCGTTCAGTTTAGTTTTGTCCCCAATGAATGGGGACAAAACTGAAGCATTTTCTTCCACTATATTGGATCTCAATAGCGGAATTGAAAACACTAATGTGATAGTAGCCTTATTTGTAAGCAGTGATTCTGTGTTCTCGAGTTTTGCAAAAAGATGTAGTCATTTTTTTCCATTTTTTTTTTTGTGGCCGGTATACAGAACCATTCACTTCAATGAGGTTGCAAAAAATAAATAAAAATGAAATGATTCGGTGTGCATTCTGTGTCCTTATGTCCGCAATTTGTGGACAGCAAAACATCCAATGGTTGTGTGCATGAGTCATGAGAACTTTCCAATAACTTACACACTGACTAAGTCTAACAGCCAGATTTAAGACCTAGTGTATGGACACATGTAACACCCCCATCAGACTAATTCCAGATCTCCTAGTCATCATTTGTACTGAATTTGTATTGTATCAGTTTTTCCAGTTCACAAATCGCACATCCACAAAACACGAATCCCGACCGAGTGTTTACATCAAGCTAATATTTCTGGCTAATATACTACAACACTATATTTGCTTTATTTCTCCCGGATAAATACGTTTAATTTTGACAACTGGTATTGTCTTGGTTGCCATTTGATATTTCTCCCATCTATCATACCTTTTCTGTGAATTGGTTTCTAAAAATGGACTGCTTTCGCATCTGTGTTTTATAAGTGACATCATACAGTATATCCCAAAAGTAAGTGAACACCCATCTAAAAATGAAACCGGTATGGCAAATGGTGATCCAATTTCAGTTACAAGCTGTAGAGAAAGAGGGGAAACTATTACGATGTTGCCAACCTGGCGACCATCTTGATTTTTTTAAATGGGAAGGTAGGTGTGTGACACCTAATTAGGGAACTTAGATTGTCTGTAAAGCGCTGCAGAATGTCAGCGCTATATAAGTGTGCAAAATAAATAAATTAAACTGGTAGAGAATTTCACCAGAATACCAATGATGGGCTTTATGTTAACATAGCTTTATTGCTTCTCAGTAATTTTTCTTCTGTACAGGCAATGTGAAGAATGTCATAACCCAAAGCAGGAGGTGTTCAGTTCTGGTGAATAAAGTATGTGTGTCATCACAGAAGATTTCAACCAATGCCCTTAAAACAAGCCTCCACACGGGATTCTAACCTTGACAATCCTCCACCACTCCTCTTCTGACATCTTCTAGGTCTCTTCTGGTCTCTATTTCCTGGTTCCTTCTCATGCACAGGAAATGACTGTTGATCCAATCACTTGCCACACTGATGAGCCGCCTTAGCCAGTGATCGGTTGAGCGATTATTTCATGTCAAGAAGTTTTTTTTTTATGCAGTGTTTTTTCATGTATTATAGCCAGTATAGCTATGTATGTATGGCACAGCCAGGGTTAAGAATCCTGGCTCAGCCCTTGGAGGAGGCTAGGTGGTGGCTGGCTCCACTCCTAGCTTGAGGGAGTTGAGACTGTAGTTGAGAGAGGAGGCAAAATCCATTTGCTCCTTCTTTTTTTGGCCCAGAAATCTATAGAGACTCACTGAGAGGAGAGAAGGAGTAAGACAAAGACAAAGGAACGAAATTAAGAACTTATAATTTGCATGGCTGAGCACTGGAGTCAGTAAGGTAACCTGCTACCAAAACCTGTGCTTCTGTGAGAAATACCTAAAACCCTGTATCCCACAGTGGACACCGCAGCCACCATTGAAAGAGTACTATTGCTTGCCGTAGATCCTACTAGGAAAGACTTGTGATAGATAGGAAAGAGGACCATAACTGCCATCCTTACCTAAATTCATAGATCATTCTCTGGGAAGAAATGCACTATGTACAGTTGGAGCTGGGTCTGCTATAATTGGATGCACTACAACTCCCAGATTGCACTACAGTAAAGAAAGACATTTATTCTGTGGAAATCTGATCTGCTCTCATTGCTCACTACACTCCCTACCTTGCACTCATTCAAACACCTAACATGATGGAAACAACTACCATCCGGCAGGAGCCCCAGAATCAGAGTGGGCCCTGAGGGAAAAAAGGATGCCTCCTTCTTTGCACTGGCCTTAGAGCTGATTCACACGAACGTATGGCTTCTGTTTCCGTATTGCGGACCGCATACGTGGATCCGCAATAAACGCACACTGTTCTGTGTGCATTCCGCATCATGGATGCAGACCCATTCACTTCAAGTGCTTCAAGCACTACGGAGTGCTTCTTTGGGGTTCCGTTCTGTACCGCAAGATGATAGAACATGTCCTATCTTTTTGCTGAATGGAGGGATATGGACCCATTCAAGTTGAATAGTTCTGGATCCGTCCCGGAGGCCTCACGAACGTTCTCCAAATTGCGGCCCTAATGCACGGAACGGAACACATACATTCGTGTGAATGAGCCCTTAAGGTGCAATAGTCTGAAGGAAACACTGTAATAGACTGTGAGAGCCATAACCCTAGTCATCCTCTGCTCTGCCTCCTCAGGGTTGCTGCAGAAGCTTCGGAATGGAAGTGGCGAGGTTACCTAAAATCTGAACCTAGTTGGTATTTATAACATTTTTAAATTAAAAAAAGTTCATACTTTTTTAACCCCTTAAGGACCAAGGACGAGAATGCTCATTCTAAATGGCTGGTCTTTTTACCCCAGGACGAGCATTCTCGTTCTGCGGTCCTTCTGTTCCCCCATGTGTGGTGCCACGATCAGCCAGATCCCTGCTGCATCTACCAGCATTGGTGATAACGCCGATGCTGGTGGATTAACCCCTCATATGGCATATAGTAGGTTTGCGCTCCCTCTATTGAGCCATTGGGTCCCAGCGCTGCGGTGACAGCCCCAAGCCCCAAGCTTTCAAAGGCATTGGGGCCCATCAGCTACGGAGGCCTATGAGGCCCAGCCCCCAGGCTGGGTTTCATAGGCAAACTATCAGTGTATTACACAGTGTAATAGACTGATAGTCAATGCAGTACAATACAGATGTATTGTGCTGTATTGAAACAGGGATCAGACTCTATAATGTTGAAATCCCATAGTGGGACAAAAATTAAAAAATAATAAAAGTGAAATAAGTGTTTTTAACAATAAAAAAAAATTAAAGTTTCAATTAAAAAAAGGTCCCTTCCCCATAAAAAGAGGCATATAAAATTGTAAGAAATAGAAAAAAAAAAGACATTAGGTATCGCCATGTGTGTAACAACCTGCTCTATAAAAATATCACATGATCCACCCCGTCTAGTCAACACCGTAAAAACAATTAATAAAAACTATGCTAAAAAAAGCTATTTTTTGTCACCTTTCATCACAAAAATTGTAATACCAAGTGATCAAAAAGTCATATGTACCCAAAAATAATACCTATCAAACTGTCATTTCATCTCCCTAAATAAGACAATCGCCCAAAACTAAAGAATATATGGCTTTCAGAAAATGGAGACAAAAAAACTCATTTTTTTGTTTCAAAAATGCTTTTATTATTTAAATTCGAAATATATTTGAAAAAACACATATTAGGTATTGCTGGGTCTGGAACAATCTGCTCTATAAAAATATCACAGGAGCTACCCCGTCTGGTGAACACCATAAAAAAATAAAATAAAAACTGTGCCAAAAAAAATATTTTTTTTATCACCTTACATCACAAAAAGTGTAATACCAAGTGATTAAAAAGTCATATGTAACCAAAAATAATACCAATCAAACTGTCATTTCATCCCACAAAAAATGAGACCCTACATAAGACAATCTGCCAAAAATTTTAAAATATATGGCTTTCAGAAAATGGAGACATAAAAACATGATTCTTTTTCTTTCAAAATTCCTTTTATTGTTTAAAACCAAAATAAATATAAAAAAATAGACAAATTTGTATTGCCGTGTCTGTAACAACCTGCTCTATGAAAATATCACATGATTTACCCTGTCAGGTGAAAACCATAAAAAAATACCATACATAACAAAAAGTGTAATACCAAATGATCAAAAAGTAGTCTGTACCCTAAAATAGAAAAATCACAGAAATAAATGTGGCCTAAATGGGTGGAACTGCTCAAACCCCAAACACTGTTGCGTGTTTCTAACTGGGGGAGCAGCCCCTTCACATGTGGCTCGCAGCAAGCGGCCATCCCCGGCAAAAATTGCATACAATGGAGGATGCCAGCGCGAACCACATGCACCACACAAACATCCTACACAAAATGAAACAATGTGCGGATGAAAATATATAAAACACATAAATCACTGAAAAAAAGTGCACCACAAGGATAAGCAGTAGCACCTGACAACACTGGCTAAGCCCTCAAACTGATGTTTAAAGCTGAGCCATTCGCCAATATCGCCCAGTCAGGAACATATCAGAGCCCCTCATGCACCACGTTAAGGTTTCTCAGCATGGCATGGGGTCCTACCACTAGACTAACTATGGTGTGTGAACAGGGTCTGAAAGGTGCAGAAATCCAGCTCACAGCCCCAATCCCACTCACCTACACTGCAAGGCCAACAAAGCAATGGGAGAAAATTGAGGCCGCAGGCCGCACCTACAACAGGCCATGTGACACATGCTCCCAGGTGCAACAGAATGTTACCACAGCCATACGCAATTGCTCATTCAATACATGTAAAGCAAAAATCACAGAAATAAACGTGGCCTAAATGGGTGGAACTACTTAAACCCCAAACACTGTTGCGTGTTTCTAACTGGGGAAACAGCTCCTCTGCATGTGGTTCGCAGCGAGCGGCTATCCCCAGCAAAAATTGCATACAATGGAGGATGCCAGCGCGAACCACATGCACCACACAAACATCCTACACAAAATGAAACAATGTGCGGATGAAAATATATAACACACATAAATCACTGAAAAAAAGTGCACCGCAAAGATAAGCACCTGACAACACTGGCTAAGCCCTCAAGCTGATGTTAAATGCTGAGCCATTCGCCAATATCTCACCGTCAGGAACATATCGGTTGTCAGGTGCTTATCTTTGTGGTGCACTTTTTTTCAGTGATTTATATACCCTAAAATAGTACCAATCAAGCCGTCACCTCATGCTGCAAAAACTGAGCCCTACATAAGATAACCCCTCAGAAAAATAAAAAATAATATGGCTTTCAGACAAAGGATTCACAAAACATGATTTTTTTTCAAAAATGCTTTATTATGTAAAACTGAAAAAATAAAAAATAAAAGTATTTATTGTTGCCTCCATAATACACACATGCTCTATAAAATCAGCACATAACACTGTAAAGAACAGCCATTTTTTGGTTACCTTGCCTCACAAAAAGCGTAATATAGAGCAATCAAATGTCATAAATACCACAAAATAGTACCAACAGAAATGTCCCCTTATCCTATAATTTCCAAAATGGTTCACCTTTTTGGAGTTTCTACTCTAGGGGTGCATCAGGTTTTTTTTAAATGTCATAAGGCAACTTAAAATTATCCCACTGAAATCTGCCCTCCAAAATCCATATGGTGCTCCTTTCCTTCTGTGCCCTGCCGTGTGCCCATACAGCAGTTTACAACCACATGTGGGGTGTTTCTGTAAACTGCAGAATCAGTTACCCTAAACTGCAGAATCAGTTACTTCTGCAGTTAACCCTTGATGTGTTACAGGAAAAAAAAGAATTAAAATGGAAAATCTGCCAAAAAAGTAAAAAGTTTAAAATGTCATCTCCTTTTTCCTTTAATTCTAGTAGAACACCTAAAGGGTTAACAAAGTTATTAAAATCAGTTTTGAATAACTTGAGGTGTGTAGTTTCTACAATGGGGTCATTTATGGGTGGTTTACACTATGTAAGCACCACAAAGTGACTTTAGAATTGAAGTGGTCCTTAAAAAAGTGGGTTTCGGAAATTTTCCTAAAAATTAAAAATTTGCTTCTAAAATTCTAGGCCTTATCAGATGCCAAAAAATAAAATTACATTTACAAAATGATGCAAACATGAAAGTGGACATAAGGGAAATGTAAAGTAATTACTCTTTTATGATGTATCACTATCTGCCTTAAAAGCAGATAATATCACTTCTGAGATGGAAGAGGGAAGAGGAGTACCCTTCCACTAGGGAGAGCAAGAAATGGTGACCCATAGCTCACCTGGCACTGGCACCTGGCTGCCCTGACATCCCTAGATGGGCTTCTAACCCATACGCCAATCACGTGCCTCGTCCATGGCTTACCCTGAAATAAGCCTAAGGTAGTGAGTAGGGCAGTGGCCACTTCCAACGGCTCCACAGCAACAGTTGTCCACCTGAGGTCAGAATAGAAGATCTGGAAGGAAGGTCTATATCTGGCAACAAGGAAAGCAGAAAGGGAGAATATATAGTAGCTGGGAGTGGCTGACAGAGAACAGCTGTAAGGAAAAGCTACAGATTCCTAAATGGGACAAAAAGGATAGCAAACCTAAGCAGGAAAACTTGGACTGCAATCTATACTTATAATTAGGTCATGGAGCGATCTTTTGAGAAACGGTAATGGTAGCCACCCACTGTGACCTTCTGACCCCAGGCACAACAGGGTCAGCGATAGGTCGTGACACCCTCGTGACAGTATCCCCCTTTCTACGAGGGGCCGCCGGACACTCAGGACCAGGTTTGTCCAGGGGAGAAATGTGAAAAGAACTAATTAATCTTCTGGCGTTTACTTCCAAGGCTGGCACCTACATTCTTTGCTCCGGACCGTAACCCTGCAAATGCACCAGATATTGAAGGGAGCGACGGACGAAACAAGAATCTACAATTTTTGTCACCTCAAACTCCAAATTTCCATTGACAATGATTGGAGGGGCGGTAAAGGTGATTGTTCCGGAGGTGCAACATACTTTTTGAGCAAGGATTTATGAAAAACATTATGAATTTTAACAGTTTGAGGTAGCTCTAGGTGAAATGCCAAGGGGTTAATGACGGCGACTATTTTATAAGGACCGACAACCCTAGGACCCAATTTCCAAGAGGGAACCTTTAACTTAATATCCCTAGTCGACAACCACACATAGTAATTCACCCCTCGGTCCGGACCTGGCGAACTTTTTTTATCAGCCATATGTTTATATCTGTCTCCCATATTTTTCAAGTTGCTTTGAATCTTTCGCCATACAGAAGAGAGTGATGACGTAAACTGTTCTTCCTCAGGGATCCCAGAAAGATCCCCTTTACTGGGGGGAAAATTGAGGATGAAAACCATATGCACCAAAAAATGTTGACTTACCAGTTGATTCTTGGTGGTGATTGTTTATCGCAAAGTCTGCTAAAGGTGAGTAAGATGACCATTCCTCCTGATTTTCAGACATGAAACACTTAAGGTAAGTCTCTAGGTTTTGGTTGGTGCGTTCGGTCTGGCCGCTTGACTGCGGATAGAAGGCTGAGGAAAAGAACAAATGTATCTCGAGAAAAAAAAAGATCTCCAGAATTTAGAAATAAACTGGGTTCCACGATCCGAAACAACATCAGAGGGGACCCCGTGAAGATTCACTATTTCACCGATAAAAACCTGAGCCAGGGTTCTAGCATTTGGCAACAGGGGTAAGGCAATGAAATGCACCATTTTACTGAACCTGTCTACAACTACCAGTATAACAGTTTTACCCAGATACCCAGTTTTATACAGATACAAGTAGGTCAGTAATAAAATCCATTGACAGATGTGTCCACAGCCTGTTGGGAATGACCAGTGGCAATAGAGACCCCGCCAGATGAGTATGAGTGACTTTAGCACGTGCACAGGTGGACACAAAATCAACTACATCCTGGTGCAACCTCGGCCACCAAAAACGACGAGACAATAGATCCGAGGTTGCCCTACTCCCTGGGTGACCAGTGAGTACAGAGTTATGGTGTTCTTTTAATATTTTAAGGCGCAAATTCAAAGCCACAAACAACTTTCCTGAGGGCCAGGAGACTGGGGCGTCCCCCTGAGCCTCCAACACCATGCCCTCCAGGTCTGAATGTAACGCAGAGACAACCACCCTCTTTTGTAAAATTGGCATCGGATCGTCAACATCACCCCCTCCAGGAAAACTTAGGGACATCACATCAGCTTTGGTATTATTTGTCCCCAGATGATAGGTGATAACAAAATTAAAACTGGTAAAAAACATAGACCACTTAGCTTGTCTAGGGGTAAGACATTTAGCAGACTCAAGGTTTAACAGGTTTTTATGAACCGTAATCACAGTGATGGGATGAGCTGACCCCTCCAAAAAGGGACACCATTCCTCAAACGCTAATTTAATAGCTAAAAGTTCCCTGTTGCCTATATCATAATTCTTCTCGGCTGCTGACAATTTCTTAGAAAAGAAAGCAGATGGATGCCATTTACTTGGAGACGGGCCCTGGGACAGTACCGCCCACACCTCTGATGCAACAACCTCCACAAAAAAAGGTTGAGAAACATCAAACTAGACCAGTATGGGTGCCGAGATGAAACTCTCCTTCAGAGAGTAAAAAGCCAGTTTAGCAGCGTCGGACCATTTAGAAAAATCAGTCCCCTTCTTAGTCATGTCAGTAAGAGGTTTGGCAATCGCAGAATAGTTCTGAATTAATTTTCTATAGAAATTGGCAAAACCCCAAAAACGCTGCAGAGCTTTTAGGTTCTCAGGAAGATCTCATTCTAGGATCACATGGACCTTCTCTGGATTCATACAGAACCCCGAAGCTTACGTGCCTGGCTTATCCTGAAGTAAACCTTAGGTAGTGAGTAGGGCAGTGGGAGCACTAGTACTCACCACTGACACCTAGGGTAACAACAGGGAAAGGACAAACAATACAAACACCACAAACAATCCCCAAAGGGAGATAACAACAGGAGTGAACTGGAGATTCAACAGCACCAGTTCCAACAGCTCCACAGCAACTCCAACTGCACCTGAGGTCAGAATAGAAGATCTGGAAAGAAGGTCTATATCTGGCAACAAGGGAAGCAGAAAGGGAGAATATATAGTAGCTGGGAGTGGCTGACAGAGAACAGCTGAAAGGAAAAGCTACAGATTCCTAAATGGGACAAAAAGGATTGCAAACCTGGACCGGAATCTACTCTCACCATAAGGCCATGGAGCGATCTCTTGAGAAACCGAGCGCTTAGCCACCCGCTACGACCGTCTGACCCCAGGCACAGCAGAGTCAGTGATAGGTCCTGACTAGAGTTGAGCGAACTTGTGTTTTAAGTTCGGCGTCCAAAGTTCGGGTTCGGGTTATCCAAGCATCCCGTTATGGATTTCGCTACCACGGACCATAACGGCATTTGGAATCCATACGGGGATTCTTCAATGAACCCGAACCTTGGACGACACGAAGGACCTGGGGTGACATCACCGTCATGTGATCAGTGCAGGGGGCGTGGCTCAGTACTGGATTAGATAAGGGGTGGTAGCCTACGACCTCTTATCCAATCCAGTACTGAGCCGCGCCCCCTGCACTGATCACATGACGGTGACGTCACCCCAGGTCCTTCACCCCATGTTCCAAATGCCGTTATGGTCCGTGGTAGAGGAATCCATAACGGGATGCTTGGATAACCCGAACTTTGGACACCGAATTTAAAACACAAGTTTGCTCAACTCTAGTCCTGATACCTTCGTGACAGATAAATTAAAATTTTCAAAATTGCTAACTTTTCCAAATTTTCTGTAAATTTTGGATTTTCTAATAAATAAAGGTGAGTTATATTGACTAAAATGTTTCACTATCATGAAGTACAATGTATTGTGAAAAAACAATCTCAGAATGGCTTGGCTAAGTAAAAGCATTCCTAAGTTATTACCACATAAAGTGACACATGTCAAGTTTCCAAAAAAGGGCCTGGTCCTTAAATGGGTTCTCTGGGAATTATGAAAATAAAATAACTTAAATATTACTTTATTGTAAAAATATTACCAAATACCTTTCATTAGTTATAAAGGCTCGTTTTTCCTAGGGAGCGATCATCAGGAGAAATAAAATGGACGCCGTCCTATAAGTACACACAGAACCTGTCCTAATCACACAGCAAGGACAAGTTACTTCTGAACACTGAGCTAAAGAGCTGCCTCATCCTCCTCTCTGCTCTACTTGTCAGGGATTATGGTCTTGAATAGAGTTTAATAAGATCTTCAGCTGAATCTTGGTAGGAATGGACTTCATGAGGAGACATGAAGTACAGAAAGGAGGGTGGGGATGTGGTAATAAGCAGCAGCTCTTGTATGCAGTCTCCATTACCACAGTCTGTCCTGTCCGTCCTCTCTGAACTTCATGTCTGCTCATGAACTCCATTCCTACAGAGATTCAGCTGGAGATAGAGATGGCCAGAACTATTCGCCGGCGAACAGTTCCCGGCGAACATAGCTTGTTCACATCCACCGCGGTGGGCGAACATATTCGTTTGCTAGCGCTATATTCTCAATCTTCGTTATATTCTAGCAATACAACCATTAGGAACAGCTCTAAGTTGTAATCCCAATGCAATTAATGCAGGTTATATTAATCGCATTGCGAATTCAACTTAGAGCTGGGTTCCTATTGTTTGTATTGCTAGAACTGACGAATATAACGAATATAGCGCTATATTCTTAATCTTCGTTATATTCTAGCAATACAACCATTAGGAACCTAGCTCTAAGTTGAATTCGCAATGCGATTAATATAACCTGTATTAATTGCATTGGGATTGCAATTTACCACACTCTGCGTCCACTACGTAATTTTCCATGGGAGTTTTGCCATGGATCCCCCTCCGGCATGCCACAGTCCAGGTGTTAGTCCCCTTGAAACAACTTTTCCATCACTATTGTGGCCAGAAAGAGTCTCTGTGGGTTTTAAAATTCGCCTGTCTATTGAAGTCTATGGCGGTTCGCCCTGTTCGCATGTTCACGACATCACAGAAAAATTTAAGTTCGCGACATCACTAGCTGGAGATCTTATCATCTGTATTCAGGATCATAACCCCTGACAAGTAGAGCAGAGAGGAGGATGAGGCAGCTCTTTACCTCAGTGTTGTTGAAGTACTTGTCCTCCTGTGTGATTAGCTGGGACTAATAGGACGACAGCCGTCTTGTTTCCCCTAATGATTGCTCCCTAGGCAAAACAAGACATTCTAACTAATGAAAGGTATTTGGGAATATATTTGTAATAGAGTAATATTTTTGTTTCTGGAGAACTCCTTTAAGGTTAAAAATGGCAAGGTCCTTAAGGTATTCAGTAGAGAAGTAATGTGTATGTATTTTTTTATTTAGAGAAAAACAAGTTATCAAGATAATGTTAAGAATGTTTACTTATAGAAAAGCAATGAAAAGCATTGTTCTTATACCACATCTACAGTATGTATGTACATTACTGTGAAATCAGCTACTTAAACCTGTCAGTATTACTCCCGCAGTATTTCAATAATAATTTGTAGGGCAATTAGGAATTTAAAGTCCCCTATGTAAACTCGGCATTAGACACAAGGTAATTTAACCTAACGTCTTTTGGTGTCATCACTACTGGATAAGACCTGTGGGCTACTTTTAGAGTGGTTCCATGGCTGGATCTGAAAAAGTATAAAGGAAAAGACTAATCCTTTTCATTGTTTATCCAGTCTTTTCCTTTCTGATCATGTAGCTTAGCAGGGTTACCAAAAGCAGGAGCGTTGCTAGGGTCTCAAAAGATCCAGTGCCCAAGCCCCGATGAATATGGCCCAGTTCTCTAAGTCACCCCCCACACCACATTTTGCTGTACTTGCTATACAGCAGCACATACGTACCTCTCACATGCAGGGCCTCCAGGTGATGTCTCCTCTGATGTAGATCTTCTCTGTCATCATCTTCTCCATTTGGTCCATACAACTTCTTTCAGCCGCCACGTCTCTGCAGAGTGTGACACATGAACATCTTAGTTTCCTCACATTTCTATCATCATCTCCTAACCTGGAGTCCCCACAGTGTTATCCTTCTGCTCCTGTGTTCGCCAATACCCCCAAATACTATCCTGAAGAAAAATGAGTGTTCCCATACTAATAGTGCTCCTCATAGTCCCACCAATAGTAATTCCCTTCTAGAATGCCCCCATTAGTAATACTGCCCCCTACAGTGCCCCCAACCGTGATAACACTTCCCAAGAGTGCCCCCATTAGTAGAAGAGCACTGCAGTAATAATAATACCCTCAGAGCCTCCAGTACAAATTAGGCCCCCTATTGTTCCTCCAGTGGTAATAAAGCTCTCTACAGACCCCTCAGTAGTAATTAGGCTCCCCCATAGTGATCTTAGTAGAAATAAGCAGGATCTATAAGTCACTCCAATAGAGCCCCCAGTAGTAATAACACCTAATGTCCCCTGGATTTATAATACCCCTACAGTGCCCACAGTAAATAGCATCACATAATATCTCCTGCCCCCTCCAAAATACAGTCCTATGTAAATAATATCACTCCCCTCCCTCCAGCCCCTCCAATATATAGTCCCATGTAAATGACATCACACCATCTCTCCAGCCTCCTCCAATATACAGTTTCATGTAAATAACATCCCTCTCTATATACAGGCCCCTCCAAAATACAGTCCCATGTAAATAACATCACCTCCTTCCCAGACGCCTTCAACATACAGTCCCATGTAAATAACATCACCCCCTCCCACAGCTGCCATTAACATACAGTCCCATGTAAATAACATCCCTCACTTCAGCCCTAACATACAGTCCCAGTTAAATAACCACAACTCCCAGCATTGCTCTGCCTCTCCCTTCACTTACCTCTTCTCATGTAGCAGACATCACCACAGCTTCTTCCTCCAGGTCTTCTCCCCACCGTCCCCTTCTGCACTGGTCACATGATGGTGACATTGCAGGTCCTGTTCAACCACTGCCTGTTTTACTGGTCACATGACCTGTGATGTCACCACAGGTCCTTTAGCTCCGCAAGTGCATTAGATTCAATTGTATTGCCATCCTGAGTATGTCAATACAGTTGTATCTAGCAGGTAGGCACAACATTTTGGGCTTGGGACAAAACATCAGGGGCCCAGGCCACGAATGTTTTAACCTAGCAACACCCTTGACCCAGAGAAGGCTGTACCTTTCTACCTCTGTGATGTGTGATGACTGATTCATACTAAAAGGGTTTCTGTCACCAGATTTAGAGCTGTAAAAGAGGCTTACCTGAAACATGTGTGCTGGTCAGCAGAAGCTATCTGTGTTGGTCCCATCCTCATCTGTGCCCACATTTTGGAGAAAAGTGAAGTTTTATTACAGTATATACAATGAACCTCCAGGAACAACGGGGGTTGTTCCTAGAGCAGGGATCAGCAACCTTTGGCACTCCAGCTGTTGTGAAACTACAATTCCCAGCATGCTCCATTCATTTCTACATAAGTTGTTTTTTTTAGAAGAGCAGAGCAAGTATGCATGCTGGGAGTTGTAGTTTCACAACAGCTGGAGAGCCAGAGGTTGCCTACCCGTGTCCTAGAGGATCATGTACATATACTAAGGGCACGGCAGTTGTAGAAACAGCAGACCCTCTAATAATGGCAATGCCCCTGTTGCTCCTAGAGGCTCATGTTGCATATATTAATTTTTCTATGAGAATAAGACACAGATAGCTTCTGCTGCTGACCATCTCACATGTTTTAGGTCAGCCTGTTTTACTGCTTTAAATCTGGTGAAAAAAAAAAACCTTTAAAATTTATTGCAGTGCAACAGCTTTCACATAGAGGTTTAACTGAGATTTGAACATCATGTTTTAAATTATGTCTTATGAAATGAAATACAAAAAAAAAATTTGGATTCAGTTCAGCCTGAAAAGCTTTTAAAAAAATCTGTAACATTTTTCACCATTTTATGACAGAAGTTATGACAATGTTCACTTAATTTCCGAACGAGAGCTGCATTGAAGTGTTTTTTAATTGAGAATTATATATCAAAAGTACCCCATGTTGAAGAAGTGTTTTGGTTACATTGTTAGCGAAAGAAGTTAGCAGTCATACGAGCAGACTTTATGCTTGTTAAGGTTTTTTTTTATTGGTTTGTAGGGCTGCTGATGGAAGATTTTATGTGCATGTATTAAAATTCTGAGTAATCTGTTTCACATTTTTCTTTCAATCAAAATTTATAAGAACCATACTTAAAGAGGTTGATTTTTCGATTCTTGAACTTAAAGGGGTTTTCCCATCTCAGACAATGGGGGCATATCTCTAGGATATGCTCTCATTGTCCGATAGGTCCCACATCTATCTTGTAAACTGAGCCGCAAAGTGAAGGAGGGTGCACTGCGCATTAGTGGCCGCCCTCCCTTATTCTCTATGTGGTCGCGAAAAATAATCGAGCACAGGCTAGGCTATTTCCATCAGCCCCATTGAGGTGAATGGAAACAGTGGCCACGCAAGCTCAGCTATTTTCGGCGGCCCCACAGAAATGAATTGAAGGTGGCTGTGCATGCACACCCTCCTTCACCATGATGGCTCAGTTTACAAGATAAGTGCAGGTTGCAGAGGTGGGACCCACAACGATCAGACAATGGGGTAAATCCCAGCGATATGACCCCATAGTCAGAGATGGGAATACCCCCTTAATGGCATATTGACATTTCTGGAGAAAGCCATTCTTGCAGAGTTTCCTTCATCCCGTCCCGACTCCCAACAATCTGCTGGATTGTCATCCCGTGTAAAGAAACGTCAACTAAGGGAGCCTGGGGCCTTAGCAAAGTCTGCCAGCCCTACCATTATACATTGTCTGTTATGCCCAAGGCTTAATTAGAAGTACAGCTAATCTGTATAAGTGATCAAATTATCACATGTTCATGTTCAAGTCCACTATGGCAACTAAAAATAAAATTTAAAGAAGTAACAAAAAAGTTTAAAAAACAAATGTATGAAAAATTCGAACTCCCCTGGAATAAAAATTAAAATGGCCAAATCACAGTTTCTTTTTTTTTTTGTCACATTTACCTCCGAAAAAAAATGCATAAAAAGTGGTCAAAAAGTTGGAGGTACCCCCAAAATGGCACCAATAAAAGCTAACACTTGTCTTACAAAAGATAAACCCTCACATAGCTCTGTAGATGGGAATATAAAAAGTTAGGTGTATCAGAATATGGTAATGCAAAAATGTCAATTATTTTAAATGTTATTTTAAAGCAGCAAAACGTAATAATTATAATATTTAATATAATATTATAAAAAAATGTAAAATTGCCATTGTTGTAATTGTACTGATCCATAGATCCGTTGTTGTCATGTCATTTTTATTATATCACTCCATAAAGAATTTATTTTCTACTTATTTATTTTACTAACTTATATAGCGCTGAGTTGACATATTCCACAGCACTTTATACATTATCATTGCTTGCTGTCTCCAATGGGGCTCAAAATCTAAGTTCCCTATCAGTATGTCTTTGGAGTGTGGGAGGAAACTCGAGTACTCAGAGGAACCCCACGCAAACACGGGAAAAACATACTGTACAAGCTCCATGCAGAGGACATCATTGGTCAGATTTGAACCTAGGACCCCAGTGCTGCAAGGGATCAGTGTTAATCACTGAGCCACCAATCAACCCAATACAAGTTTAAAAAAAAATAAAGAATTTAAGTGGCACTATTAAAATATACAACTTGTCCCATAAAAAGCAAGCCCTCATATTGCTATAGAATGGGAAAGTTATGGCTCTGGAGAATGTAGAGGAAAAATAAAAAAAATAAAAATTAAAATTGATGTGGTCCAGAAGTTCTGAAATAGCAGGAACTGCACAATTGTGTAGTGGGAGACTGATGGAGAGACATATAGAGAGCCCCTCCCTTTTTCTAAATACTTTGATACTGCAGTTTCTTTTGACCACAGCATCTAAGGGGTTAGCCACCATGACTTACATATGGGCAGGGATTGTATGGTAGGGGCTCAAGAGCTGTGTCTGCTCCATATGCAATGGGTGAAGGCTGTTTTATACAGCTTACATCCACCTACAATGGCCTGGATCACTGATAACCTTGATTCCGGCCTTGTAATATTACGTGACATAACTTTAGTACTGTTATATCATATTTAAATATCTGTCCTCATTCCTTTGATATAATTAGAGATTAGCGAATTTCTCAAAAATTCGATTTGGTCAGTTAGCTGAATTTTCCAAAAAGATTTGATTTGATCAGAATTTATTCGTGACGAATCGCATAAAAAAACAGCTATTTTCTGGCTGCAGAGAGCCTGTATAGAGGTGTAGAACACTGTACCTTGTAGAAACAAGCATAGGGAGTGTGCTGTGGTAGTGAAACAATACTGTGAGTCAGTATGAAATGCAGATGACAGGCATCACTCTTAGAATCACTTCACACTTCTCTTATTTGGGCAGTTATGGGGCCAAATCTGACCAAACAACTCAAGTGTGAACTTAGCCTTATAGGTCAATGTTAGCACCAGGTAAAAAGAACCGTGCAGAGGCCCAAGATCCTACTGTAGCATGATAGAGCACAAGCTTTTTACACCGATTCACTGATTACACATAGATTTATCCAGAACCTGTTCTATTAAACGCTGATACGCTGATTAGAGCCCCCCTGACAGAGTTGAGAGGGCGTTAGTAGTAAGTTTGTGTTGACGTAACAAATTATTTTGCCCTTCCTCTGATCCGTCAGAACAATACCCCCCAAAAAATGGATCCTGTCTGTTGAGCTTCTGCCTTCACATGGTCAGCATTTGGTCAGTAACCCATCAGTATTTCTAAGGCCAAAAAAAACAGGAGTGGATCCAAAACAGAGATGACACATTAATGGAATATTTGCATGACTTCTGTGTTTTGTACCCACTCCTGCTTTTTGCTACCAAATCCTAAGCCAATTCTGACGCAAAATGGGGACCATGTCATACAGGTCTTACAGCTTCTACATAAACAGGATCCAAAAATGAAATATATTCCAGCTCACCATACGTCTGCTCTGCATAGAACAGACCGGACAAGTCCTTGTTGCAAAAACAAAAGAGAGCTTCCAGCATCCAGGAAAAATTTTGTCAACGTTTGTGTTGACGTAACAAATTATTTTGCCCTTCCTCTGATCCGTCAGAACAATACCCCCCAAAAAATGGATCCTGTCTGTTGAGCTTCTGCCTTCACATGGTCAGCATTTGGTCAGTAACCCATCAGTATTTCTAAGGCCAAAAAAAACAGGAGTGGATCCAAAACAGAGATGACACATTAATGGAATATTTGCATGACTTCTGTGTTTTGTACCCACTCCTGCTTTTTGCTACCAAATCCTAAGCCAATTCTGACGCAAAATGGGGACCATGTCATACAGGTCTTACAGCTTCTACATAAACAGGATCCAAAAATGAAATATATTCCAGCTCACATACGTCTGCTCTGCATAGAACAGACCGGACAAGTCCTTGTTGCAAAAACAAAAGAGAGCTTCCAGCATCCAGGAAAAATTTTGCCAACTTCTTTATTGAACTGATTTGTAACCAAAGTTCAATAAAAAAGTTGGCAACATTTTTCCTGGATGCTGGAACCTCTCTTTTGTTTTTGCTACAAGGACTTGTCCGGTCTTATAGACAGGATCTGTTGTGTGTCTTATTTTTCTTTCCTTCCTTCTGACAGATCAGAAGAAGGCTCAAATAAATGGTGATGTCAACCAGGCTAAAAATGCTAAATAGTGGCCCAGTCATGAAGTGGGGAGGGTGGGACTAGTATGAGAAGTCCACAGAGTAGCCCAGTGACACAGTGGTGAGGTTGCAGCAACATTAGGAGACCATAGAGTGGCCCAGTGACGGAGTGGTAAGTTGGCAGCAGCATGAGGAGACCACACAGTGTTGAGCTGGCAGCAGCATGAGGAGACCACAGAGTGGTAAGGTGGCAGCAGCATGTGGAGACCACAGAGTGGTGAGATGGCAGCAGCATGAGAAGACCACAGAGTAGGCCAGTGACATAGTGGTGAGATGGCAGCAACATGAAGAGACCACAAAGTGGCCCAGTGACAGAGTGTTGAGTTGGAAGCAGCATGAGGAGACCAAAGAGTGGCGAGGTGGCAGCAGCACAAGAAGACCTCAAAGTGGCCCAGTGAACAAGTGGTGAGTTGGCAGCAGCATGAGGAGACCACAGAGTGGTATGGTGGCAGCAGCATGAGGAGACAACAGAGAGGCCCAGTGACATAGTGATGAGGTGGCAGCAGCATGAGGAGACCACAGAGTAGTGAAGTGACTGAGTGGTGAGGTGGCAGAAGCATGAGGAGACCACAGAGTGGCCCAGTGACAGAGTGGTGAGGTGAGGGGCAATAACAGCACCAGCTGAAGATGGTGGGTGGCAGTAGGAGAACCTGGCAGCAGGTGTGTGGCATCAGGCGGGTGGCAGCATCAGAATAGTAGCTGAAGCAGGTAGCCAGAAGAAACAGGTCTCTTTTGACAAAGTTTAGGTGTGGCACCATGGAGGATCTAGTCTGATGCATCAGGCACTGGTGTGTGGAAATCCTGGCTCATCCACATCTGATTCATCTTCGCAAAGGTCAGTTTCTCCACATTTTGGGTGGGTAGGTGAGTTCTTCTTGGGGTAACTATGGTTCTTGCCGCACTAAACACCCGCTCTGATGCCACACTGCTGGCTGGGCAGGAAAGCTTGTGCATCGCAAACTCGGCCAGTTGTGACTAAGTCAAGTTCGGCTACCCGGTAGTCCAGGGGATTTTCGATGTGAGGTGGCAGTGCGCAGTCCAAGTATGCGACAACCTGCTGGTTCAGGTTCTGCTCCATGTCTACCTGCTGCTGATGAATAGTGTCTTCACTAGGCAGGTGAAGAAAACTGCTCATCAGCGACTCTAGACTTAAGTTGCTCTGGATAGAGTTGGTACTACTACTGCCCCCCACCCCCCAGCAGCCATGGCAGTGAAACATGAGCGCAGAGAGGCCCCCCGGTCAGACCTGTGTGAGGATGGGTGATGGTGCACATCGGCAGCGCCCAACTGACTACATAGGATGTCTTGATAGTAGTTCAGTTTGTCCTCCCTCTCACTGGGTGGAAAAAAGGCCTCCATTTTGGACCGGTAGCGAGGGTCTAACATGATGGAGAGCCAGAAGTCATCCCTCCATCGAATGGTGACAATTCAGCTGTCACTATACAAACAACTGAGCATGCATCGGCCCATTTGAGCAAGTGACTTGGACGGACTCCCTGCCTCTATCCTCTCATTGTCCCACAAGCAAGAAGCAAGGAGGCATCATGGGTTCAGATGAAAAAAAATCTAGAATATTCGAAAATTGCGAATATATATCACTATATTCAAAATTTTCACAAATTCTCAAAGTGGAAATATTCGGGATTAAAATTCGCAATTCGAATGTTTGCCCCCATCACTAGTAATAACATTGTTCATCCCGTAGTCCTGGGAACTGACAAATAAATTGGCCTCCTCAAAGGGCCTGAGCAAACGGCAGGTGTCACACATGAGCTGCCACTGGCTAACATTGAAGTTACACAGGGGAGTACCTCTGTCTGCCTATATTATCAAGAAATTGTTTATAGCCTTTCTCTGTTCATATAGTTGGTACAACATATGGAGGGTGGAGTTCTAACAGTTGGAAACGTCGCATATCAGCTAATGTTGGGGAACGCCATTTTGCTTTTGCAGCTCACGGAGGGTATGCTTTGCAGTGTAAGAGTGGCTGAAGTGCATGCAAAGTTTCCTGGCCATTTTTAGGATGTCTTGCAGATGGGTGGATGACTTCAAAAACCTCTTTACAATCCCATTGAACACTTGCACCATGCAGGGCGCATGGCTCAGACCTCCTTGATGCAGTGCTGACACCATGTTATTCCCGTTGTTGGTGAACATGGTTTTGATTGTGAGTTGTCGAGGAGAAAGCCAAGATTCGACTACTTGATGAAGGACGCGGAGCAGTTTTTCCCTGTGTGAATCCATTCGCCCAGGCAAACAAGGTGCAGAACAGCATGACACTGCCGTGCCCTGCACATGCAGTATGCTGGAGGGGCACTGTGAATTGTCCCTGCAGTGGAGGCTGAGGACATGGTGGAGGATGAAGCAGAGATTGTCGCAGGACCAACAGCGTGAGAACGTGGAGGTGGCAGCGGCGTGACCTGACTAAGTTGCTGGTTTGGCTGGGCAGGAACCACATTTACCCAGTGCGTGGTAAAGGACATATATTGTTCTTGACCCGTCACATATCGGTGCTGCAGTGCACTTTGGCAGACACTGACAGGCTCAAGGAATGGCTAACTTTCTGTTCAACATAGGTGTGCAGGGCTGGTACTGCCTTTCTCGCAAAAAAATTACGGCTTGGGACTCTCCACCTCGGCTTGGCACAAGCCATCAGTTCTCTGAAAGGTGCAGAGTTCACCACTTGGGAAGGGAGGGACTGCAGCACCAGCAACTTGGCCAGGAGCACGTTCAGCTTCTGTGCCATTGGATGAGTGCACTCGTACTGTTGTCTCTTGGCAATCGCTTCGGTGATCGATTGTCGACTAAATGACTGACGAAGAGCAGGAGCATCAGGACCAGTAGATTATGGAAATGACAGAGAGCTACCTTCGGCTCAGGTGGTGGAGCCTTGATTGCAGGAAAAGGGGTATGGGCCACTGCTGTGGCAGGCTAAGCCACTACATTAGCACCACAGTTCTCCCAGACCATTTTATGGTGACGCTGCATCTGTTGATGCAGGGGCATGGTGTTAACATTGGCACCCTGGCCACGCTTCACCTTTTGCCCACAGATTCAGAAAATGTTCATGTTTACCTCCTCCGGCGGCTTAACAAAAAACTTTGGGGGCATTTTCCCCCCAACACTCCACGCTTAATGCCTGCTACCGCTGCCTCCATGAACCCCTGCACCGCTACTTTCCAGGCAGGTAGGCTCCTGTGAAGTGAATAGTCTACCCTGGGCACGTTTGGCTCCTGACCTTCCACTGCTGCCACCCTGCTGACTCACTGCCATGCTACCACCTTGCTGGCTCAGCCGTTGCCTCACATGCAAACTGCCACCCTCTTCTCCTGATGATGATGATGATGATCAAGCCCCTTCTTCACCTGGCTCCCAAGTGTGATCAGCTACATCATCATCATTGAGTACTGTCTGCATGTCACTGATGTCCTCCTCAACCATCTCTGCGTCAGGAGCCTGGCCGCTTGCAACACCAGCTCCCACGCCACTCTCCTCATCAGTACTTGCCCGCCTAGTGGCAGAAGCGTCAGATGTCTCATCCAGAAGTCTCAGCACGCAGTATATCGGCGTATAAGACGACCCCTGACTTTTGAGAAGATTTTTATGTGTTAAAAAGTAGTCTTATACGCCAGAAAATACAGTAAATTAAAAGTAAATGCATACAACCCCTAAAAAATAAAAAAATTTCTATAAAACATTGTACATTCACCGCTTTTTTTCTTAATACACCCCAAAAATGTCTATTAAACAATGTACCTTCACCGCTGAATGGCTAATAACATACACTTTTTTTTCTTATTAATACACCGCAAAAATGGCTATGAAACAATGAACATTCACCGCAAAATGGCTGATAACAAGCCCTTTTTTTCTCATTAATACATCACAAAAATGTCTATAAAACAATGTATGTTCACCGCTGATCGGCTAATTAGACTTCCTTTTTTTTCTTATTAATACACCAGAAAAATGTCTATAAAACATCATAAAACTTCATCATGTCTATAAACCGCTAAACGGCTAATTAGACGTACATTTTTTTTCCTAATACACCACTAAAATATCTATAAAGAAATACACATTCACCGCAAAAAGGCTAATCAGACGTACATATAGTTCCTATTAATGCACCCCATAAATAGCTGTATCACACAGCACTTGAACCCCAATAACAAGCAAGGTTTGCTGGAATTACTGAGCTATCATATAGTGCAAACCTAAAAGCAGCAGTATAACAGCAATTTGGATCCCTAATTAGTGAAGCAAGGTGTAACAGAATCGCTCCTATTACCCAGGCTGTACACTCCTTTACTGGACCCTGTTCTCCTTTTATAATGTAAATGATGCCTCCCTATCCTTTCCCTGCACCTTGATTGATCTTTCCCTGAACTTGTAAATCTTTTTTTCTGCACAATAAAGTCTTTCCTAGCACTGTCCCTAGCGCCTTTCACGTCTCTCCCTGCACTAAGTATACTGGATCCAGGATGGCTGAGGCTATTTATAGGGCTGTGACTTCACAGGGGCGGGCTGGTTGCTGATTGGCTGCATGGCATTGTGGTTGATCCCTCGTTCCCAGGGTTCTTTGGTCCATGTCCTAACATGTGCAGCAGCTATTTTAGGAAAAAATATGATTTGTTACCACGAAGCATGAGGAAATGCAACTTCGGTGCGAATCAAATTTTTCCTGAAATTCGGTTTGAATTCCACTTTGTCAACCTCGATTCGCTCATCATTAGATATAATCTACATATGTACCAAACTGTTTGCGTAAACTGTACAGTATAATATCTCTATTTAAAACCAAAATGTGAATAAACACACATTTTAAGGGAAAATAGGGTACAGTGGTGTTTGAAAATTTGAATCCGTGAGGATTTCCTGTTTTGTTTAAAGATATATCAGATTTTGACAAAAGTGCCAGCGCCAGATAAAGATAACTAAATCAAACAAATAAGTCAAAAATATTAGACTCATTCATTTATTTATGAAGGAAAATGATCTAATATCACATATGAATGGCAAAAGTACAGTATGTGAACCTTTGCTTTCAGTATCTGGTGTGACCACATGTGCAGCTATACTGCAAGTTAACATTTCCAGTAATTGCTGATTACTCCTGCACCTCAGCTGGGAGGAATTTTAGCCCACGCCTCCATACAAAACAGCTTCAACTCTGTTATGTTGGAGGGTTTCCTCCCATGAATTTCTCACTTCAGGTCATTCTACAATATTTCCATTGACTTTTTGGAGTTAATTGTGCAAAAATGTTCCACTCCAGTTTTGAAAATAGTGAATGAAAGTCTGCGTGGTTAGATATGTTAAAGGATTTTACTCCACGCTAAACAAAAGTGTTAGTTTTAAAGATCCTGAAAATTGAACAAATAACGTGGAACATTTCATAGATTTTTCGTCCAACATTGTACCGATAAAAACTGACTTCAAATATTATACTCATGATAAATTCCCAGTGTTCTTTTCTAAATGCAAAAAAGGGTTACAATATTTTTTAATATCGAATAGTCAGTGCTGCTCTGATGGACAAAAAAAGTCTGTAAAATTAAAACTGTCTAGTCACTACAGCTGAAGTTTGAATAAACAAATATCTAAACTCTTCTGAAAATCTTCTAACAGTAAGCTCCTCAGACCCAATGCAAAACCTGTAACAGATCCGCCAACCTAGTCTGTGATACATATAATACTGGTGTCTTCTTTTGGGGCAGAAGAGCCAATGGACCTCTTTGGGCACACAGGTCTGGGTACAACTGATCCCTCTACACCCTCTAAAGTTATGTCCCTGTGTAAAATTAGTGGTATAAATGAAACACCAGCTAAGCTTTCATCTGAGCTGGAACTAATAAAGAAGTCAGAAATGTCAACATCTGGTAAAAACATTACACTGTCAGCAGTGTGTGCTGCAGTTAACTGAAAAATGATCATACATTTTTTATATAGCCTTTTACCCATGAAGACTGGGTTCACACCAGTGTTGTGTCCATTCATAACCGAAGCCACAAAACCTGGGCCAGATCCACTGTATGACAGATAACAACGGAATCTGAAGATCCCATTGGGATTGGAAATCAGAGACCACAGTGCTGGAGCCCGGACAGGTGAGTTAGTGACAGAAACCTATGGTATTTAGAAAATGATCTCAAAGGCAATGACTACCTGGAATTGATCGCATAAGTACACTTCCCAGTTTTCAGTTGATCAGCATGTCCTTCATAATTTTTGAGGGCAGGCTACAAGCATTCTCAACTGGTTTTAGATAATTATTGAAGAATTGTCTGGCTGCTTAGTTTGCTTATTTTCATGTAATATACAGTAGTTTCCTTTGGAAAAATTTAAGGTACATCCACCGAGTCAGGTTTCCTGATGCAGTTTTGGAAGAGAAAATCAGGAGTGGATCATAAAAAGAAAGAGAAAATATAAAGGACAGATACGACTTCTCCTCTTTTATGAATTCACACTAGGTTTTAGCTATCAAAACTGGATCAGGAAGCATGACCATGTGGCCTTACCCTAAATACATGTCCATCGTGTTCACCCTTTTTATTTTTTTTACATATCTCTAACTGAAGAATCATGAATTCGCTGTCAACAATTGGAAAGTGCTAAGCAGGATAAAGCAAGAGAAACGTAAACATTTGCAACTTCTGGAAAATCGGTTGTATGTTCACATGTCATAGATCTGCCTAGTGCAAATCCAACCTGTGTTTACAAGAAGGTATGAAGCTGAAACCTGGATTTCTGCTGTGGAAATAGAGTTGATGAGTCATGGATCCACATAAGGATTAGTCCCATTGACTGGGGCTAATCTTTGTGGGGTTATTACAGTATATTGCTTTTCTATGCAGAATCTGAAAGAAGGATGGCCATGTTCTTCTATGGCAGGGATCAGCAACATCCATCACTCTAGCTGTTCTGAAACTACAACACCTAGAATCCTCCTTTCACTTCTATGGGATTTACAAGAACAGCTGAGTAAATGTATAGGGTGGGAGATGTAGTTTGCAAAAACCACATTCACATGCATTTGAGGTTAAATGTTAGGTTTAATAAAGATTTTAGAAGGAAATTCACTCTGATATCCTTATTAAATCCTGAATGTGTGAACAGACTCTAAAGCAAAAGGATTGCCTCAATTTTGAGAAAAGTTAACAAAACAGAAAGAACTGAATGTAGCTTCAGAACATATTTGTCTTGTATTCATAGTGAATTTCCGACTATTTTAATGCACATCTGATGTCAGCAATGTTGAAAACTTTTTCCAGAACCTTTTTTTTCTGTAACTGATATTCTCTGTGCTGCCAAAATAATATAAGGTCGTGGCCAAAAGTTTTGAGAACAACATAAATATTGGAATTTGGAAAAGTTGCTGCTTAAGTTATTATAATAGCAATTTGCATATACTCCAGAATGTTATGAAGAGTGATCAGAAGAATTGCATAGTCCTTCTTTGCCATGAAAATTAACTTAATCCCAAAAAAAGCTTTCCACTGCATTTCATTGCTGTCATTAAAGGACCTGCTGAGATTATTTCAGTAATTTTCTTGTTAATTCAGGTGAGAATGTTGACGAGCACAAGGCTGGAGATCATTATGTCAGGCTGATTGGGTTAAAATGGCAGACTTGACATGTTAAAAGGAGGGTGATGCTTGAAATCAATGTTCTTCCATTATTAACCATGGTGACCTCTAAAAGAAACGCATGAAGCCATCATTGCATTGCATAAAAATGGCTTCACAGGCAAGGATATTGTGCTACTAAGATTGCACCTCAATCAACAATTTATAGGATCATCAAGAACTTCAAGGAAAGAGGTTCAATTCTTGTTAAGAAGGCTTTTCGGAGCGTCCAAGAAAGTCCAGCAAGCTCCAGGATCGTCTCCTAAAGAGGATTCAGCTACGGGATCGGAGTGCCGCCAGTGCAGAGCTTGCTCAGGAATGGCAGCAGGCAGGTGTGAGCGCCTCTGCACGCACAGAGAAGCGAAGACTTTTGGAAGATGGCCAGGTGTCAAGAAGCCACTTCTCTCCAAAAAAAAACATCAGGGACAGATTGATCTTCTGCAGAAAGTATGGTGAATGGACTGCTGAGAACTGGGGCAAAGTCATATTCTCCGATAAAGCCTCTTTCCGATTGTTTGTGGCATCTGGAAAAAGGTTTGTCCGGAGAAGAAAAGGTGAGCGCTACCATCAGTCCTGTGTCATGCCAACAGTAAAGCATCCTGAGACCATTCATGTGTGGGGTTGCTTCTCATCCAAGGGAGTGGGCTCACTCACAATTTTGCCCAAAAACACAGCCATGAATAAAGAATGGTACCAAAACACCCTCCAACAACAACTTCTTCCAACAATCCAACAACAGTTTGGAGAACAACGATGGAGAACCGTGCTATAAGGCAAAAGTCATAACTTAGTGGCTCGGGAACCAAAACGTTGACATTTTGGGTCCATGGCCTGGAAACTCCCCAGATCTTAATCCCATTGAGAACTTGTGGTCAATCCTCAAGAGGCGAGTGGACAAACAAAAACCCACTAATTCTGACAAACTCCAAGAAGTGATTATGAAAGAATGGGTTGCTATTAACCAGGAATTGGCCCAGAAGTTCATTGAGAGCATGCCCAGTCGAATTGCAGAGGTCCTGAAAAAGAAAGGCCAACACTGCAAATACTGACTCTTTGCATAAATGTCATGTAATTGTCGATGAAAGCCTTTGAAACGTATGAAGTGCGTGTAATTATATTTCAGTACATCACAGAAACAACTGAAACAAAGATCTAAAAGCAGTTTTGCAGCAAACTTTGTGAAAACTAATATTTGTGTCATTCTCAAAACTTTTGGCCATGACTGTAGATAGTATGCTTGGCAATGCAGCCAATCAGAATCCAGCCAGCCCTATGGTGTCACAGCCCTATAAATACGATGGCCATCTTAGAATCAGACATTTTCCAGCGTTCTGAGTGCAGGGACAGAATTGAGAAGGCGCTAGGGACAGCAATTGGAAAAACCTTATTGTAAAAAAAACCCTGAAAAAACGATTTATAAGTGCAGGGAAAAGATAGGGAGGAATCATTTCACAGCATCTTAGTGCAGGAAGAGATGTCAGAAGGTGCTAGGGACAGTGCTAAAAAGCGATTTACAAATGCAGGAAAAGCCATTATACAGCTCTGCCATTCCAGCAATTTGTTCTTGGGATGCAAGTGCTATATTGAAAAGCCTTTAGTGGCTTATATCTGTGGAAAAAGAAAAATATATACGCAGTTCACTTCTGCACTGCAGCTATATGTGTTGAAAACGTTTATTTAGTTATTATTATTTCAGTACAAAAACAACATATATTCAGCCTTCAGTTTTGCAGTCATGTGTGGTAGAACGTTTAGTGACGTATTTCGGTAGAAAAACCAAATATATTCAGCGTTCACTGTTGCAGGTATATGTGGCAAAACCTTTACTGATGTATTTTATTCATCGTTCAGTGTGGTAGTTATATGCGGTAAAATCATTTGTGACAAATTTAGGTCGAAAAACAAATTTTATTCAGCATTCAGCGCTGCAGTTATATGTTGTAAAATCTTAATTGCCGTATTTCGGGGGAAAAGCAAATTTTACTCAGAGTTCAGCGCTGCAGTTATATGTGCTAAAACCTTTAGCAACGTATTTCGGTAGAAAAACTAAATATATTCAGCGTTCACTGTTGCAGGTATATGTGGCAAAACCTTTAGTGACGTATTTAGGTCGAAAAACAAATTTTATTCAGTGTTCAGTGCTGCAGTTATATGTGGTAAAATCTTTTGTGACATATTTCGGTAGAAAAACAAAATGTATTCATCATTCAGCGCTGCAGTTATATGCGGTAAAATCTCCATGATGTCTCCATGATAAATCTGCAGCTTGGGGGCCCCGTGTGGCTTCTACACACTTTCAAAATAATCCTTCAGCGGAAGAAATAGATGCCAGATGACCGGGAAGCTCCATGACCTTCCCAGGAGCTGCTGTTGGGAGCAGCAGTTAATTTCTGAGACGTCCGTATAGTGCGTGGGGAATCCGAAGACCCTCTCCATGTCCGTGCTCCGTTATATGTGGTAAAATCTTTATTGAAGTATATCGGTGAAAAAACTCATTTTATTCAGCATTCAGAGCTGTAGTAATGTGCAGTAAAATCTTTTGTGACTTATTTTGGTCAAAAAAGAAACTGTATTCAGCGTTCAGCACTGCAGTTATATGTGGTAAAATCTTTTGTGATGTATTTCGGTGGAAAAACTAATTGTATTCAGCGTTCAGCGCTGCAGTTTTTTATTATTTATAGTTCATGCTGCCTACTCATTCTGCTGCCATCCCACACTCTGTCATTGTGCCACTATGTAGCGTACTCATGCTGCTGTCACCTCCATACTCTGTCATTGTGCCACTCTGTGGCCTCCTGATTCTGCCGCCACCTCCAGACTCTGTCATTTTGCCACTCTGTGGTCTCCTTATGCTGATTCCACCTCCACACTATGTCATAGGTCCACTCTGTGGACATCTCGTGCTGTTCCCACCCTCCCCACTTCATGACTGGTCCACTATTTTTTGCTTTCGGCCTGCCTGTTTTGCCTTTAGCAATACTGATGGACTATTGAGCAAATGCTGACTGAGTAAAGGCATATGCTTATTGTTTTTTCTGGCTTATTGTTTTTTCTGGCTTATTGTTCTGACAGATCAGAGAATGGGGAAAATAGTAACATGGCTGTGGGCCCGCAGCCTACTGTCCTGGACTGACAATTTATTATTATTAATAGTTCATATTTAGGTTTTGTTGGATTTATATTCTATGTATTTTATTAATTTCTGATTTATCCATTCATAAATATATTATATACAATATATGCCTGGAGGACCACACTCTCTCCCTTTATATTTTTCATTTATTTATTGGTCTGTTAGCAGTAGCACCAGACAAGTGAAATTCCTCGGCATACTTTGTCCGCAGCATATCGAGATTTTCCAAGTGAGCTATCATTTTTATTATTTTTATCTCAATTCAAAACCATTCCAGTGCGGCAAACATTCCAGACCTCAAACAATGTATTAATTATAAGAGCTTTAATCTAAGATTCACTGTGTCTTCACCATCTAATGTTGTACATTTTTGGGTTTTAGAAATGATGTGATCAGTAAAAATATACATACATCGGTGTATCGCGAGTCGGGAGTTGGTAATACTATACTCAATAAAAGTTTTGCACCCTATTAAAGCAGTTCCTCATGGTTAATTTGTCAGAGCTAGAAGAATATGCTCAAAGAAAAGTAACTTTAAGGAGCAAAGTGCAATTATTAGTGATTACAGAGACACAAAAATGGGGGGGGGGGGGAAAAACAAAGAGAAAACTTATTTTAAAAGAAAAGAGGAAATGAAAAATGAAAGTAGTTCTATTCCTACTTCCCACATTTTCAATCAATGTTTATCCATAAGGAAAATTATATATAAGTATATGACTTTATTAAATCAGGAGGAAAGTTTGTCATCAATTGTGTAGCAAGGATATTGTGCAACTAGAAGAGGCAGATCGATTGTTAATGTGGTGGCATCCAGTATGATTAAACAAAAAAACGAAAGGAAAATGTGATTGTCACAATTTTTTTTAACTGTGGTGATCCCAAATGTGAAATTTGTAAATATGTGGAAAAAAATAACTATGTTTGGAAAATCTCAAGTAATATGAATGATCCTTCATAAACTGCAATTCACACCATGTGGTGTATTTTATAAAGTATATAAAAGTGACTTAGGTTACTTTGGGTACACTACAAGAAAATAAAAAAAGTGTATAATGGAACATACACATAACAAGCAAATGTTTTAGGAGCCACTAAACATTTTCTACAGATACATGATGGATCGTTTGATATTTTTTGATTTTGAATTCATTAATAATCCAACAAGAGAAGGCAATTGGAAGAAAAACTGTTATTTAAGGGTGAAGCATATTGGATTTTAAAACTAAATACAAGGTACCCAAATGGATTAAATTGTAAGAATGATTTATTGTTCCTATATTAACATGTGTTTAAATTGAGTCCACGCCAGGTTTTCGAGGTGCCAAACAATGATTTGTCGCATGGCAGATTTTAAATCAGTGTGAAGGCACTATCCACATGTTGGCCTAAAGGCTCATTCACAAGAACATATGTGTTTCGTTTCATGCATTGGGGCCGCAATTTGGGGTCCCCAATGCATGGAGAACATTCATGAGGCCTCTGGGACGGATCCAGACCCATTCAACTTGAATAGGTCCACATCTCTCCGTTCCGCAAAAAGATAGGACATATTCTATCTTTTTACAGTGCAGAAGTATGGAACGGAACCCCAAAGAAGCACTCCGTAGAGCTTCCGTAGGGTTCTGTTCCGTGCTTCCATTCCGCACCGCTCCGCATCTCCTGATTTGTGGACCCATTGTGAAGTGAATTGGTCCACATCCGTGAGGCGGAATGCACACGGAACAGTGTACGTTTATTGCGGATCCGCATATGCAGTCCGCAATACGGAAACGAAACCCAGACGTTTATGTGAATGAAGCCTAAAGGATACATGGCAAACTTTTTAATTTATCTGGAATAAAGCTGAAGATTCTTATATGAATCGGATATGCAGGATTTGCTTTCATCTATCACAGGTATGAATTCCCTTGTGCAAATTGGCAAGGTATTCCAGCACCTGAGAGGACTTGGATATGCACTGCAACTGGAGGGAAATAAGTCAGCTCATATAGTACTGCAATAGTGTATTTTTTTGTTAAAGTTAATATTCACAGATTTTTTTAAAACATTGAGGGCCAGATTTATCATTAGCTAAAGTCACTTTAATGGAGTGAAAAAGTCGCAAAAAAATGCGCAATCGGTAAAATTGCGCATTTTTTTGCGACTTTTTCAAGCTCTGCACTAAGCTCTCCAGTTTTGTGAAAGTGGGTGTGTTGTCTTATGTAAATGAATCTCTAGACAGATTTACTATTGCAACCATTTAAAAAGTCGCAAAAAAGTCGCAAAAAAGTTGCAAAAAAAATGCGCAATTTCATTCCAGGGGGGACCATGCTTATCTTATGCGACTTTTTAATAGAACATGCGACTTTTTTGTAAAGACGTGCGACTTTTGTAAAGCTGCTTACTAAAGGATAAACTGCTACCGTCAATCCACATTTATCACAGTATTAAAGGACTATTAATAAATCTAACTAAAAGTGACTTTGGGCAGATGTAAAAGTGGAGTAAGATGTAAGTGTAATGATAAATCTGGCCCTTTGTCTTTTTCATTTCATCAGTAATGTACAATCAAAATGAAATACTAAATGTTGTCCTTCTGTAACAGCACAGAGAGAATTAAGAGAGAACAGCACAGACAACACAGAGAAAATTCCTATATACTGTAGACAGGAAATTTATTGCCAATTTAATGCTGCTGTGAGGGGAAGATGCTAACTGTTATTATAATAGTAGATGGTAGAATTTAGAAAACAGCATGACCGCTCTATTGTTCTTTTGATTGGCCTAAATAAAGGTGACCACAGAAGAGCATTGCACTTATCAGTGTAATATTTAGTGTTGAGTGAAGTTAAGAATTCAAAGCAGAATTCGGTCCAAAGTTTAGGAAAACTTCAATTCGCAATGAATCAGAATCTTCTCACGCTTCATGGTAACAAATTAGGTTTTCCTAAAATGGCAGCTGCTCATTTTACAAAGTGAGACTAAGTGTAGAGGAGACAAGCCTGAGAATGCAAGATCATCCTTAACCTCTTAAGGACGAAGGGCGTACATGTACGCCCTTCGTCCGCACTTTAAAGATGGCGCCCGCTCCCGCACGGATCGGGCGCATGAGCTGCGGGTAAACACTTGATTCATCAAGCTGACACCCGCAGCTCATGTCCGTGGCCGGCAGCGATGCCGATCGCGGACATTTAACCCCTCAGATGCCGTGGTCAATCCTGACCACGGCATCTGATCGCGCAAAAACCGAAAGTTTCACTTTCGGTTTGTGCCCGGCTCCCTGATGGCCACAAGGGGAGCCGGAGCATGCATGTAGTACCCTAGGTCTCTGTGAATGAAACCTAGGTTACTACATAGTATTCCTATGGAGCCTATGACTGTAATAGGCTCCATAGGAAATATGCGATTTTTCATATATTCCAATGCTATTGCATTGGAATATATGAGAATAGCAATCTGATGATGGCATTTTATAGTTCCCTATGGGAACTATAAGAAAGTGGTAAAAAAAAAAAAAAAAAAGTTTAAAAAATAAAAATAAAAAAAAAAAATATAAAAATTCAAATCACCCCCCTTTCCCCAAAATGAAAATAAAATAAATAAAAAAATAAAAAAATTTACACATAATGGGTGTCGCAATGTGCGAAAACGCCCATACTATAATAATATTAAAAAATATTCACCATACGGTAAACATAAAAAAAATGAATAAAAAGTGATCAAAACATCATACGCACCCTATAATGGTATCAATTAAAAGTTCAGATTGCCCCGCAAAAAATGAGCCCCTACACTGCTCCGTACGCATAATTGCAAAAAAGTTATAGGGGTCAAAACATGGCGACAAACAAATAAAATAAAAAAAATTCCCACTTTTAATTTTTTTTCACTATCAAAACGCAAGAAAAACTATACATATTAGGTATTGCCAGATTCGTACTGACCTGAAGAATAAAATTAACCAGTCAGTTGTATCGCAAATCGAACGTTGTAATTTAAAAACCCGTAAAACTGTGGTGAAATTGCTTTTTTTTTGCAATTTCACCCCATTTGGAATTTTTTTCCTGTTTCCCACTACATCACATGCAAAAATAAATGGTAGCGTTAAAAAGTACAACTTGTCCCGCAAAAAACAAGCCATCATATGGCTATGTGAGCGGAAATATAAAAATGTTATGGCTTTTGGAAGGCAGGGAGCGCAAAACAAAAACGCATGCCATGCCGCCAGCCAATCCGCAGTTGGCAATCACCTGTGATGTCAATGCCCCATTAAACTCTCATCCCACACGGTCTTCACCATTGTTCTGTGTGCTGAGGGAGAGACGTGGCAAGTGCTCTTTTAATTCAATACCAAAAAGATGAAAGCTTTTATTATTCCACTGCCAGCGTGCCAACCAATACCATCAAGTCTGCACCCCTTAGGGGGGCTAGGTCTTAATGATGACTAGAGATGAGCGAATCGAAGCTGACAAAGCCGAATTAGTTCCGAATTTCAGGAAAAATTTGATTCTGAACGGATGCGAATTTCCTCGCACTTTGTGGTAATGAATCACATTTTTTCCTAACATGTAGCCGGCTAGAGTGGCAGCTAAAATGGCGGCTGCAGGTGTGAGGACATGGGGCAAGGAACTCTGGGAAGGCGGAATGACCAATAATGCCATGCATGCAGCCAATTAGCAGCCAGCCAGCCCGGTGATGTCACAGGCCTTATAAATATGGCGGCCATCTTAGATTCTGCCATTCACCAGTGTACTTTATTCAGGGAAAGACGTGTATGCAGGAGCTAGGAAGAGTCAGTGAAAGAACAACTTATTGTTTTTAAAAAAAACAAAGAAGCGATTCAGTAGTGCAGGGAAAGGATAGTGAGAGGAATCATTTCACAGACAGGGAGAGATAGGGAGAATCATAGGAAAAACTTCATTGTGTAGGGAAACATTACTTGGGGATCCAGATAGTCTCATAATACAGCACTGTCATTCCAGCAATTAGTTATTGGGGTGCAAGTGCTATGTTCAAAAGCCAGTAGTGGCTTATATCTGTGGAAAAAGAGAAATATATACTCTGATTCTCTGCCCTATTGTAGTAAAATACCAGAAAAATAAACGCAATTCACAGTGTTATTAGCGCTAAAAGCGTTTATTGCCAGTTCAGTACAACCCGAGAAAAATATACGCTGTTGACATTTGGGTGTTATTTGCACTAAAAGCGTATATTGCCAGTTCAGTACAACCCGTGAAAAATATACCCTGTTGACATTTTGGTGTTATTTGCGCTAAAATCGTATATTGCTAGTTCAGTACAACCCGTGAAAAATATACCCTGTTCACATTTGGGTGTTATGCTTTTACTGCAATTTGCAGCGAATAAATTCGGATCAAAGCAAATTTTTTCGGAAAATTAGGCTAACCAGCCAAATTGAATTTTTTAGAAATTCGCTCATCTCTAATGATGAACATCCTCATCTTTTGCTGGCTTTACTTCTTTCAAATCATCCTTCAAAGGCTCCATATCCTAGAAAAGTTGCAGAGAGAGGATAGAAAGGAATCATTACACCAGCATTTGTGTTGAACAGGGTTCAGTTGTGGAGGTGAAAGCCTGGGTAATAGGAACAATCCGATTACATCTTGCTGCACTGACTGGGGATCCAAATTGCCATTATACAGCTCTGTAATTCCAGCAAACCTGTCTTATTAGAGTGCAAGTGCTGTTTCATACAGGCATTAACAGGGTTTATTACAAGGAAATATTTCTAAGTTTTCTTTGTCCTTGTGCGTTGCAGTTATATGTTCTAAAGCATTTTTTGGCTTGTATTAGTGGGAAAAAAGGGCTTATTAGCTGTTGTGTGAAGGGTGAAAATTACAGCCCCTTTTTTCGTGTATTAGTGGCAAAAGTAAAATATATTTGCCGCTGTGCGGTGCAGTTATATGTTTTAAAGCCCTTTTTTCTGTGTATTAGTGGAAAAAGAAAAAAAATATTTGATGCTCAGTGGTGCAGTTATCTGTTTTAAAGCCCTTTTTTCCGTGTATTAGTGGAAAAACAGAACAAATATTTGCAGCTCAGCGGTGCAGTGATATATTCGGAGGCCCTATATACCGTGCATTAGTGGCGAAATAAAAATATATTTGCTGTCCAGCATTGCATATATCTGTTGAAAAGCCTGTTGTGTAAAAGTAGAATTTTTTTTTGACCTAATTGATGTTTTGCGGTGCAGTGATATATTGTGAAACCCAGTTTGCCGTGTACTAGTGGCAAAGTAAAAATATATTCACCATCCAGCATTGTATATATCTGTTGAAAAGCCTGTTGTGTAAAAGTAGAAAAAAATGTGGGCCTAATTGATGTTCTGTTGTGCAGTGATACATTCTGAAACCCTGTTTACAGTGTATTAGTGGCTAGATAAAAATATATTTGCCATCCAGCGTTATACTTGTCTGTTGAAAAGCCTGTTGTGTAAAAGTAGAACAAAATTTGAGCCTAATTTACATTCTGCGGTGCAGTGAATTATTGTGAAGCCCGGTTTGCTGTGTATTAGTGGCAAAATAAAAATATATTTGTTGTCCAGCGTTGCACATATCTGTTGAAAAGCCTGTTGTGTAAAAGTAGAAAAAAATTTGTGGCTAATTGACGTTCTGTGGTGCAGTGATATATTCTGAAGCCCTGTTTGCAGTGTATTAGTGGCTAAATAAAAATATATTTGCCATCCAGCGTTTTACTACTATTTTGAAAAGCCTGTTGGGTAAAAGTATAAAAAAAAAATTGGGTCTACTTGACATTCTGCGGTGCAGTGATATATTGTAAAGCCCAGTTTGCCATGTATTAGTAGCAAAATAAAAACATATTCGCCGTCCAGCATTGCATATATCTGTTGAAAAGCCTGTTGTGTAAAGGTAGAAACAAAATTTGAGCCTAATTGACCTTCTGCGGTGCAGTGATATATTGTGATTTGTGAAGCCCAGTTTGCCGTGTATTAGTTGTGAAATAAAAAATAAATTCGCCGTCCAGCGTTGCATATATCTGTTGAAAAGCCTGTTGCATAAAAGTAGAAAAAAATTTGGGCCTAATTGACGTTCTGCGGTGGGAAAATTGATAGGTTATTGTAGACTTTGTTCTGTATGAACTGATGTTATATGTTGAAAAGCCATTAGTGTAGTGTAGCCTTTAGTGTGACTCCGTTCGCCCAGGCAATCCAGGTGCAGAACAGGGTAAGAGTGATGAGAGGGATCACACACGGCTTGCATACACTACATGCCTCAAACATAATTCTTGGATCTCTACATGAAAATAATCTATTTGCTGTAAATCGCGAGAGGGGCATAGTTGGAGACATTGACTTCACAAGAGATACAGAGCAGCGGGGGTTCAGACACCTCTATTTGCTTCCCGCTGTTTACTGCTCCTGAGTCCTGAATTAAAATTGGGGCAACCAGCTTCAGCTTCCTCTATGTGTATGCCTACGGAGTCCTTTTGTTATGGCTTTGCATAGGGAGCAAGAATGTTACGCACAATTCTGATGGAATTCTGATCTTAAGAAAGTGGACTTGGACTCCAAAGCAAAGGCTCTCCTGTCATGTCTTCTGTGCTGTGGAGATCGAATGCAGACGGAGCAGATAAAAACACATGAATATTTTTTAACTTACTGAAGCTGCTTGATTTAACCCCTTAAGGACCAACGCCATACATGTACAGCGGGCTGATCAGGCGGGTGCAGGAGCTGCGCCCACCCGATCAGCGCAGGGGTCCGGCAGTCACTGATAACATGAATATTTTCAACTTACTGAAGCTGCTTGATTTAATTGTGAATAGATGGTAAAGGCAAAGTCTGCTGGTGTGTTGTCATCAGCGTCTTCATTATGTTTGCTGCTGGACCCACGATGACGTATTTAAGTCCATACAGCAAAAGGAGGTCTACAATCACCCATCAATTTTCCAGAAAAAAAGGCTGTTTCACATAAAAAATTTCAACAATGAAAGGATAATGGAATTCGGTTAATTCAGTTATTGTTCTGACAGATCAGAGGAAGGGCAAACTAATCAGTGACATCAATACAAACTTACTGCTGACACCCTCTCCACTCTGTCGGGGGGCTTTACTTGTATAAGCGTTATATAGAACTGTTTATATCTATGTGGAATCAGCTGACGACTGTGTAAAAGGAGTGCTCTTCTTCTTGGCGCTTACATCGCCCTGTAAGGCCGAGTTCACACTTGAGTTATTTTGTCAGTTTTGGCCCCGTGACTACCCAAATAAGTGAAGTGTGCAGTGATTCTAAGAGCGATGCCTGTCATCTGCATGTCATACTGACTCACAGTATTATTTCACTACCAAAGCAGACTCACTATGCATGTTACTGCAAGGCACAGTGTTCTACCCCGCTATAAAGGCTTTCTGCAGCCACAAATTTATTTGGATCGAACCAAATTTTCCCCAAAAAAATTGGCGAACCGAATTTTTGAAAAAGTTGCTCATCTGTAATGGTAATGTTCCTTTAATGGTCTTTTATCATGCACTAGATGAACAATTAAGTTGGTCCCTAATTGTCTCTGTAATATATAGCTTTATTATAGATCATACCCCAATCTCTTCACAGAACAATTAAAAGCTTCATTAGAATGTTTCCTATTTGCATGTCTTCTCACAGCAGCTTTACTTCGTTTACTGCAATTGTTCATTTGACATGTGGTACTTTAAATGCTAGCATTAAGAGGATGATATGACTCTAATAAAATTGTCCGTCTGTCTTCTTGCCTACAAAATTAATATAAGCCATACATGATCACAAGAAGCACACAATTGGCAAGAACCTTGAATTTTAGATGGTACATAACTGCAGTTAATGAGGCAAAATCCTCAAAATATTTATAAAGGGAACTCTACTATTTGCACATGTTATTATTTGACAAAGCAAAACAATTACAGAGTTAAAAAAATGAAAATGATGTAAGGACACTGAATATGCCAAATAAAGTTAAATCAACATTAAATGTACACCAGAAGCCTCCTAAAATATTAAAGGCTTTGGCAAAAATAAAATGAATAATAAAATATATTTTTTCCTAAATAACTTGAAATAAAACTTTAAATAAAAAAAAAAGAAACGGTATAAGCTTCTGTTAATAGGTTGATAGTTTAACATTTTAACTAATAACCTTTTTTAACAAGTGGTTTGTAATCTTTGAAATTCAGGAATTCAGGAAACAAAGCAATTTCCAATGAAGAACAGATTTTTTCTTTATAGGAAGCCTGACTAGCCAGACTGTACAAGCCCAAATTATTTTACTGTATATGTTCTGTGTATATATGGAAAAGGACAGGGCTAGTATGAACCGTCCCCATCTCCAAAATCTAACACCATCAGTATACAATCCCTCGATGATATATATAGCATACTGTCGGAACCGAATACTATAAGGCTAGGTTCACACGACGACATTTGTCGAGTGACAAATAGAGCACGACTACACTGCAATATTTGTCGCGCGACAATTTTTATAATGGTAGTCTATGGTGTCGCATTGCAACATGCGACATGCTGCAACTGCGACACGATAGTCGCAAAAAATCCATTCAAGATGGATTTTTCTGCAACTGTCATGTTGCAGTTGCAGCATGTCGCATGTTGCAATGCGACACCATAGACTACTGTTATAAAAATTGTCGCGCGACATTAATGCAACAAAATGTCATCGTCTGAACCTAGCCTAAAAAAAAAATTACATGGTCGTTCTCAATTACATGGAACTATGATCTATTGAGACTTGCTTTGACCTGTCATTTCATAAAGGCCATGCAAATTTTTTATATCCCTTCCAATATAGAAACTGATTAAATGGGTTAATGGAAAGACAAAATAAAGTGGAGGAACAATGTTTTTGCATCCCTAAATTCCTATAGCATTGAAAGGTTTGGTTAAGTAAAAAAAAAAAAAAAAAGCACTGCCAATGCTTCATTAGGGCATACGGATGCCATCAGGATTGATTCACCTCTATGAGCTAGAATGTGGAGCTGTTCTGTACGAGTGGCTGGGATTTAATACTACATTTTACATTTTACTCTTGATGGCTACTGTTTTTTCTGTTTTAAATAATTTCTTGTCTGGGGTTTGCAGGCAGTGTCAGACTGGGGTGTTAGGGCCCACCTGTACAATGTATTTTGGGGGCCCACCGTAGGGATACATTCAAATATTACCTGCTCGCACAGCAGCAAAATGCTACCAGATGATTGAATATGGGGGTCCCTGCAGCAACTTTGAGAAGATAGGTCCCATGGAAAAGAGGACATGGGCTAGCTTTCCTCTATACCTAGAAGTCATCTGACCTATCTTTTTGTGTTTATAATAATAAACTGGGTAGTTTTTTTTATAATCTATCAAGTTTTTTAAATGAACATAGGCTGGTTGAGGTGCTGTACATTGAATATATGTATGCAGTGCAGTAAGTCTACTGTGTTATGGGCCACTTGTGCAGGGGGTGGGAGATTAGAGGCCCATCTTGAGCAGGTGCCCACCGGGAGATTCACCTGTTCCCCTGTGGGCCAGTCCGAGGATGCAGGAGCAGGGACAGCGCTAATCTGAAAAGGGTTGTCTATGATGAGGCACCACACTGGCAATTTCCAGTGTCATTTTTCCAAGAGAAACACAGGAGTGGATACTAAAAAGAAGCATTCATCTTTTCTTAATAGTTTTCCTTCTTGTGGAGCCACTGCTTGTTTTGTCTTGAAAAAAAAAAAAAAAAAACTGGCCCAAAAACTACTGTATGTGATTCCAGCCTAGTAGAGTGGATTTCTGTATTGTCACAGTTGAATGGTGTGGCACATGGATAAATAGAACTAAACATGGAATCATGTGGCATTTGACCACTGGCATTCAGTTTGCATCCCACATATTTTCAGTCTCTTTTCTTCCCACTGCTGGTTCCTGTACATTTTTCTGATGGGCTCTTCATGGTGTGATGCTTCCCCTCCCATTGTTTCCATTCCCTTTTATCCTCATGCTGTTTGTATCTGTCAGCATGACCAACCTGGCATAGTGCCTGGTACAGATGATCATGCTGAATGCAACAGTCACTGACGTGCCGCAATCGTTCTCTCATTTTGAAGAAACTGGATCTTTTATTTTTAACTCCATTGAGGTGTTTGGAGAACCGAGGAGTTGGCTTATCCCCTCAGAGAACTGCTTCACCTTTCCACCTTAGGCACTCCCTCGCTCCCGCTGATTGACAGGGCCAAGTAGAATCACTGTTGCAATTCCTGGCACTGAAGCCTTGTGCATGCACCACAAAAAGTTCAAGCGGCACATACACAGTTTGGATCTCAGGAGTGGGCTAGAATCAAATGAGATATGTAAGATATGTACTATAAATAATAGATATGTAGTAAAAATGTATTGACCAAGCATAACTTTAAAACATAAGTGCCCACCACTGGCAAGCCTAGAATTTAGCAGCTGAAGGCATCTGTGTTGGTCCCATGTTCATATGTGCCCTCATTGCTGAGAAAAATTATGTTTTACTATATGCAAATGAGCCTCTAGGAGCAATGGGGGTGTTGCCATTATACCCAGAGACTCTCTCTGCAACTGCTTCACCCTCTCCACTTTGACAGGGCCAAATGTTATAATGTTTTTACTGCCTGGCCCTGTCAAAGTGGAGAAGTGGAAATGCCCTTTAACCCAGTTAAGGGCATAATCACCATCAGTAGAAGGTTGATAACAGTTGGCCAAAGACAGATTCAAGGAAAAAGGTGACCTACGGTTGACAAAAGTTGGCTGCATATTTGCAATGATTATAGACAGCAGCACCTAGTATTAAATACTCATATCTGTACTCTTACACAAAATGGTCACATTTTGAAACATATATTGGGCAAAAATCTCACTGCAATTACATTACAATAAAGTAAAATCCAAAGGTAACAAACTAAGCACTAACAGGTAGGATGGCTGCTACACCTCATCACAGGCTGCTACACCTCATCACAGATGCCCCATGTCATACAGAGAACCTGTCACGGTGAACATACAGTGCAAAATGCAGACAGTGTGTTATAGAGCTGAGCAGATTGATATATAGTTTTGTGGGAAAAGATTCATTATAAAACATCATTTTAAATCTCTGCTCATTGTGAGATCAGTAGCCATAAAGATGGTCTTATCTGGGCCTTCCCTGTATAGGTATGTATATGGAGATAACTGTCAATCACATAGGACGCCATTCTACTGACAGAGGCCAAAAGTGTCCTTCTGGCCTCCATCAGGCTGGTATATATTGATATACTTTTTTTATTGTATAGTTGACTACACTTATCAATGCAGAAGAACAATGTACCACTGCATGCCATGTTTATATTCAGAAGTATTGGCTGGGAAATACTTGTGAACGATCTTATGTCATTTGAGAAGGGTCAGAGTGGTAGAGGGCAGGATGCATGCACGCAGGGGCGTAACAAGCGTCTGGGACCGGTGGGGGGTGGCAGCCCGCAGCCCCGCAAGTGCTTTTAATGGCCAGACCCATACCGTCTCGAATCCACCGATACCCTCTCCGCCCGGTGCTGCGCCACCAGATTCACACGCACTGTCAATTCATTCTGTGACAGCGCGAGACCTGGCGCTGAGCTCACGGGTCTCGCGGGATCACAGGATGACAGAATGATGCTGCGCCGCAGCGCATGTATGACGGGATTGCGCAGAGTCTGACACCTCACTGAAGGCCACAGCTGGCAGCATGCGAGTACAGACCATTGGACGGTTTTTAAATATATGTTCACAACTGCTTCATACTGGGGGGGAGAGGGTGCACCTGGCAGTGGTGGCATATAATTAACTACCTAACCCTGGATTTAGAAAGGGGGCATTGAGAGATGAGGCAAAAAATGAAATATATACAATGAGATAGGGGGGCAAAAATAAAATATATAAATTGAGAGAGGGGGGCAAAAATGAAATATATAAATTTAGAGAGGGGGCAAAAAATGAAATATATAAATTGAGAGAGAGGTGCAAAAAGGTAAAAGAGGTACGGGGTAATGTGGGTGGGGTGCCCCAATCCAAAGTGTGACCTGGGGCCCACAGAACTCTAGTTACACCACTGCATGCAGGAACAGAGTGCTGGGGATCTGACCTTGACTGTGGGATGATAATTGCAAACTAAGTCAACTTATTCACCAAAATGTGATAACTTGTGGATTTAAGGACAACTTTACTAGCAAGTAGACATATTGCAACATAAGAAAGAACAACATATGCATATAGACCATTTAACAGTAACTTGGTGACAAAATAGACTGCAATTATTACCTCACATATCCTTGACAACTGGTTCTTGTAACACTGATCACTTACAGCAAGAAAGTTCTTCTAGGGTATGAAAAAGCCGTTCTTCAGAAAAGCATGAGATTGAGATAAAGCATGAGGAACACATTCAGGGGTGCACCTAGCCATTCTGCTGCCTTAGGCAAAAAGGCAATTGTGCCCCCACTTCCCCTTCCTAAATGTTGAATACCTAAAATGTTGATGTCAGAAAATCTGGAGAAGAATGCTACAGTGTAGATTTCAGCAGAATTTAACTTAAAGGTGTTTTCCAGCCTAGAAGTTGACAATCCCAACGGTGGTAACATGCTCCCACTTTAATAAAAAAAAAAAAAAAAAACTGACCTGCCTGCAGTTCCTTCATTCCTATCCTGCTGCTCCATGACTAGCCGCTTCTTGTCAATCTAGCAGTGACATGTCATTCTAGCACAAGTGACTGCTCGGGCAAGGAACAAGGTAATCGGGCATAAACAGTGGGGCAGGACAGATGAGTTTTGTTTTTGTTTTTTTCAGCACAAGTCACCACGATTGGGGTTGGCTAGAAAGCTGTACAGCCTCTTTAAGATTTGGCCTTTATTTTTATTTCTTGCAAAGATAGGAAAATCTGTGGTCTAATTTGGTTAAAACATGTCAAAACCAAATGTAGAACATTTCAATTTTTCTGAAAACTTTTGGGGCTTTTACTATGTATAATATGATATTTGGAGGTGGCTAGTGAAAGGGTTAAAGGGAACCTGTCATCAACTTTATGCTGCCCATATTAACGGCAGCATAAAGTAGAGACAGGTGAGTTGATTTCAGCGGTCTGTCATTCAAAAGTTACAAGTAAGAGGTTGCCGAGAACCACCATCACAATCATTGCAGACTGGGCCTGGAAAAGAGTCTAGGCCACCTGAGAAGGGTCATGGTTATTCATAAATTCCTGCTGTCCCTGACCACCTGCTGATGACTGAAAGTATTTTCTCCCTTTCTCTCTAGGAGAGAACTGCCAATCATCAGCAGATGGGCGGGAGTGCAGGAGATTTTGAATAACCATGACTCTTCTCAGGTAGATTTGACTCTTTTCAAGACCTGTGCTGCAATGATTATGATGCTGGTTCTCAGCAACCACTTACTTTTAGCTCATGAGTGACACACTGCTGAGATCAGCATTTCTGTCACTATTTTATGCTGCCTTCAGTGAGGTTAGCATAAAATTGATGACAGGTTTCATTTAAGGATAGGCGTAAAATACTTGGTGTCCAGAGGTTACTAACTTCCTCAGGCTCCTGCACTTTCTGATGCTCCAATCCTTGGTCCACAACTAAGTGGGGAGGAGCTGTATCCAGGGATCCTGCCACACAAACAACCAGAAATTTGTTTGGGGTCCCTAAAACTAAGAGTGACAGGTCACAGTGTCATGTAGGAATGGATGAAAGCAGCACACGGTCTCAACGGGTCACCGGCCTGCAACAGCCGCCAAAAGAACCGCGGATCCCCAGCGGTCACACCAGACAGTAGAAACGCAGCAGCATCTCAGTTTTTTCTCTTTATTGCGAAAACTTCACAGCATGTATACAAATAAAGTGCAACGTTTCGGCTGTTGCCAGCTTTTGTCAAGCATAATCAAAAGTGACACATACAAGACTTAAATAGTATAGCCACCACCCTCCTCATAATGATCCTCCAATCACATTAGCCCACCTGCAATAACTATCTAATCCTGACCATTGCAGGTTTCAATCCATCTTTTGCATACATTTCCAAGGAAATGACACAGTTGGTGGTCAATATCTCTTCAGTTACTTTGAGTCCTGAATCAGGTGTTGAGCCGTGGTTTAACTTTTGCCCTGACAGATACACGGGACTGGTTCAGTCTGGAATTAGACTTACAACATTTTTTTAGGAGGTTGAGACTTAAATGTTTTTTTGCCCCCAACAAAGATGGTGGCACCCGCTCACATGTGAGCAAATAAGATGTGGAATTACCATTTAATAAATTTGGGCTAAAACGTAATAGCAATTTCTCTCCAACGCGTAATAATCATGTGGTTGAATCATATATTGAAATTGTGCACAAACAGATAGAGAAAATGAAACTTGATAGCGATAAATGCGTAAGAGCTAATCTCTCCATGCAGAAGACACGAGCCATTGAGGCACTTAAGGGTAATAAATCTTTTACCATTAAGCCAGCCGACAAGGGGGGTGCCGTGGTTGTGATGGACACTGCAAAATATGTCGGGGAAATCATGAGACAGTTGAGTGATGTTGAGGTGTACGAGGTGTTGGGTGGAGATCCCAAGTGGGATATCATGCAGGAAATTGGTACAATTCTGGGTGAGGCTCTATATAGGGCGGTCATAGATGAAGACCTGAATGAGTATCTAAGGGTTGACGATCCAATTACCCCCATGATATATATACTCCCCAAGATACACAAGAGGTTGGAGGATCCTCCTGGCTGACCGATTGTGTCGGGCAGGGGGTCCATATTCAACACAATATCCATTTTCCTTGACAGGTTGTTGCAGGTCCATGCAACCACGGCTCCCTCCTATGTCAAAGACACAGGACATTTTTTGCGCAAGTTGCGGCAGATTCCACTACCCACACAGTTTTTACTGGTAAGCTTTGATGTGGTCTCCTTGTACACGTCAATTGACAACACTTATGGGTTGAATGTCGTCAAGTGGCTCTGGCCAGCACCGGACTCTCTCCGGATGCGAACCGACTTGTCCTCCACCTTCTAGAGGTGGTCCTGAGGAGGAATTTTTTCCTCTTTGGGGACACCTTTTACCAACAGAAACGTGGTGTGGTCATGGGGTCCAATGTGGCCTCAACTTATGCGAATATCTTTATGGCCGAGGTGGAGGACAGGTTGGTTTACCGATCCGCATTCTTTGGGAGGGTACTGTGCTGGTGGCGCTATATCGACGATATCTTCATGATATGGAGCGGGTCTAGGGAGGAATTAAATGATTTTCACACTCACCTCAACATGGGAGTTCCAGGACTACAGTTCACAGTCACAATGTCAGAGAGTGAGTTACAATTTCTTGATGTCAGGGTATACATTATTGATGGTGTACTACACACAGATATCTATCAAAAACTGACAGACAGGAATAATCTGCTGGTTTACAACAGCTACCATCCTCGACGCATGATTGACTCCTTACCATGGAGTCAGCTGTTGCGAGCTAGAAGGATTGTTTCACGAGAGGAAAATTTCTCCAGTAGAGTTGATGAAATGTGTAACAAGTTTTCTGATAGAGGTTACCCCAGACAACTCCTATTGAGATCAAAGGAGAGAATTATGGGGATGGATAGGGAGTCCATGCTCAGTGAATCATCTGGTGACAGGACGATGAAAAGAATTCCATTTGTTTCCAGTTTTGGACGGGACAGTGGTGCAATTGCCAGTATCCTCAGAAAGGAGTGGCACTTTCTACAACAGGGGTTACCTAAGATTAATAAATTCTCTGCCCCTCCAATTATGGCTTTCAAAAGGAATACTAAATTATGTGATAAGTTGGTTAAATGTGATGTTGGTGGTCCTAAGTTGGATCGGCAAATGTATTTAGCACCTAAAAAGAATGGCAATTTCCCTTGTTTGTCATGCTGCAACTGCAGTAGCATAATGAAGGGAGATACATTTGCCCACCCTTACAGTGGAAAAGTATTTAAAATTAACGGCTTTTTTACTTGCCGATCCAAAGATGTTATCTATATGATACAATGCCCTTGTAGTCTCATCTATGTTGGATATACTACAATGGAGATGAGATAAAGGATCAACAAGCATAAAAGTACAATACGGAAAGGAGCGTTGGATAAACCTGTTGTGTTGCCAGACATTTTATAGAGCGTGTACATTCCATCAACCGGCTACATTTTAAAGTTATTGATGCAGTAGGTGCCCTCAGAAGGGTTGGAGATAGAGAAAAAATTCTTAGGAAAAAGTAACTTAAGTAGATATATACCCTGCAATCCCTGCAACCATTTGGTCTCAATCTAGAGTTCAATGTGGCAGGGGTTGATTAGGGTGATCCTCAATCTGTTGCTATATGCACTTTATTTGAGATCATCCTTCGTATTCTGTATAATCCAGGTGATTTTTAATTATTTTTAACTATGTTTGTTACATCCTCATATCAATATATTGATATCCCCCGATATTCACAGGCCTAGCCCCCATGTAAATTGATATCACCATGTTATATACATATCTTGCTATAATGTATATGATGTGTATGTATATATGATGTCATCAGCAATGTATACAGATCCATGCACTCTCTGTTCCGACATCTGCGATTTGGCTTGTGCATTACCTTGGCAACCTGTCATACAGTGATGTCATATCTCTGCGCGGTGGATAGCCGCGGCGCGGATTACTTGACAAGAGCTCATGTGTGGTATAGTGACGCGATCACACGAGATTACTACGAGATTTGGATCGCCATTGCCCAGGTGATGTGTAAACAACCAGCGGCGCGAGTTTGCGCAGTGGTGATGCAGAGACGCGAACGCCGGGCGGGAGCATGGAATAACATGACGAACTTCACACAGGTGATAAGGTTAAATGAAAATCATTTAATTCCTCCCTAGACCCGCTCCATATCATGAAGATATCGTCGATATAGCGCCACCAGCACAGTACCCTCCCAAAGAATGCGGATCGGTAAACCAACCTGTCCTCCACCTCGGCCATAAAGATATTCGCATAAGTTGGGGCCACATTGGACCCCATGACCACACCACGTTTCTGTTGGTAAAAGGTGTCCCCAAAGAGGAAAAAATTCCTCCTCAGGACCACCTCTAGGAGGTGGAGGACAAGTCGGTTCGCATCCGGAGAGAGTCCGGTGCTGGCCAGAGCCACTTGACGACATTCAACCCATAAGTGTGGTCAATTGACGTGTACAAGGAGACCACATCAAAGCTTACCAGTAAAAACTGTGTGGGTAGTGGAAACTGCCGCAACTTGCGCAAAAAATGTCCTGTGTCTTTGACATAGGAGGGAGCCGTGGTTGCATGGACCTGCAACAACTGTCAAGGAAAATGGATATTGTGTTGAATATGGACCCCCTGCCCGACACAATCGGTCAGCCAGGAGGATCCTCCAACCTCTTGTGTATCTTGGGGAGTATATATATCATGGGGGTAATTAGATCGTCAACCCTTAGATACTCATTCAGGTCTTCATCTATGACCGCCCTATATAGAGCCTCACCCAGAATTGTACCAATTTCCTGCATGATATCCCACTTGGGATCTCCACCCAACACCTCGCACACCTCAACATCACTCAACTGTCTCATGATTTCCCCGACATATTTTGCAGTGTCCATCACAACCACGGCACCCCCCTTGTCGGCTGGCTTAATGGTAAAAGATTTATTACCCTTAAGTGCCTCAATGGCTCGTGTCTTCTGCATGGAGAGATTAGCTCTTACGCATTTATCGCTATCAAGTTTCATTTTCTCTATCTGTTTGTGCACAATTTCAATATATGATTCAACCACATGATTATTACGCGTTGGAGAGAAATTGCTATTACGTTTTAGCCCAAATTTATTAAATGGTAATTCCACATCTTATTTGCTCACATGTGAGCGGGTGCCACCATCTTTGTTGGGGGCAAAAAAACATTTAAGTCTCAACCTCCTAAAAAAACGTTGTAAGTCTAATTCCAGACTGAACCAGTCCCGTGTATCTGTCGGGGCAAAAGTTAAACCACGGCTCAACACCTGATTCAGGACTCAAAGTAACTGAAGAGATATTGACCACCAACTGTGTCATTTCCTTGGAAATGTATGCAAAAGAGGGATTGAAACCTGCAATGGTCAGGATTGGATAGTTATTGCAGGTGGGCTAATGTGATTGGAGAATCATTATGAGGAGGGTGGTGGCTATACTATTTAAGTCTTGTATGTGTCACTTTTGATTATGCTTGACAAAGGCTGGCAACAGCCGAAACGTTGCACTTTATTTGTATACATGCTGTGAGGTCACAGTGTCAGGGACAGGCTTATATGTGTAACATGTAAGGACACACATACACAGCATACACACACATATACACCACACATCATTTATGTATATGCAGCAAGTCCCTGAAGAGGATTTGAGTGGTAGTGGACCTGATGAGCTGTGTCATGGTGTACTCACTAAGGCCGTTGTTCCCTGGTGATTGGTGAAAAGGTGGTATAAAGAATCCGAACAGAAGTGCAAAATAGAAGTTGTAATTCATCCGGCAGTAGTTTGTGCATAGTGCAATTCCTCATCACAGATGATAAGGTATGGTGGCTGGTAAAGTGGCTGATAATGGTAATGGCCTCTGGTAGGCTATCTTGTACCTCTCTCCTGAACTTCTGGATAACAGCTGTAAGCTGGCACTTGTCACTGTAAGTGTCCAGTTGGTGAAAATACAGGCTTTTATGAGTTGGTCTGGCCTGGATGTGATCTAGGTGATGGGTGTAGAAGCCACAGTCCATCACTTGCAGCAGGGTCTCTATAGCAATAGTAGCTCTTCACGCTGCTTACTTCAAATGCTGTAATTTTGCAGGTATCTGTAGTTTTGGATGCTTCCTTCTCTCTGGACTAGTTGTCTCAGAGATGAGTTGGCTCTCTTGTCCCTAAGGCCATTGGAGCAGGGGCAATAGGATGTGCTTCCCCACTTCTCACTGCCTTAGCCAAGTAGCCCCTCTTGACAAGAAGCTGGACCAAGAGGACTACTCAACAACACAGCTGCCAAGAGGGGAGGAATGGAGTGGTTAGCACCATTCCTAATTCCAACCGTACCTTACCTTCTGGTGAACAGTGCAACCATGACAAAATTTTGCAAAGCATAACACTTTACACGTAAGTGTACATTGCAAACCAAGTCACATCACTAGTCACATCAAGGAGATTCCAATGCACAGAATATGTATTAGGTAATGCACTGCAAGTTTTAACATATGTTACCCATATGTCCCTCAAACATTGCTAACATAATCACTTGTGCATATGACTCCATAATCACACCTCAAAATGAATATAGATCCCAAAGTGTATTTAAACACAAACTCCAGAATAAGTGCAATAACCAAATACACTCTGAATCTTTTTAAAGACCATGGCCCCAAATCAGACTGGTCACATGGTCCTCAATTAGCAGCTATTTTTGGACGAAGCTTCAGGCTATAGGTAAGCCATTAATAAAAACTGTAGTACACACTTATAAGGCATTTTAAACCATCAAACATCAGGGTAAATTTTTTATTATGGTCTATCACTGGCTGGTTAATGTGCTGGGGCCAGCACATCTACAACAATACACAGGCCTCATGCACACGACCGTCTTTTTATGCTGTCCGCAAAAAGGGGTTCCGTTGTTCAGTGATCCGTGTCCGTTTTTGCCTTCCGTTGTGTTTCCGTGTGTCTTCAGTTTTTTTTAGCGGACATGACCCAAAATATTTTACCAAAAGACAAGCTGACAATTTTTCCCAAGTGCCTGCCAAGGGATCCGCAAAAAAACGGACACGTTACGCGGATGACACACGGATGGCCATCCGCATTTTTTCACGGACCCATTGACTTGAATGGGTCCGTGAACCATTTTTCACAGACAAAAATAGGACAGGTTATATTTTTTGACGGACTGGAATCACGGACCACGGACGCGGAGGACAAACGGTGCATTTGCCGAGGTTTCCACGGACCCATTGAAAAACAATGGGTCCGCAGAAAATCACGAAAAACAAAGCAACGGACACGGAATCAAACAACGGTCGTGTGCATGAGGCCTTAGTGGCTAATCCCTTTAAATCATTGCAGCTGATGTTGTACATCTTCTCTAAAAGTAAATTAGCATTGATGAGTTTTCGACTTCTATTCGAACATTGTAGAACTTGGCAGTTTACAAATTCAGTCTGATCCAAACCATTATTATCTTATAAAACAACGCTGAAGGGTGTCGCACTCATCTACAGGAAGCCAGGAGCCCGGACCTCGCCCTGAACCTTGGCGCACAACATTCTGGGATTAATATCTTATATCACCTATCCGCTGGCTACATGTAGGTGGGTCAGTAACCACAAAAACAGGGATTTGAGAGTCCTTTAATGTGAATAGAAAGCTTGAGGATATATGTGACCACCACTCCATTCACTACTATGGAAATGCCAAGGACACCTATTGCCTACTGCACTTGGCTGTTTCTATCATTCAAAAATGAATTTGGGACCATCATTCTTGTGATACCGGGGGTACTAGCATCACAGGCCAGTGATCATATGTTTATCACTTATCATATGAGTAGGTAATAAAGGTTGTTTAGGGAAAATCCCTTTAAAGAGATTTTATGAGAGTAGACAAAGAGCACTGTCTCTTTTTTCAAGGGCTGTGTCTGATATTGCAGCTTTTCTCTATTCATGTGATTGGTCCTATAATTTGAATGTGTTCTCTTTCAAGTTCTTCTCAACTGTGCCCATCAAATATGGTGAGATATCTTTAAAACCAGACATCTGCCCATTTATACCTTGCTAAATGTTTCACCTATTTGAACTGATGGTACCTTGAGTACTTGGTATCATAAACTAAGAAGAAGCTTGTTGGCACAGAAAGGACTATTAGATAACTGGGACATTGAATATCTTAGGCTACTTTCACACTTGCGTTGGTGCGGATCCGTCTATTTATTTGCACAGACGGATCCGCACCTATGATGCAAACGTTTGTATCCGTTCAGAACAGATTTGTTTGCATTAGTTTTAAAGAAAAATGACAAAGTCCAAAATGGATCCGTTTTGAATTACATTGAAAGTCAATGGGGAACGGATCCGTTTTCAAATGCACCATATTGTGTCATTGAAAACGGATCCGTCCCCATTGACTTACATTGTAATTCAAAATGGATCTGTTAGGCTCCGCCTCTGCAGACGGACACAAAAATGCTGCATGCTGCGTTTTGGTGTCCGCCTCCAAAACAGGATAGAAGCGGAACGGAGCCGAACTGATGCATTCTGAACGGATCCTTATCCATTCAGAATGCATTGGGGCTCAACTGATCCGTTTTGGACCGTTTGTGAGAGACCTGAAACGGATCTCATAAACGGAATCCAAAACGCTAGTGTGAAAGTACCCTACGATAAATACTGCTGCAGTGCAGGTGCCTGAGAAAGATGCATCCATGGGGAACTGTTTTTCCTGGCTGTGACCTCCAACTGGTGTAGGGTTCGGGTCAAAAGCATATAAGAGGTACAAATGTTTCCATCATACCTTATCTCTGTGTAGGCTTCAAATAACTGAAGTGTGAACTTAGCCTTATTGACACCTATCATGCATTTACAAAATACGTCGTACATGTTTATAACATTCCCAGAGAACTTCGTTAACTCTCTTCCAGAAGGAAAAAAAATTCTCTTGAAAATGCCGGGAGCAAGATTCCAATAGAAGAAATGCTTTTCTGTAATCTCTATGTAGTGTTTCCAGATGTGCAAACTTAATACACATAGAACACATACATATATGAAGTGGGCATGGGCTATATCAGTAAACTAAATATGACATTTCATTGGATTGACTTACCTGTTAACTGTATCCTTAGGTTTCCTAACAGCATACACTGTGTTTTATATGTTGTGCACAGCGCCACCTACTGCCCAACCTTTAATGCATTTGAGCTGTAATGATACATTGTAATATATGTATTTATAATATGTGGTAGAGTACTGACAGTGTGGGATTTATACCCTGAAAATGTAAGAACTAGTAACCATATATAGTCCATAGATCATTTATTATTAAGGTTATAAATTCACATGTGGAAAAAACTAAGAAAACTATTAAAAATGTGAAATATTCTGCAATCAAATATTTAATTTACCCTTTCATTAAAAGTAAAGAGTCAGCACATGTCTAGTGAAGCGCTGCAAAAAATCTAACTATATTATTTATCTCACCTTGGAAATGCTTACGTGTGCGTCTCCCCATGACAAAACTTCTGCAATTGTGAGATTAGGAGCAGTGATGTGCTGTACTCCCGCATTACCACTGCATTCAGTCAATGTCTCAGCAGTGATGCTGATATTTATGGCACGAGATGCTGAGGCCAGTGTCTGGCTGCAGCGGTCATGTGGATATATGGCACGTCATTGGTGCAAGAAAATCTACAAAGCAATGGTGCTGGAGAGGCAGGGGGTTTAATCAAGCAGTTGATACATTTTGTACAAAAATATTTGTGCCTGTCTGCCAGTGTCAAGGCGATCTCTTTAGACAGCAGGCTATGTTAAATGCTACCTCTTTAGGTGTCAAATGGCCCCCATTAAATTCATGGGATGCAGGTTCCACATGTATGCTGAACCCACTCTGTATTTTACCTCTCCTGTAAAATGGGGGGAATACAGGGAAAGTAGGCTACAACTTTATACTTGCACTAATTAAAATCAGATTTTAGAGAGGGACATGATAGTCAGAAATGCACAACCAGCCGCATCTCCAAATGCAAACTGAAAAGAAAAAAAATCAGTGGAACCTGCATCCTCTGAATTTAATAGAGGCCATTTGGCACCAAAAGGGGTAGCATGTAGCGTAGGTTCCTATCTGAAAGCAATCGCCTTGCAGGGGTGGACAGCCACAAATGATGTTGTACGAAATGTTATTGCCAAGAATCTCACATTTATATAATTAGTAGGGATGAGCGAATCGACTTCTAATTAGACATCTGAAGTCGATTGGCATAAAACTTAGTTTCAATACTGTATGGAGCGAGCGCTTGATACAGTATTAGAATATATTGGCTCCAATAAGCCAAAGTTATTACTTCACAAAGTCTCGCAAGACTTCGCGTAATAACTTCATAAATTAATTTCTACTGTAAAAAAAAAACTTTTTTTGAACTCTGGTAATGTTGCAGAGTTTTCCGCGACTGAAAATCAGTTCCAATTGCCTGAATGAGGCTTGCAGAAATCCATGTGCTTGCTGCCCTATTTAAATCAATAGATCTGATTTTCAGTTGTGGAAAATTCAGCAACAAAATTTGCAGGATGTGAGGACCCCCTTAGGGCAACTGCACACGAGTGCAGATGAATAGACATAGGATCCACACAAATTTCTTTGAGGATTTATGTGCATTTCTGCAACATCACTGCACCAAAATCTGTAATTTCTAATTGCGGATTTTGGTGTGGATTAGATGCAGTTTTGCTGCAGATCTTATCCTTCCATTGAAAAGGGTGAAACTGCAAACAATTAGAGATCTGGTTGGCAGGTCAATTTCCACACTTTACTGGTTATGTACTACGCAGTGTTTTTTCCGCACAGAACAACCGCACATATTCCGTCATTTGTGCAGGTGGCCCTATTGTGAGTATGGCATTTTATATATTTTGGTATTTGTGTTTGCAGATTGCTGTTGCATTGTGTGTTTTTTTATATAACAGTGAGTTCACATCACTGTTTAACTTTCTGTTCTCATCCATTTTAAGATGAGATCCATTTTTTTTACAGGATCCATTTTTTACAGGATCTATATTTATTTATTTTTTTCTGTTTTTCTGACGGATCAGAAGAAGGGAAAATGAAACAGTGATGTGAACCCAGCCTAGCATAGTAACATAGGGGGTCATTTATTAAGACCGCCGGTCTTAATCCCCATGCGCTGGCGGTGAATGAAACAAAATTATGTACAGGTGCAGGCGTCTGCATGACATGGCACCTGGTGCCGCTGGCCATGCGGCATGGTTTAAATGGGTTCTCCGGGATTTAAAAAAATGAAAATACTTAAATATTGCTTTATTATAAATACATTCCCAAATACCTTTCATTAGTTATAATCGCTCATTTTGTCTGGGGAACAATCACTAGGAGAAATAAAATGGCCGCCATCCTATCAGTACACACAAAACCTGTCCTAATCACACACGACAAGTTACCTCACAACACTTACGTAAACGACTCCCTCATCCTCCTCCTCTCTACTTGTTAGGGATTATGATCCTGAATACAGCTGATAAGAACTTCAGCTGAATCTCTGTAGTAATGGAGTTCATGAGGAGACATGAAATACAGAGAGGACAGACTGTGGTAATGAAGATTGTATACAAGTGCTACTGCTCATTATCCACACCTCCACCCTCCTCTCTGTACTTCATGTCTCCTCATGAACTCCATTCCCACAGAGATTCAACTGAAGATCTTATAAGTAGTATTCAGGATCAGAATCCCTGACAAGTAAGAGAGGAGGATGAGGCAGCTCTTTAGCTCAGTGGGTAGGGTGGTATAAAATATTACAGAAGCCATCCCTTCACAGGTCCCCAGCAGCCTGCATGCTCCCGGACGCCTTACTTACAGATAAGTTCTTCATCTAACTGTGTAGCGCTGGGTCATCCCAGTTTATCTTTTAGCGGCATTATCTATGTATTGGGGCTATTTTCTCAATGATCGTGTACACTGTTGGGCTGTTGATTGACACAGCCATGTGTTGAGTTCATTTAGAGTCTTTAATCAGTGTATCTAGTATAAAAACACCCCCCTTTCTTTTTGGTGTATTTGTGGTCGGATCGGCTATCAGAAAGGTGTACCTAACCTATCTAACCCTATCTACAACAAGCAGTAGAATTGTGCCATAACTGCTGCGGTAGGGCAGCCTAAAGGGGGCCACCCTAATATGAAGTGACTGTAACATGGTGTGGGTGGGTGGGTGAAATCAGCTGAATCGGCATCAGCCTGGGCCCACAGGTGCCTATAAATAGCCTAGTAATCAGCCTCCCCTCCCACAAATACAGCAAAGGTCTTTGCTTAATACTTGTGGTCGGATCGGCTATCAGAAAGGTGTACCTAACCTATCTAACCCTATCTACAACAAGCAGTAGAATTGTGCCATAACTGCTGCGGTAGGGCAGCCTAAAGGGGCCAAAAAGAGCAGACCTTAGTTTAGAGCAAAACATATACATACCATTACGACACCCACTTTGAAAGTAAAGACACTACACGATGAAGGTGCGGGATATACCGTACATATCACAGAGACTTCTATGTACCTTACCTCTTTGTCACGTGTGCCGGCACGTCGTTCTTGGAGGTAGCTAATGTTGATGCTTTTGAGAGAGTGGTTGGTAATCAGAAACGATTTACTCCTATGTTGACCAACATATGAACATATTACGAGACGGTCTGAATCCTGAGAGCTGCAGACTGAAACAACAATGGTGAATCTGATGGAAGGGCCTAATTGAAGTCCAACCATTCGCCAAGGGCCCCGTTAATGGTAGCAAAATACTTCACCTATACTTATTCCCCAGGCCCCCGCTTTAATTATTATTATTATTTTTTATAAAGGACCCAAAAATTTAGAAGATGGCAGATGCCGTCTAACTCTAGTAATGGATTAAGTGAAATGTGTAGACTCACCAGGCCTGGGGAACCATAAGCACGAGTACATGGCTGTTCCAATTAACGAGCTAATGTTGCCTGTAATGAGGACAGGAAACATACCCACCATACTAGCAGATGTGACAGGAAATAAGCTTAAGGCCATGATAAACTATGTATGCTGCGCCTACAGTAGTGATAGGACTTGTTGAGTCCATAGACGTGACAGACTACGTATATTATGCCTTATTATTGTACCTACTACTGGAAGATAGACCGGTACCCAGGAACTAGGTGCGACACCAACACCCTCAGCCTGAGTTTGACGATGAAGTAAGCATGTCTGTAATGAAGACATAATGTACACCCAATGCCTGCCGCTATGACAGGACAAGCTTAAGGTCATGATAGACTACGTATGCTGTGCCTGTAGTCGCGCTAGGACTTATCGTGTCAGTAACGTGACAGACTTGTAAATCGCCTGTAGTCGTGACAGGACTTATTAGTCTGTAGTCGTGACAGACTTCGTAATTCGCCTGTAGTGCTGAGACAGGACTTATTAGTCTGTAGACGTGACAGACTTCGTAAATCGCCTGTAGTCGTGACAGGACTTATTAGTCTGTAGTCGTGACAGACTTCGTAAATAGCCTGTAGTCGTGACAGGACTTATTAGTCTGTAGTCGTGACAGACTTCGTAAATCGCCTGTAGTCGTGACAGGACTTATTAGTCTGTAGATGTGACAGACTTCGTAAATCACCTGTAGTGGTGAGAGGACTCCCTGTGGACGAAACTGATGCCATAGTATTATTTTTTATTTTTTCCTGAACAACCCTTTGAGAGCCGAAATTTGAGAAACGTGAAAAAAAAATGAGACCACAGGGTCAGCTTCCTGGGAGAATTAGTCTATAATGCAAGGACGGGCAAGAGAAAAGTAACAGCGGGGAGCGAGGGAAGCAAGAACCTAGAGAGGGTAAATGGGAGAAAAATGCGAACCCAGGAGAAGGTGATGTCTGAAAAGGAAGGCTTGAGATGACTGCTTGAAAAGAAAACGATGAAGACCCAACAACCTACAACAATAATGTGAGTTAGATTCTAATGGCAAAAGCCATGCATGCGAGCCTCCACAAGAAGAATTGTATTGCGAGCCACAGCTGACCGAGCCATGCGAGCGGGCCTGAAGGCAGAAATAGACATGGAACCTACTGTGGCGGACCACGCAGCCGACCTCGAATGGCGGAGTTGTGTGAGTAAAATGTAAACTGAGAAGCCATGCGTGAGAGACTTATGGCGGAGCCAAGCGTGAGAGAGACTAATGGCGGAGCCAAGCGTGAGAGAGACTAATGGCGGAGCCAAGCGTGAGAGAGACTAATGGCGGAGCCAAGCGTGATAGAGACTAATGGCGGAGCCAAGCGTGAGAGAGACTAATGGCGGAGCCAAGCGTGAGAGACACTGATGGCGGGGATATGCGTGAGAGACACTAATGGCGGAGCCATGCGCGAGAGACTCTAATGGCAGAGCCATGTGTGTATACATAAACGGAGAAGCCCTGCATGAGAGAGACTAATGGCGGAGCCAAGCGTGAGAGAGACTAATGGCGGAGCCAAGCATGAGAGAGACTAATGGCGGAGCCAAGCGTGAGAGAGACTAATGGCGGAGCCAAGCGTGAGAGAGACTAATGGCGGGGCCATGCGTGAGAGACACTAATGGCAGGGCCATGCGTGTCAAACTTAAACGGAGAAGCCATGGGTCAGAGACTAATGGCGTAGCCATGAATGCGAAACTTATGGCAATTTTTTTAATTTTTTTTATGTATTTTTTATTTTTTATTATTTTTATTTTTTATTTTTTAAACCACTTAAGCAGCACCAGTATGACTTGGGGACTCGCATAACCATGACCCCCTTCGACAGTAACCTAGGATACTAACCAGCTTACAACCATATTGTACCCCTAACGAATAACGTGAAGAACGGTCATAGACCCCGCGGAGCCATGAGGCTGAAGCGGTCATCGTGCCCCCGAAGCCAAGACTGAACTAGATGACATTACAGTGACGATAAGTAATTAAAATGTGAGCCAGACCTGATGGGATATGCATAGACAATAATCGTGACAACGTGTGAACAGCTTGTGAAACATAGTAGGAAACTTACTCCTATTAGCCCACTGACCGCTGAGGGACTGTATGGTGAGCTGGGGCAGAAGACCAGTCTGAGAGAATGCGAACCAGGACTAAAGAACAGCACCCAATTTTATTTTTATTTTTTTCCTCCACCGAAGTGAAACAGAAAAGTAGGCCTATGGAATGTAACAACCAGCGAGGAAAGAAACGTAAACCTGAAAGAAAGCGGTATCAGAGCGGTGTGCTGACTGCCCTAGTGAAAATACTGAGTAACCATGATGTAGCAATGAAAGGGAAAATGCAGCTTTAAGTGGAAGCAGAATATAACATCTGATGTAAGAACAGGTGGGTGAATGCAGCTCTGGATGTTAGTGGTGCCTAAAACATGGTATGGGCCCAGCTCTGAGCATGAAGAGCAAGGTATAACGCAGCCGTATGAATGCAATCTGAAGTGAGCAGAGTATTAATGTGATGCAACAGCAAACGCATGAACGCAGCTCTAGTAGTGAATGGAGTATAGGACAAAATGTAAATGCAGACACATGGACGTAGCTTTTGAAGGTAACGAACCTAACCATGATCATTCGACCATAAGCGCCCCACCTCCTTCGCCCCAGAGCGCTACAAGTCACTAACCGTGTAACCAAATCCGATCCTACCATGAATGCCAGCACTCGCCTGGCACCTTCTGCCATTACCCAGGCGCGAACGAACCTCCACATAATGCTGCAGGTTTTTATTTATTTTTTAAATGGGTCACCACAACACCATCCAAGAAAACATAAACGTGTTTGAACATAACCCATGATGAAACGCTAATTAATTGACATATAGTGCACCTATAAACCTAGCACAGAACCGCTGACACATGCATGCCCATAACATACAGTTTATAGATTAAACACACTTACATACAAGAGCATCAGAACTCAAATACCGGCGCCTTGACCGATCTGCTTGTGTCCCCATATACAGACCTCTGATATACATTTACCAACACCTTGCATGACTGGCTTTAACTGCGGACGTGCGCCCCACATGTAAAACAGGTAACAAACCATGCACTCCCCCCCCCCCCCCCCGTATGAAACAGATATCAGAAAACATGCGACCATACCTACTCTAGGCACATGCTACACCAATAACTATATGCAATAGCCCTTAACAAGCCCCTAAACAGCTAGACAAAATACTAACAACAGTCATTTGACTGTTAGCACCCAACTCTGCTTTGACCCAGAGAACTGCGAATCGCATACCGCACTGTGGGTCCTGTGCCAATAAGTACAACTCTTCAGTAAGTGCCAGCATTCGCCTGGCCCTTTTGCCGATGCCCAGGTGTGAACGAGCCTCCACATGATGCTGCTGCATTTTTATTTATTTTTTTAAGTCAACCATTGATACACAAAACACAGCGTGCATAGCTTGAGCCCACTAACAACCAATGCTCGGCCCTTTAGCGCCCAAACTCTGCTTCATCCCAGAGCGCTACATGTTGCAGACCGCAGTGTGGGTCCCGTGCAAACCACTCCGATCCTACCATGAATACCAGCGCCCTCCTAAGACATTCTGCTGTCGCCCAGCCGTAAGGAGCCTGTACACCATGCTGCTGTATCCTAGCGCTGACCCAGAGGTAGTGAAATCAGCTGAATCGGCGTCAGCCTGGGCCCACAGGTGCCTATAAATAGCCTAGTAACCAGCCAGCCTGGGCCCACAGGTGCATATAACTAGCCTTGTAATCAGCCTCCCCTCCCACAAATACAGCAAAGGTCTTTGCTTAAAGAGGACCTTTCACCGATTTAAAAACTAAAAACTAACTATACCTGTGGGCAGAGCGGCGCCCAGGGGTCCCCCTGCACTTACTTGTATGTCTGGGCGCCGCTCCGTTCGCCCGGTATAGGCTCCGGTGTCCGAGCTCCCTCTGTTGTATGGGGCGGGGACTTTGTATCAGGCGTGTCCCTTGCTGCAGAGCTGGCCAATCACAGCGCACAGCTCATAGCCAGGCTATGAGCTGTGCGCTGTGATTGGCCAGCTCTGCAGCAAGGGACACGCCTGATACAAAGTCCCCGCCCCATACAACAGAGGGAGCTCGGACACCGGAGCCTATACCGGGCGAACGGAGCGGCGCCCAGACATACAAGTAAGTGCAGGGGGACCCCTGGGCGCCGCTCTGCCCACAGGTATAGTTAGTTTTTAGTTTTTAAATCGGTGAAAGGTCCTCTTTAATACTTATATCAATCTTTTTATACTCAGCATATACTTCTGATTGTATTCAGCATTGTATGCAGCATTATATTCAGTATTGTATTCAGCATTTGTATTCAGCTTGTACTAGATTTTTGTATTCAGCACTGTATTCAGCATGGTTGGTCACTATCTTAAGTGTATTCAGTTTCAGTGTACTCATTTTAATCATTGGGAGATTTATTGTATTCAGCTTTTACATGTACTCAGGCTATCAATTGTACTCAGCATTAGTATTTTCCGCTATTGTATTATATATCCCCTGATGAACCTTGTTGTCCAAGGGGAAACGCGTCGGGAATAATGGTGATATACTGTTCACTAATTGCTATTAACAGGTATGAATAAAGATATTTATTGAGTACAGGGAATCTTCAGGCACAGGCCAGTCTAGGTACGAGGACAGGGGATCTCTACCATCAAGGGATGCCCCTGGGCACAGCAGTCGTTTGGAGGGTAAGATAGGGTCAGTAAATATCTTTATTCTTCCCTGTATCCACTTCTAGCCGTTATCATAAGTTTTGATTATACCAAGGGTTCTGGTCCCCCTCTTTTCCTAGCGTTGTGTGCTGGTATTCTGATGTTTTTGGGATATTTAGTCTCTGCGACTTTTTTATGGAGTATATATTAAAAGTTATGCTTTAGGGTGTGTTTCTTTCAGTGATGGTATAAAATATTATTATTAACCCCTTCTCGACATGCGGCGTACATGTACGACGCAGAGGGAAGTGAATTCCCAACACATAAAGTACATGTACAGCATGCTGATTTAAGCGGGTGCAGAAGTTTTGCCTGCTTAATCAGCGGCAAGGGCCCAACTGTTACTGACAGTCTGGATCTCATAGATGAACTCTCAATGTAAAACTGACAGTTTAATGCAGTACAAAACAGCATGTATTATAATGCATTGAAACAGGGATCAAACCCTGAAAAGTTTAAGTCTCATAGTGGTACAAAAAAAAAACAATGTTTATTTCAAACGAAAAAAAAAATGTTTCAAATAATAAAGTTCCCTTTACCCTCATCAAGCCATGTACAATAAAAAATAAATAAAAAAATAAAATATAGGTGGCATCAGGTGAACGCAGTGAAAAAAAATATCCCAAAATGGTAGCAATGAAAATGTCAAATCACCCGCAAAAAACAGTTCCCCATACAAGATCATTGCAAGAAAAAAAGATAGGATTTCAGAAAATTGTGACGCAAAAACATGATTCTTTTTTCAAAAATGCTTTGTGTAAAACTAGTAAAACATAAAAAAACAGCAAAATTGGTATCACTGTAATTGTAATGACCATCAGAATGAAGATAGCATTTTTCCAGCATGTTTTACACAGTAAAAACAAAACTCAAAAAGCAATGGCAGAGTTGTTGCCTTTTCTTTGCTGCATTTTCCTTATCCTGCTTCCCAAAAAGCAAAATAAAAAGTCATATGTACCCAAAAATAGAACCAATGATGATGGCACCTTATGCTGCAAAAAATAAACCCTTACTCAGCTACATCGAGAAAATAAATTAAAAAAATGTATTGTTGTCAGAAAATGTACTAGTATCCCAGAGACAAAAGCAACTTGGTGTCCATAAATCAATGCAACAAAATCTGCACTGCAAAAGCCTAGAGGTGGCCTTTCCCTTCGCAACCCTGTAGCGTACCCAAACAGCAGTAGAACCCACCTAACAATTTAAAGGGTGTGGGGTGTCTTAAATGGGATGAGCATACTGGGAACTGAAATGCTGTATCCGTGGAAAATCTGAAATTTTTATTTGGCACCATCCTCTGCTCATTAATTTCTGCAAAACACCTGTGTTGTCAAAATGTTCACTCAACCCTTTAAAATATAAATCGAGGGGTGTAGTTTACAAAATGAGGTCACTTATAGGAGGTTTCACTGTACGAGTACCTCAGGGGCTCTGCAAATGTGATGTAGCACCAAAAAACCATTCCAGCAAAATCCACGCTTCAAAAGCCAATTGGCACTCCTTCCCTTCTGAGCCATGCCATGTGCCCATACAGCAGCTTACATCCACGTTTAAGACATTTCCATACCAAGTAGAATCCGCCTATAAATTCAAGTAGTGTGGTGTGAGTCTCAGATTGAACCAGCTAGGCACCACATACAGGGCACTGAAATGCCATATCTGTAGAAAATTAGCAATTTTCGCTTTGCATTGTCCGCTGTGCATTAATTTCTGCAAAATACCTGTGGAGTCAAAATGCTAAGTCCACTCCTTAATAAATACTTTGGGGGATGTATTTTCAGATATTGGGTCTTGCCTCATGTTTTGTTTGCCTGAGATGTTCTAGCATCCGGTAGGGTCCTCTCTAGAATGTGACAGCATTGAATTGGCATATATGTAAATATGAACTCCAAAAACAGGCAATTCGGGTTTATAAATAATACATCTTTATTAAACATATAGTTTATACATAAAAACATCACAAAATATTTAAAACTAGTTAGGTGGTGCAAGCTACATACCGGGCCATGTAATGCCCACTTGATTGCGGCAACTACGCAATCAAGTGGATAAGGTGAGTTAATTTTTTTATTTTTAACCCCTTAAGCCACATTTTACAAAGCATTCTGTATTGAGAATGCTGTTATTTTCCCTTATAACCATGTTATAAGGGAAAATAATAAAGATCGTGTCCCGTCTCTTACAGGGCCGACACGTCCTATAGGCTGACTAGGCAGCCGCGTAGAGCGCCCCTTGGGAATGGGCACCGCTAGGAGCGCCGCCCCCCCCCTCATGCTGCAGCCGCCCGAGTGCTCTATATTGAGCCTCTGGCGGCTGCAGCACTGCCCGGGCTGGCGCGTCCATGAAGGTGCACCGCCCGGGTGCAGCATGAAGAGAGGGACTGACAGGAGGGAAGCGCTCCCTCCTGTCAGTCCCTCATTGTAGCGTGGCCGAGCCCTGTATGGTCTGCGGGTACAGGGAGCATCTGTCTCCTGTACCCGTCCGGTCTGACATAAAGTGCGCACACAGTGTGCGCTTCCTGTCAGTCCGCCCGGGTACAGGAAACTAAAGCTCCTGTACCCGTGGACCATACAGCGCTCGGCCACGCTACACCAGAGGTAGTGGAGGGAGGGGGGGAGAAAGAGAATGATAAGGGGAGGGGGGGAGAGGGGGGGGGGAGACAATGACAAGGGGACAAGAATGACAAGGGGGACAAAGAGAATGACAAGGGGGGGGACAGTGACAAGGGGACAAGAATGACAAGGGGACAAAGAGAATGACAAGGGTGGGGGGGGAGAATGACACAAAAGGGAAAGAGAATAACAAGGGGGGGGGAAGAGAATGACAAGAGGGGGAGAGAGAGAACTGTCGTTAGTTAAAGGGGTTCTGCAGTTTATTTAAACTGATGATCTATCCTCTGGATAGATCATCAGCATCTGATCGGCAGGGGTCCGACACCCGGGATCTCCGCCGATCAGCTGTTTGAGAAGGCAGCCGCACTGGCAGTAGTGCCTCGGCCCTCTCGCTGTTTACCGCAGGCGCAGTGACGTCACGACTAGTATCACTGGCCTGGGCGCGGCTAAGCTTTATTCGAGCAAACAGAGCTTAGCCGCGCCCAGGCCAGTGATACAAGTCGTGACATCACTGGGCCTGCGGTAAACAGAGAGAAGGCTGAGGCGCTACTGCAACAGCTGATCGTGGAAGTCCCGAGTGTCAGACCCCTGCCGATCAGATGCTGATGATCTTTCCAGAGGATAGATCATCAGTTTAAATAAGCTGCAGGACCCCTTTAATATGGCAGATCATATGGGTGGGGCATTGTGATGTCACATGGGGGGGTGGGCGGCAAACTTTTCTTTTGCCTATGGCGGCAAAAATCCTTGCATCGGCCCTGGTCTCTTAGTAACCTTGCGGGAAAATCGCACTGCATCCGCACTTGCTTGCAGATGCTTGCGATTTTCCCGCAGCCCCATTCACTTCTATGGGGCCTTTGTTGCGTGAAAAACGCACAATATAGGGCATGCTGCGATTTTCACGCAACACAGAAGTGATGCGTGAAAATCACCGCTCATGTGCATAGCCCCATAGAAATGAATAGGTCTGGATTCAGTGCGGGTGCAATGCGTTCACCTCACACATTGCACCCACGTGGAAATCATGCCCGTGTGAAACGGGCCTTATTATGGTTTGATTGGTAGTTAGGGCGATGACTTTTATGCACTTTACTGTGGTTTAGGCAAAGAAAAACAGGAGGGGGGCAGCTCTCACCTGCTGAAACTTGTAATTATCCCACAGACGAGCACGGACGGTGCACCTGATAACAGCTGAACATGTAGAACAGGCATCCTCAAACTGCGGCCCTCCAGCTGTTGTAAAACTACAACTCCCACAATACCCTGTTGTAGGATGATACCTGTAGGCTGTTCGGGCATGCTGGGAGTTGTAGTTTTGCAACAGCTGGAGGGCCGCAGTTTAAGGATGCCTGATGTAGAAAAAGGAAAAATCCAGCTCCATTAGTGGGTGAGGTAAAATAATTTCCGTCTTTATTTCATCGATTAAAATCCCCAAGTCAGTAAGACAAGATTCATGCCAATATTGCCAACATGTTTCGGACCAAGTAGTATGTGAGGTCCTTCCCCCCTAAACTGTGGTTCAGGGGACACTGTTGTCAACATGACGTTAAGGATGGGGATGTTTCTGTTGCAAACATGCGTGCTTTTTCTCCCCGCCTTGTGATGCGCATATGTCGTCGCATGGCTGGGAGAAAGCATGTTGTCATAGTGTGATTGATACCATTGTGCAACATATACGCCGTTCTTGCTCACGTGACACAGATTCGCGATCATGTGACTTGGAGAAAGGGCGGGCACCGCCTGATTAGGTGACTCGGCGGACATGGTCACGTGAAAATGATGCAATGACATGAATTATGCTCAATGATGGGATTCGCGTGACCATTGAGGACGCGAACTGGGCGTGATGATGCGATCATTGTGGGACACGTCCGGCGTCAAGGATAGTGCAAGCTTGATATGAGACTGGTTGTTGGGGGAGGAGTAATTGGCGATCTTTCAGGTGCATCCATTACCCAGGATTAGGTAGGATATAAATAGACAAGGAGTTCACTATACTGTTAGCGTTCCCCAGATGAAGTATTAAGAACGAAACGCGCGTCGGGACTGAGGGTTGACCAAGTGACTCGGACACCTGACACTAGTGAGGTAAATACTTTATATACCAGGAGTGTATGTGGGGTCTTCTATGTGATGTGATGGATCCATGATTCATTATGCACTGTGCACTTTATTGATAGTTGCTGCTATTGATCCGCCATTGACCAATCTTTACTGTTCGTATACGCTGCTCCTGGTAGTTTAACCTCTTATGATATTTACTATATACATAACTGTCACTCCTCATTTGGGCATTACATGGCCTGGTATGTAGCTTGCACCGCCTAACTTGTTTTAGATATTTTGTGATGTTTTTATGTATAAACTATATGTTTAATAAAGATATATTATTGATAAACCCGGATTGCCTGTTTTTGGAGTTCATTACAATATTGGGATCGTGTCCGGTGATTGATTTCTGTCCCATTCCATTTTGGATATATATATGTAAATATATACAAATATTGCAATTTTCCCTTTGTACTATCTGCGGTGAATTGATTTTTGCTAAATACAGTATCTGTGGGGTCAAAATGCTCACTCCATCCCTTTCTAAAATGGAGGGACTTCTTTCAGGTTTCTTTAATAGCTCTAATAGCATTCCAAAATGATCACACAAATTGACATGTCCTGAAGGGGTTAAACAATTGTCTTTAAGAGGAGTCAGCAGCAGCTTATAATATATGCTGAGTGCACATGTGTATCGGGAAGTCTGGGAGGAGTTAGCAAAGAGACCGCTCTGCAGTGCTTGGGTAGCTTTAAGCTATATACAGACATGACATACTGCAGATCATTGTCAGATCCAGCTTATTTTAGTTGCAGTATCTACTGTTAATCTCATGTATATACCATGCACCACAGATTGTCTGCAGATCTGACCAAACTTGGCTGGATCTGACAACGGTCTGCAGTTTTGACCCTGTCTATGGCCTACTTTAAAGTTCTGATCAATGTTAAGTTATTTATAGGGACATATCCTAAATGTAGCCATGCACCTTAGATGGCTGATGACCAAACAAGCATTTGGCCAGACACCTCTAGTAGTGGCTTATCACCTGTGAGGGAAAAACAAAAAAACAGATTGAGCATATCCGAATTTAAATTGCATGAACTTTCTTTGCTACAGAGAATTAAAACACCACCATGCAATCTAGATAATTGGCAGGCCCAGCCAAAAGCGGCAGGTTTTGGTAATTTCCACCCAGTGGCGTGCCTAGGGTTTTTGGCACCCAGGGCTGGTCCTTTTTTTGGCACCCTCAATACTTTAAAAAAATTGTCCCCCCTCACAGTAGTATTGCCCTGATTGTACAACCTTCACAGTAATTTTGTCCAGATATGTGCCCTCTAACAGTAGTTATGCCCATATTATGCCCCATGACAGTAGTTATGCTCACACTGTGCCCCCTCACAGTATTTATGCCCTTACAGTACAACTTTTAACAGTAGTTATGCCCACATTGTGCCCCCTTAAAGTACTTATGCTTTCGTTGTGCCCCCTTCACAGTAGTTAAGGTATGCCCACATTGTGCCCCCTTCACAGTAGTAATGCCCTCTCTGTGCCCCTTTCACAGTAGTAATGCCTTATCTGTGCCCCCTTCACAGTTGAAATGCCCTCTCTGTGCCCCTTCAGAGTAGTTATGCCCTCACTGTGCCCCATAACATTAATAATGCCCTCTGTGCCCCTTCACAGTTGTAATGCCCATTGTGCCTCCTTTGTAATAGCAATGCCTATTGTGCCACATTTACAGTAGTAATGCCCATTGTGCCCCCTGCATAGTAATAATGCCCATTGTATCCCAGTTATAGTAGTATTGCCCTCTGTGCCCCCTCCATAGTTTTGCCCATTGTGCCCCTTCCATAGTAATAATGCCCATTGTGCCCCCTTCATAGTAGTAATGCCCATTGTGCCCCCTTAATAGTAGTAATACCCTCTGTGCCCCCTTTGTAGTAGTATTGCTCTCTGTGCCCCTGTGTAGTAGTATTGCCATCTGTGCCCCCTTTGTAGTAGTATTGCCCTCTGTGTTTCCTTTATAGTAGTAAAGTCCTCTGTGCCCCCTTTGTAGTAGTATTGCGCTCTGTGCCTCTTTGTAGTAGTAATGCACTCTGTGCCCCCTCCATGGTAGAAGTGCCCTCTGTGCCTCCTCCATAGTAGAAATTCCCTCTCTGTGCCACCTCTGTTAAAAATTTTTTTTATAAAAACACAGTACCTACCCACCTTGTCCCATTCCTTAAGCTCAGGTCCCTCTCTCCCCTGCAGACACAGATCACTCTGCAGCCCTGTGTGTTAGAAGCTTATGCAGATTCCTGGGCTGTAGGCTCCTCCCACACAGGCCGTCAGCGTGATCCATGCATGCAGACTGAATGGTAAAGCAGGGAGAAGTCTCCCTGATTCATCATTCTGTGCACTGCCGGCCTGAAGGAGGGGAGGAGCATGGGGAGCTGAGTGACAGGACTGCAGCTCCCTGTGCTCCAGCAATGAACGCTTCCATCTGTATTGATGGAAGCTCTCATTGCTTCTAAGCTCTGGCACCCCCCTGACAGTGGTACCTGGTGCGGACCCTGCTCCCTGATGACTAAGAACATAGCTAGCTGAAGGAGGAGAATGTTTTGAATGGCTATATCTCAGGCTGCATAGCAGCTAGAGATATGAGCCAAGTCTTGTTTTAAAGCTTTTAAACAAGATGGGAATCATGCTGCTAGCCGCAATACAGCCAGATATAGAACCTTTAGAAACCAAACTAGGAATGAGATGTACAGGTATTAGTTGCAGATCTTATTCTGACCCAGGAGTCACTGCACTGATGTTCTATGCAAGTCTTTAGGAGTAGGCTCAGAAAAGAGCTCTGCATAGCACATCACTGCTCATGTCTGTGCCTGCTCTGCTAAAGCCTAAACTAGCATATTGGATGTGCTATGCTAGGCTATAACAGAGCAGAGCAGGCACAGGCAGGAGAACTGATATATGCTCCTGCCTGTACATCACTCACTGAGACCCCACAGTGGAATCCATATTCCCCTACACAACTAACATGTCAGCGGTGTAAGAGTGCATTCATTATAAAAAGCTATAGGCACCTGAACTTTGTGTGCCTATTTTGTAAGTAAAATGTTAAGAAAAATAAAGTATATTTCAAAAATTGTAATATGCCAACAATAATATTTTTAAATAAAATTGTTCAAAACTTCAGGTATATGCTAAGGTTTTAAAAATTAGTTTAGAATTAATAATAAAATAAGTAAAAATATAATTTTGTGATGATAATTATTACCGCCAACTTACTTTTAAGCTTACAGTTAGAGCAATGGGGACAAGTGGTTGGAACATGGGCCAGGATTGTATTCAATCGCATTGTTCTATTTTAAATCAGTAACTGTGACCCCTAATAAATATAGTGAACAGATGACATTAGAAGTTTTTACCTACCTCTTTCATGCTACTATGCTGCTCTTACATCCTCCAGCAGGAAGCTCCTGGGTGCTGCCAAAACAATCTGTGCCTCATTCCTTCTGCAAGGACAGTGATGCCAGGGTGACAGGTTGGTCAGTACTGGTTTAACTTCCCCATGAAATTGTTTTATACTACAGGTGCCTCGCTATCTATTTTTCATATACACACCACATAGGTAAAAGCTTATACTGGTTTAAGCAAAACATTATGACATGGTAGTCATTCAATTTTATTTTCAGAAATACAATAAAAGGAAGAATATCAGAATATTTTATAGTATGCCTACTGAAAAATACTTTTGAAATTGCTCAGTCATCTAAAATGGAAACATAATTAAATATCCAGGCTATGACGGCATCCTAAACTTTTAGATGTATGGTCAAGTTGTTTGCTACTTTGCAGAACCTTGAATTTTTACTTGGCAATAGTTCATAATTTTTCCTATAATAATGATAAATTCCACTTTCAATAATGCACAAGCTATGCAGTAAGGTTTTTTATGTTAACATAACCACACAATCATTCAGTTACATAACGTACAGTGTAGCCTTCAACATCAGTTAACAATTATGGCATCTTGTAAGTTCATTTCCAAAAATCATAAAGGCCTTTATAAGGTAGTATAAATTTCATTGTGCATGTACAGTGAGCTCAGGAGAGGGGAGAGCTAAGGAGAGGATAGGAGTGATAGTAGCCCAGAATGTTGGTGGTAGTGCTCACTCGCTCTGTCGCTACACAGGGTCGTGCATGGGAAGGGTGCACCTGTTCTTCCCTTCGGGGTTTGGGGTCCTCCTGCCTAATGTCGGTTAGGGTATCCTTTATGTTGAAGGGTTCCCTCATGCAGTTGCAGATGGTGCAGTGTGGTGGTGCCGAAAATAAATAAACCAGGTGAACAGCAAAATGTGGCACAATATACTGCCCCAAAAGCTGTCCCACTGGTGTCCATCAATAGTTGCCATTTTCTGTCCTCCTCCCATGATCTCTGATTAAGATATGGAGCAGGGAACATAGGAGGTGAGATGCGGCTACAGCAGTTGAATTCAGTAGGGCATGTGTAGTCGCTGACTGGGTACATGGGTATCTGATTCTCACAGTGTTAATTACTGCTGTGAGCTCATTATGTAAATGGTCAGGGGGAGAGAGGAGGGCTTGGGTCATTCCCTGGGACCATCGGCCCACTGGGAAATTTCCCTGAAGGGTCTATGTCCAGTCCGCCCATGTTAAAGCGTCATTTTTCTCAGCAATCTGGGCACATATGAAGATGGGGCCAACACAGATGTTTTCAGCTGCCAAGCACACATGCAACAGGCCAGCCAGTTTCATAAGTACAAATTTGTTGACAGATGCCCTTTAACCCCTTAAGGACTCGGCCCTATTTCACCTTGAGGACTCGGCCATTTTTTGCAAATCTGACCAGTGTCACTTTATGTGGTGATAACTTTAAAACGCTTTTTCTTATCCAGGACATTCTGAGATTGTTTTTTCGTCACATATTGTACTTCATGACAGTGGTAAAATGAAGTAGAAAACTTTCATTTTTAGTTATAAAAAAATATAAAATTTACCAAAAATTTGGAAAAATTTGCAATTTTCCAAGTTTCAATTTCTCTACTTCTATAATACATAGTAATACTGCCCAAAAAAGTTATTGATTTACATTCCCCATATGTCTACTTCATGAATCGATCATTTTGGGAAAGCCATTTTATTTTTTGGGGACGTTACAAGGCTTAGAAGTTTAGAAGCAAATCACCCAAAAATGACCCCATTCTAGAAACTACACCCCTCAAGGTATTCAAAACTGATTTTACAAACGTCATTAACCCTTTAGGTTTTCCACAAGAGTTAATGGGAAATGGAGATAAAATTTCTGAATTTCGATTTTTGGGAAAATTTTTCATTTGAATCCATTTTTTCCAGTAACAAAGCAAGGGTTAACAGCCAAACAAAACTCAATATTATTACTCAATATTTATTGCCCCGATTCTGTAGTTTGCAGAAACAACCCATATGTGGGCGTAAACTGCTGACTGGCCAAACGGCAGGGCGTAGAAGGAAAGGAGCGCCGTGTGGGTTTTGGAAGGTAGATTTTGCTGGACTGGATTTTTGACACCATGTCCCATTCGAAGCCTCCTGATCCACCCCTAGAGTAGAAACTCCAAAAAAGTGACTCCATCTAAGAAACTACACCCCTGAAGGTATTCAAAACCGATTTTACAAACTTTGTTAACCCTTTAGGTGTTCCACAAGAGTTATTTGCAAATGGAGATGAAATTTCAGAATTTCTAATTTTTGTTACCTTGCCTCAAAAAAAGTGTAATATAGAGCAATCAAAAATCATATTTAGGTCATGTGATATATTTATAGAGGAGATTTTTACGGACGTGGCAATACCTAATATTGTGTAGTGTATTTAATTTTTTTAAATTTTTATTCAGTGATATGTATTTTTCTTATTTTTTTTTGGACCCAGACCCACTTGGTTCTTGTAGATCCAGTGGATCTGGTGTCTATATAATATAGTAAGTACACTATATAGTGTACTTACTGTATTTTTTACTTTACAAAGTCTGAATAGGCTTTTGCCTTTAGCAAAAGCCTATTCAGAGTTTCAGTGCCATGGAGAGCAGGACGCTTCTGAAAGCGTCCTGCTGTCATGGTAACCATCACCCGCTGCCATAACAGAACAGCGGGTGATGGAAAGGGAGGGGAGCTCCCTCCCTCTGCTATCTTATCCTGTCGGGGGGCTGCAAAGGTACAGCAGCCCCCCGATGGGAGAGGGAGGGAGCTCCCTCCATGTTAACACCTTCTATACCGCGGTCTGTACGGACCGCAGTATAGAAGGGGTTAAACTGCTGACATCTGCAGCACAGATATCAGCAGTTTATAGCAGGGGGTCAGCAATGTGCTGACCCCCTGCTATACCCACTAGACACCAGGGAAAGCATTTGAAAGGAGGCGGGTGGGGGATCGCAATTGCGATCCCGCCTGCCGCACCGCCTGCCTCCCGCGCCGCCCACCCGCAGCACCACCCGCAATCCCCCCCCCGCCGCCCGGGGGGACACTTATATGGCGGGGTGCAGGGGGGGGTTAAAATTTATAAGTTTGGGGCATTTTTTAGTCTCTGATCCCCGCGGTCACAGACCGCGGGGATCAGAGACTGCAGAAAGCGCAGCAAACCGCAGGTCTGAATTGACCTGCGGTTTGCTGCGATCGCTGACATGGGGGGGTCACAGGACCCCCCTGGGCATTGTGCCAAGGTGCCTGCTGATTGATTGCAGCAGGCATCTTATTCCGATCACCGCCACGTGAGAAGCGGTGATCGGATATTCGCAGGGTGTACATGTATGCCCTGGGTCCTTAAGTACCAGGACACAAGGGTGTACATGTACACCCTGCGTCCTAAAGAGGTTAAGCAGGGACGTAGCTATAGGGGGTGCAAAGTTAGCTACCGGGCCCAGGAGCCTGAGGGGGCCCAAAGACCCTTGTGCTGCACAAGAAGACACAGGTATTATAGAAAGTTCATGCTGGTTAAGTTACACCTCTGGCCTGCTTTTCCAAGTGAAATTGTTTTCTGGCCTACCTCTGACTTGAACTCAATCCGTGGCTAACTCTTCTATCAGCTATCCCATTTTGCATCTGCTCGCTCTGCTGGCGAGGTTTAAACTGACTGACTTATTTCCTGACTGGTCCTTCTTTCTATATAAAGAGGGCGATACCAGCTCCATCTAGTGGTGGCTTTGAATATAGTCTATGAATACCTTATACATATATAGACATATAAACAAATGCATTTACCATACAAAAATATATTTTAACCCTAGTTTTGCAATGTTCCACTGATCTGCAGTGGGACGCTGTACATGGCTCCGAAATTAATGGAAGCAACAGAAGACATAGAATACAATGCATCGTCATGAGTTATGGACCTAACCTTCCTCCTTGTAGGGTAACAAGTGTCCTAGAGGAGCAGAGAGCAGATTCTAAATTGTCTCCCTGTTCTGGGACATAATTCACCTATCTATGCAGAAGAGATCAGATGGGTTGTTTCTGTAGGGCAGATAACCTTTGTAACACAGCTCTATTGCTCTTTTGATAGACAGTGCCCACAGCAGTGCCCCTGATTAGTATAATGTTAAAATCCCTGAGGAAAAGTCATGGAATTATGGAAATCACTAGATATGTTAATGATATTCAAATTATAAAAATGGAAACACAGTGGGACATTTATCAAATCACATACGACAGTTTTTTGTCTTAAAAATGTCACACATGGTGCCAATTGCAATGGTTTGTGCAAGATTTGGTCAAATTTTGCAACATTTGGTGACCCTCACCACTTTTTAAAGTACGGTATTTTCTGGTGTATAAGACGACTGGGCATGTAGGACGACCCCCTACTTTTCCTGTTAAAATATGGGGTTTGGTCTATACTCGCCGTATTAGACTACCCCTTGTATAGGGAGATCCCTGAGGGCCGCTCTACACATACATATCATTATCTAACAATCGTTGGACCAGTGAAAGGTCCTCTTAAGTTTCAGCACGCAGTATACCGGCGTATAAGAGGACCCCCGACTTTTGAGAAGATTTTCTTGTGTTAGAAAGTAGTCTTATACGCCAGAAAATACAGTAGTCTGTGTTTGAGCCATTTTTCACCTTAACGAGGCCATTTTTTGCAAATCTGACATGTGTCACTTTATGCCATTCTGAGATTGTTTTCTCGTTTTGTAGTTCATGACAGTTGTAAAATTGAGTCAAAAAAATTACCAAGTTTACAAAAAATGTGGGAAAATTAGCAATTTTCAAAATTTCTATTTCTCCTTTTCCCATATGTCTACTTCATGTTTGGGTCATTTTGTAAATTATATTTTCTTTTTTTGGAACCCTAGAAGGCTTAGAAGTATAGAAGAAAATCTTAAAATGTTTAAGAAAATTTCCAAAACCACATTTTTAAGGCCCAGTTCAGGTCTGAAGTCACTTTGTGGGGCTTACATAATAGAAACCACCCAAAAATGACCCCATTTTAGAAACTACACCCCTCAAGGTATTCAAAACTGATTTTAAAAACTTTGTTAACCCTTTAGGTGTTCCACAAGAATTAAAGGAAAATGGAGATTAAATTTCTAAATTTCACTTTTTTGGCAGATTTTCCATTTTAGTAATTTTTTTCTTTAACACATCGAGGGTTAACAGCCAAAGAAAACTCAATATATATTGCCCTGATTCTATGGGTTACATAAACACCCCACATGTGGTCATAAACTGATGTAAGGGCACAGGGCAGGGTGCATTTTTGAAAAAAAAAATGTTTTTGTGTCTCCATTTTTTAAATGCCATATTTTTTTAATTTTCTGCCGGAAGAGTTGATGTTTTTATTGGTACCATTTTTGGGTACATATGATTTTTTGATCATTCATTATTACACTGTATGGGGCAAGGTGACCAAAAAATTTACTGTTTTAGAACAGTTATTTACTTATTTTTACAGCGTTCACCTGAGGGGTTAGGTCATGTGACATTTTGATAGAGCAGGTCATTATGGATGTGAAAATACCTAATATGTATACTTTTTCTTATTTATTTAAGTTTTACACAATAATTGCATTTTTGAAATTAAAAATTATGTTTTAGTGTCTCTATAGTCTGAGAGCCACAGCTATTTTATTTTTTGACCTATTGTCTTACTTAGGGTCTCAATTTTTGCGGGATGAGGTGATGGTTTCATAGGTACTATTTTGGGGGGCACAAGCCTTTTTGATTGCTTCGTGTTGCAATTTTTGTGATGTAAGATGACAAAACATATATTTTTGGCACTGATTTTTTTTTTTTTTTACGGTGTTCAACATAAGACTTTTTTTTATCACTTTTAATACCTTTTTTGGGTAGGTGAGGTGGGCAAAATTTCAATTTCATCATAATTTTTATTTTTATTTTATGGCATTCACCATGCGGGGAAAGTAACATGACCCTTTCGTAGATCAGGTCGTTACGGACGTGGTGATATAAGCATGTGTAGTGTAAAAATTAAAAAAATTAAATAATCAGTGATAAATTTGCGGCCATAAGAAGAAATTTATTTATTTATTTTTACTTTTTTTTTTTTTACTTTTTTTACTTTTTTTTTTTACCCAGAGCCACTTGGTTCTTGAAGATACAGTGGGTCTGATGCCTCTATAATGCACTAGAGTATTAACACTTTCCATACAGCAGTCCCTATGGACCACGGCATGGAAGGGGTTAAACGGCTGCCATCAGTGCCAGCACCGATGTCAGCCGTTTCAAGCAGAGTGACAGATGTGTGCTGAGAATCTGCTAAACCGCTTGGCCATCCAACCGGGCCAGTTAGCTGAGATCCCTGGCTGCGTGTAACAGACATGGTGACAGTTTAATGCCGTGATATGTATACTCGTCATGGAGAGCAAAATAGCAGTGCTCCATGATGAGTATACACCTCAACTAGCACTAAGGGGTTAAAGTGAGATTAGACCTGGATTATTATATTTACTAGGTGCAACTTTTGCAAAAGTCGGAAAAAAGTCACAACCTATGCCAGGCAATCCCCTGGTGTACTTTTACACATGTAGATGTAAACCACATTACACTCATGCCAAATATATTGTTAGGGTACACCGTTTTATACATTTGGAGCAAGCACACAAAGCAAATAAAGGGTTAAAACTGACATAAAAACAACAGCGAAAAAAATAAATGTCCTCCAAAATATTTAAAACATCTCAAATTATTCACTATTTGAGCACCACACACAGAAATTCACACATTTACATGCCTTGGCATGCTATCAATGATGTTATTAATGGTTGTCTGAGGAATGTTCCGTCACACTAAATGCATTTAGACATGCAAATCACCACTGCTGGTAGCTCTGTTTGCAATTGCCGACCTGACATCTCAGATGTACTCAATGGGAGACAAGTTTAGATACACCGCAGGCCATGGGAGCTCATTTATACCACACAGACTGCTCAAGATAGCATGCGCAACATGCAGCTTGGTGTTGTTTTGTTGACAAACACTTATGGGACACTTTAGAGAAATGGCCCTTCCACTGGTACACAAAGAGCTGCACCTGAAATGAAGACCAGAGGGGTCCAGTTTCCCTACATTATACCACCCCACACTATAATCCCAGGAGTAGAATCAGTGTGACGTTCCATTGTGAAGGCTTCTTAATGGCTTTGCCCACCTGGTCTGCAGATCAATGTCTGGCTAACATTGCTTCAGAGACAAAAGTGGGACTCAATTCTGAAGAGGTTAGACCTCTAATCCAGCCTCCATTGCTGTCTTGCATTCCACCGTGATAGACTTTAAAAGCAGTGGCGTGAAGGTCAATGGAATAGTTGTGTCTGGACGTAGGTCTCGTAGGCCAATGTTGAGCAAACATCTTCCGATGGTTTGTGTAGACACCGTTTGCTGCTCTAGACTTGGGATATGATATCAAATTTCACTTGTAGTACCGAATAGATCACTAAGCGCCATTTTTCTAATTAGGTGATCTCTCCATGCATAGGTTAGCCTCTGTGCACTTATTGCTGTCATTCCGGTTGGTTGTTGTTCTCCCAACCACTAGGGAAGCACAACTTTGAACAATGCTGGCATCTTGGCCTAGGGGCATAGCGATCTGCTGGAGTAATGAACCAAGGTCTCTTAGTTCAAGGATTCTGTCCCTCTCAGTTTGTGAAAGATAACACATTGACAGGAGGCATTTCATAATCATCCCACACAACTTGATCCATTATTTGAAGTTTTATGTGGCTAAAAACTTTGCTCTCAGTTTGGCATGTATCCACTCCCCCCCAACACACACACAAACACAAATACACCACAGATTGGAGCTAGGTGCTTGAAACTTTGATTATCAGCAGATCATGAAAAACCTGTTACTTCCTCATTTTTAATCACCTTATGGCTTGTCCTTCATGGTGTTGCAATTTTAATTTTGAGTATTGGTTGGGGTGCACTCTGCCAATCTGATTTTATTCTACAATAGGTATTACTGAACATGAGATTTGCTGTTGGGCTAAACAGCTTGATGGCACATCTGATCAGTGTGAAGTGACTTCAGCATGGCACTAGAGAGCAGTGCAGCAAGGCCCTGACTCCTTCACCCTGCTAAACAGCTGTAGAGATGTAGACCACCTGTTCTAGCTACATTATAGGATGGGTTGCCAGAGGCCATCTTGATACATTCTTCTTTGAGGACAGTCTAAGATAGTCCTTTTAATAAATTTTCTGCAATACATTCCAACAAACTCTTTATCTATAAGTTAGTAGGCCTTTACTCATGTAGGGTCAAAATTAGAAATCATTGATTGTTATAAGGCAATTTCAGGGCTTTTAGTTCTTCTGGTTTTCCTGGAACAAGAAAGCTCTTTCAATTTCTTCACCTAGTCACCTGAGATCCTGTGTGACTATCTAGAAGCAATTATGTGGTCAGGGAATAGGATGGTGGCTCTGGATGTACAGGACATTTTGTTACTGGCATATTGCTCCTAATCCATTCCACTCCTGAGTGATTTTTTGTTTTAGCCGTTGAGAAATACTGCAGCAGACGCTGACTCGTTTTGCTCAACCTCCGCCGTGCTTTCAAAATCGGAGTCCTCCGTTGTGTCTCCCGCTTTAGCAGCAGTCAACATCATCTTGGAAGGATCTCTCGGTGAGGGGCAGTTGCGGTTCCTCCAATATTTCTGTAGATACATTTGTGTTCCTGACAATGTAGTGGTCCCAGGCTCTATCTTTGTCCATTTTGAACACTTGAATGCTGGTGTGGCTCTTAAAATTGTGGTCTGACAGTGTCTGTGTGAGGGAGCTGTAAGCTCAAACGTCCATCACACACAATGGCTAGGCTTTGCCCCCAGATGACTTGTAATTTCTTAGACCATAATTGATATATTTCAAAAAATCTGAACCTTTCCACAGTTATATACCAAAGCAGAGATGAGAAAAATGTATTATAATCTATATAGGGTTTGTTATAATATGATGAACTTTTTGTTTTAATAGAAAAAGCCGCCATGTGTTTACCTCTTCCGAAAGGTTATTTCTTTATTTCTGTACAAATTTAAAAGATATTTTATGGAACAAAGTCATTCTTAACAAGAACTGTTAAGGTTGCCAGGCAATAGGCTGAAATGTACAAACAGTAATAAACAGAGGAAATAATTTGTTTTTGGAATGAACATTTTTATTTGCTTTGCACGACTGCTGGTCCAGGAACCATTGCTACTATGGCATCAGTGTTAAAACCTTAGTGCACAATTATCTTTTCCCATGAGTCCCTATGACTTTAATTATTATGCCTTGTTAAGAAATTTCACGGCACACTTCTTGAAGATGCAAATTAAATCACATTTCTTGAATAACAAAAGATTAATCCGTGTGACAATATCATATTGTTCTCAGCATGAGTCAAAGGAATCCAAATTCTTTCAAGCAACGTTTCGGTCTGGAATAGACCTTTTTGTGGCCAATTCTGGAACAGAACACTTTATGGTGAGGGGCGGGAACCTTATTCCTTCATGAAAGCTTTGAGTTGACATGGTAGAGCAACAATAGAAGTCTATGAGACCATAACGCACCTCCGTATAGATTTACATTGGAAAAACTGGAGTGCGCTCAACAGGATGAAGAATATTTTCATTTTTTATGCTACTATTACCATTATTGGAGTTTGACTATTGGTTCATATAGCAGAAGAACTTTTGACTATATACCTCCAGTGCAACTGTTGGAAGCAGTTTATGAGCTGCCACTCTAAACAGAGTGCTTCTCAGTGGCACATCTTTGGACTAGGCAGTGTCATGCTATGATCCAGTCTAACTTTTTAAAACATGCCAACATGTTGGAGAATACATTGTAGGCGGAGCTGGTTATTAACATTGTAGGAGCCACCAAAAAGCTATTCAGAAATCTCTTTTATAGAAATAAGGAACTTTTATGTGATTAATGTGTAAAAATCATTATATCAAACAAATGTTCCAAATAAGTGACCAGTATAAACATGTGCAGGTTTTCGAGATTGGGAAAAATTGGCTTGTTTGCTATCCATGGAATCTTTTATTATGGCCTAAAAATGATCATTTGTCCTCTCAAGTGAACAGGCATCTGCTAATCATCATCAGACAAGACAGGGGGAAAGAGAAGTGATCTCAAAAGAGATTGAAATGGTAAAATAAACTTGATAATTGTTACATGTAAATGCATGTCTTTCAAACATTTCAAAACAACTCATTATGTCATGAGCTGGCACTAATGTTTGAAAATTTATCTTTAATAGGAAAAGGACCCTTAAAGGGGTCATCTACTTTGGACAAACCCTATGTGTTAGACATTTCTCTGAAAACTGTCAAATCACAAAGTGTCCCCTTTTGGGACCCTCTAGTGAACAGGTGTAATCTGTGGGGAGACCTGGCAATAAGACCTCATGCATATGATTGTATTTTTCATCCCTATGCAGATAGCCCATTAACCCATTCATTTTTATAGCAACACTCTGCAAATTATAGAATACGTCCTATTTTTGTCTGTGTAGCGGTCAAGATAGCTCTTTCTATTGATGTGAGTAAGAAAAATGCAAAGTGCACGAGGAAGTCTTTCCTATTTTGTGGATCCACATTTTGTAAACTGAAACACGGACACGGCTGTGTGCATGAGGCCTAATAGTTCAATTTACCTGCAGCGCCACCATAGGGGAAATTATGCATTGCACAGATCCAATTCAAATTAATGGGGTTGCCTGTGTAATGGAGGACAGTTTCTCCAGAGCGTGAGATTCTCTTTGTAAGTGCTCTCCATTACTGCCAACAAATAAGGACTCTGAATAGAGAACACCCTCTGTCAATGCAGAATTCCCTAAAGGAGCATATGAAAATATCTGTTTTAGACAACCCCTTTAAGCACAAGCCACTGTACATTTGTCAGATGTGCGCCCCACTATTACCTTGGCTATAAAACCTCAAAGTAGGAATGTGTCATTTAGCACCTAAGTACTGTAGTTTTGTGTGATGCAGGTATTTTCTACAGTTGTGTCTGTTCAGTGATGAAGATAAAATAGTAGACCCAGCTGTTATAATGGTGGTTCCCCTTAACCATTGTACCATCAGAGCCAACTGCTTGTGGGAGCAATTTAGAGCCATCTCCTGGTATGGCCATTCGCCAGTGCCATTTCACCATGTATGCTGGTCCAAGTTACGCATCTGAGCTGTGAAACGTGCCTATGTGCTTGTTCTCCGCAAATCTGAGGGTAGCAGGAAATGTATTGGACTACTAAAGGTGTGCTGCCATCTTGGATGCAGATAAATAGATGAAAAGGAGGGCACCAGGTAAGTGTTCAGTTCCTTCCCCAGTTAAAGTGATTTTTTTTGTCTTGAGCCAGAGGGTCGCTTTAAAAAGGAACTAACATTACAATACATAATTGTATTCCACATGAATTCACAATTCAGGAGCATGCTTTCTTATAACTTTATCCCATTCTGTTCCTCAAATATTTCTACTAATAATTTATGGAACCATTTATCGACCATGCTACAAGTGAGGGACTATGGCTCAGACACTCATCCCCTAGAATAACCACTGGGTCATACAAACTTCAAGCCTTTATCACATAGTGGACACATATATCCACAAGTGCTTGCAAGTTTGATTTAATTGCCACACAAGCAGCCACCATACCTCCTCATCTGGTGCCACAAACTGCTCTTTGTACCTACTAATGCTGGATGTACCACAAGTTATATTTTGCACTAAGTAAATAGAGAATGTTATACTTTTACTTCTGGCCTGTTACCTCAAACCACCTTTCTACTGCACTGATCCCCAAGGACCAATGGTCTGAGAGAATACACCATAATACAACACCTCATCAGGGCCACTATCTGTACCAGCTCCTCATGGGCTCACCGTACTACCTATTATCTTTGAAACCTTCTGCAGTAGCCTAAGATCATATTTAAAGTTTAACAAATAATCCATAGAAATATGAATGCATGACCCTCATGCATGAAACGACTGTCACCTCATTTGTCCACATCCTATGTACCTGCTTAAGGAATAAGACGAGATGCATTCTTATTTTCTGGATTATTTGCAATTGGATTTGTAGCATAGCGCACAACTCTGGATTGGTATGGACTGTATACTATTACAGACAGTACATTAGGATTAAAGCAGCAGGAGTGCCAGCCTTCCTATTTAGTCAAATTATAATTTTTAATTTGATATTACACTCCTAAACACAGAAATTTCAACATCAAGAAGGAAATGTTGTCGAATTATGGAAATCCAAGGATTAATAGACATGTTAATGATATGCAAATTGGAAAAAAATATTCAAAACATCTGAATTTATTTAGAATTCTGAGTATGAGCGCCACATCTTGGCATGCTGTCAATGAGCTTATTAATTGTTGTCTGAGGAATGCTCTGCCACACTGAATGTAGTGTTGGGTGCGAATATTCAAATTGTGAATTTTAATCGTGAATATCGCCACTTTGAGAATTCTCGAAGACTTAGCGTATAGTGCTATATATTCCTATTTGTGAATATTCTAGATTTTTTTTCATCTGAACCCATGATCCCTCCCTGCTTCTTGCTTGTGGGTCAATGAGAAGGCTGCAATGTCTTTGTCTGAGCTTAGCAACAACCCTAGCAACCAAAAGGAAAGTTGCCTACCCCTTTACTATATAAGAACCTCCCCAACAGCCATTTTGTGAAATTGTTTTGCAGTTCTGAGAGAGAGAACAGTGTCATTGCTGTGCTTTGTGCTTTGCTGTGTCATTACATTAGATCAGGGGTCCTCAAACTACGGCCCGCGGGCCACATGTGGCCCGCCGAGGACACTGATCAGGCCCGCCGGGTGTTTTGCGATCTCCATAGTGATCTGTATCCCCGTCCTCAGGACAGCGATACAGATTGCTGTGCTGCGGCAGGGGAGGGAGAGGCGTCTCCCTTCCCTGTTCCTCTGATAGGCTGTGGGCCTTGTGCCGGAAGCCTATCAGAGGCCAGTGCAGGCGGCGCGATGACGTCATTGCGCCGCCTGAGCAGTACAGAGGGGGGCACAGGCTGGAAGAGGCCTGCATCGCATCGCTTCCAAGGAGGTAAGTATGAGTATTTTTTTTGTTTTATTATATCGGCCAATTTTACTGCCACATGGGAATTTGCACTCATTACTGGCACATGGGGGGTGGGTGGCAGCAGAGAGGAGACTGGCACATGATGAGGCGGGGAGAATTGGCACTTATTACTGGCACATGGGGGGTGGGTGGCAGCAGAGAGGAGACTGGCACATGATGGGGGGGGAATTGGCATTTATTACTGGCACATGGGGGGGTGGCAGCAGAGAGGAGACTGGCACATGATGGGGGGAGAATTGGCACTTATTACTGGCACATGGGGGGTGGGTGGCAGCAGAGAGGAGACTGGCATATGATGGATGGGTGGGGGAATTGGCACTTATTTCTGGCACATGGAGGGGGGGCAGCAGAGAGGAGACTGGCACTTGATGAAACTTCATTTTATTTATATCGTATTTGTTACCTTTTTGTTTTTTAACTTCAAAATAAGATATGCGCAGTGTGCATAGGAATTTGTTCATAGTTAATATAGTCCGGCCCTCCAACGGTCTGAGGGACAGTGAACTGGCCCCCTGTTTAAAAAGTTTGAGGACCCCTGCATTAGATAGTTAGTTAGTTAGCTTATATATATATATAATACAGATAGTTAGTGGGAGATAGTCAGTGTAGGTTAGATTGTGATATAGTGCAGCTGGTGTTATGTAGTGTGATGTCCATACATACATGCTACAGACATAGTACTGTGATGTCACAAGTTCACAACAATACTTAGTGCACCAATCACTAATATGTAGTCAGACCTGCTAAAATATGAAGTTGCACGTATTGCTCAAAAATATGCGCATCATTAATTTGCACAATCGAGAATATATTGGAGCACTCTATCTGCATATAAAACTATTGTAATATTCTGCCCTGCCAACTATTTTCTCCAGTCTCAGGAAACTTCTACCAACTTGAAAAATGTAGCAAAAGTGACTCACGCCTGTATTGCGCACGAAATACGCGCAAATTACATTGCCGATTTTCGCAATCAAGAAAATAATGGCAAATTCTCGAATTCGCAAATTTATGATAAATATTTGCCCAAATATTCGTGAAGTCGCAAATTCGAATATTGCCTCTGCCGCTCATCACTAACTGAATGTACCCGAGCATGCAAATCATCTAGATTTCACTTCCATTACAGAATAGATCACTGTGTTCCATTCTTCTAATCAGATTATCTTTCTTGCTGGGGTGCACCACCAATGAAGCGATGTGAGGCGATTGCCTCAGGCGGTGCCAACTAGCGAAAAGTCAGAGGTGGTGGCATGGCAGTGGGCAATGTTGTTTTCATGATTTTCAACTGTATCGCCGTCCTGAGGATGCCAATACAGTTAAATGTTGTGCCAGGACAGAGATGCAATGACTACCTGCCCACTGTTTCCTGTGATAGGATTCAGGCCTAGTGCCTGTAGCCTACCAGATGCTTGTGCAGGCAGTGCGTTGATGCCATCATCGCTCCACCTGACTCGGGCAGCATACAACTCTCGACACAATCCCAAAGAGATTTATTTCCTGCCTTGCTGACAGTGCTATGGAAGTAAGTATTTGAGTTTATTTTTCTTTGGCCCCAGGGCCACTATGGGGGGGGGGGGTCATTATTATACCTGGGGGGAGCCCAGTTATAATCAGGACTTTGGTTCTACTGAGGGCACTAAAAAGGGGTATTTTTTTGTACTGGTACACATTATAAGGTGCATTTTTCTACTGCCACTCATAAGGGGGCTTTTTTTTTTCTGACACACGTTATAAGAGGGCCACAATAGGGACATTGGTTCTACTGGGGGAACAAAAAGGGGGTATTTTTGTACTGGCACAAGCAATAAATGGGCATTTTTTGTACTGGCATAGAATAGGGTCACTATGGAGAAATTGGTTCTACTAGGGGCACTAAAAGGTATTTTTGTACTGGCACAAGCAATAAATGGGCATTTTTTGGTACTGGCACACATGAGAGGGCATTTTTTGTACTGGCATGCATTGTAAGGGGAATTTTTTACACTGTACGCATTTTAAGGAGGGCATTTTTTTTATACTGGCACACATTATAAGGGGGTATTTTTTTTGCATTGGAACACATTATAAGGAAAATTATGTTGGGCTTTATTACTACTAGGGGACTATGGGAAACAGGATGACTAGTGTGGCACTATGAGTGCATTTTTTTACTTCTGGGGCCCACTGGGGAACATTATTACTATTGGGTTAACTGTACAGACAATGTTAATACAAAGTACACTCTGTCAGAGAGTTATTACTATTGATGAGATTTTTGAGAGCACTATTACTTTGGGGGCATCCTGGCACATATTCGCTTGGCATAATTATTTTTGGAGGACACTAGGGTTACGGCACTATTAGTGTCAGGGGCACTATTTGCTGGGCGCAGTTATTTCTCAGGGCACTGTGTGCAAATAATTATTGAAGTGGTCACTATCAGTGTAGTACTAGTATTTTCAGGGGGATTATCTGTTTCTGCAGTATAGTATTGGGAATCACAGTGGGCATAGTATTGGGGGTTGCTGGATGGGGTGTTCAGAAGGTGGGGAGGATGATGGGAAAGTAGGAAACTAAGATGTCTGTGTGTCAAACTCTGCAGAGACAAGTGATAGCTGAAAAAAATCATAATGACTGTCTGAACCAAATAGAGAAGATGAGAAAAGAGAACATCTACATCACAGGAGATATCACTGGATGTAGGAGGTGTGTGGCGCTGTATTGTCGTGCATGTTTTCCAAGTATGTCTTTAACAGTAGTGCTGGAGGTAAGGGGATCAATTGAGAATTTGGCATAGAGGGTGCACTAGGTGCACCCCTGGCCATGTGTGCACAGGTTTGCCTCTGTGCACCTCTTGCTGTCATTCCAGTTCATTGTTCTTCTCACAACCACTGGGACACACAACGCTGCACAGTGCTATCATCTTGGTGTAGGTGCGCAGCAATCTGCTTATCCCACAGGACTTGATCTGAATTTTGAGGTTTGATGTGGCTAAAAAAACTTTGTTTTCAGTCTTTGCTTTCAGATCCCATCCCCCCTCCCAACCTACACGCCATAGAGCTAGGTGCTTGAAAATTTGATCATCTGCAGATCTCAGCGACACCTGCTACTTCCGCAATTTGCAGAACCTTATGGCTTGTCCTTCTTGATGTTGCAGTTTCAATGTTGAGGAGTGTATGTATACATCCTATGTGTATACTTGAATTACACTTGGCATAAGCCTGTAGCTGATAAACTGTCTTGTCTGAATATCTATTTTATTTATCTAGGGTTAAGAAGCAAAGTTAACACTCAATTAGTTTGATCAGGTATTGTAAAAAAAGAGAGCATAGTTTAAAAATGAGTCTGGGGAGAAGAGTCATCAGGGTGGCTTCCCACTGACTTTTCCCTGCCCAACTTGGTTGGATTGACAAGTCTTTATGTACCGTATTTGTGTATGGGGAGAAGGCTGTCACTGTCACTGTCACTGTAGCCAAATTAAACAGAAAGAAGCCACCGGAGAAGAGCCCAGATGACTCTCTCCTCTGCTTTTAGCATCTCAGAGTAAAACATAGATATGCTATATTAACTTCCATTGAAAGCTTAAAATACAAGGTATACGTTTTAATGTTACATAGCTGTCTTGAAAATGATGTAACATTAATAACCAGTTTCCTAGAAATTGCCCTGTCTGTGAACAACATACTGACGCTGTAATTATAATTAATTTTGTTACATATATGAATGGGAGGGTTTCATCAGAAAATGACCTATTGTTTAAATCAAGTTTCTTTGTCACTATCTTTATTTAAAAAATGATACATTCCGGCAGTTTTTGCACTAGCTTCTGAGCCTATTATTATTATGCACCATCTATCAGCAGTCATCTCACTATTATCACAGAAAAGATTACAAGATATAACTTCTATATAGATAACACAGGATCGACATTCACAATAGTGTTTGTCAAAGCTTATGTACACAAGTCATAGAAAACTCTCTGATAGAAGTCAATGAATCACCTCCAGTCTATTGTGTCCTACGATCCATGTGGTTGCTGTAAAGCATAACTCTAAGTGCTGTTATCAACCCCTCAAGCACAATGGCTGCCCTAATAATAATGTGCAGGAAATAGAATAAAAAAATCTACAATTAGAAAATAAAAACAGTTTAGAAAAAAGAAAGATGTTTCTCTATCTGATTTTAACAGCAGAAAAAAGTTTCGGTGACAGATTCCCCTTTAAGTTTACATTACACTTTAAAAAATAAATAAATAGAGTTAATCTCGCAGTACGTTTATGCTGATATGCATTGTAAGGTATTACATTGTAAGGTATTATTGTAAGGTACTAGGTCAATGCATATGCTTCCTTCGAGACTGCTATGGTTGCTAGTAGCATCATCAGACCATGAGCCAGTAACCAAGCATTCTCTAGTTACAAGAACTTTTAGTTACAAGCATCTTCTATTTAGTTTCTTTTTTCAATGATCTAGAATAAGACATGTACAATCCATATTTTAATACAGAATTAAAATTCAAAATTATTATACTTTACTTTCCCCATAAACCACCTGTAAAATTGTGAGATGTTGAACTTAAATTCACAAATATATTTCCCCCTCCCTCTAATCAAAACATTTAAAAAAGTGGAAGTGTCTATCTCCAAAAATGATTTATCCTTTACGCTAAAAGTGCCGATAGCAAATGATAATATCTAAACCACAACAAGTTATCTAAAGTTTCTCTTTGTGCTAACTCCGAAAACAACAGTATCTCTCTATTCTTCACCACCTGTGTAACATATAGAATGCTATTTTTTTTTACTAAAACTGATCCCTGGCTATTCCATCTATAGCCTGTAAATGGAGATTCTACCAAAGTGGAGTACATTGAAGCGATCCTTTTATCCCCAGCCATGATCTAATAGTGTCCCAAGACTTGGATAACAACTTTGTAGCCTCTTTGTACTCCTGTTCCACCTTAATCAATTGTCCCATAGATTTTTTGAAATTAAATCTATTGTAATATGAAGATCTCCTCACCAGAGTCGTACACAATGCACTTTTCTCCCATTCACGATATAACCATAACTGCCCAGCCATAAAATAGTCCTTGAAATAGGGAAGATTCAATCCCCCTGCTCCAGCGGCTTATATAAATATTCCAATTTAAACCTTACTCGCTTTCTTCCCCACAACAAGTCATTAATAATTCCCCCCATAAGTTTGAAAACTTATCCTCTATCCAAATGGGTGAATTCCTAAGGATATAGAGGAGTTGTGGTAGGATCACTATCTTAACCAGGGATACTCTGGCAGCTGTAGATAAAGTAAGTCGGTGCCATATCCCAATTTTTAACCTCAGTTTAGTTAACAATGGAATCAGCTTAAGCTGTAAAAAATCTTCAATCTTGGGGGATATAGTCATGCCCAAATATTGAAAGGAATCATGCAACTTGCTCAAAAGTCCCTTACTAGAGGTTACAAAGTTATCCACTGGCATAAGAGTAGTTTTTGACCAATTTATATCTAGGCCTTGCCAAAGGATTTAACTATTTGGACGAGTCTTGGAAGAGTTGTATTAGTATGATCCATAAAGAATAAGACATCATCCGCATATAAAGAAATACCATCCTCCATCCCTAAAGTTTCAAACCCTTTAATTTTAGAATCCTGCCTAACACCCAAAGCTAAGGGCTCAATATAAATATCAAATAACAATGGAGATAGTGGGCAACCTTCGCGAGTACCCCTATTCAGAGCAAAACTAGATGCCAAACTCCCATTAATATTCAATCTTGCCAAAGGAGATCTATATAGTTTAGAGATCTGTAACAGTTACAGTTTAATAATATCTATAAATCTATCTCCAAATCCCATCCTACCCAAAACCTTCCAGAGGAATCTCCACTCCACCGTGTCAAATGCCTTAGAGATATCCAAAGACAAGATGGAGTGAGAGACCCACACGGGAGACTAAATATTCGTAAACAGCCGATGCAGGTTGTGATGAGTACCCGTTCTAGTTGTATGATTGAAGGAATAACCTTAGAGAGCCTTGTAGCAAGAATCGTTGAGAGAAGCTTCACATCTGTATTTAATAATAATATAGGTCTATATGACCCCAAATCTAGGGGGTCCTTACCTTTTTTGGAATTAATATTATTAAAGCTTCTGTCATTGATTCGGGTAGACTCCCATCCTCCAATGAGTCAGCAAGTACCCTCAAAAGCCTATGGAGAATAACTTCCCTGTATTTACAGTAAAATTCATATGGAAAGCCATCTGATCCAGGGGAGGAGTTAACAGAGCATATTATAATTGCCGCTTCAAATTCCTGTATAGAGAAATCCACCTCATGCGATTCCCTTTGGATATAAATAATGGCTGGAAAGGAGATGGCATCCAGATAGGAATCCATAATTTCATCCGTAATATTGCTTATCTGCTTTGTATAAGTCTGAGAAATGGTTCAGAAAAGTTCCCTTTATAAGATCCTGATCATTAACTATTTTACCATCTGTTAAAAGGATGTTACCTATCTGTTTATTGTTATCCTGATTAGAAATCACTCTCGACAGCAATTTTCCCGGACGCCCTGATTCAGTAAAATATTTTTGACCCCTAAAGAATAGCCTCTGTTGAGCCATCTCCAACAAAAAGTCAGAATAGGCTTGGCTTGCCTTCTGTATAGCTTTTCTTCTGTCTTATTCCTAGAAAAGGAATGTATAGCTGATATCGCTGCTTCTTTTAAAGTCTTCTCGTTGATTCCATAGCCTTTCCTTAAATTAGCAATATTACTAGCAAAAATCCCCCTCATAAAGGCCTTAAGCGCATCCCACACTACCTGGGTTTCAGCTGAATTGCAATTGGTATCCCCAAAACACACACTCTCCTGTTGTATTAATTCATGATTCTCCATTACCGACATCCAATGGGGATTTAGTCTGAATGAGGGTCTTGCCATAACTTATAAAGCTCAAGAGACAAAGGTGCATACATGGTTCGAAAGACACATTGTCTCATCTTTTATCCATTTTACATAACTCATATATTTTTCATTTATTAAGGACAGATCTATCCTAGACATAGATTTTTTGGATTTGCTTATACAGGAGTATGCTCTTCTCCCATGTCCTAAACATCGCCAAAACCAGATTCCTGACAAAAGTGTGCCAAGGGTGACCCTTGGACAAAAGTATAACTGCCCCCCCCATGGAGATCCTGTCTGTAGTAGGATTGATGACACAATTAAAGTCCCCAATAACTAGTGAGGGGCATTCAGGCCATTGCTCCATAATAGTTAGCAAAGAGTTAAGCACATATAAGGAAAAAGGAGGTGGGATATAAACAAAAGCTAGGATACATAGTTTTCCAGCAAGTTTACAATATAAAAAAACAAATCTCCCTTGCTTATCAACAGAGGATGCCTCGCAGACAAAATCAATCGCCCTATGAATTAAAACTGTCACTCCAAGCTGTCACTTTTCTATTTTCTGAAATTCCATGTAACTCTATCTTTCTCTTTATATTAAAAGGGATTATCTCTTTATTAAGGCCTTTTTATATGGACAGAGAATGGGGACAATTTTGGCAAAGAACATTCTGGCAAATACACATTCCTAATAATTGACCGGTGTAAATGTGCCACTGACCACTCATTTGTCAGATGATCTGTCATTTTTTGTGAGGCATACAATCATTGTTTGTGGTTAGCATTATGCCCTGTGTAAGCAGAGATGTGCTATCGACAAACCATGAATCTATATGGGAATAAATGATCACAACAGTGATCATTCATCCCCATACAGAGGGGATGATTGCTGTATGTGAATGCAGCTGAATGTGTTGGCAATAATCCTAAAATGAATGGTTCATTCCCAATCATTGACCTGAGTACCAGGATATATAAATAGGCCTTAGTAGGTTCCCTCGATAATAAGCTGATCATAAAGTACCTGCTGTAATTTAAGGGATATCCTGACAGCATATGTTTACTTCTCCTGCAGCTCCACCTCAGTGGAAATTAATGGAAACCTGCCACATTGAACATGATGCTTGATCTGCGGGTATCATATCATAAACTGTATTACTGCGGTGGTCTTTTGAAACAGCTGATGGGACGGGCAGCGTTGGACCCCCATTGATCTGATATTGATGACCTACCCTGGGCATAGGCCATCAATATCAAAATCCTGGATAATGCCTATAAACATCCTGATTTTGGGAATTCAAATGTTGGCAAGTATAGTTTGGTATCAAGGCAATCTCAGTTTGGACCATGTATTAATCTCTGTTTTTGAATGTATCAAATAATCAATACCCACCTACATACAGTAGACTGAAATGTGTAGGAACTTTTTAAACCTTTTTCATGATCTCCTGTGCAGCAGAAATTAAAATAAAATCATAATGCATAAGCTGTGGTTCTGATGTTAATGTATGTTACTTGAGGATATTTTTGCAGAGCAAAAGCCAACATTAAGCTATGAATTTAATTTTTCTTACAGAAGACTTAGAAAATCATATCAACATGTTTCACCATATAGAAAAGAGCAGGTCTTCTAAATCAAGCTGACACTTGTTATTCACAGTAAACAGTTGCAATTATTGGGGAATAGTGCCATACTGAAGTTATGGGAAGATCTATAGAAAGTGCTAACTGAATGGACTGGTGCTGTGATGACAATGGCCTGAGCAATGCACAAGTCCTACAACCCGCTGAGGGACATCAGGTCTTCAATGCTTTCTATCCTGGTAAAAAGGTCTATTACCTGTAGGCTAACAGTAGTGTGACCACTCATTCTGTTACTGTGCGTGGGAGCTTTCTAAAGCTTGCTCAGAGACGCTGCTCTGAGATGTGTTTTGTTTTGGTGTGTGGGTGGAAGAGCAATAAATGCACTCAGAGGGTTTCGGTGATAGAGTTGGTGAAAAGGAAGGATTAATGATTTTATTCTTAATGATCAACAACTCAAGTAGAGAGAGTTGGGAGAGTGAGAGAAATGTTCTACCTGAAGATGGTAATGAGAACTGTGGATGAGGGTAAGGAAAGGAAAGGGGGCAAAAAAGTAAATAAAATAGGAGTTGCATGAAGGAGCACAAGGAGAAATAAAACTTCCAGACAAGATAATGATTTTATCACGATGACCAAAAGCAGTGATGGCACCAAAATGATTGCAAAGGATTAGGAAACAGTTCTGGACACACTGTCAAAACTATGATTGTTAATAAAATACCTGCATAAGTTGACAACCTGATCAATAAGATTGAAGACAACAAGTCATTGTCAACTATGGAACTTACTACTCGTGAATTTGTAATGTAGAACCTGGTTTGTACAAAATCCTAAGTACTATTTATACAATTTATGAGGTTGACCTTATAGAACAGTTGTCTGCAACCTGCAGCTTTCCAGCATCTCATGTCATGAAACACCGTAGCTTTCATGCTATGCCTGGGACCTATAAATTCACAACAGCTGGAGAGTCACAGGTTACAGACCACTGATACACTGTTTTAACTGTTTTAAGCACATGCATTCCTGTTGTATATTGTACTTTTAAACACTTCAAGCTTGTTCACAACACTAAGAAACAGAGAATATACATGGTCTTCTTCTATGGTGACCACCAAGGACTTCTAAATGTAGCAGTAGGCAGCAAGTAGCCCTAAGCTCAGCAGCAGTAGGCATAAATTGGATCAAGTACCTCTCTGTACAGTAAGAGTGATAGGGGGCTTAAAGAACAACTTTCAGCAGTTTTGTATCTATATAACTGGCTGACCTGTTGCATGTGCACTTGGCAGCTGAAGGCATCTGTGTTGGTGTTCATATATGCCTGGATTGCTAAGGAAAATTAAGCTTTGATATATACAAATTAGCCTCTAGGAGCAATATGTACGTTGCCATTACACCTAGAGGCTCTGCTCTCTCTGCAACTGCCACACCCTCTCCACCCTTTGATTGACTTAAAGAGCAGAAAAGGCCAGTCGTGATCACATTTTCTATGGCTTGGCCGTGTCAATCAAAATGCATAGAGCACGGCAGTTGCAGACATACCTGATTATGCAAAGTGAGCATCAGTAGGATGAAAACAATGTAAAGAAAAAACCTTAAACATAAAAAAGAAAAAAAAAACATATAAAAAAGCTTTATTATGTAAAACATACAAGCAATAAAAAAGTACACATGACTGGCTAATAAAAGTTGATCAATAGGTCATATGCATCCCACAATGTTTCCATTAGCAAATATAACATCCCACACAAAAAAAAACTTTTTATACGTTTGTCATCAGAAAAATTGAAAAGCTATGGCTTTTGGATTGTAACAATAAAAAAAAACTGGAATTTGACTATATATGCCCTTCATATGATGAGTCATGATGAAGGGCCCATATCTGTAAGAGGCCCGAAACGCGTAACGGTGTCACTTCTCTGTCCTGTTGTATTGGAATTTTATCAACTACAATAAAGAATCGCTTGGAATTTGGAGAGCTGGATTTTTTTCGCATATATATATATATATATATATATATATATATATGTATATATATATATTCTTGGCTTGAGAAGGATCCCGGAAGGGGATTGAAACGTTGCTTATTTTGTGTCACATGTGTAAATAAAGACACTTGCGTTTTTTTTCACAAGCTGAGTGCTGCGTTGATTTTTCATGGATATATATATATATATATATATATTGTGGTAAGGTGCAGGGTGCCGTCCTAGATGGCAGGTACGTGTCACCGAGGTTCATAGCCTCGGTGAGGTAAAAGCCGTTTGTTGGTGTCAGTAGCAGGTAGTGCTACTGACACATTTGCTAGATAGCATGGCTGCAAAGCCGATCCGGGCCGGCTCTTACCGGGAGCAGCTAAAGTGTAGGGTGGGTGGCTGCTCCCCACGACCCAGTCCTGGTTTTAGGCTGCGTTTAAAAACTCAGCCAGCACTAGCAGCTGGGAGAGTGATTGTCTTGGAAGCTGCTGCTAGTGTTGTGGAGCTTTCTGGGCTGGAATGACGTGCCCAGCAAGGAGGCGTGCAGCCGTCCTGGAACCCTGAAGGAGGATTGTCCTGCGGCTGGGCTGAGAGTCAGGTGCGAACCCGCACATCAAACCTGCCAGGTGAATGGAACCTGTGTTTGGACTTTTTGTTTTCCCCTTCATTTGCTGATGGGTGTGACTTAACACCAATTGACTTTCTGCTGTTATTTTGATGCAAGTGTGAATTAAACACTGTTTGCTGCACCTTCTGGACTCCTTGTTTTGCCTCAGTACTGCACCCGCACCGCTGTCTACCAGAGCGACTCCCCACAATATACATATATAAAAGTAATATTTAAGTATTTTCAGTAATTTTATTTTGGTGAGGATGCAACTGAGATGGGCCCATGAACTTCTATAGAGCTCATCTGGTGTAGCGAAAAGAGATATAAGTGCACGCTTCTCTCCCCTCATTCTAGAGATTGGGAGAGGCACACAGACCCCCACTGATCAATGCATTTGATGTGTCTCGATGACATATCAAAAGTTTCTGAAACGTTTGTGACCCTTTAAGGTACCAAACACATTAGTATATTTTTTCACAGAGAAAACTCTATAGATTCTTTCACCTTAGTACTGACACAGTGACACCAAAGCACCAAAGCTCCTCAGTATAACTTAAAAAAAAAAAAAAAATAGCGGATAAAGTGTAATGGTGGCCATACACCAAGCAAAAGTTAGGGCTCATTCAGATAAGTGATGTTAAACCAGTTTGCGCTCATGGACAGATTTTTATACTGACCACTCACAGATGATGTCCGTGTCTTGTATTTTTCTGGCAGAACCACTCACTTGAGTGAAAGAATCTTGAGAGAATGTCAGAGCTGGATGGTGCATGCTATGATTTTTGTAATCAAAGCATGCATCATCCATTGAGATTGAGATGCCTTCAGACTTGTGCATTAGGTTTATATTTTACTGGAAGCTGTGTAAAGGTATATATTTAGGTGAGATGTTTTTAATCACACAGACAAGATTGCATTAAAAAAGACGGTTTTACAATGTGGTTATTTGCCATGCATTTTTTCCAGCTTTAAAATCTAACATACATGTATTTCACCTAAAGGAGTTGTCTTACCTGAGAGATTGGTGGCATATTGCTTGGATATGACACGAATGTCAGATAGGTGCAGGTCCCACCTCTGGAACTCGCACTTATCTCTAGAACAGAGTTCCCAAAGTGAAGGCGAGCACAACGAGCACATGGAACTTCCATTTCTATGGGAGCTCCAAAAATGGGCAAGTGGTGCTTTTAG